>OY821762.1:8750774-9352052 GCA_963682095.1 Potentilla sterilis
ATGGCAACCAACATTGAAGAGCAGATTGACCGTTGCATGTCAAAACCCGTTCGCCAGAGACGTCCGTCCGCCAAGGGTGGTTCATCCGCCAGACGACATCCGCGAGGGGTTCATCCGCCAGACATCATCCGCGAGGGGGTCATCCGCCAGACGTCATCCGCCAGACGACATCCGCCAGACGTCGTCCGCCACCAAGGTGGGAGCCCGGTTTACTACAGTTTTGGCATCCGGCGTCCGAATGACGATTGTGATACCATTCCGGAAAGGGAACGACGCCAGGAATCAAACTAGTGGCTTTGCCACGATGTGTGGGCCTTTTCGGGCTTTCAAGTTCGTTTAGGGCCTCAAACGGCAGTTTAATATGTTTTCAAGTTTTAAGTTTTCTAATTTGTTTTGGACTTCTTTTGTTTTAATTCCTTGGGCTTTTAGGTTTCCTTGTTAGTTGCCCTATGGTTTCTTTTCAGTATTTAAGTATCCCTTTGGGATTGCAGACGGTAGTTAATCATATTTTATCAAAACCCTAAGAGTTTGTCTCTTGTTTCTGGTGGATTCCAGACCTATCCTATAGAGTACAACATTGATTGTGCTCTCCATCTATTGAGGGTTCGACGTTGATCAACCCTTCCACCCTTCTACTGCGTCAAGAAACTACAACCTCTCATATCTATTTGCCAGTCTTGGCAAGATGTATAATACATACCAAGTAAACTGAGCCTCTTTTATGGCTGACAAAAAAGATTGAAGACTAGAAAGAGTCTCACAGTGAATGCTACCACATATGATAACTGACCAAAACGATAAACAGAAGAAATTTAATATGAACGCCGATATTTGATATACTGGAAATGGAAAAAGTGAGGAACATGAGTGGTATTATTCCTAAAACCAACTAAATTGTGCTAAGCCCCAAACGGTTCTATGGACAAAGGTTCCTCCGCAAAACAAACTAGCAAAATGTTGTCTCCAGATCCAAAACTTCAAGGATCAGTGAATTTAGGTAGCAAGAGTCAGGGTTCACGAGCAATAATGTTATGTCTTGGGACTGTGCCATTTTTTCCAAGAGATAGAGTTCAATTTCCATAGGATAATTAGACCTTGATGAATCTTATAAGCTAAGGTTATCCTAGGTGTGACTCTTTGTGAGGTATTTTCATTCACATAAATTGTCGCTCATTGATAATCAATGTTATCGTAGTTTATGCCCGTGCTAAGCACAATTGGTTTAGACATATCATATCGTGCCTAGTGTGACAAAAGAGTAGATTGTGTCTTATTGTATCAGATCCATTGTAAACCTTATTATGTCAGTCTGACTCATTTTATACCTACACTTATTGATGAAGTTGGGTGAAAATGCAAGTCTCGTCAATTTCATCCACCAACTAAGAAACTTTCCAAAAGGGTACTACCGGTGGTCCTAACTCTAAGAAAGATCAATGGTCCTTGGATGGTTTTTGAGCAAGCCAGAACTTGGGACAAATTGCACCAATGAGGGAGACAAGTTAACAAATTTGGCCTAATCACAATTGCCAGGTACCATCACATGGATGATGACTTGCACATGGGGTGAAAGAATAGCATATACATGAGACTCATTAACAAGGTTCTTAATCCATCATGAAGCACATGTTAAGACATTAATAACATATAATGGTGACTTACAATTCCATATTGAGCTTCTTAATGTGGGAGGACGGGGGGAACAAGATAATAGACAAGTTCCTGAACCACAAGAATGGGGCCTTTGCTCCATTGTTTCCCACTTTGTGAACCTAACATGGGTCTAGCTTTAGCTGCTTTACAATGTTTGGTATGGGAGAGGAATACAAACACTTACAAAGTAATCTTTATCTTTCATAAAAATGTGAAACCAAAGCATATTTCAACAACCCTTTTACAGCCTGTACTGTTTAAAGAAATGGAGGAACACGATGGAGGAAACAAAAGGAAAAGAAGAAGCTCAAAGAGTTGAAAGCAAACAAAGCACATTTTCAGGGAATGATAAAGTAAAGAATTTGACTCTACCTCCCTCAATTATATTTGACTTTAGTGAGCTTCTACCCACATATGAGTATGGAGGAGGAAAGACTTGTGTCACTTTCTGTAGTAGTTCCTTTATTCCATGGCCCCTCTCCTCTTTGTCAGGCTTCTTATCCAGCCCTTCCTTACCTTGACTCCTTCTACCTTGTTGCTCACATGGCACACACTGCTGTTGTTGGATCTCTTCCATCTATTGAGCTGGAAGAGATGTCCGAGCCGCTTTCGCCACCTAAGTGGAGTATGAGATTTCCCATGCTCTATCACACTCTTGGTCTCCTTGGCCTCCTTGGAGTCTTTGCTAAAGGTGTGATTCCAGGACATGTTGCAATGGTCTAAAGACACTTTGGAAACCTTGTTCTTCTCCCACGAGGCAACTCCATTCTCTTCAAACTTGATTGATATGAATGAATCTGCAAAACACATTTGCATTGTGAGTTTGTGATTAATTAAGGAAATCCAGGGACATGCACATTCTTTACTGCTGATACTTGATATATACAGTTATTTACAAATGCTCAAAACATGGTAAATTCGTGAGTTAGGACATCAAAATGAACTCCAGAAAAGACCCAATAGGCCCCTCATAGATTTTCATTTGCCTGACTTTGCATGATCAAATAAAAACAAGTGCATACAATCCAATGAAGAAACAGTGACTTCTAGGTTTTGGTTAATACTTTTAGTTTGCTTTCATATGGGTTAATGATAGCTTAACTTCTCTAACCACTTGAGGTATGTGAATGCTAACAGAATATATTAGTCAACTGAACTTTCATAATTACTCATAGATAGTTGGTATGGAAAGAGCCAGGGTAGAGTCTAAGCAAAGAGAGAAAAGAGAAAAGCATTGGAAGTTGCATAAAGAAATAAGGTAATTGGTTCATTACAGATGGTCATACTATCTGTTGCTCCTTCATATATTAATTAATCAAACTAAGCTGCTTAAAATAATTGAAGAATGTCTGTTAAAGAAATATATTTGAAGAATGTTGAAACTTTGAGATTTGTCTACAGAGGGCTTTTTTTTTTTTAATAATAACAAAGAACCGAAGGAGTTTAGTCCCCTTTTGCTTATTTTGATGTGAAACAATTGTAACTGCACAAAATCAAATAAAGTCTCAGGAATTCACTTTTGAAAACAACAAAGTCACAAAGCTTGGCACAAAAGGATGCAGCTTTTTGGGGAATTCGTCAAACTAGACTGCTCATGGTTTTTACTTTTTTGTGATTTCATTAAGAACTTACAAGCTATTTCAACAATCCTATATTAAATCATGAATGATTAGACTATTTCATGAACCCAGAAAAACCTGCTTCCAATTCAAGTATACATGTCCCTAAAATCCCAACTACTGCAGCTGGTTTTACTCTTGCTTCTTCTATTTGGTGTTGAATTACCACAGTAATTAAGAAAAATCAAAGTTTTTGTCCTCAATTTGGCATTATACAATTGTATATTAGCCTATATTTTGACCATAATTTTGTCATTATTACCCAATAAAGCAATATAATCATACAAACAACACACTCACACAATCACATATAAAAATCCAGAATTCACATCACAGAACCACTAAGCTCTACAAATTAAGCATAAAGATAAAAACTTTAGCACTACCCAGATGAAAAGAAGTTACCTTCTTGGCTGGTGGAAGCTTCCTGATCCAAGTAATCTGGCTTGCGATTGAGGAAAGAGCTGAAAGCAAAGATCTTTGGGAGAGTAATGGGTCTGTGAGAGAAGCTCTGGGTGCTTCTATGGTGGCCTTTTTTGGAAGCTAAGATGAGAAGCCTCTCAGTCAAGCAGAGTGCACAGACTCCCACAACTACCTCTTTGGGGTGGAAATAGCAAAACGAGTTGTCTGGGTCTCTGTACCCATTGTTCATGTTCATGGTTGAGAGCTGGAGAAGAGTGAAGAAGAAGAAGAAGAAGAAGAAGAAGGAGAAAAACCCAAGTGAAAAATTTGGGGCAAATTTTAGTTCAGGTCAGCAAAAGTGAGAACATGGGGAGAGTTGGGTTTGTGAGAAAACACATGGTATGTAATATGGTGGAGACATTTATAGTTTGGAGTAGTTTTGGATCAACCCAGTGATCATGAGGTGGGCCAGCACAAATCAATTTTGCTAAATCGTATGAGTTATATATACTAAATCAGTAAATTGTATGGTTGATTGTGTTTAACTGAATGAATCATTGAGTAAATAATAATAAGGTAGTGCTCTTTTGATATTTAACTTTTAGATTTGGGTTTAATGAGGGTTGAGTTAAGAATCTACTAAGTAGGTGAAGATGATTCATAGCTTAAAACATAGGGATATAATTGTTGAACTCTAACTTCCTAATATGTTTGGTGAGAAATAAGTTATAGTGCATGAAGGTAATAAGAAGGAATTGAATTAATCTAGGGAAAAGATTTGTATATAAGTAATGATTGTTTGGTTTTCTTGGGCACTTGTTGAAATATTAACAAATTTGAACAAACTACAAATTAGTACATGACAGCAATTTGTTTTACAAATAACTCACTTACATGTATAATTAAACAAATTAGGACAACAATTTACATATAAGTACAAATGCCTGTAACGCTGCCACGTGTCACTGACAAATTGACAATTGTACCCCTTATTATATCTAACAACTTAAGGAATAAAAAGCCCCAATTTAAAATTCCCAATCCCCGATCAAACGTCCCACCTTTTTTCTCTGTGCGTCCCATGCTTCCTCTGTGTTCTTCGACAATTGCCGGAGCTTAATCTAACCGTAACCTCGTCAATTGCCGGAGCCGGAGCCGGAGCTTAATCATGCTTCCTCGGTTTTAGTTGGTGATCTTTTCAGGTAGTTCGTTGCCGGACGTTGATTTCATCGGACATTCACAAGTTCGTCTTCTTCTTCAGATAGTTCGTCAATTGATTTTTCAGGTTAGTTTGAATCTTCTAACTCGATTTTTCGTTTGTGAAATTGTTCTAGATCTCTTTCGATTTCATGTTTCAATTGATTCGTTTACGCAGTAGCAGTTTTTGTATTTTTTTGAATCGACATTTGTTTCAATATCGTTTTGTTTTTTCAATCGAATTCATGGTTCCTATATAATTTTGTTTGCGCAGTAGCAGGTTATAGTTTTTATTGACACAGTAGCAGTTTTCGTGTTGTGTTTGTATCGTTTGCCATAAAGTAGTAGCAGTAGCAATATCAGTTGCTAATATGTAGTCCAGGTCTGTGTAGTGCACTATGGTTATCGGCTGGTTTTCGTGTTGCAGTGCCACGCCGCTTTTTGAATTACACAATTTACTGACACAGTAGCAGGTTTTATTTTTTTCAGTTTTTGTGTGTTTTTTGTATTGTTGCCTTAAAATAGTAGCAGTAGCAGTATTAGTTGTTAATATATAGCCTATGTTTGTGTAGTCTATTATGGTTTTTGAGGTTCGCGGTGCAGCGGCACGCTGCTTTTTGGATAACACAATTTACTGACACAGTAGCAGGTTTTATTTTTTCAGTTTTGTGTGTGTTTTGTATTGCTGCCTTAAAATAGTAGCAGTAGCAGTATTAGTTGTTCATATATAGCCTAGGTTTGTGTAGTCTGTTATGGTTTTTGAGGTTTGCGGTGCAGCGGCACGCTGTTTTTTGGATAACACATCTTATTGACACAGTAGCAGGTTTTATTTTTTCAGTTTTTTGTGTGTTTTGTATTTTTGCCATAAAGTAGTAGCAGTAGCAATATCAGTTGTTAATATATAGCCTAGGTTTGTGTAGTCTTTTATGGTTTTTGAGGTTCGCGGTGCAGCGGCACGCTGCTTTTTGGATAACACAATTTACTGACACAGTAGCAGGTTTTATTTTTTCAGTTTTTTGTGTGTTTTGTATTGTTGCCTTAATATATAGCCTAGGTTTGTGTAGTCTATTATGGTTTTTTGAGGTTCGCGGTGCAGCGGCACGCTGCTTTTTGGATAACACATCTTATTGACACAGTAACAGGTTTTTTTTTTGTTTTTTTTTTTTTGTGTGTTTTGAATCGATGCCTTAACCTAGTAGCAGTAACAGTATCAGTTGTTAATATGTACTCCAGGTCTGTGTAGTGCTCTATAGTTATAGGTTTGAGGTTCTCGGTGCAGCGGCACGCTGCTTTTTGGATAACACAATTTATTGCCACAGTAGCAGGTTTTATTTTTTGTGTGTGTTTTGAATCAATGCCTTGACCTAGTAGCAGTAACAGTATCAGTAACAGTATCAGTTGTCAATATATATAGTCCATGTTGTGTTTTTGAATTGTTTTTATATAGTTATATACTTTTTTGAATAACCCAATTTAATGACACAGTAGCAGGTTTTGTTTTTGTATTTTTGTATTGAATCAACCTAGTAGCAGTACCATTTTTTATTAGTCGAATTCATGCTTCCTATTTAGATTCAATAACGCAGTAGCATGTTTTATTTGTTTTTTGTATTTATGTTTTTTTTTTTCCTTCATTTTTTTGTTTTTTGATTTTTGTAGTTTGTCAAAGATGATGTTTGGAAGATTTACTTATGGGAAAGAGACTGTTAATATTTCATTGTCCCAAACCACGACATATGAAGAGTTGAGTTTTCAAATTTCTTCAAGGTTCCGCTCTCTCAACTATGGGCAGTTTATGATGAGATATGTGCTTAGTGATTGTACAAACTGCCTCTTGGAGAGTGATGATGATATTTTGATAATGCTGAGTATCTTTGAGAAGTTAAGTTGTCCATATATTGATATACATGTTCGTGATCTGGGTGATTCTTCAAAGGCGTGTGATAATATGTTTGGAATATCTACTTTTGTGAAGCCCTCTTCTGGTAATAATGCTCCTGTCAGTAGTAGCAGCTTACATGTCAGTAGCAGGTTACATAATAGTTGTGTTAGTAGTGATGCTTCTGATTGCGAGGATGATGACAACATGATAATTGCAAATTTTGTGAGTATGAGATCTAAGAGGAAATATATGTCCATTGAATGGGTTGGGTATATTGATAAGGTTGGTCAAGTCTTCATTGGTGGTGCTTCCGAATTTAGAGAAAAGTTGTCCCAATTTGCAGTGGAGAAGGGTTTTGAATTTGATTATGTTAAAAATACCAGCCTTAGAGTTTCTGCTACTTGTTCCAAAAAAAATTCTGACGGGTGTGAGTGGTACGTTTATGCATCTGTGCACAAGTCTAGTGGTTATTTTCATATCAAGAGGTTGGTGAATACTCATTCTTGTTATGGTGTTGTGCGGCAACGGAAGCATAGGAGGCTGGGAGCTAAAGTAATTTCTAGTATAATTGTTGATAGGGTGCGGTCTAATCCATTGATTAAACCCAAGGAAATAATCAACCACTTCAAGCATGATTATGGGTTAGACATTCCTTATTACATGGCATACAGGGGCAAGGAGTCTGCTAATCAGTTGTTGCATGGTAGTGAAGCACTTGGGTATGCTCTACTTCCTTGGTATATTGACTCACTCAAAAGAACTAACCCCGGTTCATACTGCATCCTCGAGTCTAAAGAAGGTTGTTTTCATCGATTGTTCATCTCTTATGCGCCTTGCAGAGAGGGATTCAAATTTTGTCAACCCATGCTGTTTCTTGATGGGACATTCATTAAAAACAAGTATAAGGGTGTTCTGCTAGGTGCTTGTGCAAAGACAGGGAACAAAGGTATGCTGTGTTTTTTTTTTTTTTGTACTTTTCTGAAAATTTATGTGGACTTGACAGTAACAGGTCTTTTTTCTGTTTTGTTCTTGTGACTCTTCACATTTTTTTCTTTTTTATGACTTTGTTTTTGTATGTTGTTGTTTTTCTTAGACTTCTCTAAGTGCCAGTAGCAGTAACAGTGTCACTTTTTAGCACGCAGTAGCAGTTATGTTTTTCAAGCTATGTTTTATCTAATCACTTTCTTATAAAATATCTTTCTTTTTTTGTTATCGCAGATGTTTTCCCATTTGCTTTTGCTGTTGTTGACGCTGAAAACAAAGAAAATTGCAAATGGTTTGTGGAACAATTGGCTATGATTTTGGCAGATGACTACCGGCAACTTGTGTTCATGTCAGACCGTGGTGCTGGTTTTCTTGATGCTGTGAAAGAAGTTTTCCCAAATTCCCCCCATTCATATTGTATCAAGCATTTGAAAGACAACCTCAATGGCAGGTATCCGACTTCCTTTGGCTCTTCTTTCAAGAAACACATTGTTAGGTCGTTCGCAAAGTGTGCATATGCCCGTACGGTGGATACTTTTAACGAAAGGATGGAGGAGTTTATAAAGGAAAGTCGTTCGCAAGGTCAGTCATTTCTTGATAATTTGCACCCTGAAAATTATGCAATAGCCTTCTTCCCTGGAAAACGATATGGTGAGATGAGCAACGCCTTATCTGAATGCTTTAACAATATGATTAAAGATAATAGATGTATGCCATTGCCTCAAATGCTTGAGACCATGCGTGTGAAAGTTATGGAGTTGTTGCAAAGAAGGAGGGCTGAATCCTCTACTTGGGGAAGTGTTTTGTGCCCTAAGTATGAGAAGTTGTTGTCGAAGAGGACTGAAACAGGGAGGAACTGGATTGTTACCCAGTCTAATGATGTCATATTTGAGGTATCGACGGAGGATAGCACTGTTATGGTTGACCTTGCTGAGAGGTTTTGTTCTTGTGGTTGGTGGCAGCATCGTTGTTTTCCATGTGCCCATGCTGTTCAGGTGATGCTAAAGGCTAATTATATGCCATATATGTTTATCGAAGATTACTGGAAAACGAGTTTTTATAAGATTGCACATCAGCATGCCATTTTTCCTGTCCCGGATCTTGATAAGCCCAACGCCAAGAGTTTTGGTGATTCAGCTATGCAGCCCCCCATCACTAGAAAACCACCTGGAAGACCACGGACAAGGAGATTCAAGTCTTTTGGTGAAGAGTCTAGACCCATGCAATGCCAACGCTGTAAGAAAATTGGCCACCACAACAGCAGGTCTTGCAATTCTGCTATCTGAGCAGTAGCAGATTCATCAAGAAGACATAGGAAACAGGAAAGGAAAAAGAAGATAAACCAACTTCATTTTGCAGATGGCATTGATTTGTTGTCACAAATATTACAGATTTTCAAAGTTTACTAAAAGATTTTCAATTTTATTCTAGATATTGATATGTAGTCAGTAGTAGCATCCACCTAAAACTGATGTTTTTCATGATTTTGGTAGTAGAGATTGTGTGTGAGGTTTATCTTACGTTTCCTGATATGAAAGTAAAAGATTGCGTGCGAACCAAATGTGCATAAAATATCCGAGAAATGTGTGATGTCCATATATATTCGCATGACTTTTACTTGAAGTTTCTTCCACCAAAGAAAAGTGTCTTTGATTTTCATTACAAAGAAAAGTGTCTTTGATTTTCATTACCACTAGTCATTTTCAAATTCAAATTAACACAAGTGCATCCAAGTCCCAAACTGAAGTATCAAAACATGTGGTGCAATTTAACCCCTCATCTAATCACATTTTTTTCCTTGCTTTCTTCACACCTTTTGTAACCTCAAAGTCCGCCATTTCTTTCTCTCTTCGATCCTTCCTCTCTTTGATCCTCCTTATTACTGAGCGCGTCCTAGGAGCAGTGGCAGCATCATCCCACTTATCGTCGCCAACGTCAGTAACAGTCACATCCTGATACACATTTTCCAAATTACAAACTGTCTATCGCATCAATTGACATATGAATAAAGAGATAGCAGAATTATCAAATTAAAAACTCTTGCCTCATTTTTATTCTTTTCAATGTCAGTAGCAGCACCTACAGCTGCACCACCGTCCTCAATTACCCCGCTTTTGCCTTGTAGTTTCAGGATTTGTTCGCAGTTACTTCTCCACAAGCTAATTTCTTGGTCTTTTTCTTTCAATGCAGCCTTTATCAAGCAGATATCTCCTGCGTTCTTCTTTAACGTGTGCTTCAATTTTTTGTACTTCTTTTTCACGCGCTCATGTTCAAGAAAAAGCCTATCAATGTATTTATTTTTTTTTATGCTTTTGTCAATCATCATATCTTTCTGCAACGAGTATCTTTTTCGCCAATATTCCACGGTTTCTTTGTCTTCATCTTCACTGCTACTCAGCTGATATCCATCTTCAAATGCTTCGTGTTGAATCAGCTTCTCCCAATCCTCAAAATCATCTGGAGTACACATTTTACTGTCCTTCCTAGCTTCTTTCGATATTTCAGTAGCAGCATCTTCAGTCTCAGTAGCAGGGCCACTCTCAGTTGCAACTTCCTGATTCTCAGTAGCATCACCTTCATTATCAGCTGCAACACCAATCTTAGTTGCAGCTTCCTGATTCTCAGTAGCATCACCTTCATTATCAGATGCAACACCAATCTCAGTAGCAGCATCTTTATTATCAGCTGCAACACCAATATCAGTAGCATCACCTTCATTCTCAGTATCAGTGCCACTCTCAGTAGCAACACCCTCATTCTCAGTTGCAGCTTCCTCATTCTCAGTAGCAGGGCCTTCATTCTCAGTAGCAGAGACACTCTCAGTAGCAACACCCTCATTCTCAATTGCAGCTTCCTCATTCTCAGTAACATCACCTTCATTCTCAGTATCAGTGCCACTCTCAGTAGCAACACCCTCATTCTCAGTTGCAGCTTCCTCATTCTCAGTAGCAGGGCCTTCATTATCAGTAGCAGAGTCACTTTCAGTAGCAGCCCCCTCATTCTCAGTAGCAGAGTCACTCTCAGTAGCAGGGCCTTCATTCTCAATTGCAGCTTCCTCATTCTCAGTAGCAGGGCCTTCCTTATCAGTAGCAGAGTCACTCTCAGTAGCAGGGCCTTCATTCTCAGTAGCAGCTTTGTCAAGCAGGTTTTCTTGTTGCTCTAAGTTTGCGTCAAAGCTAAAGCCATCCCCAACAGCTTCCTCAACACCCTTCCCTATAGTAGCTCCTTCAGCTGTGTTGGGTTGGTTGTCCTTAGATGTTCCAACCAAGATTTTATCCACCTGTTATAAAAAAAATCCATACAATGTTTAGTTACAGTGTATACTTAATAGTAATTTTATCTAGTATATAAAAGTAATTGTGCTTTCTACCTACCCAATCTCTTAATGTCAGTTGTTCTTCTTCAGTTTCTGAACTTTCTGTCATTTTTGACATTCCCTCATTTTTATCTTTTTGGCTTTGGCTTCTTGTCTTTCTCTTTCCCTGCCCAGTAGCAGCATTAGTAGCAGCATGCTGAACCTTATGAGTCTTTTTGGGTTTCTTTCCAGTCATTTCTGACATTCCCTCATTTTTATCTTTTTGGCTTTGGCTTCTTGTCTTTCTCTTTCCCTGCCCAGTAGCAGCATGCTTCAGATGAGGTGTCTGAAAGTCATCATCGCTTTGCCCATCGTTGTTTCTAACTGCCTCTTTCATTTCGAGTGCATTATCAATCTGCAAAAACATTGAAATACATAAATATATATATATATATATAAGATGACGATATTTTCCAAATCACATATTCAAATACTTCGAAAATTTGTTGCTATTACCTCTATATTTTCCATCTTCATTTTACTCAAAACTTTGCATAGATTTGGGAGACTCCACTTGACAAACCCTGGAGTCATTTTGCACCTCCCTTCAATTTCGTAGATAAGAGTAGTCCTCTCGCATATCCAATACTGTTAACATAAACAATATAACAATAAGTACTACAATGTAAAAACTAGCAGTAGCAGTAATGACTTACCGGAATTAGCGTTACACAACCACTAATCTGTCTAGATTTCCCCTTTTTGCTAGCATCCAAACAATGAACCAAGTAGTCTCTCACAGCAGCAGCCCAGTTGTACTTGTTCATGGTTTCAACATCGGTTATGCACTTAAGAAAACTCCACCCCAAGGTTGAACCTGAGTTAGCAAACAATAGCGTCACAAACAAATGCAGGATCAGCAATGTAATTAGGTTGTCAACCCTTTCTTCAGTCTTTTCCTCCAACTCTTTATCGATGCAGGTACCAATAAAAGATCTTTTAATCCTAGTCTCATTCGCAAAAAACTTCTGCACAATAGGATTGTTGATTGGCTTTTTTGGATCCTCGGTTGGGTTTGGCACCGTGAGACCTACTCTTTTGTTTGGCAACCCTAAAACAAATGCTGCATCTGCTACTGTTATTTCAGCCAATTGGTTTCCGAACTTGAACTTTTTAAGCGATGGTTGGTAGCACTGCACCAGTCTTTGCATCTCTAAATCATGTTTTCCAGCCGTGTTTTTGTCCATAAGCCCCTTATGATAAGCTTCCACTATCTTCCAAAATGGCGTCTTCTGCAACTTCCTTACCAAAGTATCCTTTTCTATACCATGTAACTTCTGATAAACTTTCGAATAAACTTCTTGAAAAGCCAACATATTGCACTTTAATTGCACCTTTCCCACCTAAAAAACACAGTATTTTCAAAACACAGTAGCATTATATATATTGCACTTTGATTTGATTTCTACTAAAAGCATTACAGTCATTCATTATATAACAACCGGTACAAGACAACAACAGGTGACAAAGAGTAGTACAGCCTCGTTACCTTATCACTATCCATTGATTTTCTTTAAACAAAATCGTTGGCTGACACTGCCACTGCTAGTGCTACTTCACATGAAAGAAGGCTAGTACAGCCTCCAACGTGCCACAAAGCCTGTCAATTTAGTGAATTCCCTTTTTCAACTGTGCTACTATGAAGTTTTCCAAAAAAAAAAAAAAAAAAATCAAATCAAATCAAATCATGAAAGTTCAATAGTTTACCAAAATCACGCTCCATGGAACTTCTTCAATATCTTTTTTTTTTTTTCTGCTACTGCTCGAAATCTCAATAATCGTTGGTCTTCTACTGCTCGTTGGTCTGCTACTGCCTCTAGCGTACTACAAAACCTGTTGATTTAACGAATCCGTTATCGAAATCGATTAACACAAGCCTATTTTTAGATTTACCGAAAAACAAAATCGGAATGAATTTACAATTGAACTACTGTGTTACTCACCGATTGAGTTTCAGATGTTGAAGACGAAGAAGATGAGAGGATATCGATGCTATTGAAATGTTGTGGAGAGTGATCGATGCGTTCTGAAACCAGTTTTGGCAACGGAGAGATGGCTGGCTTTGGCTGCTACTGAGGTTTGGGAATTCTTGAGAATTTAGGGCTCGGTTGAAATCTGGAGGTAGAGGGAAACATCAGTGGCACAATTGTAAATTAAATGACACGCAGTGGTGTTTTTGTCATTTGGTTTTCCGGGTCGGAGCCTGACCCGCTTCATTTACCTGTTGGGCCTGGATTTTTGTCCTAATTTGTATAACAAATTTCAAAAGTGAGTTTTCTGTATTGTTAAATTTGGTCAGGTGCTACTGTGTAATTTTCTCAACAAATTTTGGGTAGTATCACATAGGATCCGAGTCCGATAGGATAGTAGTTGGTTTTACTAACTTGGCCAAGTCCCAGGTGGAAGAGTCAAACCGTAAACCGAGTAAAGTAGAGAGAGTAGCTGTGTTTTCTCCAACACATGGGAGAAGCTTCATTGACCAAAGAAAGTAAGAAGGTTCTAAATCAAATTTAGGTTTACCTACTGAACAAATAATTAATCAAATGGATTATGAAAGCAATTGCTATCGAATAATTGATTTCATCCCTTTGTGTCAAATCCACTCATTAAATACACTGCTCTTTTAATGCAAATTCTCGAGGGATAACATATATTGCAATACAATCAACTCGAATTTATTGACAGTTATCTGTATTAATAGATCGGCTGAAAGTGAAGTAAAGCCTCTTCTGATTTGACCCAAGAGCTTGAATAGATTGACTGCTTCTATTTTCATATTTTTCTGATGGTCTTACTTATTCTAGACTTTTCAGGCTTCTAGCACTCTAGCAGCTTAGACAATTCTGCCGCTCCCTACAGGAAGGAAAAAGAAAACAATGAAAACAGTCCCACGCTGTCCATTCGAGTATGACTGACTAATCGTAAACATAGTGTGCTTCCCTTAATCGTAGATAATGAAGACTCATTATTTAGGTTATAAATTTAACAAACCAAACCAAACCAAACCAAGCCAATCCAATTCCATTCCTATCGAAACCATATCGGAGATGGAGATGGAGTTGTCGAAACTCAAAAGGGCATGCATGTGGGATTCAAGTCAAGAAAAGCGACTTCCACTTATTTTTGCAACTTTACAAAGGGGGCACTAGAAACTAAAGCATAGAGAGAATGCAAAGTAGGCTGTTTATGACTTTAGAAGAGTGCATGAACTCACACAAAGGCCACACATAGAGGCAAGTTTTATTGAGTGCTCTATATGTGTCTAAGTGTCTTGTAATTTGTGGTTCTTAGCTTTGTCCAAGAAGATAAGTTTAAATACAACAATTGTGTCACATATCTAGCTAAGGCCTAGATGTTGCAAAATCCTTGAGAAATTAGGAAAAAGTGTTCATCTAATCTGTTAAAGCAAACAATGTTCTTTTTCGTCCTTTTCAAAAGTTTGGAGACATTTCTTTGTATTGTACCCCAAATCTCCAAAGGTTATAGTTTGGATTTCTAGCAAATTATGAGATTGGTCCCTCATTAATCATAGCGAAATATCTCACACTAATACAAAGTATACGGTCATAAATAGTGTCCAAAATCGAGAAAAGAAAACAAAGAAATCGAACATCAATTAAAATCCAACTAGATTACGGCAATGCAATAATTTAAGAAACACAAATTAGTGGGAAATGAGAGGAAAAGGGAAGTGACACTGAGATCCAATAGAAGATGATAAAGAGAAAGCTAATAAAAGGTGATGGAAACAAACAAACCACAGGGGACATGGGGAGCCTAGCTGAGTTAGGGGGAGTAGGGATGGCTATGCTCCCGGTCTAGTTAGGTTGCCTGAAGTTTCAAATCAGGTTCATATCATATTAATAATATGATATTATCATGGAGGGTGGACCAGAATCTGATTCACAACTCTCCCTCCCTCCCTCCCTTCTTTTGCCACCATTGCTGTGAAGTCTATTCCAACCTCAACATCACTATTCAACAATCATGGAAATTTTGCCTGTGTACATTCCGATCGATTTGATCCATTTTTTCATTACCATGGAGGCTGTGACTGCACTATATAAATCAAAGAATTCAAAATACCAATTCAAAACGCTAACAAGTTTGCTTGAGTAGCTAATGTAATTGGAACAACCACTATTTTTATTGTTTGGACTTCGGACTTTGGATTAAGGTACTGTATTAAACTCTAGGCAGGCTTGATTTTTCTTCTCTCTCACTTTTTCCTAATACTAATCCTTGGCTTGCATTACATCTAGAAAGGCAAAAATTGAAGGACACATAGGTTCCATCTAGCAGGGTCAAGAAGATTTTGCACGCCAAAGAAGAAGCCCATTCTTTTTGTGAAGAATCATCAAGCGTATAGCTTGGAGAGGTCTTCAGAGAAAGCCTTACGGATGACATCTCTCTTGAGCTTGAGAGCTGAGGTGACCAGGCCACTTTCAGGAGTCCATGCCTCAGATAGCAATTTGATTTTTGCAGGGATCTCAAACTTCTGCAACCGTGCCTTCTGTGCTTCCTGGTGATGGAATGTAAATAGTTAAAACAGATCAAAACAATGTATATAACAGCACCAAGCCCGCACTAGGAGAGGAGGCTGAATGAACAAGTAACTAGTTGTAAATCAAGAAGGAAGTTTGGTTATTTGTATTTGAAGATAAAGATTTTAAATGATTACAGAAGATTGACTAACATGAACAACACATTTTGTTATATGCAACAAATTAATAATGTGCAAGGAAACCTCAGGTAATCAATCTGCCACCAGACATAAGGAACGGATGAAAAACTGAACCTGTATTAAGCTCAGACCCTTGGAACTAGAGATTCTAAACCAACATTATAAAACATGTAATTGATCATATATGAGCAAGCCAGGGTCAAATGCGACTAAGTTTGAAGATCTATCTTGGGCTGCTGGAAAGAAGTTGTACACTGATAAATGATAATTGGGGAAAGGACGAAAGGCCATGAGATCATAATGCATACAAGAGTCCCTTCCTCCGAATTCAGAGCTTTTTACAGAGGTGGAGGGGCAGCACGAATAATTGTGTACAAAGTAAAGGAAATTTGTCAAGACTATAGACATACCTTTAACAGTGATGCTTGCACTTCTTTTCTGGTTTCTTCTTTCTCACACAAGTCTGAAAACTCACTAAAAGTAATCCCTTGCTTTGTAGCCCAATCTTCCACTGTGGTTCGAGAACCGACCACAAGAGCCACACAATAACTATGAAAAGGATCAGCATGCACCATGATGTTGTCAATATAGCGGCACACTGAAAGAGCAGCCTCGACCTGTAAAAAGGAAATATTAGTCACTGAAGAAGGAATGCAATAAAGAGTTGCATCTTCCTAAACAGGTACCTTTCCCAAGGAGACATACTCCCCATGTTGAAGCTTAACTATATCTTTCCTACGGTCAATTATCTCAAGGCAACCATTAGCATGGATTTGCCCAATGTCACCTGTATAGAACCACCTCATTCCTCTCTCGTCAACCTATACACGCAGAATAAAAGAATCAAAATAAAAATATATCAGCAAAGTTAAGACGACAGTGAACACTTGTCGTCTGGGTAGTCCGAACCAAACTGTGCACGTAAGCTATATTGAAATGTCTACCTTGTATGACTCATTCGTTTTTTCGTCATTTTTGAAATAACCGACTGTAACATTTGGACCACCAATGACTATCTCTCCACGAGGCATTGGGGAATCACTAATCAGATATCCTCCTTCAGGCCAATCAACTAACTGGATACAGAAGATCAGATTTTGAAATGAATGTAGTCCATCACCTCAAGACCTCAGAAACAGAGGAAAGCTCAATTTGTATTGATAGACATGACTTGATATATAATTTCATTCAATTGATAAAACGAACACAACCAAATAAGTGCTGAGTAGGTATCAAACAACTATGAAGGACAAACTGGTCTGGAAAGTTATCTGTTAAGGACATGTAAGTGGACCCATGAAATTATGAGCCTTACCTTGATAAATGAGCAGGGAAGTGGAGCTCCAACGCGACCAACAGAGGTGTCACCAAACTCTGAGAATGTTCCACCAGCGCAAGTTTCTGTGAGACCATACCCTTGACCAATTGAAGTACTGTCAACAGATGGTAGCCATCCAATCGTATAAGTTTTAGTTGACAAGAGGGAAAAACTAGCCATCATGCACAATAGTGAATCTTAAATGACTGAATGAACAGGATGCCTACAAAGAATAATAAGTGTACCACATCGATACATAGTAGGCCATCACATATTTTGCATTTCTGAAAGCTCCTTTTCAGCCCTTGTTCACCCTATTTCCTAAAGTTCACTTATATAAGCTGAAAGAAGGACTCAAGATCTAGCATAATCTACAAATGTGCAGACTTTCTGCTGTGCCAACCTTTCTAAATAACTGAAAGTTTATTTTTTTCTAGTGTAACTTTGAGCCATTAGTCACAAGATGACTATAACTAGAGTTTTTGTTCTTTTATTCCTAACAGAATTGCACGTAGAGAGACTGGCATAATCGTTTTAGAAAGAAATGGATTTCTAATGTTAAAATTGTAACCATAGTTCTAGTTGAGACTTGGCCAACACAATTTACTCATCTCCATTAAAAGTTGGTCCTATTTATATTTCGTGTTTTAGTGGTTTCTATCAAGAAAAGTAACAATGATATAGGTTGGCAAAAGTCACACGTTATACATCTCGCAGAGTTAAAGTGCTAAGCATATACTAACCCAATGCAAATGTTGATGAATCTTTGAGTATCACCAGAAAGAGGAGCACCGCCTGATAGCATGTAACGAATGCGACCTCCTAGAATTGCACGGACCTTTCTAAACACAAGAATGTCCCACATAATCCTTTCCAGGCCCCATGCCCCAAACCAGCTGCCATTCACAGCAGACAACCTACGAGCATACGCCAACTCAAACAATTTCTTGGATAGCCCACCTTTTGCATTTACCTGAAGCATTATGAAGATGCAGAGTTAACATACTATGCATAATTTCAAAACCAGGATACACTCACTCACACACGCACATGATCCAAGTAGATGTGCATATATCAACATGCATGACAAGGTCTAATTACCTTATTGAGCACCCCATCTCGAACACGATCAAGAATTGCAGGAACAGCTGTCAATAACGTTGGCAAAAGCGTAGTTGCATCCCCCTTTGTTCCCTTTTTTATTTTACTTGACGTATCTGTAAGAGTCAAAGGAGATCCATACCCTATAGCACTTCCCGCAGCAACCATTACATTCTTCAAGATAAATAATAAAATTTGTTAAACCAAGCAGCAGGAAAATATGAACTCAAAGATTTATGTACGGACTAGACATCATCATCAAATAAACAAAAATAGTGCTCATGGAATTACAGTGGACTTGTAATCCAGCAAGCTTACATATTATCCATACCTCCGCTGCTAATTCCAGGATATGAGCGAGGGGGAGATATGCCATATAGATATCCTTAGTTCCAATGCCAGGGACAATGGTCATGACAGCAGAAGTAACAGCTAGGACATTAGCATGTGTCATCATTACACCCTGTACAAAGTGCAAAGCGAATGTGGGTGGATTAATGGGCTATGTTGATTACCTCTGTTATCATAAATGTGTAAACTGCAATAATAGAAATGCCAAGGGGGCTATAAAAAAAAAAGCACGCATACAAGAAAAGGGTAGAGGTCAAATACAAATCATAAGCATCATTGTTGCTAATTTAACAGTGAACAAAAGCACCTTTCTCTTATTTTAAGCAAAAACTCATAATTAAATTAACATATATGACCGACCTGAGAATGACACTACGAAGTACAAACCATAAAGAGGAAAGTAAATAGTGTTGACAAAAATGTTGCACAGACCTTCAAGGCTTTCATAACATCCCAGTTGATAATGAACAATGACAATCACCAATTCACTATCAATTGTGAAAGTAAAATAATAAATGAGTGTAAACTAAAGTAATAAGGTATGTTAGAAGCTACAAACCTTGGGCAATCCTGTACTTCCACTTGTATACATAATGACCGCAATATCTGCAGGCAGGGGTAGATCAGGATCAACAGGGTTTTCTCGTCCAATTTTCTCAACATCCGCAAACGTATTGATTCTCCACCTGCTCTCAACAGAGGAAGCACCAGATGGGATCTCATCATCCATGCATATGATGTTCTTCACTGTGTCAAGTTGTCCACTTATGGCTACAAGTTTCTCCAGTTCTTTGTGCCCACAAATCACAGTTGTAACTTCTGTCTGGAGAAAAATAAAATATAGTGACTAGTGAGAACAAAATCTGTCAAAGCAAATGAAAACACTAATATCAAAAGTTATACTAAGATATCAACACTGCCAGTTCATTTCCAATCAGAAAAAAAAAAAAAATTATTTAAAAAAATCCCACCAACTAGGCTTCAACTTTTTAAAGTAAAATCACAGCATTTGAAAATTGAAAATATATTGCTGATATGAGAGAGAGAGAGAGAGAGAGAGAGAGAGAGAGAGAGAGAGAGAACCTCATTTAATGAGTGACATAAGGCCTCCTCCCCAAGAGATGCATATATGGTAACAACAGTGACATTGCGCCTGAAACAACCCTGAAAACATAATCAGAATTCAGGACTCAGCCATTTGTTTCTTCATTGCACTTGATTGGGAGTAAGGCCATGCAGGCATTTAAAATCTCACTATTGACATTTAAAATCTCTAATTATAGCTTAGGTCAACTAAAACTAAATTCACATCATATGTGCAAGAAAAGGAGCTCTCCAGAAGATAGCTTGGGTCAAGAAAATATCAAAAACTGTCAAAAGGACGATTAATCTTCAACAACGAAATCAGATATGATAAGCACCTGCAGTGCAAGGAACCACTCTTCTCTAGTGTCAGCAAAGATTGCTACACGTTCTTCCTTTCTATGTCCAATTTGACTCAAACCAGAAGCAAAGTTGCACACAACTTCAAATGCTTTCCCAAAAGTTAACCACTCATAGTCTCCCAAATGAAGCTTCTCAAAGGACTTCCCATCTTTTGTAACTTCAAGCTCCCTGGCCACCAATGCCCTGGTTCCAAGAAAGCATTTATTTTGGAATTTCCCGCATGACTGCTCAAAAAGTTCAGCAAGAGTTGAAATCCCTTCCCAAGCTGACTCCACAGGGGAATCGGAATGATGGTTCCGGATTGCATAGCCAGGCTCCCCACCAACATCAACAATCAAACCCCGTTTCTTCTCTTTTTTCGATTTCTGAAGCATAAGAGTTAGCACAAGCGGCACAAGGGCCCCAACAACATAGGTAGGAACCATCTTTCAACAGCTCTACAACAGCTCTATACTCCCAAACAACAATGTCCTATAAATCCAACCCTGAAAATTCAATTACATCAACAACCATGTCAATCACTCATCCAAAGTAATAATAAAATAATTGTCATTCATTCATTCTGATGAAATCTTCGATACTCTTCTCCAAGTAAGAGGCCAATTCAAACATTGCATGTTTTGTGTTTCTTTATTGTTAGTCAAAACCCAAGAATACATTACTGCATGTTATTTACTACCTAATCAACATTGAAACACATTAAAGTTGAGTTTTTTATTTTGTTTTCGTTTAAATTTTCATTCTTTCGGTGCAAGCAAGCTTTAAGCTGAGCTGCACCATGAACTCATATCCCAGATGACCGAAATTTCAATTGCAAACACAGGAAAGAAAAAGAGAAGCATTGCAGGAAAAAAAGATCGAAGCTTTATGGAAATGGGGATTACCTTTTGATGAAGCCAAAGCAGATTCAGCTCAGCAGCATTGGGAGGATGTTGATGATGAATTGGAGAATGAAAGGATGGGTGTGAAATTTGAAAGGGATCAAACGATGCGTTTTAATGGGGGTAGAGGGGAGAGTCGTTTGAGGGAGGCGGAGAGATCGAGGAAGAGAAGAGTTGGAGACTCAAGAGACTGACTGAGAAACTGAGCAAGTGGTTGGCTTCCCTTCTGTTTCTTTTTGGCTTTTTTTGTTTTTGTTTTTCTCAAATAGCTATCAAATTTTAAGGCGCGGATTTGGCTTAATATGGGACGTAGGATATGGATAGCGGACATACTAGATGTGGAGGAAATTGCTGTCTTTGTTTTTGTCTTCAACCAGATCCAGAAACTTTTATCAACATAAATGGTAAATGAACCTACAAAGAAAGCAAGTTTTAAGGAAAAGATGAGATATTCGGCCACCAAAGTTGGACACAGGTAGGCAGGTAGGAATGAATTTGTTAAGACTTGAGAACTAGTGTAAAATTTCTCTAAGGAAGCAATGAAGTTTAAGCTAATGATATGACAAAAGACAGTTTGATATGAACATCATGTTTAAGGCTTTAAGCCAACTTGAAGGGTCTTCAAGTTAGAGAGAAATGCCTCATCAGCTAGACAAGATGCTAGTTAGCCAAGGCGGATCAATGATCAATCTATTATAACATAACAGAAATTGTTGCAAAATATCCGACCAACTTACTTTTCATATATAGATAACCGAGTCTAATATATAAAGTTAGCTGTTCGCTCTGTTCACTCTTTTCACTCTCATTTCCTGATGTATTTTTTGGTACGTCTCATTTCCTGATGTTGATGATGCCTGTCTATACAACTGATAAAAACTTCTCACAGGAGAAACAAAACCACCGACTATGATGCACAATGGTGGTGAGAAAGTTTAAGAGTTCCTGACAAGTTTGATGTTTCATTAGCTTAGTTTGGTCTTGGTCCTTCATCTGGAGTGTCCCGCGCATTTCCATTGGATGCTGCCCCAGAAAACATTTGCATCACAGATCTTAAAGCTCCTGATAGCTCTGCAGGCATTTCTCCCAAATTAACATTCATGCCATCAACCCGTATTTCCGGTTCATCAACTCCATTAACATTGCTGCTATGGTCACCTCCTGGGCTATCTTGAGAATGCTGTCCTTGGTATGCATTTGCAGCCATGTTCATAAACATATTTGCAAACTCAGCAGAACCAGAACCTGTATTGAATGGCATAGAACCAAACGGAGGTGGTGCACCCTGGCTTCTTGACCCACCTGTAGGTTGGTTGTGGTGTTCTGAAGCTGAACCATTGCTACTACTGAAGGAAAATGATCTTGTGTTCTGTAATAGGACGATAAAAGGTTACAGTGAGAACGAAAAATATTTGCAAAGCATAAGAACAGCAGCATAACAGTGTAACGTACAACCTCCCAATACATGTGCTAAATTATTGCACCTAATTCAATTGTTAACAGTCATATACTTAATGTCGGTGGTGGAGAAGTGGACTGTAACTGTTGGCCTATTTCAAAAAACGCAGCAAAGTACAGCAATTGCACTGAATTATCACATAAATGAAAAATCTTGCAAGTACAAGATGGACTATTTTGTCTGAATAAGAAATCAGACATAAAAATCCCAGACAAAAAAAAAAAAAACCTTCTCTCGCAACCTAACAAAATTTTACAGACCTATCTATTAATAACCGGACACTTCTTTTTAAGATCAATGTATTACCTGATGAGACCCTGACCGTTGTTGCTGCTCTATCAGTTTCAGCTCAGACACCTATTGGTTTCAGAATAACAAAAGCAGTCAAAGAAGGAGTTGCAAAAACAACAGAAAAGAGGAAAGAACACAAGAACCAACCCGAATATTTTCTTTGGCAGCGTCATTATTTGGATCCAATTGCAAGGCTGCAGGAGAAAAATTCCTAGTTACATACATGAATATATTACTACCACCTTCTTTTGATAGATTTGCTTCCCACTTTTAATACACTATATATGCTTTGCATTGGGATGGTTCTCAATAGAGATTTCCTTACTTACCTTTCTTAAATCCCTTATCAATAGCATCACGGTAGTTCCCTACTGCAAAATATGCTAATCCCAGACGACTATATGCCTTGCTATAGTTTGGGTCGATCTCTATAGATTTAAGGCAGTCTCTGATAGCTTCAGCATATTTGTGTATCTGAGTGTAAGCAGCTGCCCTGAAGTATGTACACCAGAGATTTGATCAACTTGCAGAATTTTTTTTTTTTTTTTTTAGAATGGATTCACTTGCAGATTCAAGAAAGCAATAACAGAGAAAAACAAGTATATAACAATCTACTAGAGTGCTAACTAAAGTAATACCGATTTCCGGTCACAAAATGCAATAATTCTACCAAACTGTCCTCATTTTCACACATTTCTTTGTATCTATGAATCCCTCTGGAAAACTTAAATATGGGAATCTCCAGAAATATTTGAAAAATTGGCACTTCCCTTTAAAACTTCAAGGATCTAACTGTTCAGTAGCATGCTAAGGTACCATTGGTTAGAATTGAAAATAATATGAATATAATGAGGATCCTATGTCGCAACTTGTCATTTTATCAGATTAACTCAGTCATAAAAACCAAAAGATTCAGGATAAGATGGTACTGCACCTGTTACAGCAGTAAACAGCATTATTTTCACAAAGTGCAATAGCACAGTCATACAACTCAATTGCATTGGTATACAGCTTTGATTGCATGGCCTTATTACCTAACAAATATAAAATCACAGGATTAGCCTCTTCAGATATTTATCAGAATGTAAACGGTCAACATTTGATGACCCAGTGAGATTGAAGCTACTGAACAACACCTTTCTCATCATTAACACCTGGAATGCATTATTATCTTCTACAAGGATGTAAGATGAAAAATAGTATTATAGCAGAGAGAGGGTGAGAGAGATTACTCATTTCTAGGTCAGTCAACTGAAAGTTGACATTGTAAAATTAATTCTGACAAAGAACCAAACCAAAAGCATATCTGAGCTTTAAGTACCTTGTGATTTCAACATCTCAGCCAAGTACTTAGGACTGAATTCCTCACATCCAGATCTTTCCATCTCCTAGAACGAGGGCACACTAACATTTATTAAAAGAAAGGTTTACAGGTAAAACACTAGCATGAACATATACGAACATTACTTCTAAGCACACAACACTTATTTAGTACAATATAAAGCAGTGATGATATTCAAGCAACAAAAACTACGTGTTTGAGGGTGCACATGTACCTGTATGCCTCTGTGTGTGTGTGTGTGTGTGTGTGTGAGAGAGAGAGAGAGAGAGAGAGAGAGAGATCATACATTTAAAGCATCATGGAACAATTGAGATGCTTTCTCTATTTTCACTAGATCATCACTACCATCAGACAAGGGCAAAAAGTAATGAGTTTTCTCAAGTGCAGAAACGAATTGCCCGAACAGAGCATCTTTGGAATCCCCTGCCAATATATCAAGATCACATTCAACTTGCACTTATTCTAAAGTAGAAAATGCAGAGCTTATTTTATCCTACATTGTTAATTCACTTCAATATAAAATATGACATCATGTGCATATTAAATCAATAGTCCTGAACATTTTTCTTTTCTTTGAGCACGATCCTTCTGACATAATTTAACATTAATTGGTTTGACAGTATTTTTACGAGGATATGTTCATCGATAAAGCAACTCATTGAAGAAAAACAAATTATATGTAATTCATTAGATTATGAAAAGGGTTGTTACCGTGTACACAAATTGTCTCACAAAATCATAGAATGAAAGTTAATATACGATATTATCTCTGAAAATCCAGGGTGTCCCATCTTCTTTTCGAGAAAATGAAAATATTAGTACTGGTCACCAGATAGTACCAACATATTGAATTGTTTCAGCTTTTTCCTTTTTTTCCTTTTTTCTTTTGGGAAAAAAAAACATTTTCTAATTTCAATGTCTCAGGAGGGATGGAAAACTACCATCTATTAATATAAAGAAAATGGTCCATCAAAACGCAACATACATCTTTGGATTAAATGAAATGGCATATTGTCCTTATATGGCATTTCTATTTATGCTTTAGAAGAGAACCATTCATTTAATATCAGTCAAACAAAAACCAAATACAAAATCTCTTTTGTGATGAAATCCAACATTTCCGTACCAATCCAATCTGTCCGAAATTAGAGTATTTTCCATCGCAAAAAACATTCAGAGATAGTATATTTAAAACCATCAACAGCAATTAGGATAGAAGCAAGGCCTCTACAGATGATATAAGTGATTGCAGATACAACATATAATGCTCGTATTAAGGGATGATCCCAATGATGAGACTAACTGACCAAAGTGTGGAGGAGAAGCAAAACGACGAAGAAGAATAATACCTAATTCATGGTTCTTACCCGTCGAATGCTGACCCTGATTCAATTACAAACATTATGTAAAGTCAAATTTAATACTAAAAATCAAATCAAATAGTAACTGAATTACTACAGAAAAATAACTTCAGGCCTGCAACTGTAGAAGCAGCATTCAAGTATTAATCTCAAATAAATAAAGCAGATGCATCGAGAAGAACAAACAAAGGAACATATCCTGAATCAGGAAACAGTAGAGACTTTCCGTTATCTAACCTTTTATTGGATAGTAGGCCCTATGAAGGCTGGACCATAAAGAATATACGCTAAACATCAACCTTTAGCTATATCTCAAATTCTATATTCTTAGTCAATATCAGTCCCGATAATTCGAGCTCATAAAAAAATTTCTTGAGCTTTTTGTAAGCCGTCAACTCAGATTGATCAAAAGAGATAGAAAAAAGAAAAAAAGAAAAAAAAAAAAAAACCAGCTTGGTCATTCTTTTTTTCCTGCTCATGTGTTACCCTCTATATAACCCCTTTCCATCCTCAATTGGTTACATTCAAACACAATAAAAGTCCTACTAACTTACACATTCACCTTTTGGTCCAGTTTTCCCTAAATTCCATATATTTTGTAAGCAAGTTCACATTTCAGTGACACTATCAACTTATATACGAATAAAAGACGAATACATTCAATGCAATTACACCATATTATATAAAATTGTAAACCAGTAAACAAGAAAGCAGGGCAAGCACCGGAGATTTCGATGCCTTTGAAACACTGGCACCCGCGGCACCCTGACCAGCAGATGAGCTAGTAGCAGGCACTGAATCCTGATAGGACACATTCTCCGGAACCTTGTGCTTTCCAAGTGAGCTAAACATTTCGACTAACGACTCGGGTTTAATCCCATGATCATCACCACCACCAGGAGGAGAGGCATTAAGCTTGAAAGCCTCCTCCAGGCATTCCCTCGCAATCTGAATACCCTCAACATTAACACCATCACCCGGTTCAACTGCCTCAGTAAAAAATCCAAACTTTACAGTCAGTAACTCATTCTAAAACCACCACAGCAATTAGCCTAAGCAAAAATGTATAGGGACTAAAAATCAAAACTTTCGAAATGAAATCGCAATTCTCGTGAAGCAGGAGTAAACCCTAGGTATGATTTTGGTGTATGAAAGTTGAGAGAGAAAGAGGGGGTTACCGGAGCTGAGGAAATCCAAGAAGGAACCGACGATGTGGCGAGAGAGGGGAGAATCGGTGGTCAACGGCGGAGCCATGGAGTCAAAGGAGCATGTGCTAAGCGGCCAACGGCGTCGTTTTTGGAGTCTGTAAAGTTGTCTGAGACTGGCTTGGACCGTCGCGACTGAGGTTGGTGTTCTGAAATCTGGGTGTGACATCATATTATGTATTTAGGTTTTTCCAGATTGGGTAATTTTTGGGGGTTTTTTATTCCACCAACCACAGTTTGCCACATATATTTTCTTATACCCAATAAATCCCTTGCTATGTCAGGTGAATACCTAAACTACCTCATTATCTTGAGTTTGGCGACGGTCTGGTGACTCGACCGTGTCATTATCTATACTATTATTTATTATTTAAATGAATTAGTGTTGTTAGCACGAATGTGAAAATATATTAATATTTTTAGACTATATGTTAAATAAATAAAAAAATTAATAATATAGAAAAAGAATATAATAGGAATTAATAATAAAATAAATAATAAATAATAAGAAATGGAAGTAAACTGCAAATGCAACTACCATATCTCTCCACTTTCACATGAAATTACCTTCTTACTTAAAAAAAAATTATAAAAAATATTTAAAAAATTCCTACACACATGGTGTGTAGGCAATGCTAGTGTTATGTATGAAAAGCAAAATTTGGTAAACATAGTAATATTAATATTTAAATACATATTAAAATTATAAATTAATATAACAAGTGAGAATAAAAGTTAATTAAATTGAGGAAGAAACTGTTGTCCTGAAAAGCGCATCATATTTACACTGCACACATACTTTGTGGTCTAGTACTCCTGAAACGTCTGTTGCTAACTTGCTATGATGACAAGGAATAAGAAGGAAGTTCGGATGAGAGATAAAGTAGAAGACCCTTCTAAAGACAAGCATCTGATTCATAGTTCAAGTTGTGTATGAAGTTGTGTATGAACTTATAAAGTAGAAGACCCTTCTAAAAACACCAACGTACCCAAACAACACCGCATTTGAAAAAGGTATGAATTTGTATTATGTATTAGAACTTAGAAGAGAGCCATGACAAGAAAAAGGCCTGGATGCGGCAAGTGATGGGAGAACCATTGGTCACTGACAGAGCCATGGATGAAGTTGTCAAGTGTACGTTGGTGTTTTTTCTTTTAATCACTCTTTGGATCAAAATAATTACGTTTTTCCACTTTAACTAAGTTTTATATCCACCAACCGCAGTTTGCCACGTATATATTGCACCCCCAATAACCACCCCGTACCTCATGATAAAGTTTGAGGTCAGTTGTTATGGGATAGTACTGAAAGCGTGTAGAGTCTCCTGGTGTTAGCGGAAGTGTTTTTTATCTTGGAAATACAGACTACATTTTGGTTAGTATCGACTGTACTGTCATCATGGTGAATTCACAAGTCGATAAGAAACATACTCATATTATTGGCGGGAAAGTGGTTCAATTTGAATAATGACAACATACAAGACGTTGCTTAGCATTTGAGCCATTTTGCACGAAGAATTATGATATCATGACCAAATAGAGAACAGACGTTGATGGAAAACTACAACAATTTCAAGTGCACCCAATAAAATCTGCTCCCAAAATTCTCTTTACTGGTTAAAGAAATTACATAGATGTTCTACGGATATGTGGGAGGCATCAAGGCGTAAATTCGTATAGGCCGTTTCAGAAGCTTCTCAATTAGTGATAGTTGAATACATACTAACTTGTAAGGTGATACAAATTTCACTAGCAAAAACGGTGGTGATATAAACGTATGCACAACACCTGATCTGCACTCGGCAATCTGCGAATGAGTGTATATACAATTTACATCTACCAGACTACTTAACAGGCAAAGACCTCTGGGAAGTGGGAACTCACTACCAGACCAAAACCACCAAAGCATCTTTGGTATCGTCTACCTGAACTGAATGCAGTTATAAGACTCAAACGAAAATGGTATCATACATAATTTAATTTCTTTTGCCGTCGAGTTCTTCTGGCAACCTGAAATAAGCAAAACAAATTGTAAATATATGAAATGTCATATCAGTAAATACCCTGAAACACCCATATATATAACTGGTGCAGTGATGATCGGAAAATATTCAGCTAATTAAGCAAGAATATATAAAAGTGTGGAAATCTTTAACTCTAGTTTCAGTCTCAGCGTGGGACGTTAAAGAATAATACAGAGCTTAAACATTATTCGTTGTGCTTTTAAGGTGTTTTACTACTCATACTGCTGGTTCTGTTAGCTTACAGTTCTTTTGGTTGAACACAAACTTCATTATTTCAAAAAAAAAAAAATCATCACTAGTCACACGAATAAAAATGTCCAAAATTCGAACACATAAAAATGAGCTCCATATATATAACTCAATCAGGGCCAAGTGATCATGTATTAGGAATTCAAAAGACAGTATGCATGAATGTGATATAAAATAGCATGAACTGATTGTCAGGAAATTCATGAAAAGATTCAGTTGGATTTTTTGTGTTCCCCTACATTATTAGAAAATTTATACCAAGGATGATAGTAAGCCTTACAGCATCGTCATTCATATCAAGAACTTCTGTCACAGAGGTATCTACAGAAGCTTTCTTCCTCTTGTTCTGTTTAGCTTGCATCCAAACCTATAGTTAGACACATAATCATTGGTAATAAAGACTTAAGGAATCAGATAAAGAAAACTGCACAATATCTTTATGCGATCGTCTAATGATGATCTTAAACTGCATCTGTACCCCCCTTGAATTGTTTAATGCACTGCAAACTTTTTTATCAAACTTTTGTAGTTTTTTTTTCCTTGATAAGCATCAGTAATCAAGATTTGCATTTACACCTTAATAAATGAATGGATTTTTTTTTAAAAGAAAATCATAAATGCAACTCAAGGATACACTAAACCAATCAACAAAGCATCAAATCATTCAACGATAATTGTAAATAATGATCCATCTATTAATAGTCTTGAAAACACAGACAGCTCATATAATAGATGATATATCCTTATCCCGAAGGGGGTAGTCAAATTTGGATTATCCTCCCTTCACATAAAACCAAAGCTAGTTCGTAGATTACACTAGACTCAAGATGTAGGAGATACTTAACCTAGCAAAACTTAGGTTTAAGCAAAACTCAGGAGCAACTAAGCTAGTTAAACCGAAGGAAAAACAGAGCATTCATCGAAGCTTTAAACTTGAGTTGGCATTTACAAGCCAATCAAAGCATTCATAGTATTTCTTACCCTTTCCTTCAGCGAGCCATCAATTAAAGTTTCCCCGCTATCGGTTTCCAAGCATACTAACTGACCATCCCCACTACTATCACATGTGAACTGCCAATTGGAGGGGAAATGAACAGAAGCACTGAGGTCACAATATTTGAAGTCGAGTAGAAGAGAGAGAAAAGGATAATCCATGTATGAAATACACATGAAGAATGTCCTTAACAACTGACTAAAAAGAAGATAATGCACTACTTAAGGATGTAGCAAAAAATAAAGATGTACTTTGTGGTCAAACACATAAACATAGTTGCTTAACGAACAAGAATGGGTATTTGAAAAGATAAAAATTGTGATTAATTGCTCAAATCTATTACCTTATATTTATTGGGATGATTGGAATGTTCCTCATCAATGCTCCTATTCACATTAACTTTTTCGATCACAGGAGTGGTATTTCTTTTCACATTCTGATCATCCAGAGATGATTCGGTAGCTACAGAATCACAAGATGAAACAACTTCTTTACCCAGACTAAACTCAGATTTTTTAGATGTTCCATTTCCATCTGATCCAAGAGCACCTTGAGAGAGAGCCTGTTTTCGCCTATGTCCCGTACCGGTCCCTATGTCACCCTTGATTAGATTAGATTTTGTGCTATTCTCTTGACACTTCCGCCCACCTTTAGGAAGAGTACTTAAAGGCTGATGTGTGACCAAAGATTCACCAACAAGAGTATAAGAAAAAAAAATTACATAATCCTGGGGCATATAATTGAAGCTGTAAAGGAAGCTTAGAGATACATACCAAAGAGATGTTAGCTTTAAATATATGAACTACTCTTTGGACAAATTGCTCATCGAAACATGATTGAGCAAGGCTTCTAGAATTAGACTGCAAAAACAAGTAACCACAAGTCAGAAGTTAGTATTTAATGAATTAGTACATCATTAACCGAATTCCACTTTTTATTGGAGCCTTAAATGTTACTCAGCTAAAAGGTAAAGAAAGAAATTGCAAAATTTTCACATTGCTCACTACTTAGTAGAAATGCTTACTTTATATAAGGATGAAGGTAGCAAAATTTTCCCAGGACCATCTGATAAAGAGAGGCCATTACGATTTGTTGAGATCACGAAAGCGTGTCCAATGTCTGCTAGAAGGTGCAGCCTCTGTATTGTAAAACAACCCAATTTCCATAAATGTGCAAATTACTATAACATTAAAGAAACAGAAAAATTTCCTTCGAAAAATTTCTCACAGAAGTTTTTGGAACATCAATGGCATCCTCAGCTTTCTTAATAGCCCGAAAAATGCAGATCAAATTCAAAACAGAATCCTTAAGAATACCCAAGGCACCATCACCATTACTAGCATTGACTAATTCCCGCAATAAAACAAACAGGGGACTGCAAAAATAAGCAAAATCCCGAGACTGTCACCATAACTGCATTTAATCTGTACAGCGCCATCAACAATGCAATTAAGTAACACATACTAGCAAAACTGAGCATATATTTCTCCATCCTGACAATCCTCATGGGGAAAATCTTGATCATGAGCGAGAAGGTGGATCAAGAATACCACAATGTAAGCTGGAAAACTAGTCATTAATCCTTCTTGCGCTCCAGATATTTGATGTGCTTGAGCTTCTCTACTGTAATCCTTGATAAATTCTGTCATATATTTGAATGACTAAAATGAAATACATCAGCAAACAATATCTGATAAAACTCTAGAGCAGTGACATGATTGATAAATCAGTAGTAGCATACATCATCTTGGAGATCTTTGAGACAATCTGAGGTGGCCATTGCAAAAGCACATGCATACCTGCTAGGTATAGCATGCCCCTTCAGCAGTTTGTGTGTTTTATCCAGAAATAATCTTCTAACCAAAGGAGAATCATCCTGGAATGCATCATGAGAAAACTATTTACCACAAGTAAAACTAAAAAGATAGTTCAAGAGATTATTTGGAAGCATTCGGGACTCTATAGAGGAATATATAGTTGGGCAGCTCATCTGGTCTGATAGAAACCTTAGTTGATGAATAAGGCACACAAAAAGAACTGTCTTTCTCAAAATTGTATGTTATTCCCATACCCAAGCAGAAACATTGATAAGGCAAACAAAGAATGACCATGGAAATTGTTGGTCCAGAAACCGTACGAATACAAAACCTACCTTTGCCATTGAAATCGTAAGGCGAAATGTCTCTGGAGAAATATGGAAATCCCATTTCCGGGAAAGCCGGAGAACAGACTTTGCAGCAGCTAATCTTATACAAGGCTGACAAGCCCTATCACTTTCACTGCATACACAAGTAAAACCAACTCAGGAAATGTCCAAAGATACTCCTTTTTCTTGGGTACCCATTTTCCAGAAAGCCAGATAACAGACTTTGCGGCAGCTAATTTTATACAAGGCTGACAAGACCTATCACTTTCACTGCATCCACAACAATTTAAACTAACTCAGGAAATGTCCAAAGATACAATTTTTTTTTCTTGGGCACCCAGGATATCACCCGGACCTGAGTGCTTGAAGCTGGAGTCTCTTTCTTAACCCTAATCTTTAAGAGACAGGAAAATCTAACAACTACCTAGCTAGAGTACTGTGAGGAAGTTTAAACCCTAGACCACATCGGATCAAACCAAGGGCCTGTCGAGCCCTACCTCACCATAGAATGTAGTTAAAAAGTTTCATTATTAATTCAAAAGCATCCCTCTTCCATATGATTAGCAATTTTTTTTTTAAGTAACAAATTGCAATGTACCATGCTTCCAAAAACAAAAAGATAACCTTTTCAATTGTTTCATTTAAGGACTAGAAGGCAATAAAACTTCAAAACAAGGATAGAGGTATTAATATTAAAATGTAGTCAATGATTTAGTTGTTTTAGTTCCGGAATCACTTGGCTGACACGTGTCAAACTAACACCATATGAAAGATCAAGTATGAACTCATTTACTGTTGATTATTCATTTAATGAAGGAATCTGAAATCATACCACGAGCAAATACTGTCAACTGTTTCACCCTTTAGCAACATTGTTAACAAGATGTCCCAGAGTTCATTAGCTTGCCGTTTAATGCGAGTTCCACCGTGCGGCAAGAGGCTCTTGACAAGTGTTTTCAGCCCATATATCTGGAAAGTTAGCCATTAAATCAGAGCAATCAACAGAGACATCAGCAAATAAGGAGATCTAGATCCTTCATCGATCCTTCTATATTCAAGCATGTTCTTTCTCATCAACCTCAAACAACAACTCCAATTTGTTCATTAACAAGATCTAGTGATTCACGCTACCTATAGGCAATCCTACAAACTATACCAGTGCTGAAGAATTTAAAACAATATATAAAACCAAAATCCTTGTGTTAACCAAATCACTTTGTTATTAGAAGGTTGAAATGCCACATTCAAGGTATAGTAATCTTTTTCAAACTGTATAAGCTTAAGGTTATATAAAAACATATATTTCATATATGTTTCATGCAAAGTATCAAATCGTTAAATCCCACCACAACAGTGGTTGGTGCTTGTACAAAAAGCTAAGAATATGAAAGACTAGCCACGAATATGTGTAACAAGCTTATAAATTAATTTAGTTGGTTATCCATACAAGACTCCAAAATAACTTCAGTTATTTTTTTCAATTTTCTTTTTCTAATACGATGGAACGTCATCAGAATCAGAGGTTGGCAGAATCAAAGAAAAAAATTCCCCGGTCAAAAGAAAATTTGATCATTCATGGAAAAAACAAATTAACTGCAAATTCACAGCCAAACTAAAACCCAATACAATAATTGAAACTATGAACAACCCACCTTCAGTTTGCAAGAATTGCTACAACCAGACGCCTCATCAAATGAATTCATATAATCCGATGAGTCCATCTACACAAGAGAAGTTCACATATATAAGACAAGCATGTTGAAGCAACTAAAAGTACAGCAAAAGAACTTAAAACTACTTTGAGAAACAAACACTCAAAATCTACTACATTTTGCTACCAAAAAACATTAGAAAGTGCAAGTATATACACATCTCATAGGTGATGTCAATTACTTGGAAAATATTCTGATATATATAAGGAGTGATCTCTCCAGCTTGACTTTCGAATGTTGAAACAGAATGCTGTGCTAGACACCCCAAAGACTGCAGCACTGTTGGTATGTTCTGCTCACTAAGTAGAGATTCCACAAGTTTCTGCAATTGTATGTTGACACTTCATGTTAAAAGTAGACGCTATTCAGAGGAAAAAAGGTCAATAATTATTTAGCATCCATGTGACTATAAAGTTCACACTCGGTAGATCCAAGTGAATATTAGACAAAACTAACAGGAGTTTGGTTTCAGTTCAGAACTTCTATTTGTTTGTAGCTACTTGAGTAAGAAAATATAACTGTGTGATATCAGAAACTGTAAATGGCCTCACAGGACCTAGGCTAGATTCAGTTTAACCTTAAACCTTATTCTTGTAGCTAGCAGCAATTTCTAAGCATACCTTGCATAGACTGGATAACTGCTTTGAAGTATCGAATAATGCAGCAATTGCTGAAACAGCATACTTTGCCTGCAAACGAGTCCCCTCCAGACAGACCCTTGCTAAGAAGGGATAGATTTCACTAAAAAAAAAAAAAAAAAATTAAGCTACAGTGAAACCATATTCACAGACAAATTTTGACTTTCAAATACAAGTGCTTTGTGTCAAAAAAAAAAAAGAGGCTAAAGTTCAATGATGAAGTCCCAGAAGATCCACAAGATGCACTAAAATGATTGGGAAAGAAATGAGCTAGAAATACTGTTAACCTAATATCAGTTAATTCGAGGACAAATACAAGAATAATTCTTTTTGTTTTCAGGAAGTGTTACTGTGTAATCCGGAGAACAATTTTAGAAGCCCAAAAGTCATAGCACACATAAGCCTAATTTGTAATACTACATTTTGTCATATTTCAAGGAATGGGCAGGCCCAATCCCACACGCGTGACATAACTTATTAATTTCTGTACATGGTAGAGAAGAAAAACTATTCATTTAAGCATGGAGATGCACCTAGGTCTTTCTATTCTCCAAGAAATATGTGCACCTATGCATACACCCTTTCTGATACAGAAACAACAACAGTTCCAACAAAGAGGGAACATCAAGGGTGATTAAAATTGGCATAACAAAATACATAATTAGGAAATGTACTAAATAATATCTCATCAGAGCAGTAAGCTAAATCCTGCTGAAAACTCTATTATAATTACAAGAATATGAAAAGACCAAAGAAACTACCTGAGGTTGAGTGATATATGCTTGCCAGCTTGGGATAGCACTACAAGCAACTTATCATTGATTGGGTTGCTCCCCTGTAATAACATCTGCAATTGTGCTTCAGAACCTCTCAAGAGAGTGGGGAAAAAGCTGGTAACTCCCTGACCAGAGATATAAAGTAGGAAACCTTCAATCAAAAACCTCCAGTAACCCAATATGCTTCTTCATTACAATGCAAGTGGCAGTAACATTAAACTTGGCTATAAAAAAATAAAATAAATTTAAATATCCAAATTTATCATCCTCCTTCTACAATCTTTTTCTATGTTATAGAACATACAGATGGTTAAATTTTACAGAAAGCTATCATAAAGTTTCTGACCCCAGTTTTAAACAATATAATGCGCTTCGATAAATTAGCCCATTCTCTTAAGCTGTTCTAACTGGCAATTCGACTCGGCAGTTCACATTGATACGGTGACAGAGAAAAAACCTAAAAACCTAAACTCAGCTTACGGCCTGGCATAGTCCTCTGATATTCATCATATATTGATGCTTGGTAACCATAACAACAACGACAATTCATGGTCATTCTTCAAATTATTAACTACGGTTATGTCCCAATATTAGGTGCCAACACAAGTACACAAACCTCTATTGGCCATCTCTTTGCATGTTCATCTTAGTCTTTTAGAACATACAGCACCAAATCTAACTTAAATGTCACTATTTATTAGATTCCCTATTGTTATGAAAAGCACTAGTCAGATCCAGATAGCAAAAGAAATTGTTTTACCAGAAGGAGCTGGACGCAAGAAGCCTCAAGGTGCTTGTTTCCTAGAGTGTGACCGGAAAGAAAATCTAGAATACAGCGAACATGTTCTGAGCTGAATATGTTATAAGAGCATTTTGAGGAAAGTGTTTGTAAAAACTCAAAATCTTCATGTTTCTCTCCGATGAGCTGCAGAAATTTATCCTGAAAGTATGGGAAACCATAAATCACAAGACAACAAAATTTAAAATAGGAACAGAAAGAAAGGCACCATATTATATTGTTGTTTTAAATTGAAACATGAAAGACCACACCAAAATCCAAGTGATCATCACAAATAGAAGAAGTCCTATCAAGATTTAAAGAACTCATATTACAAGAAACTAATTCATTCTCAAGTGAAAATTTGATCTCATACAATTAATATACTTGACTATGAAAAGTAAAAGACCAACAAAAAAAATTGTGTGCTCAGGTTAAAGTATTAGATGGTATTTGATGCTTGAATTTATTCAACCCAAGAACTCTCACAGGCCTAAACCTTTTAACATCCGCCCAAATACTTCCAGCTGCTTTTGTATAAGTAGAATTTGTTTGTTACATTTACAAGTTTATTAGGCTATTGCTCCTAACAGTTTTAAGGCATGGAAAGGCTGAAAGTTAGTATTAATATTGATAATAATAAGATTAATAACATTTAGCTACAACCAAAGATCGCCTTAAACTAGCAAGGAAGAACAATGCCCAACTGGTTAAAAGATTAACATAGGAACCCAGAAGGCAGAGTGGCAGACTAATCAAAAGTATAGGCAAAACAAACTCACTCTGGTTGTCCGAGAATCTCTACTTTCATCCAATAATAAAGCCAGCGAATCAAAAATGTTATTAACTTTCATTTGGTTCAATTTATGAAAGCATTTTTCTGCATGGGAAGGGTCTGCAAAAGAGATCGCCATTTTCAAGAACAAAGTCTTATATCTCCTCTGCATGTCTTCTGGATCATTTCCCTGCAACATCAAGCCAGTGTTCCACTAAGTATAGAGAAGAACATAAATCTGACATCCAACGACATAGTTAAAATTTTAGCAACTTTTGACAATCAAAAGATTAGGAACCTTTAAGACATTTTAAGCAGTTTCGAGGAAGCTCAAAATTGAGGATAAAACAACAAATACTTTACTGTAGCTAAAGCAAAAGATAGAATGCAACATTCACAATAACAATTGCCAAAACCTATGGAAAATAGGTCCAGTGAGGGGCTTAGGAGGCGTAACAAGATTAACAACTAGTGATTCTTAATGGAAAGAAGAAAAAAATCCAAATGTAGCAGTCACATTTTTGGCCTTTAGAAATTTTAATAACTTTGTTGAAACTGAAACGGTGATAAAACTGAACACTTCAGCATACATATAGATCTAGAAATGCGAAAATTAATTCAAACAGAAATGGTGAGTCACTAAAGTAAAGTTATGCTCATTAAAGGGAGAACGCGTAGGTTTCTAAATATGATGTATAAGCAACAATGGGGCTTTTCAAAAATATGTTGTTTTACCAAAACTTTTCACTTTTAATTTTAATATTCCAGCCTCAACCTTCCTTACTTATCATGAGGGACTGACACCTACTATAAACTTAATTTTTATTACACAAATCCGTTCATAAACAGGGGTAACAACCTTAGCTACTCACAGAATGAAAACAACAGTAAAAACAATGAGATAGTGCGAAGGCATTTCAGTAGCTATAGAGCAATGTACCTTCTCTTTCTTTCTTATCTCCAAGTATGTTCGCATTTCACTTTGCAACCTATAAAACGTCTGCACATTGTAAGAATCAAGATTTTCAGGTCTATTCTAGCAATAGCCAGTTAGTGACAGTACCTTTGTTTCTGAGAAAGAATAGCATTTAACGCCTTCAGATGAAGAGGGGTGAAAACCGAAAACAAATGAATCCAGTGCCTTGTTCTTTCTTCTATAGAAAGATTGGCTGGAAATAAATCTTCAGCGAGAATAAGTTCCATATTTTGGGACCTGAAGTAGAAGAAACCCAACAGATGTTGTAGTCAATAGAACATCGTAAAGTATTGCATTAATTTAGGTTATAACACGAGAGCAAGCAGACCTGAACTCCTTACAATCTTTATCGTAACAGAGCATCAAAATTTTACATGGAATCTCTTCACAGTGGCCCTGTATTGCAATGTAACCTTCCGAACATTTGTTACAGTAATGCCGGTACACTTCCACCAACTTTTGCAGGGCCATCTTTCTAATAGGTATCTGGAAATAAAACAAGAAATATTGCCAATGCGAGAATAACTAAATATAACTAGAAAGTTGAAATTTAGCAATCTGAAACCTTTTTTTTTTTTTTGCAAAATACCTTCTTGTCCCGAAGTCTTTCAGTAGTTTGAGATATTAGTTTGGGAGGAAAGTATCTCAAATTAGACATGGCAAGATCACAGGAAACAATTACAGCTTGTGTTCTCACTTTATCATCAAAATCTAGTAATCGACCTTCAAGGGAAGCTACACAAATGGAGTATCAATCACATTCCAGAATCAGTGATATTGATACAGAAGATTAGGGGGAAAAATGTGTTCAACTTACACAAAAGTTTTTGTGATTCTTCCCCAGAAGGATTGGTTGCATAGCAAACTTTAGCGCATTGAAGAGCACTAACTCTTACTTCCACAGACTTATCTGAGAATCTTTTCAGAAACTCTTTGAAGAGGTCATCATATTTTCGTGAAATATGGTGTTCGGGCACGGTAAAGAGTTTTCCAATTAGTTTAACAGCTTTTATTCGGACATCAACCTGATCAGTCTACAAAATAACCAGAGTCAAGTGATATATAAGGATCCCTTTACAAGCACAGAACCAAGAAGCTTAAGACAATTTTACAGATATCCCAAATAATAACCAATTATATTAGGGTGACAGGACAAAAGCAAAACTAAATGGACCGTGATGGGCTGGACATATAAAAGAATGGAGACAAGAGGACAAACCAGTAACTCTTGAGTTAAATTAGGGATGACAGCAAGAAGCATCTGAGGAGCACACTCAAAAATTTTGAAGATGATTTCATGGTAGAATTCCTTGAGCTCACTCCCCACAGCATCTCTCTCTAGAATACAAGATGTTAAAAAGCCACAAACCAAGGGTTCCAACTTTTCTGCGCAGGTTTGGATGACAGAAGCTGCAAGCTGAGAAGACGCAGAGGCTGTATCCTGCGAAAGACATACAACAGTATCATGTGTTTACTTTTCTCCTGTACGTGCATCTTTATCCGCAATTCCATGATTTTGAGCGTCTCTTTTCAGATGTTACCACAAAACATAAGCCATCATATATTTGACCACAGAATACCATATCAGACATTATTTGACCACAGAATACCATATCGGACATTGTCCGATCCCTAACGATGAGAATTTGATAACATAAGCTATCAAACAACCATAACAACTTTGAACTGGCAAATTGCTTATCATGGAAACAAGAGCCTCTAAAACTAACCGTTCCCTCCTTCACAAGATTACGGAGCAGCACATCCAAAAGAGTGTGAGAAGCTTCCTCATTTAATATCTCAGCCATTATAGACACAATATCGTTGATCAACGTCTGTTGATGATTCTCTCTACATATAAAAAAAAGCGCAAATCGTGATTCTTGATGCCTCATTACTTATAACTTGGTAAACATAACAACAAAGCATGTTTTAACCATTTTAGGACAACCATTCCAGTAAAAATAACAATTACGCACCTCACGACGGAGAAGAAAGTATTGAACATGTCGAGAACAACATCATTACACTCAATGTCCAACATGATCACACAACATTTCAACTTCGCAACAATCTCCACTATCTTAGCCCTCTTCGAAAACAACGAATTTGCAGTATCCCCTAGCTCGGTAAACACACTCACAAGAAGCTTAAACACATCCTGAAAACAAATTCCCCTAGAGTATAAAACAACTTGCAAACAATAATCATAACAGCAAAAATCGGCACAAGAAAACACATCACAGAGCATACTCTGAGATCTTTATCCTCGAAAGGCGGCTCTGGCGCCATGAGTCTCATAATCTCAGTGGCACAGATGGCCACTAAGAGCCTCACATCCTTGTCCCGATGCTTAAGCAAGCCTTTAACAATGGTCTCCTTCAGAGGCTCAATCGCCGCCTCTAGTTTCCTGGTGGCTTCCTTCTTTTTTGGACCTGAAGGCTGCTCTATCTCGGCGAAAGCGGCTGTAGCTTCCTGTCAAAACCAAAGCCATACACAGAAACAAAACCTCGATCGTTTAGATTTTCCGATTCCGGCGATAACTAAGCGATTTAAAGACCTAGAGGGAAAAGGAAGAAGAGGTGGAGTCGACTTACTCGGAGCGATTTGACGACGGTGTCCTTGTTAGGGCGGGTTAGACGGCGAAGCTGGTTGCCGATTTTGGCGACGAGCTGAGCGGCGGACTCGGCCATCGGGTGCGGCGGTGATCGGAGAGAAACCCTAATTTGGTGGAGGATTTGGGTTTTGCAAGGGCATTTGCTCGGAGCGAGTTGAGCAGTGTGTGTGTGAGGAGTATAGTTGAAAACTGTAGTGGGCTTTGATTAAGCGGCGAGGCTCTCCCGCCCTTGGTGCGCGTGGAGGTACGCGCCTCTCTAATGAATTGGGCTTAATCGGGTCGCCCGATCAACTTTAAAATTGGCACAAAAAAAAATGGTAAATTAAAGTTTCTAGTAAACGCCGGCGTGTGTTCACGCCTGACGTCCTTCTGTTAACATAAAGGTACAAATGTAATTTTGCATTAGTTGGTCAAATTAATTTTTACTGAATCAATACAAGGGCAACAATATAAACACACAAACACGCCTGACGTCCTCTTGACGAGTTTTTGCGCAATTCTCAGTCTCTTGGAAAAAGCCACACAAAGAGAGAGAAGTTCCCCAAAACCCTAGTCGTCGTCACCGATTCAAATTCAACCAAATCGGCCTCGGAAGACCTCAATTAGATTTATACCGGGAACCACAAACTGCTGTATTTCACTTTGACGTCCTCGAATTCGAAGCAGCTATGCCGCCAAAAGCGTCGAAGGCCGACATGGCGAAGAAGCAGAAAGTTGTGGAAGACAAGACCTTTGGGCTGAAGAACAAGAACGTGACAGGAGGACGACCCTGCCAAAGCTGCTAAGGTTTGTTTTGAATTCGGTTCAATCGTGCACCAGTGTATTGGGAAGCAAGAGAAAAGGAATTGGGAAGTAAGAGAAAATGAATTGGGTTGCAAGAGAAAAGGAATTGGGTTGCCACAGCTCTCAATTTCTCCCCGAGAAGCAGGAGGACGACGGCGGTGTTGGTGGTGGCGGTATAGTAGAAAGCAGAGAACTTGGGTTACATCCCAAATTTTAAGATTGGAGATAGAATTAATTTGGGATGAAGACAGAAGGTTGAGCTTACCAAAACGAAGTTAAGAGACTCATCGGTGTTTAAGGTTCTCGCCAGAAAACTCCCAAAAGCTTGAGCTGCATCCATGTTCCGATCTCAGGACTCAAGGGATAGGGTTTTGTAGAGGAAGACGAGAGGAGGATGACGTGGTGGTTTCATATTCTGGGTCTCACCGGACGGCGGCTCAAGACGGAGCTCAAGCTTTGCATTGGTGTTTTTGTGGAACGAGAGAGAGACAGAGAGTTGAGGTGTCAAGCTGAAGAAGAAGAAGAGAAAATGGCCAGGTGGCCTGGCCTATTTACAGCCTTGATCCAACCGCCTAGATCGTGCGAAGGAAATCAACGGTTGAAATTTAAAACAAGAAAATCAATTTTTGAAATACATTTTGTAAAACAAATTTTAAAAATGCTTAAACTTTAATAATTTATTAAATAAATCGAGCGTCGAAAAATTATTTTTGCGAATAATCCCGTGCTCGTGACTGAGTTTGTGGTAGTTTTTAGAGAACCTTTCAAACACTCTGAGGTGTTTACTATGATTTTCAAAAGACTTGTCAATTTTGAAAATAAATTCAAAATTATTTTATAAATAGATCCGGTATCCGAAAAATTCTCTGACATTACCACGCTCTCAGTACGATGCGGTGTACGTGCCCGTAAAATGTTTTTGAGATATTTATCTTTCTGTGACACGGCTGCCCTTTAGAGAGTAAGAATGAAACAATGGTTGATGCAATAGATCGAGACTCAAACAATATAAAAAATATGTAATTTTTCTACCGTTGCCATATTTCGTTGTATCAATCATATCCTACACTCAGTTTTTCCAAATTTAGTTCCTTATATGTAGTTAGTTTGGAAACATATACAATTTCTTATAACCTAATAAACAAGTTATACCATATTAGTAGTCATGTAGGGATTCACTTGCCTAAAATAAACAAAATGAAAATATGACCGTTCGATTTGTTCACGATAGTAAAGTATTTTTATGGTGAAAATTCCACATATTTTTGTCGATGTTTGGGTCTCGATCACGAGTTAGACCCTATGTGTCCTCCTCTCTCCCAAAGAGCGGCCATGTCGCCCGAAGATAAATTCTTCTAATTTTTTATACAGGTGGATAGAGCGCATCAATATGAGAGCGTGGTAATTTTTAGAGACTTTTTTGAGCCCTAGAACTATTTATTATGATTTTCGGAAGATTTGAACATTTTTAAAAGTAAGAAAAAGACAAAATAGTGCCACGTGGTGCCTTTCAGACCACTATTTGTCCAATTTTACTATTTAAAATTATTTACAATTTCAAAAAAAAAACCAAATAAATAGCTCTGCTACTCGAAAAATTCTTAGAAAATTACCACGTTCTCGGTATGATGCGATATACGTGCCCGTAAAATGTTTTTGAGATAATTATCTTTCCGTGACACGGCTGCTCTTTAGAGAGCAAGAATGAAACAAGAGTTGACGCAATTGATCGAGACTCAAATGTTATCATAAATATGTAATTTTTCTACCATTGCCATATTCTATTGTAACAATCATATCCTACGGTCGGTTTTTCAAAATTTTGTTCCCTATGTGTAGTTAGTTTGAAAACATATACATTTACTTATAACCTAATGAACAAGTTATACCACATTAGTAGCCGTGTGGGGATTCACTTACCTAAAACAAACAAAATGAAAATATGACCGTCCAATTTGTTCACGATAGTAAAGTATTGTTATGGTGAAAATTCCACATATTTTGGTCGATGTTTGGGTATCGATCAAGAGTTAGACCCCATGTGTCCTCCTCTCTCCCAAAGAGCGGCCGTGTCGCCCGAAGATTTTTCTAAATTTTTAAATAGGTGGACAGAGCGCATCAACATGAGATCGTGGTAATTTTTAGAGATTTTTTTTAGCCTTAGAACTATTTACTAAGATTATCGGAAGATTTGAGCATTTATAAAAATAAGAAAAAGACAAAACAGTGTCATGTGGCGCCTTTCAGGCCGCTAATTTGTCTAATTTTACTCTTTTAAATTATTTACAAGTTCAAAAAATCTAAATAAATATCTTGAGTGCCATAAAAATTCTTCGAAAATTACCACACTCTTATCAAATTATGTCATTTATTATGATGTGGATCGATTATATATTTATTGCGATACCCGAGATTTTTAATTTCAAATTCTGACCCAATTAAGAATTAATCAATACAACATTTTTAGATGTCGAGTTTGTAGTTTAATTAGCCGATATTAAACTACATATCACCACAAATGCGGAAGTATTCGCGAAATATTTTTTCCGATGCTCGGTTTTGTTTTTACAAATTAACAAAGTTTTTACAAGTTTTAAATCAATTTTCAGATTTTTATTTAAATTAATTTTATGCTTTAAATCCTTAGCCATTAGATCTTCACCGACTTTCTTGAGCCGTTGGTTTTTCTCTTTAAAAGCCACATGCCACCTGACATTCTTCATTAATCTCACTTCTTCCTCCAGCCGACACCACACCATATCTTTCTCCCCTCTTTCGTTCTCGCTTTCTCTCTCTCTCCACCGAAACCAGGCGGAGCTTCTCCTCTGCACAGCGCCGCCGTCCAACGAAATCCATCACATGCAATCTGATATTATGCTTCCCCTCGTTTTCTCCTTCAAGACCATACCTGTAGATTTCACAGATAACCCCGATTTCATATTAATCGAAGGAGATGCAGTCGGACGACGCATTTGACAGGAAATTGAGGTACCAATGAGTTTCTTTTATCTTCAATTGGTAATCTAGATCTACTCACCACAACGTGACGAGTTTATGAAACAACCCCAAGCTAGGTTATTCTAATCTCAGTTAATGTGTTGGATGGTGGAGATTGATATTGAAAAAACGGGAGGAGGATACATGGATGGAGGCGCTGGTGGGGATGGGAGGTTTGGTGGGGAGGACGCTGGTGGGGCCGATGTCGGACTTGGAGGAGGGGTTGGTTGACGGTGTCGATGTCGTAGATTGTTCGGCGGAGAGTTGCAGAATGACAGAGTCTGGAAAGAGGAAAAATTGAGATCCGGGTCTCGTAAATGTCCTAAATGTCCTTAGAATTTTACCGTAACAGAATTCATTTACTGATGAAAATCGTTAAGTATGCATTTACAACTATGCCCTGCTTTTTTAAAATATATGGACACAAATAAACCACGTGTCCACAGAAGGGCGTGAAAACCAATAGGCGCATTCCAGCCCCTTCCAAATTTTGATCACACAAACTTTCTCAAACAATTATTCAAAAAAACTTTCTCAAATAATGTTGGACAATGCAAACTTTGTCAATCAATATATGATCTTTGCATGTCATTACATAATCGTCTTAGTAACTAAACTCCACTAACATCAATAAGGTTTATCATTTTCATATTTACAATTTCATTGAATTTATCTTTAATCTCTCATATGATCCAGCAACAGTGAACCACAGTAACTTCCTCATAAAATAAAATCGAAAAGAAAATAAAAGGAGTTTCTAAACTAAAATCCCGTTTTTGCCGTCATTCAAGTCTCCATCACCGTCGTCTTAGTCGTAGGCTTTTGTTTGTGTTTGTGTGTGGGTTTCGAAAATGGAGGCGGCGAACAAGCTGGTGAGCTATGGAATGCGCGCGGCGAACAACAAGACGGTGATAAGCGTGTGCCTGGTGGGATCCTTCATCGCCCTGACCGCAAGGTCGGTGAAGCAGCAGAACAAAATCGAAGCTCTCGAGGCGGAGAAGGCCTCCCTGATCAAAACCAACAAGGACACCAAGCAGACCATGTGGGACTGGAAGCAACAGCTCTACTCCGAAGCCGACTCCGACTCCGACTCCGCTCTCGTCCCTCTCTCCAGGCTCAGAGCCATCTACGGCGATTCCCCTACTCCCCCAAAAATTAGTACTCTCTCACTACTTGAGCTCTATATGGGTTTTAGAGATTTTGAGAATTGGGGTCTGATTTATATTTGTTGTTTGATTTGTTGGAATTCTTTTTGCAGCTGCGGTGGAGGAGGTTCCGGAAGTTGCCCACGCCAGATTCACAGTCTGAGTGGCGCTGCATTGGCGATATTTGTTGTTCATTTTAATCTGCACACCAAGTGTTTGTGAAAATGCCTGAGAGAAGTTGCGACTTTAGCTTTTTATGAAACTACGTGTGTAGATTGTTCAATGTCTCTGTGTTATTTTGCATTTGCAACAAGCCCATATTGTTGTTTAGATCAATGACAATTTGGATTTGGAATGAGATAAGTTGAGCTTCAGTTGAAGTGGATTGTATTGCAAGCAAACTTTGTTGAATCTTGACATAGATTCCATCTTTAGTGGTACCATTTTCATGATGTTGGAAGATTAACAGTGCAAGGTTGGGGAGAACCTAGTCTCGTAGGGTTTGTGACAAAGAACAATTTGTTGACATTAGTAGATGGACAAGGACTATCCAGCCTCTTCTTGAGCTTTCAAACTCGGGTCCTCTTCGCTTCTTAATAATAAGAAGTATAGCTATCTCACCAATTACATTGAAAAACAGGAAAAGTTGAAAGGGAAGGGAATGAACAAGTTGTTTTCATGTGTGGATGATTTTGGGAATCGAATTCCATATTGCAATAAGCATATCCCATGTTTGATTACTTTCCATCCCTTTGTTCATTATATACGGGAAAGTTTCAAGCTCTTCAATGGCCTCTGATGCTGAGAGGCTACTAACCAGCAATGTTCATATTGAATGTGACATGCATTCTGGCCTAAACCCATCTTAGTTTCCTCGCAATAATGCAAAATGGCATATACAATACATATTCTAATGTTCGTAATAAGAGAGTGAGACTAGCCATTATAACGGGGGCGAGGTTTAGTCTTCTACTTATCGAGTTCATACCTAATTTACTTTGAAAGAGAGAGGGAACAAAACGAAAAAAAAAGAGAGGAGAGTAACGAAATTCAAACAAAATGGTCCTCGTAAACTAAAGCAAAGAACCAAGAAAAGGAGTGTTGATCTTCATCGCTTCAGGGGGACAGAAAAGTGCCCTGGAAATTAAGCTGGGAGTTTTAGACTTTTCAAGGAGTAGGTTCAAAGCGCATGCGTCGTCGGTTGTGGAAGGTGGAAGGTTGAGTATATCTACCCCTTTTGTGAAGTAAGGCAAATTGACTTGTGGACACATGTATCAGATAAGCTATGGACTAGTTGCTTTCGATGGCTGCCACATTCAACTTCAAGTCTTCAAGGGATTTGGAATCCTATGGATCTTGGATTCTCGGTGTGTTTGGTCGTGCTGCACTTCTCTTCTATGATTATAACATCCCGGACGAATTGTGCTGTACTGTTATGTTGTGATTATTTTTATGATTCACATTTTTTAGGACGAAATGATGTGGTTTGATCTTACGCTTTGAGTGTAAAAGATTCATCAGGTGGAGTTGTATATTAAAATGTACGGAACTATATATCGTGGTGTTGGCCTTTGAAGACTTGTTATTTATGCCAACCGCATGACGGAGCACATCGGGAGGGTATCCTCCGTCAAACGTTCGTTCTTTGATGTAAGACATGAATATTCAAGTCTCCAAGACGCTAGCGTACCCATTCAATGTAGTCATGACCACTCTTTTCCAATTAACCATGCATGCATGAGCTTGACCTTAATGCTCAGTTGAGCTGGCTAGATATCTTGTTGCGTACATAAACAAAAACTACGTGCTTCGAAGAATTGGGATGCACCCTAAGAACTGTCTCCAAATTACAATGCTCAACTTGTATAATCTTCTTTGCTGCAAGTGCGTGGTGATCCACATATGGTGCCGGAACGAGTTCTCTCTAGCTCACAATACTCAATAGACATCTCCGCTCTTTCCTTCAAACGCAAGAAATGGCATAGTCGACTCGATTACTATACAACATATTATGTCAGACTAATTTTAAATTAATAATGTCTGTATATTTTAAATTTTATTATCAATCTCTCGATCTCTGTTTTAGTTGGTGAATCTAACAATATTACATATTAAACTATCAAACGCTATAATACATATATGCATCACAAAGAGTTTAATTCCCATTAGAATTCAAGATCGATATTCTTCTTATGAAATAGATCTAGTTCAAATAAAAACAAGGAACATATGGTCGATCTCATGAGAACGAGAGGGGGGAGTTGTTGACTATGTTCAATCATATGCATGATCGAGTTGAGGGAGGTGGAAGTTGTCGCTTAGCTAGAGGCTAAGCAACGAAGTGGATCTGCTGCAACCATTGGAGAGTATATATTTTCTGGCATATTATTTTGTGCTTCTAATTCAACTTTGGGTTACCTTACTGCACATGCAAGCATACCTGAAATTGACGAGGCGCTATGAGTTTTAGAAATGAGGTTGCTAACTTCAGCTGTGTGAATTAATATGAGAAATTTTTAAAAATAACCATTTTTTTTGTCCTTGAATTGATATCTAACCTTGTTTTATAATTTAATTAAAAAATAACCTTATGACAGTATCCTCTTTACAACTGACCTTATTTATTTTTTTTCTTAGAAAATTCTTATTCTTTATAATACGAATATTGTAGGATTGATGATGCATCGCACAACAGTTTTATAAACTAAGTATGATTCGTGTTTGTCATTTCTCACACAATTAAGTGTTTCTCTTCTCTTCACACAAATAATAGGGTTTATGTCACGTTTCAGAAAAAAATATTGAAAATTATTGAGATTAGCTAAGATTAAGAATTTGGATGATTATGCAGTGTTTAGGGTTTATGCTGATTTTGTTTTAGAGATTTCAATTCAGATTTAGGGATATTTTTGCTCCTTTGTATGAGTTCGTATACAAGGTTTAGGGTTTGATAGTTAATTTTCATTGAATTATCTACAGGGATTAGGGATATGATAGTTTTCCTAATTTCATGTTTAGGATTAGGGTATGATGTTCTTTGCCGCGGTTTGATGAAGAAAACTACTAAGGGTTGATATAGTGAAGACAACTACATGGATCTAATGGAAAAAAAAATTAATTTAAGAGCTAGTAGAATTTCATACATATATATATATATATATATATATATATATATATATATATATATATATATATATATATTACTGGGGATGCTAAAGCTTGCTTTGATATGGCATTCATATATAGGTTAATAGGTAGATACTTCACTACTTTATTAGTTCCCTACGTTATACCCAGATTATCATATGTGTACTATTTTTCGAATTCATTACCCATACATAGGCCAATGGAGATCTCATGCCCCCAATCACGTCCCCAGCGGATTCATACTTAGTTTATAAGATTTTTGTGTGACTGATGCATCATCAATCCTATAATATATGTATTATAAAGAACAAGGTTTTTCAAAAAAGAAGAAAAAAGAACTAAGACTAGTTGTGTATATCAAGGGTAGTTGAGACTTTTCGTACTGTCATATGGTTATTTTTCAATAAAATTATAAAACAAGATTAAATATCAATTTAGGGACCAAAAGATGGTCATTTTTCAAAAATTCTCAATTAATATTTGGGGTAAAAACATTTCTTTGCAGACCAAATGTTAGGCACTGAATATAGCATCGTACTGAGTTTAAAGATCCAACGGAGATTTGCAAGTTTGAGAGGAACTGGTGGTAAAGAATTCAAGTATTCAATCATAACATGATTTTCACAAGTTCAATCGTAACGAGATTTCTATTGAGAATTTATCTCGTGTGTATAAATATTAATTAATAAATGATTCTATAACTATTAAGAACATAATGAGAGATTTGAACCCCCAACATATACCCTGTAACCACACAAATCTGGATTAACTGTTTGAATAAGGAACATTCTCATGAGTCCCCCCCATATGCAGGACAGTAGAAAAGTGGGATTAATTTATACTGACGATGCCAGCCACATGAACACTGACCCAAATAAGATTGGTTAAGTCACACACATATTAATATTGACAAGATTAATAATCTAAATTTGTAACCTCGACAAACCAATTCACAAGTTGTAACAGAAACGGAAAATTCCTCTCCAGCCTTGCCACATTGCCCCAACACTGCAGTACCAAGAAAAAACAAATTCTTAAAAAGTTAGAATTCAACATCATTCAAAATGTTTAGTGAAATTAGAAAGAAACAATATATTATTATATATCAGTTTCGTATTATAGATCTTTAAAGAATGTCAACCGACCCACCCCGCTTATACCGGCATCTTAAACAAAAGGTATCAACTCTGTCTTCCCCACAAATGGTGTCTACCTCGTTAATCAAACTTAAAACATATTGTGCTGTCCTTTATTCAAACACATCCTTACAAAAAAAATTAATAAAATCGATGATGAAATTGTAAAAATGGTGGTCAATGCCAAAATCTAAGATCGAAAAAGTAAGAGTACAAACGGCTGGGATTTCCTGATCCCTCTTGACCCTTGTGACTGAAAGAAACCTTGGACGTGGGAGCCACAGCCTCGGAACCTTTTGGGCCGGTTGAGGCCTGTGAAGAGCCTTCTCTCTCTCTCTCTCTTCGTTACAAGAAGAATTTTCTTGGCGTGAAGAGAGAGAGAGAGAGAGAGAGAGGTATTAAGAACCCGAACACAAGTTTATGGAGCAGCTGAGGGACAAATCACATGGGACTACAACTCCTCCTTTCAACCCAAACTGACTGAGAGATTAGGGTTCTTTATCTCTCTCTGTTTCGGTTAGAGTTTTTGTGGTGGGTCGGGTGTGATCTGGGTTCTGTTAGATAAATTGAGAGTGATCTGGGTCTGTCTGTTGAGATGGAGGAGACGCGGCTGTGTCAATGGAGCGTGATTAGATCTCTTCTCGCTGTTCTTCAATGGTGGGGTTTCAATGTCACCGTTGTTGTTATGAACAAGTGGATCTTTCAGGTCTCTCTTTCTCTCTACTTGTTCAGATTCTGTGGCCGGCAATGTTTAATTCTCCGGTGTAGCTGCCTTGATTCTGTTTATGTTTTTAATTGGAGTGATTAAATTATGGGAGTGAAATTCCATACACTAAATAATCGTTAGACCTACCAATGCTGCTGCCTTGGCTTTTGGTAGAAAGTAGTTTACAGCTCCACCGTCTTTGGAAGGAAATTTAATAGATGAAATACTGATCATACAGTGCAGTTCTTCGAATTCTGCTTCATGTGTTATTGGCTTAAATTTCAATATCAATATCAGGTATAGAATTTCAATGAATTTATGGGGAAAATAGGTCTTCCTTGGTGCCTGTTGATGATTACGGAGAGGTTAGACTTGGGGTGTCTTGTGATGGTAAGTAAATCTTCATGTGAGGGAAATTTATTTTCCCCTGGTGGGTTGTCTTGCGTACTGGGTGAATTATCGGTTTTGGCTAGGCCTTCGGCGACAAGGATCATAATGATTGTGATGAGATTATGTTTTTGGGGTTTAATTGTTCTATTATACTGAAATGTCTTTTGCATTTGTCTTGTAAGTTTGCTCCATCCATGGCCGGCCGGTACTTTGTTTCTAATTCTGAAGCAACTTTTCTTTTTCAGAAACTGGATTTTAAGTTTCCCTTAACTGTATCATGTGTGCATTTCATATGCTCGGCAATTGGGGCATACACGGTAATCAAGGTGTTGAAACTTAAACCACTAATAGTAGTTGAGCCTGAAGATCGCTGGAAGAGGATATTTCCTATGTCATTCGTGTTCTGTATTAACATAGTGTTGGGGAATGTGAGCTTACGTTACATTCCAGTTTCTTTTATGCAGACGATAAAGTCATTCACTCCTGCAACCACAGGTCAGATCCGGAAATGGCTAATATTATTCCTTTATGTATCAGTTGTCCTTATGAAATTGTATTCTGTATTGTAGCTTTATCTGATCAAAGAATTTGAACAGTTTTTTTGCAGTGGCTGGTTTGGCAAAAGAGCTTTGACTGGCGTATTTGGGCTTCCTTGATACCCATCGTTGGAGGAATTCTTCTTACTTCAATTACAGAACTTAGTTTCAATATGCTTGGATTTTGTGCTGCCTTATTTGGCTGTCTGGCTACTTCCACGAAAACTATCCTTGCAGAGTCTCTGTTGCACGGATACAAGTTTGACAGGTAGTCTCTCTGTTCTTAAGGCCTAAATTATCATATCCTATTCATTACTAATCCCTTTCCTTATTCCCTTATTTGAAAGAAAGCCGTAATTCATCATCATTTTTGTAGTTACTCAAAACCATTTCGTTTAGCGACCACAGGTTTTATTATATGTATAAGTATCCAGATTCAGTACTATTTTGATTTTGATTTACTATTTTTACATGCTAATCTCCTGGTGATATGGACAATAAAAATATGCAATCAGGTTTTATTTTATGTGCTTAGTATCCATATGGAGTGTCTTTGTGTAAGAAAGAGAGGGTTTTACCTCACATAGAAGATATAAAACAATTCAATCCTTTCAATATCAGTGTGTTCAAACTTGATAGCCTCAGACCTGTATACTAATCATGATGTATAAAGTTGTTACAGAAAGCTAACTTTGAAAGCAGGCTATTTAGAAATTTATTGGAGAGAGAAACAGTTGGGTTGTGGCCATCTTGACTGAAATTGATGATGAGCTGTGGAATTTTCAGTAGGTTTGGCTTCATCTAAGCATATCCGTGTGAGAAAGAAAATAAGGTCTGATATTGTCTCGGCCTCTCGGGTACTGCAGACAATCTGGAACTTGTTGTCTGCTCTTTCCAGAATTTGAGCATCAATTTGGGCCTTTTTCTTCTCTTTTGTTTTGCATGTTGGAATTTCTTTTCACATCCTCGCATGTATTTCTTTCTCATTTTTCTGTTCTGAAATTTCGCAATTTGGCTTCTAGCCTCAGTGTTCTTTGTTTTTGTAGTTCTTACCTAGTTTTCCTCTCAAAACTTAGAAAGCTATACAACTTTTAACTGTTTCAGTTTTATGTGTGAATGAAGTGTTCGTAACTCTGTGATTCGTGCTGATACTTATTTTGGTTATAAAATTTAGCATAAACACTGTGTACTACATGGCACCTTTTGCAACCATGATCTTGGGAATACCTGCTGCGCTACTCGAAGGGAATGGAGTTCTTGAATGGCTTCACACCCATGAGACTCTTGTTCCATCCCTCACTATAATTTTCAGCTCTGGGGTATTGGCATTTTGTCTCAACTTCTCCATCTTCTATGTGATTCATTCTACAACTGCTGTAACATTCAATGTTGCTGGAAACCTCAAGGTAAATATTACACACGGTGACTTACATTGCAATATTGGTTCAATAATAGATATCCATCAACTTTGTGGCGAGTAGTTATGTTTGGGAACATATGTGTCCTCGTCATGTATGCATAAGTTTCATCGGTGGTTAATTTTTTTTTTTTAAAGCATGCATCATATTTTCAGCTGAAAAAGGTTCTACTGCCTTAGGTGCTCCCCTTTGGGCACTATATGATTGAATTTAATTCATTATTGCTAGTTGCAACTACTCATTTTGTTGTTGGGCCGGATTTTCCCAAAATGCTTGAATAACAGTGAATTCAGCTATAATAACCCCTAGTTGCTGGGTTGGGTTTTTCCTATTAACTTGGATTCATTTTTTGGGTCATACCAAATATGTTTGTCATCTCTCATGAGTATGTATTGAACTCTGCATACAGGTTGCTGTTGCTGTCCTTGTTTCATGGATGATATTCAAAAACCCAATTTCTGGTATGAATGCCGTTGGATGTGGAGTAACACTCGTGGGATGTACTTTCTATGGGTACATTAGGCATCTCCTCTCCCAACAACTGCCTGGAACTCCTCGAGCTACCAGGACTCCGCCAAGGACTCCACGAGGTCGAATGGAACTGCACCCTCTTGTAAATGATAAGTTAGATGACAAGGTCTGATGGTTCAAGTCATGACGAGGCTCTTGGCAGTCGGGAAATTATTTTTAGGAAAACGAGCACACAAAACGTACTATTCACTTTGCTGTAATCTTGGTTCAGAGTTCAGACTACAAATTTTTTATATAAGTTATTTTTCCCCTTGCCACATTAAGTACCCTTCAGCTTCTTCTTGTGTAGCAGTCCCAAAAGCACCTTGCAGTTTCACCATCACGGGTCATTTCCCCAAGTACTCTTGCACTCTGCAGCTTCTTAAACTAAACTACCAGACCCTCTTTAAGTATCTGATGGTGAAGTTGACCTTTGGAAATAGAAGCTTTGATAACACTGTCAGTCAGGCATTAATAGGATTCTTAGATCTGGTTGAGGGTTGGAACATAACGCAGAAAGCTTTTATAGGCCGGAGGTTCCAATAATGCAACTGGGGCAATATTATTAAGAGATGACTGATCATTTCATTAATACAAAGGAAAGATTCCCGAGTGATTCTAGTTCTAGTTAGTAGTTAGACTAAAGATTACAAGCTAATCACTGTATACTTAATTACTTATTAGATATGACTCATACGAGGGGATCCAGATCCAAGTTGGGGAACCAAACTAAGCCAAGAGCCAGAAATCCTTCTGCCATCTAGTGTTGATGAGATAGCCTCCCACACCTTTGCTTTGCTTCCTCACTCCAATAGTCAAACAATCTGCATTGTTGACGCAATGTTCCACAAACTCCTCAGTTCTGCTTGTTCCATATAAGCTGCATAAAGTGACAAGAAATCTCAGATCAAAAAGGGTTTTGAGATTCATGAGAAGGGTATTGTAGGAAATGACTGACTAGGTTAGATTACCAGCTAATGAGGGAAGAGGCTTTCTTCTGACCCAGAACTAGGACTGAAACCTCTAGCTTCTTCACTTGGCTTATCACCGTAACTAGTCTAGGTCCTTGGATCACAAGTGCTTCCACTTCAACCTGAATATTCCCCAAAGATAATAAAATTAATACTGTTAGCACTTGATTGGATATCAGATAAATAATCTAACAAACACAGAGAACCCACGTCCCCTCTCCTTTTCTGGGAAAAAGGATGAGAAGTCGGTTCACTGGAAAAAGAAAAAGAAAAGTTTAAGTAGCCTAGCTATTGTCTCGGATCCAAATCATTACCCTTCTGTTCTCCATCTAAAGAAGAGAAAGACAACAAAAGAACATTGGCAAGAGAAATTTCCTAAAGGTAAAAGGTAAAAAATCCAAATAATAGAGGGGAAAAAGAGATTAAAGAAGCTATTCAAGAGTGCAAAACATGTTGGACAAAGAAAGAACACATTGAAAGAATGAAAGGTAAAAAGGCAAACAAAGACCAGTTGGGATCTATCAAACAAGATGAACTAGCACACTCCCCATCTTTAACAACTTATAGGATCCATCATAGAGAAAAACGTAGAATCCAAGGAGACTCATTTGCATCTGGAAAAAGATCTTTCTTGGTAAATAATAAACAAAAACTGAAGAAATCACAAAGTAGAGAAATGAAAAACCTTGCAAAAACTCTTTTCGGGAATTTACATAATTTCTAGGCAGAAAAAGAAAATGAAGAAACTTAACAAACCTCAGGCTTGCAAGCCTTGCAAAGAGAGCCAAGAGAGTTTGCAAGGTATGGAGAACCAGCACATGAGTCTCTGTGAGAATTAGAAGGCAAGATGTGAAGAAGAGTGAGCAAATCACCCTTGTTGGCAACATGAGTGAGAGCCCACATCATTGCATGTTTGGAATGAGAGGAGTCATCCACCACCACCATCACTCTCTTCCTCACTGCTACACTCTCACCATAACCATAACCACCACTACCATACATGCTGTTATACCCTTCCATTTGCTTCTTGAAGCTTCCCTCAGAGTGTGGAGTTGCACCACCACTGTTGCCACCACAAGGATTGCTGTTCCCTCCTCCCCACCTCCTTGAAGTTGATTTCCAAGCCTCCTTAACACTCATCTGCCTCAGAAATGAACTTGAAGCTGGCATTTTATGCTACCCTTTTGCTCTTACAAGATCAAACAGTGAACCCACTAGCTAGTACTAGTTCTACCAAAGAGAGAGAGAGAGAGGGAGAGAGAGCTGTACTGTGAGGTTTATTAATGGGTTTTTGGTTATTATAAGGGAATCTCCGAGGGTCCCTAAACCCATACCTAAACCCATACTCAAACCCATACCCAAAAAAAATTCATCTCCAACAATCAAAACTCATACCCAAATTTGGGTTACTCCCTCAAACTTGACCCAAATCTGGAAGGAAATGAAGGAGGAAACCCATTACTGTGCTGGTGGGACCCACATCACAGCTGACAGCAGGCGGCAGCAGCAGCGACGCGCCTCAGCCTTGCGGAGCAACCCACGCGCGCTAGACGACGAACCGGAGCGGGAGCTGACGACGCGCCAGTGACGTCAACGTGCTGGCGTCAGCGCAGCAGGGGTAGCCGTTGTGGGCTGCCTTCATCCGACGGCCCAGATTCTTCTGGGTTTGAATTCCAACGGTTGGATAACAAGAAAAAAATGGGGAAAAAGAAAAATAGGTTAAAAACAGAAAATAAATAGAAAAAAATACTGAAAAGTATAGGAAAAATAATTTACCCGTTAGAACAGTAAAATTGTAAAAATCACATAGGTCTGCGGGAAGCCCGTAAGCAAGCATCCTCATGGCGCAAGTCAGCTTTTGTTCTGTTGAGAAGCCAGACCGACCGGAGGCGTCAAGCTTTTGAACGAAGTATGGGTCGTGGTTAGCGACGTCATGCATCATCTAGTCAAAAAGATGAGGTCGCATCCTGTACCTTCTACGAAACACATCACCTTGGAACCTACACGGCGAAGTGAAGTAAAGAGCTTTCAGTCGTTGATCCATAGCTTCACGCTCTCTAAGAGTGTATCGTCGACCTTCATGTGAACCACCCCATTCAGATTCTTCCTCTTGGATCGTCTGAATGTGCGAAGCAGCTGCTTGCATAACCAAGGCTCTTTGACGATTCCTTGTGATGGAATCTTCCTCCTCCTTCATTAGTAGTTTCCTCAACCTATTCATTGTAGCAATGAGCAATTTTTTTCAAATGAAACTAAAAAAAATTGAATCTGATATGAGAGAAGTGTTTGTGAATGAGCGAGGTGTGATGGAGAGAATGGCCTCATATTTATGGACGGATGTAAAATGATTGTTGAAGATAAAAACATCTCCTTGCAATTTCACTAGCCTGTCACGCGACGACACGTGGAGCTAAAGTCTATAACAACATCGAGATCCGAAATGTTATCGCATATAGGAATTATTGTGAAGATGAGGTCGGTCATGAGATTGTGAAAATCTGATCACCATCCTATCAAAATTTGACACGTGCCAAAGACATGTTAAATTAGACTTTCGGTGAAAAAATAACAACTTATTAATTTTTAAAATTTTTTAAAAATTAATTTTTTTTTTTAATTTAGTCCAACACATATTAAAATATATTATATAATTAATATCTATAGTTTATATAATTCATTTGTTGTTAAATAATTATATAAAATTATTAAAATTTGGGTACGGGTATGGATTTTGACAAACTGGTTGGAGATGAAATATGAGTTTGAATAGTAATGAGTTTGAGTGAGTAAAAAAATGAGTTTGAGTATGGGTTTTGAGTAGGGTTGTTGGAGATGCTCTATCGGGGTATTGAGAGAGGAGAGGGAGAGATGGGGTTAAATTACTGATGATGCAAAGCCAAGATTTTATCTTTGTGCAGGTAAAAGTAGTGTCACGGGGATCACTTTTGGCAGTGACTACTCTGAATAGATGCGGTGAAATAATCACCGTGGCTGGCTTTGTTTGATGTGTGATGATGAAAGAAAGGATTCTCTGTGTACTATAATATAGGGTCTATCTCTTACATAATATCTATTCCAGATTCTTTTTCAGGTCATTTTCCAATCTCTTCTCTGGATTTTGTGTGAGGAGATCCTTGTGTGACAGTGAGATATGAATCGTGACATTTTATCTGATCACAATATAATCTATAGGGATCACATTTCTTGGAATAATATTGGCATTTCATGTCACAAGGGTGTATACTATTATCCAGAGCCTTCTTCTTTTCTGGGGTGAACCCTTTTGGATGATCATCACCACCAAACCAATGCATTGCCCAGTTTTTCCTCAAGCCTTTCAGGAACCTGTTTCAAATGAGGAAATGGAAGTAGTACAAGGTAAGTAAAATTCACTGTTTTTAAAGAATCTAAAATATGAACCTAAAATATGAATCAAAGTGGCAGAATGAGAGGGAAAAAAAAACTTTGATTGTGTGACAGTCATGGTGACTGGTGAGCATTAAGATCTGGTAAGTAAACAATGGGATTCAGACAAAAAAATAAGAATGGGATTATAATTTTTATTTATTAACGGAGATTATTTAAGGTGGTGAACTCCCCTGGTTATGAGTTTGTGAGTCAGTGAGTATACACATGGGAGCAGTTACTGCTGTGGGCAATTAGAAAATTTTCTGATAGAAAAAGCTGGAAAATTTTAGTTTTTGGTCAAAACTTAGATATATATTGACTTAGATCAATCATTGGGCGTCCCTCATCTTAATTTCAGTTCGGTTTTCCAACCTACCCATTCACAAAAATGGGAAAAAGTATCAATTTTCACAAGAGCACTTGTTTGAACTTTCAACTTCATTATTCTGGTTCACTGAAATGGCTGAACTGCTGGGATTAATTTACTTTGTCCTCGATCGTATGAGCTCCCCCATCAATGTGCTCAACTGAAATGCATTTAACTTCAACTTTCATCCTCACATGTTTCATTTTCTAGTTCCTTGAAACGCATAAACTATTTCAATTGGCAAGTGGTACATAGGGTTGCATTAGTTTTGTCACTGTGTAACCATCCAATTAATGTCTGCAGCTGAAGAGTTAATATCATATTAATTGTATTGTGAGACTCAGCAACAAAAATTGACCTATCTATTCAAATTTGGTAATGCATCATTGCATCTAGCTAGGAAGCAAGGATTTGAATGTTATATTGATTATTGAATCTTCATTACCCTATCCCACTGTAATAGGTAGGAAAACTGAAAATAAGTGTACCTATTTCAAGTATTAGTGGACATCAAGTATACCTATTTCAGTGGCATGGAAGCATATGGTAATAACAAGTTTCATCCGTGGAGAACTTAATTTTGGGTTGTTTTCAAATCCCCTTGAACACTGCATTTTTCTTTCTTCTTGAGAGCACTGTGAATGGTGGCATATATGGTGCAACGATCAGCAAGTCTTTATGTCTGTGCAGACCATTCGATCAATAATACAATTGTTCTTACTTGTTCAGCAACCCTTAGCCTGTAAGAGTTTGTGACCGACCGACAAAAATGTAACGAGACTGAAACAGTGAACTGAAATAAAGGATTGATGGCTAAACCAAACCAGAGGTAAGTAGAGGAAGGCCATTATCACTGTGTCCTAAGCTCCCCACCAAAAAGTAAATAGGGACCTTCTGTTCTGGTTCTGGGTTTCTGCTTCTGGTTCGAAGGGTCCCCTCGTTATGCATGGTTGATCTGACTCACAGTACCGTGCTAGTGGTGAATGGTGATCATCATTCAGCAAAAGAAAAGAAAAAACTGCACGTCATGCACTCATGCATGGTTGATCTGACTGCAGACAGCCTATAAAAGCATCAATTTTTATTATGAAAATTAGAGTGACTTTGTATTTTGTTTGTATTTAATGAATAATGAATAATGAATAAGCGAGGTTAAGCAATGTCAGAAATGGGGACCTCGGTTGCAGAACCAAAAGTGAGGAGGGAAAGGAAGATGGAGCCCCTCGTAAATTGGGTTTATTTGGTGTTTTGATCCGGACAGTCAGAAGGTGAGGTAGTTTCAAATAATTGTGCTCCCGGGTAACTCGCCGAGCCCCTTCACTGTTTCACGGTTCTTTCTTCTCAGTCTAAGCTCCCACCATCCTCCCTCACCTGTGCTTCAATCTTACTGAACAAAAATAGTGTTGTCCATACTATTCTAGTATTCTTTGCTTCATGCACTAATGACATGAGTGATTATAAGTTCATAACATTACAGACAAACATTGTTATCCAAATAAAGATTACGAATCATTCCAACATGCTTGTTCAGTTGTTCATGGATATAGATCATTTTTGGATTGATCATCTCTAAACTTATCTCTATGCTTCGTTTGATCTTTGATGCAGCGAAGTGAAGTTGATGTAAATTGTCCATAAGATGCTCCAAATCAAATAATGGAGTGCAAATTGCAACCTTATCCAACATGTTCCTGCTAGAAAGTGATATAAAACTGACCATTTTTTTGTAACGTGACACTTGTATCTTTCAAGCACAGAACAACTAGTTTGTGACTAGTACTAGCATCAAAGTATGCACCAGGCACATTCAGGTCATGGGAACTTGAGCCAGCTTCATGCATATATAAGGTGAAAGAAGGGTTAAGGCAAGTAAAACTGTAAACGAGTCAACAGGAACACCCAGAATGAAAACAGTAAATCTTGTTCCACTCTCTTGTGTCTAAAGTCTTTACAAAACTCCATGCATAAAGACGAATTAGCATTCAGCAACAACCCTCCTTGCGACTCGTGAAATCGTATAAACAATACCAAACACATAACGTAAATCTTCTGCGGTGCCGGTGGCCATGTTCTTAATCTTGTTTTCCATGCTTACTTTTGGGGTTAATCCAAGAATCTAACATTCGTTTGTTGTCAAATTTTTTCTATAGGTTTTTGGTGCTGTTCCAAATTTCAAGAGCTGGTTTTGAGGACTCAGTTTTCTCAAGAAGAGTAATCTACCATTTCCTCTGTCCTTGTTGAGTAATTAGAACAACTTCGCTCTCTGGTGTGTGGCCTCATTCCCACACTTATGGGATAGGTTGTGTAATTTGTAACCACATTTCCAATGGACGGTTTCTTTTCCTGTATATATTTAGCATCTCTGTGTGCATATTTATGTTTGGATTTCTTTGTTTTTATAGAACTGAGTTGCTTTTGCAAAACTCAACCTTGAATGGGTACTAGTGATCATTTCAAATCATCAATCCTTTTGATAGCAAAGGCATTTAAGCTCAGTTCAGTTTGTGTTCTTCCCGACATTTACTAGTAACTAGTGAATGTACATAAAATTGCCATAATGAAGGAAATTGGAGTCAATTAACTTAGCTCTCAATGTTCCGAAGTAACCCACTAAAACGCCACCACTGCTACGCTTGAAAAATTACATTTTGAAAAACAGGAAACTTGCAATTGCAATCTCAACCCTGCTGTCATAGACAAACCAATTGGTTTGCCAAAAGGCAATTAAATGTCCAATCACATGTAAAGCTCAAAGCTCAAAGCTCAGCTAAACTGTAGTTGTACTGAAGTGCAGCGCCTGGTTAAACTTTTATCTATTTTCTACTTAAATATATACGCTTTACATCCTAACAGAAAGACCAACTAGGAGCTCCAGAAAATAATGAAATATGATAACTCTAAGCTTTACAATGACAGAAATGGGAAGGCACAATAACACTCACCTTTCCGGATCTTTCTAGAGCTGCCTTATTGAACCTCATTATCTTATTGAGATTCAGAACTTACTATAACATTAGGTTAGTTTTCTATCTGATGAATTGCATCGGAGTTAACCAGAAGAGGTGGTAGTCTTCCCACATAAGTTATACTGATCTAGCAATGATAACTGTTCAGGAGACAACATTCTTGCGCCACTGCTCAGGTAGTGTGGAGCGACCCTTTTCCTGCATTAGAAGAACATGCTATATCACTGGTGCAAGGGAATTGAAAAGATGCAAGAAATGAATTTGGCAGGAGCGGTTGATTACCTTCTTCTTCTTGTGGTATTCTGGACACCTTTTGACAATCGAGAAGCTTCTGATCTTGAAATGTGACGAAGTGCGGAAAGATATTCAATGTATGCACTGCCTCTCAATGTCGAGTTGAATTTAGGAGGTACAATAGACTGGATTGCATCAAACACACGTGACTTGATTTCACTGCATTATAGACACAAGGAGTAAATTGGTTATTTGAAATGCCAAACATAAAATGTATCCAAAAATTGAAGAGGAGAATAATTTGCAAAATGCTTCGCTATGTCAAAAAAATGGTATAACCAGCAGACTTCATTTCAAAGAAAACGGTGACAAAAGATGCCCCCTTAAACTTGGGCAATACAGATGTTAAAGTAAACAAATACAAAGTTTGAGACTATAATAAAAATTTATTCCAGAATATGGATATGCAACTGTAGAACCCCCTTGACTATAATTTAAGATAAGTACACAAAAACAGAGGAAGCATTTTTACGTTTGGAAAATTGGTTCTCTTATAATATTCTCCAAGCAAGGAAACAATACCTTGTCATCGCATTTTGCTGACGAATCTCTGAGTTTCTTCCAGCATACGATGTCTTACTTGTTTTCATACCTTGTCCAACTAACTTACCTAAGGCCATCATATTATTTGTGTTAGCCAACATCTCAGAGGCTATATCCACATCCACCCTCGCACAACCTACATTAAATCCTACTAGAGAAATTCCCTTTGCATAGAAGCAAAATCCATGCTGGGCAATTGTGGATGCCAATAGTAACTGCTCATCACACCAGCTGAATAAATCTGACTCCTCTGAGGAGATCATTGATGGTTCCACAGAATCCTGCGCAAATATATAATTGGAATCATTATCAAAGAAACAGAATGCAAAAGGACATGTGACATCCAACACAAGAATAAAACACTTACGCTCATGAGTGGTTGGCATTTAGAAAACAGCATGTCAGTTTCTGATATCAAATTGCTCATTCTATTAGCAAGCATAACAATCTGAGAGGCCTCTTGTTCTGATGTAACATACTGCCTTAGATCATTACGCCGTCCACGAAGTTTGTTCCATGAATCTTGTACAAGATCACTGACTGCCGAGGTTTTTTGCTCCTGCATACACTTGGAGCGACTATTAAAATCCATGCGGCTGCACTCATCGATCAATTGATAAGCTTTTGCAACAGTCTCCCCATGTTCACTTCGAGAATCTTCCAATTCAAGCTGCGAATATTCCAGAATCGCATCACAATTATTTCCCACCTTGTCAAAATCTATCTGTGATTCTGATATATATTGAGCAGGATTTTTGTCTTCAACAAGTAGTTCTTCATCGAAACATACTTCATTCATGGTGTTAGCAAAATGGCCAGAAGACACTGTTTGCGATAACAAATCTATTGCATAACTGTCTTCAACAGGTAATTTGTTGCCCATATGTACTTCGTTTATAGAGCTACCAAAGTGACCAGAAGACAATGTTTGAGACATGAAATCTGTTTCACTATCCATTTGGGTTTCGGGAACAAAAGATGATTCTGGCACACATGATATATCTGCAAAGTTGCACATTTCACTTAAGTTAAATTCATCTGCTACTAAACAGTCATTAAGTCCTCTATCTATATTCGTCGATCCAGGAAAAAGTAGCATCTCTGATAATGAATCAACTCCAAGGACCTCATGGTTAGAATCTTTATCTGTCACTGTAGGATATCCCTTCTTCATAAAGTCATCTTCAGAATCAGAAGATAACACAACACCATGCATCCTCCGAACATGTCGCGGGGGAAAAGGAAATCGAGTACCTGAATCAGTATAAAAGTCAGGAGCAGTATCAGTTGAGGTATACTCACTGCACTCATGAGTATACCCGTTCCTGCTCAGCATTGCTACCTTCTTGGCCTCTATATCTTCCATTTCACTATAAACCATGTTCAAACTACAATGCACTTCTGTATTGGCATCTATCTCCATTGGGCTTGAACCTTCTTCCATCATGGTTAATGACTTGGTTATCTCTTTCTCTATTAAGTTAGATAACTGAGAAGGTAAATCCCAGGGTAATAATTTTGGTAGCATATGATGACCAGCCACAACATCAAATAGCAATGAACCATATGTCTCTTGCATCATTTTTGTATCTGCATTGTGAGAAATATAAATAATTTTGTTATAGCAAAACAGATGTTTAGAAGATTATCCTAATAAAAGTGGTAGAAAAGGATGAGAGCACACCAAAAACAACATACTTCAACTAGATGCTCTAAACAAAGCAAGCAAATATACACATTTCAGTAAGTTCCCAAAAAGCAATTGATGGCATAACATCATTTTTCAAGTATAACAGTTTAAATTATGAACTAAATTTGTTAAATTCACAATTAGGATTAACTGGCTGTGCATAGATCTAACCACAACTAACATGCATGTATGTGTCCTCCAACTGACCTTTCCTAAAACTTCTACCTTGGCACCAGAACTGAAGATGCATAATAATTTTCCGAATATCTCCTCCACAACATTCAATAAATCGCTCAAGTAAATAGGGATGTATGCTGGCTTTCTCCGCAGCACAAACCTGAGAAATAATCAAAGAACAAACTTAAGAACGAAAACTTTGAAGTGCGGACAATGAGAAAGTAAGCCAGAAAATGGTTCCCCCGAATTACATACCATACATGCATGGGAATATAGCTCTGCTGATGATGGCAACATGAAATGCACTTGTAATCTATCAAAACTATCTGGCAGCTCAGGTTTTGGACCTACAATGTTCCACAATTCTAATAAGCCCCTGCACACTTTAAAACCCCAAAGTTCACGGAGTACATCTATTTTAACCAGTAAACCTCTTACTATTGCTGGTCAGTATTATGGGCCCATTCGCAGTTCTAGCTATCTGCTGTACTGCTGCAATAAAACCACGATCTTCAAAAGTAATGTCCACATCCTCAAAAAGTATAACAAGTTTATCTTTGCAATGGCCCTCCTTGAAGGCACATGTTACAGAACTTCCAGTAGCATCAAGACATTCTTCATCTGATATGGGTATCAGTTCCACAACATCATCATCATCCAAGTCTTGGCCTGAAGTACCATTAGCCTCAACAAAGCAAGACTTCATAATAAGCTTGTTTTGTGAACCAACAGTATTGGCCACTGATCTGAAGGAAATAAACAGTTGATAAATAACATGGCGAAGATATACTTATTTATACTTTGCAAAAATTAAAGTTCATAAAGAGTGGTAGACCATTGGCTCCAGAGTTTTTCTTTTTTGGCAAAATTGACAAGAACTGTTAAAACAGGGATCAGGTAATATTTTAGATAAACTCGCTTGAACATAAGAAACATAAAGATCATTGTGGAACTGGTCAATTAAAGAATCTAAATGGAATAATCCAGCTCATGGCAGTGAACAACAATTAAATAAGTACTTTTGAAAGATCATTAAGGCACACCTTTGAAATTTACGAGATTTGAAAGCCTCTCCAAACCTCTTGTTTACTTGAGCTCCACTCCGACACTCTGATGCACTGAGCTGGTTGGACAAGATATTATAAAAATAATAATTAAAAAAAAAACTATTTTGTCAAAACTATTGAAAGCCAGGAGGTGTCATAAATTTTGTAGAATTATCAATATAAGTATGAATATATACCTTAAGTTGCATTTAATAATAAAAAAATGTTGGAATGACAGGATGAAACATTTTAGTGATTGGCTTGAATCTCAATGCATCAACCAGGATCCCCATTCCATCATTTGGAGTTTGGACAGAAAATTTAACTTGAGCATAGAAAGACCCAATAACAAGCATCATTTTCATATTGTTCCTCTGTCCGACAACCTAGATTCTGGATATATTTCTAGATCTTAAAATGATTACTTCACTACAAATAAAGAGAAACTAGCTAGGGGATGTATTCATATCTATGCCCAAGCTTGTAGCCATAGCTTATCCAAAGGTCCAATACTAATTTATATGGTAGTATGGGTCCCAGAAACAATAAACTAAAATAATAATCTAGCATAGCAGTGATATTTACGAATAACTGTAACATCCAGCAGAGTAGATAAACAGTTCCATAGGGTGACTTGGCAATATGTTCTAATTTTCCTCTTATGAGTACCATGACAACTTTCTTCTCTCATTCTCTCTAAATCAATGTAATTATTATTCACAAATCAAATCTCCATAAAGTTTGAAAACAAGTCATGATCAAATTTCATTACCTCCAAAACCTTGATTCCTTGTTCTTTTGCACACGCATATATTGCTGCAGACTTTCCACTCTGCAAGATGAGAGACATACTTTAACCAAAAGCAATGAACCAAAAGGATCAGCACTGAATGTACTTTTATCTATGCCTAACAAGTTTTATGCCAGAAAGTAGTAGCCTGATGGCAGAAATTCCTATTTGTTGAGGGTCACTGCAAAACAAAGATTGGGATTAAAGATAATAGGACCCAAAACCAACATGTCATATGGATTGACAACACATGTTTTTTTAATATCATTTCAAACTAAAGTTTTGGATATTGTGCAAGCACAAAAATTAAGGAGAGAAATGCCAGCTAAATAATTTTTTTTTTATAGAAAATAAATAAATAAAAAACAACAACGATAACATACCCCAATTGGCCCCGTAACTAACAGAACATTCTTTTTCTTCAAGACCTCATCATCTTCACTCTCTGAATCACTATGAGTGCACTTACGATCAATGCTTTGCCTGTCACCGTCTTCACTGGTCTGAAGATCTCGTTCATACCAAGAACGTAGCCACTCACTCAAAAACTTCACAGATTCATTATTACCACATACCTGCATGATCAAATTTTCAGAAGAAGAAAGTACAGAGAAATAAATCAGTGCACGGAAAGAGGCAACGGTCGATACTGTAAATGCATAACTGTGATATAAAGATGTGGAACCCAGATTTCTTACCTCCATAGCGTTCTTTGGCTGGTACTTATATGTCCATAAGCTATTCTCATATTGATCACAGCAACCAAGATTGTTTGACGTTACCCTGAAATTTATTATTCAGGAAAGTGAGCAAGATCTCATCATATATAGATAGGTTAAATAAACTTAGGATACGGCATCGGTTTGATGTTAATAGTCTTCAACCAAGCAAATGAAAGTCGAGACTACTTTAGTTTAAACAATTGGCCTTAAAAGTCATAAATGCCAAAACCATTCACATAGAGAAAATTCAACCTTTCCTCGAGAAATGTATGCTGCTGCTCAATCTCTGACTTGTTTATGCAACCAGTATGCTCAGAAATTATTTCAACCTCACAATCCTGGCAAAAGACGTTATTAATTAGGTTGAAACTGACTTCCTTAAATGTATTATTCATATGGACAGTGAAATATGTACCTGTACTTCCTTTGAGTGCTCGTAGCACCTCACTTGCTCATTAGCTAAGGAATTAGGGACTACAGATGATGTTTCATGAGCACATTCGTGTTGGATATGACTCTGATCTAAAGATGCTGTGTTTTGAAAACTTGATGGTTTGCAGGGTTGGGAAACACTAGAGACCTTATCAAAATTTAACCACTCAACAGTGCCCTCTTGAATTGAGGAAGGCATGCATTCAGTATGAGGATCACTTGCCAGACTGGTTTCCTCACAAAATGTCCAATTTCTCCAATCAAGAAACACAGCATCGTCCTGCATTGCAGATTGGATTCCATTCTAGGTCAAACAGATATATGCAAACATTAAAATTTAAGAACAGCTCATGCCAATAGATACTGAATATTTTAATACATTGTAAACATGTCTAAACCAAAAGAACCGTACCTGAGTTTTCTCCAACACATGAATTGGACCACAAGTAATAGATGTCTCCTTACTCCCCATGAAGCTTGAACTGCCCTCGACGTCAATCACCTCCCGACTCTTCTTGGCCGCTTTCGAACATGCAAAAAAGGGATGTAATTGCCTTCCTTCCTTCGTCCAGATCCGTGAGATTTCCTGACGAAACATATGTGAAACATACACTCAGAGCAAAGCTAATAAGCAAAACTTACAATCACTCTGTAGTTAACCAACATTTCAATAAAATCTAAGCACTATAATGATCACGAAACTAGCTACATAAACTGAAATATGATGCTTATTTTGAGCTGAGCCGACCAAAACATAATCCATAAAATCTTAAAGCACAATGTAACAACCACATATTGCACACAGTCAAATTACATATAAGAAAATTAAACAACATGAAAACACAAAATGACTAACCGCGCCTCTTAATTTAGACTCCAATCTCAAATCAGGCATTATCACAGGTCCATCTTCCACCACCACATCTTTTCCGTTCTTCTTCGTCGGTGTACTATTCGCCGATCGCTTACCGCTCTATTTTCAACCAAAACCAAACCAAATCAGCAACGAAATCACATAATGTACCATACGAATCATAATCGAAGCTTCGAAAATTCACCTTCTTCGGAGCTTTAACCGGAGGCGTCTTCTTCGCCGCCGCCGGTTTCCTCTTCCGCTTGCTCTGGCTCCCGCCGACCTCCTCGTCCTGATCGTTCCTCTCTTCGCTCTTCGGATCGCCGTTCTCTACCGGCTCCGGCGGCTTGACGGGGAAGAGCGTCGACTGCACCAGTCTCCGGCTGGTCCGCCGCTTCGGCGACGGCGGAGACTTCTGCGGCGAGTCGTCCATGGGAATTGAGGAGTTGGAGTTGGATTGATTCGGTTAGGGAATTGGGGGTTTTTGGCAGATATTTTAGGGATTTGGAGAAAGACTAGCTACAAAGTCTTGTCATTTTTGTTTTTTGGGTGTGAGTAGAGTTTTGATGTGTAACGGAAACGTGGATAGAGAGAGAGAGAGAGAGAGAGAAATAAAAGAAAAAATTATGATTTTGTTCCCGCCTTTGGAGGAGTGAAACTCGATTTGGGCGTTTTTATATTCTAGATTCAATGTAAACCCGCCTGAATTTATTTCTTTACCGGCCGGATATTGTTTCCGAATACAGTTTCTCGGTTTAACGGTTAGACTTTTTATTTATTTTTTAAATATATAATTAACGGAGATATCGGTGATGTAATAAATTCTCTAAACTCCTTCTTATCCGATTACACGAGCGATTACAGTGGACAAGTACCGATTGAAGTTTAACCGTAACCTAATATATTTCAATAGTTTCAATAACTTAATGAGAGAAACTTTCGAGTATAGGGGTTCAAACCCATATGACATGAATTGCTGAGTGAATTTTCGTTGATGTAAAGAGAGATTGTGAGATTCTTACGGTTCCGCAATAGTGATTAAAAAGGTACTTACAATATATATAAGAACCAAAAATTTTCATGCCATGATGGTACTTTAGATATTTCGATAACCATGATCATATTGAAATAGATGAGATGAATTATTCCGCTAGAAAAGGTGTTCACCCGATTCAAAAAGATATTAGATCAGCAAGAACTTTTATGAATGTGGCTGACTGTCTCAGACGGAGTTCATGGTATGAGGAACAACACTCATACATTTACTCTTACGAAAGTATAAATGGTTTTCCTATCTTCGAGAGGAATATTGCATAATTTTACTAATTCAAACCTCTTTGCTAATTCTCTAGCAATAAAGATCTCCTTACATTAACTAATGCTACGATGACTTTTGACTCAAAAATGTTACTTGGGTTATAGCCACATAGTCTTCTCTTTATATCGGCCTCTCCAAGAAAGCTTTCCCTTATTTCAGTTATCCCATGGTTACTTAGCTACCCATCACTCAATCTCACTATGTTCGAGGTGAGGAGACAATTCACCATGCAAAGCCTCTTGAAGTCCTATCTATCTCATAACCATTCAACCCTTGATTTCATACGGCTTTATGCAATGGCTAACGTCGGGCTGTTCGTTGTCGGATTTGATACTCACCTATATATACTAAAACATTCGAATATCCCAAACTGTGAGCATGTAAGACGTTGCGATAAATACACGATGAAAATATTAAAAAAAAGAAGGTTAAATCGTTCGAATTTTAACCATAAGTAACAACTTGTAATGAAAACTCCTGTGCATTGTAACTAAAAAAAAAAACCTCTTGTACATGGGCTATCAGCCAATCAGAAATTCTTTCCACCATGCCCGAAAAGCAGAGGATAAAACTTCTCCCTAAGCCCTACTATCTGAATGCGGGGCCATCCGGATGCCCATGATCTGAAAAGCAATACGAGAATTTACCAAACAACCCCCAAACTCCCGGACAACATGCGTCAATCCCCACGACAAAACGACGCCGCATGAGCTGTCAAAGGCCACCTTTCAAATGTTGGGTAATTGCAAGTTTGACGAGGCTAAATCAGTCCACACAAGAAAGTTATGTCCCAGACTCAAACCTCGAGAATCTGACTGGTCTCTCTGCTCACTCCACTCTATACAAACACAGTTGTCTGTTCTCTCATCTTTACCATTTTCAAAACCACTTTACCTTCTTCATCTTTATCACTCAGACCTCTCTTCTTCACAGAGAGAACAACAATCCCAAACCCTAATAGAAAATTTCACCTCCACAAGTCCACAACTATCAAAACCCTCCATTCTTCACTTGAGCTCCACACACATTGCAGACCCATCAATTTATTTCAGTTAAAAATCCAAAGAAGCACATTTGCTTCTATTTTGGGTTCTGAAAATGCATTCCCTAAAATCCTGTCACAAAACCCAGGCCTTCATTTTGTTGTTGGTTTTAAGTAACGTCTTTGTTATGGCAACCTCCAAGTCCACAATCGAGCCCTGCTCGAACTCCGACTCGTGCAACGCTCTGCTCGGCTACAAGGTCTACACCGAGCTCAAAGTCTCCGAAGTAGCTTCCCTTTTCCAGGTGGACCCAATCGCTATCCTCACCGCCAATGCCATCGATATTTCCTACCCCGACGTCGAAAACCACATCCTCCCATCGCAGCTCTTCCTCAAAATCCCAATCACCTGTTCCTGCGTCGACGGCATCCGCAAATCCGTGTCCACACACTACAAGACTCGGCCTTCAGACACTCTGGCATCCATTGCTGATGACGTGTACTCGGGCTTGGTGTCTGCGGACCAGATAAGGGAGGCGAACTCTATTGATGACCCGTCGGTGCTCGATGTGGGGCAGACCCTGGTGGTGCCTCTGCCGTGTACTTGTTTTAATGGGACGGATAATTTGTTGCCGGCGATTTACTTGTCGTATGTGGTGACTCCGGAGGACACGCTGGCGGGGATTGCGGCGAGGTATTCGACTACGCTGACGGATTTGATGAATGTTAATGCTATGGGGACCTCCGCTATTAAGGAGGCTGATATTCTTGCTATCCCATTGCCTGGTAAAGTCTCTCATTATTTGCTTTTCGAAGATGGTATCTTAGATTGTGGTCTGTGTTAGTGCTTGTTGAACTTTGTATGTTAAGTTGATATGGATAGGCAACTTTGTAATGTGTTATTTGTAGCTAGTACCGTTTTAGTAGCTTGATTGTTGTTGTAATGCTATACATCATGTAGCTAGTACCGTTTTAGTAGCTTGATTGTTGTTGTAATGCTATACATCATAGTCATGAGGCTCGTGCGTGTTTATATGCTTTAATCTGTTCAATGTTCAAAATAATGAGTATCCTGAATGTAATTTTATCTTGTTGTTTTTAAAGATTTGTCTTTATGTTAATAGCCGTGGTGATATCTAAGTTCTGCTTCTGTCTATTGCAGCCTGCGCATCAAACTTTCCTAGTTATGCTGCAGATTATGGCTTGATTGTTCCCAATGGGAGCTATGCCATTACAGCTAGTCACTGCTTGCAATGCAGTTGTGGTCCTGGGAGTCTCAAGTGAGTGATGGGATTACTTCTGTATCTTTTTCTCTTATGAATCTAGTATTAATCTGCTTGGTTGTGCGTTTGTTACAGTTTGTATTGTGAGCCTGCTTCATTAGCAGTTTCGTGTTCGAGCATGCAATGTAAAAACAGTAACCTCATGGTGGGGAACATTACAGCACAGCAAACTAGTGCTGGTTGCAATGTCAGTTCTTGCAACTATGGTGGTTTCGTGAATGGCTCCATCATCACTACGTATGGTTATCCTTTCTGATTGTACTTGTTACTTATGGTCATTTTGACATGTCTATTATTCTGTTTGGATGCTAAACTGATTCCAATCCACCCTGCAGGTTGTCCACATCTCTTCGGCCCCGGTGCCCAGGTAAAGTCTTAAATGCACGTATAATATATGATGCTGCTTGCCACTTATTAGGCACACTGCATTCATAATTGAAATGATTATGTTCATATAGTTTGTGATTGCATTTTGCATTTCTGTTTCCCATGAAATGTGAAGACTTGTATATGAAATGATTCTCATACTTCAAGAGGCTACAATTTTATTCTTTTTCTTTGTCTAAAGTTGGTATTTTCTCTCTAATCTTTTTCATAGTGCTTGTAATGCCATTTCAGTTTGTGGTCTAGTTTGTGTATAGTTGGTTGTGTAGTGTTTTAAAGCATGTAAAAGCAGGCTCCATATTACTTATTGACAGATCGAACCAATTTAAAACACCTTCACTTGGATTTTTAATTTTTTGGATGAAGAACGCTTAATGGAGCTTGGATTTTCTCTGTAATTACTTTTCTAACAACATTTGTACTTCTATTGCCACTATACAGGACCACAACAATTTCCGCCACTCATAGCCCCTCCTACTTCAGTAATCCGGGATGCAACATTTGCACCAGCACCCGCACCCCAGTCCGACGGCTCTGGAACAGGAACACCCCTGTCTACGGTGCCTTCAACAACTTCAGGTTCACTTCCCGGATTAGCCCCCACGGGTGGGCCTTCTGGAAGTTTTTCTGCTGCTTCCTCCTTGGTTACGCCATTGACCAATTTACCAAGTGCAATTTTGTTAGGCTTGTGTGTTGAGTTCATGATGACCATCTTATGATAGTTATGAACTTATGGCTTTGTGGTCCGGCACGTTTGTTTCGGTATTTGAACAGTCCAAACCTGTCTTTAGTATTGTAGCCTTCAATTTATCTGTAGTGTTAAAAACTAATTTTGTGGATTTGGCAAACCATGGGGCTTTGGTTTTGAAATGGGTTTTGTTTAGCTCTGCTGCCCAATTATGCACTGTGAGGTGTCGGCGGTTGCCATCTAATCTATTCTTATTATCATCTTCTAGAGCTTTAAGATATTGCCTGTGCAGAGTTTGTTTACTATGCCTTGACTCAATGAATCATGATCAAACGATCAGTGTTCGGCTTCTATCACATGGATTTTCGATCAATTCATGCAGAGCAAGAAACTCCTCTATAGGTAACCAGCATATAATAGAAGCTTGGATTCGTCTTGGATTCATCCAACAAAGAAACAAGTGTGAGAATTGCGATTTCAGCAGTTGCTCCGGGACCGGTTTGCTATGAATCGACTTGATGAATCATGATCAAAAGATCAGTGTTCCCTTCTATTAAATGGAACTTCATTCATTCAATGCTTGTATAGGAGCAAGAAGCTCGCTCCATAAGTTAGTACCACTATCACTACTCAGAACTATAACATATTTCATGATTGCATTCTCTAGCAAATTGCAACATTTTGAAGAAAGAAACCAGCATCTTCCTTCATCTTTCTCCACAACGAATACAATCCTCCAGCCACCACCATCAAACTTCTAAAGTTTTAAGTTTTATTCTATTTTGGTAAATTAACGATAGTCATAACTGTGATTTTAAGTGTTCTACTTTTGATTTGATGAGTCGGACATGACATATGTGACAGTTCATCAACATAAAACGTTGTAAGATAGATCCGTGAGGAAAAAAAAAAAAAATTAAATTATAATTTTGTTTCCTAATATATATATACAGTACTGTAGATGATCTATTCGCTCTGCTCTATTGATTTGGTAGGGAGCGGAGTCTCAGTAATCTGAAGCTCACAAAACTAACAAACGGCGCGCTCCTCTAAAATCCTCAATCGCCGGAAACCAGCTTTCCGGCGCCGTCAACACCGCTGATCACTCTTCCGACGCGTCTCAAACCCCCGCCCGCAATGGCTTCGGTTCCTTCAAAGCTTTATTCCGGTCTCCCTCTCTCACTCAATATCTCTCAATTTTCACATACGCACTCTCTCACTCTCTCATTGCTAATCTCCGAGCTTCCGATTCTGTTGTTGCAGATGACGTCAGCCTTCTTATGGTTCTGCTAGACACCAACCCCTTCTTCTGGAGCTCATCGTCTCTCCCATTCTCCAAGTTTCTCTCCCATGTAAAATCTCATAAACCCTAACCCTCTCTTTAATTTAAAATTGGATTAAGAACTCAATTAGTGTATTTTTTTTTTGCTTCAGTTGCTAAATGCGTGTGATTTTGCAGGTGCTTACATTTTTGAACTCGATTTTACTGCTAAATCAACTGAACCAAGTAGTGGTGATTGCTACTGGGTACAGTTCATGTAACTACATCTATGATTCGGCCTCGGCGCCGAGCCAGGGCTCTGATCAGGGAAGAATGCCGGCGCTCTGCTCTAACTTGTTGCAGAAGCTGGAGGAGTTTGTGGCCAGAGATGAGCAGTTGCTCAAGGAAGGCTCAGCCGAAGGGATTCCTTCTTCACTGTTGTCGGGGTCTTTGTCAATGGCTCTATGCTGTATCCTTTTTGTCAATGCTTGTTTGTTGCATTAAGTTCACAAGTAGAGTTATGTTTGAGCTAGTAAGAACATCTAGTTGCCTCCATGTAGAGTTTGCTTAACTATGTTGGATTTGTAGATATACAGAAGGTCTTTCGATCAGGACCCCAGCATCCTCATCCCAGGGTAAGTACCCATGTTTTTTGTTTGTGAACTTCTCTAGCTGATCAATGGTTCATGATTTGATGATTCCCAAATGTGTCATAGAACTGCAAAACTTTTGATTTGATGTCCGTTTATGAGCTGGTGCCATGTACATTGTAGCACAGTTTTTTTTTTTTCTCCGAAGAAAATATTCTCGGGTCACAACAATAGTTTTGCAATGCAAAGAAACATATTTGATGGGGGATTGTTTTGCTGGAAATATTTCCTCATTGCCGGCAAGGTAGTGACATTGAAATCTAAGATATGGACGTTAAGCATCACAGTTATAATCATGACTTATCAGATTGTAACATATTGCTGCACTTAGCTGCCACTGATCAACATAAATGGAAGTGACCTTTTTCTTATAACAGAGTCATGAATTATATGCAAATGAGGTATATTAGAAGCTTGTATGTGTTCTATGTATTAGAACTGCCTTGTGACTCTTATCTTTTGTTGTTCCCTATTCAATGTTCACCCTTTCATATCTATGTGACTGCTAAGTGTGGGTAGTTATGGATGTGACATTGCTTTTTTATGTCAATTTTACGTTCTTTCTCATATTCTTTACCTTACAAGTTTTCTTACTAACATATGGGAGACAGATCTTATGCTTGCAGGGATCGTCAGATGGACCTGAGCAGTATGTTCTTTCCAATCTCTTGCATTGCTGATTTTCATTCCCATCAAAACTCTTACATGGGAGGTTTCTAATAATGCCCCTTTCAGATACGTTGCAATCATGAATGCAATATTTTCTGCACAGCGTTCTATGGTATGCTTTGATCCCTTTCTTGTTTCTTGAAAGCATATACTTTTGTATCTGTTTGTTATTTTTGGTACATTAAATTTGAATATTATGCACATACTCCTTATCATGTTATATTATTCCTGATTTAAAAAGTTTGTTAGGTTGGAAATGCTTAGTTTGATATTTTGAAGTTCATTTTCTGATGATTGGTATTTGAATCTTTTGGTCAAATGATTCAGAGTTTTAGGGATTTTCTGTCTCTGATAATGAAGCAAGTAAACAAGTGCATATTTATACACTCAGTTGTGGCTTACTACAAGCTATGATCTTTGAATTTACTTTCCTAAAGATGGCCATGTTCAGTGAAATTAATTTAAACCCAAAGATGGTCATAATCATCTGACATTCCATCCCATTAGCCCAACCCTCCCTCCCTCTTTGTTATCATTGGGTGTCTCACTTTGACAAAATGGAAACTTAAATTTTGTTTTACTTCTTCAGAAATCTTAACTTTGCCTTATAGCTGTAATATGTTATTGCCTATATTTAACAACATTTGATTATTAACTTGTAGCTTAGGAGCAGTCTAATGTATCAGTTCTTTGCTTCATTTGCAGGTTCCTATAGACTCATGCTATATGGGCTCTAATAACTCTGCTTTCCTACAGCAGGTAGAGGGGCATTTAGTGTCTGTAACAGATTTTTGTTGCAGATTTTGATACTATTTATGTCTAGTCTTATGCCGGTTTGACTGATTGATTCTGGTTGATGAGTAACAGGCTTCATACATTACTGGTGGTGTATATCTGAAGCCCCAACAGCCAGATGGAGTGCTTCAATATCTTACAGTAGGTTAAGAACTTGAGGGGGTGACATGCATTATGTTTTTTTTTGCTCCCTACCTTTTGTGAGTGAGGCCAAACAAAATTGGCTGAAGCTGAGTCAGTATTTTAACAGGTCATGAATTTGGCTCAAGATCAACTAAGATCAACTTGGCTTTCTTGTTTTATTTTTTTAGCAGAGCTAAACGTTACAACTTCCTCTCTCTTTCTGCTGAATATGCGCAGAACTTTGTTATTTAGGGACTCAGCTTACAAAAGCTCAGTCATTGCATTTGTTATTGCCCCCTTGGTTTTTTGCTGTTGCCCAGTCTCGGTTTCTTAGTCATTATCTTCTCATTCATCAGTGTCACTATTTTTGTTTACATTCAGTCTTTATTCCTTATGGTTTCAACTAATTGGAATAATTTATTTTTCACATGCAGACAGTTTTTGCAACAGATTTGCATTCCCGAGCATTTTTACAGCTTCCCAAGTCTGCTGGAGTGGATTTTCGTGCTTCGTAAGTCAACTACTTATGTTCATCCATTTTTTATTTTTAATACTGTAACTTAATAGAAAAATGGGGTTTCACACCGCTCATGTTATTGTATAACACGGATTCTCCTTGTCGGGACTGGGGACTACTCTTTTATGACATATCAGGATATTAAGTTGGATTATGACAGCTAATAGAATTCTCACTTCAGAAGTCAGAAATAGTAGAAGTTTTGAAGTGAAAAACATAATATGAAAATCTGGAATGTGTGCAAAGAGCTAGTATCAATATTAACAATTAACGTATTCAATGGGAGCAACGAGGATATGATGTGTCCCCAAAAATGTCTTACAATGGTAGGGCTTGAGAGATGCTTCAGGGATATGTTGAACAGGAAACTGCCAAATGCAATTTCCCTTTCTGATATGGTGTATTTAGTTAGGTGTATCTAATGATTACTTACCATGTATGTACATGTCTAAAATGGCTCCATCTCTTTTGAGTCATTTTGATTACAAACCCTTTGTTGTGCCTCATTTGTTTGTTGCTGACTTTTGCAGGTGCTTTTGCCATAAAAAAACAATAGACATGGGCTACATTTGTTCTGTGTGCTTGTCCATATTTTGCAAGCATCACAAGAAATGTTCAACTTGTGGGTAAGTTACTTTCTGAACCTGTACACTGAAGTATGGGAGTTAATATGTTTAAGTGATTTTCCTTTGTGTGCTTGTCATTGTTACTTAATGTTCATTTAATTGTTATTTGGTTTCAAATAATAATCACTACATAATGATACACTCGGACAATATGCAACAAAATGTTTGTCTTGTATAGTGGGGAATTCATTGGTTTATTCGTTTAGAAGAAAGAATAATTCAATCTGGCAATGCAGAGATGCTTTTTTGACTGTTCATTTTCGCTTGATTGAGTTGTGGCTTTGGGCATCTTGCAGGTCAGTATTTGGTCAATCCCAGTCAGAAGCAACAAACAACAAAAAAAGAAAGGCTTCAGACACCTGATGATTGTATCCAAAAGCATGTCTGCCTCTTAAATGTTGTTGTTTGTGATCTCTGATAGATTATAAGTTTAGTACTAATCGCTTTTGTTCAAATTTGCTGGCAGTGAGACTGAGAGTTATCACAAAATCATTTTTGCTCACATTTACCGGCAGTAATATGATATTTCAGAGCTGCCACAGAGCCTAAGCGGAGCATCTTTTGTGTAGGCAAGATGAGATCCGGCCATCGGAGTGAAGATAGACCTATGTATGATTGTTTTCACCTGGTGTCGTATTGAGAGGAATTACAGAGCATGTATACGCGTATTGATTTAACCCACCCTTTTTGTTTGATAATACCAAATTATCCTCATTTCTCTACTGATTACTTTGCGCAGTGACGATTGCAATATATCACTCAATTAGTTATGTGCTCTAATAGATCTCCACGTATGGCATAAGTCAGAATAAATCAACATTTCAATACCATGAACCAATCTAGTAGCAAATACAAGAGCAAGCCATATTTACAATCATTAACATCAGATGTGAATCCTTATAACCATCCGGACACAATCAAAGTGCAGAGGATGAAATATAATACAATTAAGTTGCAAGGGAGCCTCTCACACCTCACATTGCCCTCATAAGCACTTTGCTTGTTGTATGTACCCCCATTGCAGCAATCTTTAATATGGCACGGGTCCTATACAACCTGCAAGAAAATTGGGGTATGATATTACATTCTCGAGTGAGTTGAATAACCACTACAATAATTAAAATACAATTAGAAGAAAACAAGATTTGATTAGCGAAAGTGTCTTATGATATATTCTAAACATACGCAAATGCTCTCACCACAACTCGTCAGGAATGTTAACACTAAAACATTCTCAATCAAATGCTAAACGCAATATTGCTATTAAGTATGTAGGCAAGAAAAGCTTACCCAGCTAGAGCAAGTCCCCAAGTGGACAGGGCATAAAACAGCTTCCCAGCATGCCAAATCCCCAAAACTTTCTCCAATTTGCTCACACCAGCCATTGCTTTTGCTACAACTGCAAATTCGATTCACAAGGATGAGTTACATAGGCTCAGTCGCTGCTGTCAACAAGATCATAGAGGAATACACCACATTTTCATAAGTCCTTTCCCAACTATGAACATAAATGGCTGAAATCAGACTTAGAATTACTGTCTATATTCAAAGATATTACCACCACATTAGATTAGAGACATCAAATTCCTAGTAGGAAAGACAACCTCCATTCACTTGATCATATACCTCATAACAATAAGACCCGACATATATCTTATTCATTTATTCATTATATGCCACAACGACAAATCACAAAGCAATAGACACAGGCTTCCATATCTATGAAAGGTATAGGAGTACCAACACAGATGTTGTCGAGCATGTAGAAACATGTCTACCACATATTGGAATAACAACTCGCTAACCTATATATTTTTGGTCTAACACTTAACAAATTGCAAACACAGAGCAAAGCAAATCCAGAAACAACTTGCTAAACTCACTTTTCTGCAACTCCTCCGGTGTCAAATTCTGCAATTCCAATGAAGAAACATCAGATGACAATAAAACAAACAATATGGTTAGAAAGCAAAGAGCTCAAGTGTATACATACAGCAGCTTTGGGATTGGCCATAATACACTTAGCCATAAAATCAGCAACCCCATCCACCACATGCTCCTCACTAACAACCACATAACTATCATTGTCGATTCCACTCCTCTCCTCAACCTTCCCCGGAACCATATCTTCCGTCACCCACACCCACCAACTCGGCTCTTTCTGGTCCACATTGATCAGAATCTCAGCTTCCTCCAAATCACTCCCTAAAACATATTAAAACCAAGTCACAACCATAACTTGTTAGGGCCTAATCATCAAATTTGAGATTGCATCCTATACATACCTGTAGCAACCTTGAAAGGAAAGTGATTACAATCCACAGACTTGTGCTGAATTGCTCTAATCCTCGTCACGAAGTTCTCAGAACTCACCGCAGATACAAGGCGCGAATACAACTAAACCGAATTCAAATATTAATTAACAATATATCGAAATCAAAATTAATATCGATCGAAATCGGAAATTGCTTACGTCAGGAGGACAATCATTCAACAGAGTAGGAGATTCCGTTAGGTTTTCTAGAAGCTTCAGATTCTGCTCCAGCGACTTCCTCAGCCTTCGATTCTCAGCTCGTAGCGCGTCCAATTCCTCGTCGGAAATCGCGCCGGCCTTGGTTTCCTCGTGGTCGTGGTGGTGGAAGTGTTCGACGCACTCCATCGCCTTCCACGCCACGTCAGCGACCTCGATCACCGTCTTGGCCACCTCCATAGCTTCATGTCCACCCATCGCCGCTCTCTATGGATATTTGGGGATGAGGTCTTCGCTGGAAATTTCTGAGGGTAATGTCGCAATTTTACTCTACCTTGGCGGTGTTTTATTACGTCTCTCCCTCTTAATAATTATTAACTCACTAAAACGCACCGTTTTGACCCGTCGGGCTCTGTCAGTCTCCCCCTTTGTTTTTCAAAAAGCACAGAAGACGAAGAAGCTTCAATTACTCGCCCACAGATTTAGAGAGAGAAACAAACAGACAAGGTTTAGGTTAGTGAGGAATGGCGGAGGTGGTAGAAGACAGTGAGGCTGATCTGATGAAGGAGGCGACGAGCGATATGGAGTCCAAGATATTGGAGGCTATGAGGTCTCGAATCCCACACTTCAAGGAGCAATCCGAGTGAGTCTCTCTCTTCTTCTGTGAACTGCGGTGCTGGAAATGTTAGGGTTTTTTGTTTTGATTATGGAATTAGGTCACAAAAGGTTTGGGATTGTGTAGTCAAGTGTTTGAATTGGTTTGGTTTTAGGGTTTAATTATCAGTATGATTACTGTTGTTTTTGAGGGATTTTCAAGCTGATGTGTTTTGTGTTTGCTTTGAGGTTCAGTTATTGGTGTAAAGAGAGTGAATTTGTACTTGGTTTAGGTTAACCGGAGCACATAATGTTGACGTGTATAGGATTTTTTGAATTATGTATGGTAAAGACACTTCCTTTTGCTTGTAGAGTTGTAGGTAAGTAAGGTGCTGCCTTTCTTTATAGCATTTAAACTTTAACTCTCGAATCCACAAACGATTACTAGTGATGGAAATGGTTTCAAAGGGGAGCTACAGAAGCTCTGCACTTCTTTAAGTGAAGTGCGTGTGTATTTAGTTTAGGAAAACTTGTGGAGTTAGTGTTTAATTGATAGTAATTTCTTTGAGCTATGCATAAATCAAACATTGCGCTCTCGAAAGGATTGAAGGTTTCGGTAGAATTGTATAGATGCTTTTAGAAATTAGTTCAACTGTATATTCTCAGTTAGAAATGGATGCATGTAGATTAAATATTCTTTTTAACATTTGGTGATGGGATTGAACATGCTAGGGCATTCAAAGATTGAATTATTGATTTACTATTTTCTTAAAATGCAGTTCTTTGACCTTTGTGAATGTACGGAGAGTATTAGAGAAAGACATGGGTTTGGAACCATCTGCATTGGATGCCCACAAAGGATTTGTCAAGGAACATTTGTTGAAGGTATATGTTTTCAAGATTTTAGCCTTAATTCATTTTGGCCCTTTTACTTACCCGTACCATCCAACTCCCTTTCGTTTTATTTCAAGCAGCCTGATATGATTGAGACTTTCAAGTAATTTAATTTGTTCCCTTTCTAATGGGATTTCGTAATGTTTTAATCCCAGTTTTTCATCTGCACTAGTGTCAGTAAAATAAGATGCATGTATTAATATCTCCTTGTTTCTATCAGGTAACATCATATTAAAAAAATATATATAAAAATATATAAAAAAAAATATATATATATATATATACATAGTTTATGGAATACACCTGCGTAAGTGCACGCCTAACGCTGCACTTTAACAGAAGGGCATAATAGGTATTTCAACTTAAGGTGGTAAATAAGTTTTAACTTTAACCAACTGAAGGGCAATAATGTAACTTCAAAATCAAATCTCGGTGGAAAAGAAGAAGGTGATTTCGCTGTACTGATGGCGAGGTCAGAGGGATGGATATCGGCAAACTTCTGATAAGAATGAGAGGAAATTCCAATGATTAAAGTGAGGGTAATACGGGGTATGTTTGGTGCGGCTGGGCTTCTCAGAAAAGCTGGCTTCTGCTTATTTTTTAAAATAAGCGGCTGAAAAGCAAATTGGCTAAGTGTTTGGTAAACTGGCTTTTTTTTAGAGCTTTTAGTGGAAAAGACATTGGTAAAGTGTTTGGTAAACTGAAAACTGGCTTGTGCTTTTTGTATGTAAATGACCAATTTAGACATGAAAGAAATTTTAATTTTAATTAATTGGTAATACCGATTAATTTGAAATTTTATGGCTGTTAATATATGCATTGAATTAGCCATCCGGTAGTACTGACTCACAAATTCTTAGTACGTGGATCTAGCATTCGTCTAATAGTCATGAAAAATTCATAAATTCTGAGGTTACAAAATGATACATTAACATCATTAAACATTAACCAGCATTACGGGCACTCACTGCCGACGTAAATCTGTGTTTTTTCTTACATTCGTTACAATACTAACGTCGCAAAAAAAAAAAAAAAAAAACAGAAATTCTCTTTTGCCGACAAAATTTTGTCGGTAAAGAGGCCTTATCCAGAAACTCTTTTTCCCGACAACCTCCTCGCTGGTAAAAGAAAGGCCAAGAATTCTGCCGACGAAAATTTGTCGGCAGAGAATGCACCCAGAAATTTGCTCTGGACACCCTTCTGCCGATCTCTGATCGACGCCGCCCTAAAGCCGGCGATCCCAGCAGTATCGACGGAGTTCAAGGCGTCGACGAACCACTGCCTCTCGGACTTGGACTCGTTGGAGCCGCAGCTCGTCGGAGCGGGCGAATTGACCGGAAAAAGAAAGAGGCGAGTCGGAGATGAGAGCGTCGAGGTCTTCGCCGGTGAGCGTCGATCATCATGGGGAGAGGGATGAGAGTTTGGAGATGAAGGCGGAGAGAAGCAGAAGGCGAGAGAGAGGAGGCGATGGCGATAGTGAGAGAGGACTCAGTGGAGGCGATGGCGAAGCAGTAGCCCAGGGGTAATAGATGGTATTTCGGAAAAATTCATTTAACTACAGTGTCCGCTACAGTACCGAAGCAGAAGCTGGCTTTCGGAAGCTGGGGTTCCCTTACTTCTGCTTTTCAAGGAAAAAAGCCAGAGCTTTTTTTAAAAGCTGGCTGAAGGAGAGTTTACCAAACACATTTCTGGCCATTGCTTATAAGCAGGGGAGCTAAAAAGCCCCCCCCAAACGCACACACGATATTCTGGTTTTTTCGGGAGAATGATGTGAGAGGTTGGCTTGGGTTCATTTGGCATGGAGCACGATGCCATGGCGGTGGAGCACGATGCCATGGTGGTGGGCAGGGGCGGATCCAATTCACGACCAGGGTGGGCACAGGCTAGTTATCTGCTCTGGGCACGCAACAATTTACTCTGGGCACCCACGGTGCATCTTCTCCAATCGGCCTGTCAACGCCTTCGTCGTCTACTTCAGCGTCGTCACATTCCTTCATCGGCGTTGTGATACCAGCTGGATCCTAGCCTGGGGTCGTCGCTGCATCAGCCCTTCATCATCCCCAAATCGATGTCGTTCCTGGTGCATCAATTCAGTCCCGGGTCGGAATCCAATCCGAATCGTTGGCGCCCTCTGTCACCACCGCCTCTCCAGCTCAGCATCAACGCCGCGAAGCATCCCGGCGCCGCCCCAGCCCATTAAGATCGGACCTCGATCCGGTTTCCCTCTCAAGTCAATCCTGCTAACGGTTGCTCAGCTTAGTCTCTCTGACGCCCAAGTTGAAATTCTTGTGTGGGCACCTGTTCGTGAATTGGCTCCGCTGACCTCATATTCATATTCCACTAAACTCATCTGCCATGCTTGAGACAAAACCCATCAATCCAAGAACAAAGTTTGGCAAGAACTATGAACCATGTCAAACATAACCAGATCGGATTCAATATTGAAAGAACCCAATCCCGCCTCCAACTCCCTCCTCCCCGTCGCCATCGCCACCGCCGCTCCTCACCCCACCGTTGCTCTTGCGCTCCCCGCACCTCCACCGGCCAACGCCTCCACGACGGCAGAGATCACCGAGGAGGGAGGTTTGACATATATACCCTCAGAAGTAATTATAACCAACAACTTTGACCGTTAACTGAAGTTAAATAGAAATTTACCTATATGTCCTTCGAAAACAATTTGTGTGGCTGGAAACGAGCCACGTGTACGCAGCCCAGAGAGGCGTACATACACACGGGCGTATTCTAGCCCCTTCCTATTAAATAAAAACTCACAGAAATTTAAACGTCAAGGGGAGATAGTAGGAATGAATACCGGGGAGGCTGGGAGTTTTAATCTTCCAGGGATTTGGTTTAGAATAAACAGGCATTATCTGTTACGAAGACACTGGGGTTCACTTCAGAACTTTCAACAAGATGGAGGATTAGATAAACGAACTTGATGCCCACAGGTTTTCTGTTAAATGTTTATATATATATATATATATATATATATATATATATATATTTTTTTTTTTATTTTAAAGGACAGCTAGTTTGCTTCTTTTGAAAAGAAGTGCAAAATTTAGAGTGTTGGGAAGACTAATTGCGCGGTTGGAGTTCTTCTATGTTCATAGTTTATAAGATGTGGTGGTTTTTTTTTTTTTTTTTTTTTTAAACAAATAATAATTGAGATTTACGATAATTGGCCAACAATAATAAGCTTCCAATCAAGTAAAAAGTTTTTGCACAACAAGTTGACCTAGGAGACCAATAAAGTTGCAGAGTTTTAGGCAAGTGATGTTTAACCAAGACTATCTTCAAATGCCATCGGTTGATTCTATCACCATAGCCAAGAGTTCCTTACCTGACCTCACTATGTTGTTATTCAGAGTTTCTTTTTCTTCCCTTTTTCTGATGGAGTTATGTTTTTTTGAATTCAATCCTGTTTAACTATTTGTTGCATTTATTCTATATTCTAGTGCTTGGAAGTTGCTGGTGAGGACAATACCTCAAAGATTTCTGGGCAGACTGATGAAAAAAGTCTGATTAAAGGGAAAGCAACAGGATCTACTGAAGGGCCAAGTAAAGATATGAAGGAAACTAGCTCAGCAAGTGAGGAGAAGGTGGAAGACTCTCCTGCATTGGATCTTCTAACTGAGAATAAAACAGCCAAATCGAAACTTGAGGGATCTAAAAGCTCCAATAACAAAAAGGCTCCAACTGAGGCTATGATAAAGTTAGCCCTTGGAAAAAGAGGTTCTTATATCAAAGCTAATATCGAGTATGTTACTTCCTGTCCTAAAATGCTTATTAATTGATTTCTATGGTATTACTTTACTGATTCTTTATGTATGCTCCATCTCCTTTTGCTTGCAATGGCATCTGTACGATCATCACCACTGCTCGCTTCCTCTCTCTACAGGAAGCTTACTATGGGTGAACTCCGTCGAGTTTTAGAGAAAGATCTTAATCTTGAGGCCTATAGTCTTGATCCGTATAAGAAGTTTATAAATCAGCAGTTAGATGAGGTACGGTAATTTTTTCATGCAGGAGTTGCTGTTCATGTCCTATCGACCGTTTTATCATTGTCATGATATATTTCTTTTGCAGGTTTTAGAATCTTGTGTAGATCCTGAACCTGTTAAAAATGTCAAGAAAAATGTTAAGAAACCTCAGAGAAAACCAACTCCGGAGGAGATAAGTGAAGAGAGCTCTGGTCCTGCAGATAGTGAAACCGATGAGGCAGAAGATGAAGTGAAACCTAGAAAAAAAAGTGTTACAAAAGTTACAAAAAAACGGAAAATATTGTCAAAGGAGACCAACATCTCTGGAAAGAAGCGGATTAAGTCTCTTAAGGCAGATTCAGAGGAAAAAGGTGATGCAAAAGACGGTGCAAATGTGTCTGAAGATGAAGATTCTCAGTCATCTGCTGAGAAACCTGTGAAGGTCGTTAGTTTACTTGTTTCTGGCTGTTAAAAGTATGTTGGCTCTATTAATCTAGTAACTCATACTTTTTATCAAAGTGCAGAAGCAAGAAGTTTCAACACCTGCATACAGTAAACGGGTGGAGCATCTAAGATCGGTTATCAAAGCTTGTGGAATGAGGTTTTTCTCCTTCGACTTGCTGCTTACAGAACTGCATCTTTTTCACTGTTTGTTTTGATGTTTATTTTCTCTTATACAGTGTTCCCCCCTCAATATACAAAAAAGTCAAGCAGGTGCCTGAAAACAAACGTGAAGCTCACCTGATAAAGGAGTTAGAGGACATACTCGGTCGAGAAGGTTTATCTTCCAGTCCATCTGAGAAAGGTGATATTATTGAAATGTAGTCTTTACTGGTTATCACTGAAATATGGGTTGTGGGTATAATTTGGTAGTCTAAACATACAAGATGCTATAAAAGGGGTTTCCAATAATTGAAGTGCGCAGTTTATGTTCATTCATCCTGGAATTTTAATAAGGGGTATTAACATGGGTCAACTGGCATGCTTTTGCTTGAAGTACTTAAGAATGCTGATTCATAATCATTGGTTTGTCTTCATATACTGTGCATGCCTGCCTGAATCCCTGTAGATGCCATCAGTATTTGTGGATAGGCATGACATGGATTAGGTTTGATACAATATTACACATACAATAGAACTTTTTACATGCTATGGAAATTTGAAGGTCTTAGATCTAGTGGTTCTCTGTCATTGTTACTTGTTTGCTTAAGCTATATTAGACATTATGCTGTAGTGTTGCTCAACTTCTATGAATTTGGTCAGAGATCTAACGCTAGAGACTATGCTCTTATAACTTTGCTATGGTGGTGTAATGTCTCACCATCCATTTAATGTCTGATGTGCACATACTTGCAATTGCACATTGTATTTCAGAAATCAAGGAAGTCAAAAAGAAAAAGGAGAAGGCTAAAGAGCTTGAGGGCATTGACATGAGTAATATTGTAACGAGTTCACGTAGAAGGTCCACAACTAGTTTTGTACCGCCTCCCAAGCCCAAAATACCTGTTGATAGTGATTCTGATGCTGGAGATACAGATGATGACAATGATGAGGAAGAGGATGAGGTTGAAGACGAGGATAATAGTAGTAGTGATGACAACCATAGTGATAAGGGTAAAGTACAAACTATATGAGGATAGTAGTCTACAATCTATATGTTGGTTCTGCAGTGGAAATACAATTGCTTTATTACCATACATAATCATTACTATGCTGTCAGTGGATTTTAGTCCTTCAGATGCATTCTATAGCTTACAAACTATTTCCTTTATTTATGCAGATGACGGTGATGATGACAGTGATTAAATTATGCAAGGAGTATATTCGCAGAACTAGCAAAGGATTTACTTTCTAAACTATTGATGTACAATTAGACCCAGTATAGCATTATTATGGTTGTGAGACCAAATATCAGTGAAGTTTCACCGGCACCTCTCAGTTATATTACCTGTAAACTACAGACAGGAAATTGCTGTTTTTGGTGGTTTAGAACAATGCCCATCACTTTTGTAAGACTATATTTTTAGTATTCGGAAAGATTGGTGTGACCTGGGTAAAATGAAATCCGTTTGATATGTTATTAGCTTGGTCTTACTATTAGAATCACTTCCCCTTTCTAGTTTTACCCTCTTGTTTTGCGTTTTGTAAATCAGTTGAAGATTTGACATTCTAACAGTGTTGGAAGGTTTGAGAATGCAACAAGCAAATGAGTAGATTCCCCCCGTCTTTTTGGGAAGTGGCAGTACTGAAGCTCGATGCAAGTTCAATCCACAGTTGAGCACACAATTCAGTTCACAATGTGCTAGGGAAAAAGTACATTCAATACCCAAGTCAGTAATCTATGCGGAAAGGCAATGAGCCTCCACAACAGTGTTGAATGAGCTCATATATCTCATGGTGTGTTGGTGACTCTTTCCATCTTACTGTCATTGCATTAATGGGATGACTCTTTTACATGCATAACATTGCAAAATGAACAAGAATTCAAGAATGACGTTTAAGAATATCTCAGTGCCACCATAAGTAATCGAGATGCTTCACATAACCAGAGATATTGTTTTCTCCAAGACTCTTAACCACACTCAATAAGTATACATGAACAATTGCCCTGTTGGATGATGGCCTGTAAAAATCGTTGTTCCTGTTTGTTCCGGCCTCATGAAGCAGTGAGCTCCCTCTCTGAAATGATGCGCCTCACTTCATTTGCAAGATCCAATACATGTTTGTCTTTGCATTCTGTGGCAAAGAAAAACAATCAAAGGAAATGAAGTTGATTTAATGTTGCATACATAATAGTTGATATTCATGGAGCAACAAATTAACATTACCAAATTGAAGAAGGGCTTCTTCGAGTTTGAAAAGGTACTCCCTATTAGGTCCTGAGGGGCCTTTCGCCTCAACAATCTATCTGCAGAATAGAAAAATTAAGAATGAACAATATCTGAGGATCTGAGGGTAACACCAAATTACTGAAAGGATGATTGATAGTCAATGCCAGTATTTATCTTAGGTTTGGCAACTAATTAAAGACTTAGGGTATGGATAACTTAACCAATCAACTTCACAGTGACCCAAATAAGATTGATGGTATCTGATCATCTATCAACAAGCAAATTTCAAATTATCATGTCTCAATTTCTAATTGTGAGCTAGATTGTGCTCCTTACTTAGGTTGTTATAGGAGTAATCATTTAACAAAACAACAGCTTGGTAAGTGAAAAAATACATACTTGGCAATATCTTGAATGGATGCAGGACCCAAATAGTTCACATTAAGCTTTTTGTCTGGAGAGGCAATGTATCTAAATAGTAAGATAGTCAGTTCTCCTGAAGATCTAAATAAAGCAAATTATGTTCAGTTTCTTGGTGACTTGGGTACTTACACCATTACTCCTGTAAGAGCTGGAGTCGTAGCCGTTGGCTCCTGGAAGAAATTTCAATAACCCAACTTATGTTGGTATAGAAGCTAGATTACACGCACTGATCATAAGGGGTTCTTCAATATTAGACTTACAGTATAGAAATCAAGATATGCCTTCTTGTCATACTGCTTTTCCCTCACTTCTAAGTGCTGATAAAAAATGTCATAGAAATCAGGTTGTATCAGGAGAACATAATTGTGAGTGACGGAATGAAAAAGTGTGCATCGGAAATCAGCAATCTCAAACACCCATGAGAAGAAATAGCAAAACAACAAGTATCAAGCACAAAGTGATAGTGCATTGCAGTGTTTCTAGTAATCCCAGTCACCAAAAGGATTTGGACCATTTGTTGTTATCAAGCTTCAAGTAACAGATATAATTTTGACACAGCTTTGATATATATTGTCATCTTAATTCTGAGGTTGCCATCGATGTCAACCGAATTTGTGACTCGATATGTACTGGTTTAAGCTGTAAGTGGGTTTTGTTGAGCTTGGTTACCTACAGGTGTTGTGTAATGCATTTGAACCTTGAAGAACTTTAGTATAGCAAGTGCAGGCAGGCAAGCACAGGACCACAATATTATATTCACAACAGAAAGATAGCAGCTTTACAGCTAGAAAACATGAACTAGAGTACAATGAAGATTAACTTTAAGATATGGGAGTCTACCTCTAAAGCAATTTCTTGATCTTCCTTCTTTGAGATCTTGTAGGCAGCTCCCCACTAAACTTACAAAGTAAAAACAACTATTAAAGTTGTATCCTTGTCTCATTTCACAATAATTTGAAATCCACAACGAAATCATCACCATCACTAGAAACTAGAAACATAATGTAACATACATCCACTGATTAGAAGTAATAATCTTTCGTGTATATTGAAGAAACAGCATTACATTTTCTCATTCAAAAAGTCAATGACATTAACATGCATATGTTTATGTTTGAGTCCCGAGTTAACACAGACCACATGTGAGACATGAGAAACAAGCACAATGATATCTACGATGATAGATATATCATATGGGCATTAGAGTTATTGAAACAACTTACACAGACATCCCCCTTTGCAGGTTCCAATGTGACTGTTCTTCCTGGAAACTCGGGAGTCCCTCTATGGTCAGTACTGCCTAATAAGAAGGAACCCAAATCAGCAAACATGAATATATTGAAGAAACTCATAACTCAAACACACAGCGGGAAAGAGATAGAGAGACCTTGGTAGAAGACACGGCGATAGTTTCTGATGAAACCGACGATGCGTTCATCGAAGTTGAAGCCGGCTTTCCATATCAGAGAGCCGTAACCAAAAACCCACATCGCCATTTTGAGTTTTGATGCTTTTTTTTCCCAATCAGAATCTTACAGCGTTTTTTTGAGTAGTGATTCTCTGTCGGATAGCTGACTTGGTTCAACGATATAAGTCCCAAATTTCCCAATTACTAGGAGATGCATACTATTTGTCTGCTTTGCCACAGACAGCGTTAAGTACGTCATCTAAGGTAAAAAAGAAAAAAGAAAAAAAAAAAAGACCGTGAATTACCTTGGCCCCTTTTACTCTTCCCCTTTGGTAAGAAATTGGAGATGGAAATGTTAACTTGGGAGAGACCTGCAGACCAGAAACTAGGACGACCCGACACTTTTGGGTGGTCGTCTTCTTCGGGGTTCCGAGAAACGGGTCGAAACCCTATGGTGTGTAGAAATTAACAGCCGGATAAGCTAACGTAACAAGCGGCAAGAGAAAAGTAAAAGATTATTTTAGCCGTTTTCCTTATTTCTAGCTATAAATTCAGAAGAAAATTTTATATTTTATTTTCAAAATTTGGATATACTTAAAACTTTAAAATTGTTACCTCAATATGTATCATGAAACAATTAATGCATTTAATTGGTGGCAAAGTTAATTATGATAGTTAAAAACTTAAAATTAGTGATAATTTACCGATTAAAATTGGTTGAGTGATAATTACATATTTAGTTTGAAAAGGGAGTACATTTTTGTTCAAACCATAATATTGATATTGATGTGTCTCTTATGGTGAATATTATTCGAGCTAGTTTCATCTTCTTCACTCAACTAATTAAAGAAAACAACAAACCAAAGAGTATAAACAAACAAAATGGAGCCAAATGTAGTAGCATTACATATATTTCCCACATTCTCAGATATGGTCAAAAAGTACATATATCTGTCATCTTCTTGTGATGAGACGGTTCATAGGAAATCCACCTTTTGTTGTTGTCACAGAGGCGTTAAAACCCAAGTAATACCCCTCTTATGTAGTATATATACCCTAAAAAGACAAAAATACAATCTCACACAAGGGTGATTTTGAAAATTGTAAATTAAACTTCAATCCGAATCATGGACAGGAATCTTAAGATTCTTGTGGATTAATAGGAACTTTGACAACATTCTCCTCAAGTCCAGTAGCATCAATATTCTTGCTATCAACAGATGTTGGTGATTTTTTAGTACCATTAGTGATTGGCAATTCATGATCAATAGTTTTCACATCTTTCATTGAGGCTGAACGTTCTTTACTTTTACCCCACACAACAGCATAGAGGCCAATGACTATGAGAATGGTCCCAATTACACTGAAAGGTGACACAAAAATGCATCAGTAAGTCATAGAATATGATAGTAATTGCACCAAAATTTGTGAAAATAAATCTATTAGAGATGTGATCGATCTTTAATGTAAGCGTACGGTTCAATATCTAACATGCTTGCATGTTAATGTATACCTTCCAAGGCGGACTTGCTCAGATAAAATGATAGCAGCTAAAGCGGCGGTGATGATCATGGCCAGTGGACTAAAAGCTGTGACGAACACAGGGCCCTGTTCCTTCATCACAATCCCTTGCACATAAAATGCAATTCCAGAGCAAACTATGCCCTAATCAAAATCAAAGAGAGTCATCGTGTCAAACACTTATTAATTTGATCATATCTGTTCAGAATTACTTGTATATGTGAAATGGTAACTCACAGAGTAAGCTGCAGCAAGGAGCCTAGAGTCCCAGCCTATAAGCCAAACACTCATGTTGTGTTCGATTACCAGTGTTGCTACGGCACCTTCCAAAGCACCCATTAAGCAGATCAAGGCAGTGAGAGAGAGCTCTGCTGGGTATACCTTCAAAGTAAAGGACTGAAACGCAAAGTATAGAAGTAATTGGTTAGCTTACTATAACAAACACTGCAGAAGAATCTTTTGCGTTTATATAATAAAACCCTAGTTAGCTATATAGCTGGGTGTAACTTACTTGAAGAATGAAGAAACCGGACCAGCCACAGCAACGAGCTAGGAGCATGACAGTGCCGAGAACCCAATGCTTGTCAGTGGCGGTGGCAGAGGTTGCATGGTGGCTAGCTTGTGCACTAATGAATTCAACGATCGGGCCTTTGTAAAACGTCATGAGCATTGCTCCGCTGACGGTGATTACAGTTCCGATTACCTTTGCTACGCTAGGGATCTTCTTCAAATTGATTTTCTCCAACCTATAGATGACATGATGATCGATGAATAAGTCCACCAACTATACAGTAGGGTGAAGAGAAAAAGTTACTATTTGTACACCAACTTTAATTTCAGCAATTACCTGAAAATAAGTGCGAAAATGAAGGTAATAGCAGGGAGGATATTAGCAGTGGCAGAAGCAAATGTTGCTGACGTGTATGTCATTCCCACAAAGTACAAGTTCTGAGCTAGCACAGGCCTGCATGCAATAACATACATATAGTGAGAATGTCAGATTCATGCCATGCAACTTAAACAAAGAGGATGCACATGCAGCTGCCGTTAATCGATCTGTACAGTGACTTACTCGAGAAAACCAAGCACCATTATTCTTAGGAAGATGGGGAGAGTCAGTTTTGGCCTTATTTTTCTGAAAGAAAGAAAGAAAAAACAACAGTACTATTAGTTCTGGAACTGATAATTTGGCAATATTATGTGCTAGATACCTAACAAATGATAATGACCCAGTACGAAGAGAAAGACGAAAGCCAAACCTCTCGAGAACAAGTGCGAAGGGTGCGATCACAGCAAAGGCAATGAAATGCCTATAGGTAGCCAGGACGAAGTGATTCATACCGCGCTTTAAACCAACCATGCTGATAATGTACATCCCTGCATATCCAAATTGCAGGGACACCATGGCCAGATAAGGCTTTATCTTGTTAAGCAACAGACTCACTCTTTCATTTGAACCTTTGTCTGCCATCTTAAATCTTTTCTATGAGATCAAAGCACCCTCTGTTGACTAAACCTAGCTAGCTCACAATGCTATTACTCCCAAACAAGTTGCTTCTGCTCGCTCTATGCTTGCCTCATCTAAATCGAGAGAGGGCCTTCTTATAGCCCCAAAAAGCAAAGAAAAAAATTTAATTAAGAGAAGGCAGTCGACACTATTTAGTTAGCTGTTTCTGCTTTTTGCATATACAGGCACTACTCATGTAGTCATGTTGCATTATCTTATCCATAAGCAATATTAAACAGAACTTTTCCGAGAAATTACTCTAGATAAGAACGTGGATTCTTACGAAATAAGGGCTCTGGCTTTTCATTGAGGACCTCCATGTGAGCAATTATTTGGATCCTCAACTGGATAAAGGTTGCCTACGTTATCAAGTTGGGAATCACTTCCTCACTCCATGGGAGGTAGGATGTAAGATTACCACGATTAGCTTGAATCAAACTGTGGGTTAGAATGTTAGATAATGTCATAAGGAGTTATTTCTAGCTATCGCCATCTCCGCTTATATATCTAAACCTTAACCTACGATGAATTTATATCAAAACAATGATGATGATCGAACCAAATTAGTGAGAATATGTATGAATACCCTAACGTACCCTAACTTCATTTTATAATTATATAATTATTTTATGCTTCTAATAAGTTTAATTTCAGAATGTGACTCATGAGTTCATGAGTATTGGCATACAAATGGATTTGTCCCTAGTTTCCATTTCATTGTTTCTTGAGAATAATAACTAGGCAATTGATCAACTCGTCAAATGAAATATAGAATGAGTGCTTTTTTGCATGATGATGTAGCTTATATATATGTGGTTGGTATTTATATGGATATGGGTGCTAGTAGGAGTGGCCACCACTGGAAAGACATGGCCAAGAGGGAGTCACTGTTTAGTTTTTATTGGGAGTTAACATTTATAGGTAAGCAAAGTGAATGTAATTAACTTGATATGGTCAGTGGAGGACTGACTATACATGATTCCCATAGATTAATATCTAGATTACATATCTTCTGATTAAAGAACGTTAAGCATTTTTGGGTCTCTATCTACGCAATGTAGCTAATCTTATGTTCATTAAGATTATATCCTATCGATCCAATGTCTTCGATCATTGAAAATGCAAAGTTAGCGCTTCCTTATTCGCAACAGTGTTGTGTGCGCTGCCTAGCTATTCATCATTTGATCGATGACAAGCATATAGGAAGAGCCCTTTGAATGCCTTTTATAAAATGGATGATATATTAGACATGTCAAGTGTATTCTCGCTGTTATATAAATAGCTTTATAATGACTAGTTATTCAACAAAAAAGGGCATTTATAGTACAATATGATGATGATAATAAATCCTATTATCTCACATCAGTCGGTATGTTTGCTAATTTGTTGCAAGGCCAGATCATTGTATATATATAGTCGGTATGTTTGATTTGGTACAAGGCCTGATCCTTGTGATATTTCCTTCTTTCTTTTTTTGGAGAATGGTGATATTTCCTCACTAGAATATTAGAAATACGTTTTTGTCACTTTTTATTCTATATTTTTCTTAAAATTAAATTAATTTCTGATAGTTGGTTCAAGCTCTTTTCATTAAGATTTATAATCATGACAAAATTAAAGTCACATCAATTAGTGTATGTACGTACTTCAATTCTAACAACTCATTTAAATTCGAAAGAAATGCATACAAAACTTATCATATGTCAAGCAACTTCACGAATCAAGTAAATTCAAATGGTTCAGCATCATATCTCTACCAGTTGTAGCCTAAAATATCCGAGTTTCTAGTGCTACGTACGTATACTCAATTACTCATCCATTTACGTACTATTATGGGCGGGTGGGCGGGCGAGTGTGTAGTTTTACCGAAACAGAAACTCTCCCATTGAAGCAATTAGTCAATAATGATAAACTCGTGGATGACATGTTTGTGGTTAATGCAGGACTACTATTGATCACTACCATAGAAGAAACTAAATGGGGGAAGGAAACAAGAACCGAACAAAAATAACAAATGGGGAGTTGGGTGCTCTCGTACTTGGATCCCAACAAGAACTCAGGTTGGTGCGATCTTACCTCACAGAAATGGGATATGAGGGCCTCGCGACTACTCTAGTATATAAAAATCGTACGGGCCAATAAATAATGAACACAGACATTGGAAGCTGACTAGCTCAGTTAGCAAGCTAGGTCATCAGGCTGCTGCTACTGCAGAAGTCTTCGAGAAAGTGTGTACGTACCAGTACTTTCTGGGTCTGAAACAGATCGTACGGAACACATAACACCTGATGCAGTGAGTCGCCAGATCTGTGGAAAAGTAGAGGGAATCAGCGACGGAGATGCTGCCTCGTTGTGGTAGTGCCGGCTGAGGTTAGAGAGCTTCTATGGTTTGATGAGCATGGAATTGCTCTCGGAAACCCTAATTTAAAAAAGTTAACTCGTAGTTTAATTACTACACGAGGGTTTTGATTGCTGATTAGGTGATTAAGGAAATAAACTAATTAATCTCCCTTTGTCTACGCGGCGCAACTTAAGGATGGCCCTAGCTTTCTTCAGTAATTTCTACTACGTACCAACAACTATGTGAGAAAGTTGTTGTTCTGCTTCTCATGAGTGCAGAAGTGGAAGCATGCAAGTGATGGATGGATCATGGAACTAAGTGTTTGCTTAGGTGAGCGCCTCCTTTGTCTTCTTCCCCAATGTATGATCACGTCCAACTATCATATCTAGATAAAAAAAGTCATTTGATGATAGAGTTAAGGTTGGATCGAGTTAGGGCAGGTAATGAAACTTGTAATCGAACATCACTACGCCATTCCAATTGTAAGGCGACGGACTTAACCCGTCGCTTAATGCAGAATGTCAGTCGCCTAGGCCAAAGGAGGCGCGTCCTCCGTCGCCTAACTGACGCCGCTTAAACGGAGTCGCCTAGGGTTTACGCGACTAACTATTTCAATGCCAGTCGCCTAAACTAACCAATATGCGACTAACATACAAATCCGTCGTCTAGGATTTAGGCGACTAACTCTTATGCCAGTCACCTAATACTAAAACTAAGGCGACGGATATAAACGTATATCAGTCACTTAATGTTCAACCTAAGGCGACTAATATATAATTATGTCAGTCGCCTAATGATACTACCAAGGCGACGGATAATGTTATATCAGTCACTTAAAATATATTACTAAAGCGACTTAAAATATAAGGTTAGTCGCTTAAGTTAGTTTTTGATTGTCAATACAGCACCTGTTTCTGCGTTGCCCTTTTACAAAATCAAAACCAAAACTAAACGTTCACATTCCTCCACTGCCAAAACACCTTAAAATCATACATACACAACTCATATCATTCACCAATACAAACCAACACATTATATTCACAAATTTGAAAGCAACACATTCATTCCAAAAGAAAATTGTGCAATAGATACATAAATTGTTCCGTTATTAAACACAAAATGTAATAAACATAGCCAGAAGGAAGTTGCAGCGCTTAGAACAATGCCAGGAGGCCTGCCAGGATCATCCATGCTTTTCCTGGTCATGACCCTTACATCATCAGAACCTGTTGCTGACAATGTCGTCCATGCGTGTGCTGTAGAAGCACCAACGCCAGTGCAAAAGCTCAATACCATCCTCTGAGCCAGCTTCAGCATACTTTTCCTCCCTTCCGCGCTAGTTATGACTATATAATAAGTTCACAGAAATGATCAAGTTAGGGGGTACTTTGATCATGCTGGATTTATTGATAACAATTAATTTACCAAATAGAAATTAATTACTGAGAGGCAAGTACGTACCACAGAGATCTCCAGCGGGAATATTATTGGCCATTGAACTTGCAAGACGTTCACATTGTCTATCAAGTGTAGCAACCCAGCGCTTGGCTCCAAATGCAAGACTGGAGTTTACTAGTGGTCTGTAGATGTTGTGAACAGCTCTATCATCCACTTCTACGTGTTCCACCCATATAACCTGAATGAAAACCACATATAGTTAACCATAAGTAGGTACACTTCTATTAGTTAAGGAAACATATAATTGTAAATAGCATTGTTTAGAATGGAAACTCTGAAATTAACATTACCTTGGAGTAACCATTAGGCAATTCTTGGATTAAGCAATCGGATGGCCTTCTACGACTTCGTGAAATTGAACTTGGGCGTAAATTATCCAAGGAAACATCAACCACTGCCCAAGTTCCATCAGTATGTTGCTTACAGTACCTCACAAAATAGTTCTCACGAGTCGGAACAAGCGGTGAGGGAACTAGGAACTCAGCTGACATCTTTAACAAAATGAAGAAAAAAAATATAGTATTAGAGTATAATATATGCATATTTTGAGGAGGCTTTGCATGTTACAGAAATGACTCATTCCAAACTCAAATTTAGAGAATGTTTGTTCATACCACTTGCAAGGCTCCATTGTAGTTTCCAGCTACTCCAGTTGATAGGATATCAAGGGTCATTGCTCTTGAAACAATACCACAAAACACAGTAGACCATTGGTTCTGAAGCACATGAGAAATTCAGAGACTAGTTTATTTTTTTTCCCAAACATGATTTTGGTTTTTTAGCACCAGTACTTCAAGACATATGATTTCAGTATGTATATGAAAATTAAACCCAACATTAATCGCATTCCCAATTTGCGTTATTAATCGCACTCCCAATTTGTGTTATTACTCACATATATGAAAGACGTATAATTTTGGTTTCTTCCCAGCAAGAACAAAAGCAACAACACAGCATAATTCTAAGAAGCTATACAATGGATTGCTCATAATCAGGAAGCACTAGTATTACAGCTACAAATAAACATTACAAAGAGCACCAGTAAAAGAATAAGAATGGTACCACTTCCAATATCCATCATAAGAGGCAATGTTGGGTCCTTGAACACTTGATTCCAATCAGGCACTTCCACAGGCACCTACCCAATCAAGAAAAAAAAAATATTACTAAAGCTTCAGTAGATACCTATTCTTGGCAATGCCATTAGATTCTCATCTGCTGCTAATGAACCCTATTATATAAGCAAGAAAGAAAAAGAAGAAGAGAAAGCTACGTACAGCTAAAGAGGAGCTAAGAGGGTTCACATGTTGCCTAATTCTCACATGCCCCAGTTCCTGCAATTCAAAAACAACAACCCAACAACAACAATATATGAGAGCTTTACTTCAAAGACATAAACTTTTTCTCTATCAACAACACTAATGACAATATAAACATAAACAGAGACCTGGGTAACATTGTGGGTGAGATTAAGTTCAGCATATTCCAAGGCCACAAGGTCCGGGCTCCTCAGCTCTTGTTCCTTAAACCCAATAGAAACAGACGCCTCCACTCTTCTTCTGGTTTTATGATATCGATAAAACGTCGACGTGTCTCGAAACAGGAGCCGCAAGAGAGGAGAATCCACTGAAGACGAGGGAGGAGAAGCGGAGGAGGAGGCGGCAGTCCGGAGGTGGTGGCGGGGGGGGGGGGGGGGGAGGTCTGGAGGCAGAGGCGGAGGCGGCAGACAGGAGGTCGACGGATGGAGCGGTGGTGGCCCGGGGGGGGGGGGGGGGACAGGTCTGGAGGCTGAGGTGGCAGTCGGGAGGTAGAAGGATGGAGCGGTGGTGGCGGGGGATTCGGAGGTCGACGGATGGAGCGGCGAAATTTTTAGGGATTGTGAATTGCGATCGAATGAATTCCAGACGGAACGGATAGGTTTGGGATTATAAGGGCCTTTAGGCGACGCACATATAATAACCCCGTCGCCTAACCATGTTTAAAAATTTCACTCAAAAAATTGGCGCAAACTTTTTTTGTTGTCTGGCGCCTTTTTCCTTAAGCGACGGAAACAAACTTATACCGTCGTTTAAGATATAATTAAAGCGGCTAATTATTCCAAAACTCGTCGTTTAAGATGCTCAATTAATTTTGACTCGAAGCAGAAAAACGGTTGACCGCTTTGATCGAGCATCAAAGGTTCACGAAAGAATGTGAATTTTTTTGTGTCCTGATATTTAGCTATAACGATCACATCAAACGATAAAAATTAATATTTTGTGAATTGAGCCATCAAAATGACAACATGCACTACCAGAAAAATTCCTTATTTCGTCGGCCATAACTATATTGAAAAATACATATTTTATTTTAGACAGAAAACGACAAAAGAATAGCCGACGAGTACGAGGTTGTCTCTCGTCGGCTATGATTTAAAAAAAAAAAACAAAAAAATAATCATATTTCATTTTCTATCACTAACGATAAACCATTGCTTCATCCTTCAAACAGAAAAAAGTCGTGAAATAAGATATGACCGAAATAATGAAATACGTCTACAGTTGGAAAATGACAAGATTCCGATAAAATCTGAGTGTCGAAAGATGCGGTCAAAGGTTTTATTCCTTCGTTTCCCTAATGGTAGCGTTACCTTCGGTAAATATTTTGAGGAAAATTTTTATACGATTAGTTGCGTCTCATCGATTTGAAACTATTATCTGTTGAAAATCAGGCCAAAAAACGTCATTTAGACAGTCCAATTACCATTTCTAAGCGTTTAAAGGTTTGACTGACCCGGTTGACCGTTCCGATCGAGCCTTTAACGATGTCAGATGTAGTTGGATTTTTTTCCATACATGTATTTAATCTTAACAGTGATATCTGACGGTTGGAATAGATTTTGTAAACTTTTAGATTCAAAATCAGAACATATGCACTAATGTTCCTTAACTTGTTTACTAAGTGTTTAAGTGAATGTATTGTTTCAAATAGTTACTATACGTAGACTCTTCAAATGCAAAAATGTTGTGAAATAAGATATGACCGAAATGATAAAATACGTCTACGGTTGAAAAATGACAAGATTCCGATAAAATTTGAGTGTCGAAAGATGCGGTCAAAGGTTTTATTCTTTCGTTTTCCTATGGGTAGACTGACGTTCGGTAAATATTTTGAGGAATATTTTTATACGATTAGTTGCGTCTCATCGATTTGAAACTATTATCTGTTGAAGGTCAGGCAAAAAAAAGTCATTTAGACAGTCCAATTACCATTTCTAAGCGTTTAGAGGTTTTGAAAAAAAAATTGATGACAGTGTAAGCGACTAACATAATAAAATCAGTCGCCTTACTTATCCTTAAGCCACTAACAATGACATACTTAGTCACTTAAACACATTAGGCAACTAATGGAATAAAATCGGTCGCCTAAACCTAATTTTTAAATATTTTAAATTAGTCTCTTAAAGCGACTGGTAATGGGCAATATCAGTCGCATAAAAATGTTTTTAAATATTTTAAATTAGTCTCTTAAAGCGACTGGTAATGAAGAATATTAGTCGCATAAACATGTTTTTAAATATTTTAAATTAGTCTCTTTAAGCGACTGGTAATGAGGAATATTAGTCGCTTAAAGTTTTTAAAATTTGTTAATTATTATTACATTGTTTAATTAAATAATTTTTTTCATACGATTTTTTTGGCTAATAACTGAATCCAACTCAAGATTTCAAAAACAAAATTTAACTAATCACACTCAAATATGGTGATTAGAATCAAGAGAAGAGATTATAGTAACCTATAAAGTAATTAGAAGAGAAGACCCAAGTGATTGAACCCCGAAATTGGTGAAATCGGCCGGTTTTGAAGTTTTTCGCAGCTCACAGCTCTCTCTCTTTCGTTTCTTCAACTTCTGGGTTCTGTTTAAGACCAGTGTTTATAACAGAACTTAAAACATTTAAGCGACTGAGTTTTAATTTCCATATAATCAGTCGCTTAAACTACAATCTAAAGCGACGGATTTGTAATTCCCAAACGATCAGTCGCTTAATACATTCCTAGGCGACTATGATACTCATCGACTAAAGTTAGTCGCCTTAAAGGTTTTTAGGCGACTAACTGTAAGATTATGCGACTGGCATATAGTTAGTCGCCTAAAACCCTTTAAGGCGACTGATTAATTTCAGTCGCATTCAAAGTCAGTCGCCTTATGCCTTGAATGGTGTAGTGCATATGGGTTTATAAATTAGGTAAACCAAAGAAAGTGGACCAGCTCATCAAGTTGAGGTGTTCGTGATGTTTTTTTTTCTTTTTCTTGATGATATAGAACGAAACGGGAACAAAAAACTACAATGAGAAATCTTTAGTCGACACTCCACACCACATGATTCAAATGGAACATATAGAACACATAAAGAGGAAGACAATTATGTCAAACTATATTGTAAAACGATCATGAAAATCAAACTTTGCTAATCTATCGGTCACAAAATTAACTTTTCCGTAAATATGGCTAACCTTATAATGAAGTGTACGTGATGCTTTCTCTAATAAGGTCGTCTCTGATTTGTTTGATTTGTAGCATTTATAGTTTGAAATGGTCGAAACAAAATTCAGACAGAAGAACGGAATACGTGCAAAGTACCACAAGGACTATATATATGCCAAACTGAAACTTAGTGTTCTAGTTATGTGCTACATCATTATGACTATGCTGACGTGCTTTAATTACTTGATTAATCATGTATTATGTCGACTACAAATGACTTGAGTACTCGATCATAATATTAGCATATTTCTGTTCTAAAGTACGTGCTAACTCGCAGGTTAATTATATCCAGTTTCTGACTTTTCATGCACAGAGCTGAGTAATCCACCACTACTAGGGCTAGATCTCGATTAAACAATATAGCTAGATTAAGATAAGTGACTGTAACCAATTTACCAACAAATTTTAACTAGATCGATTACTAGTTACAAACTTATTGATTTCTCCAATTAGTGGATGCTTTCAGTTAGGTTACCAACCATTCGTGGAAAATGATCCGATTTCTTCGATCATATAATACGAAAAAGGCAAATGACACACCCCACATCCTGATAAATAACTCTTCCACCAATATATATATATATATATATATATATATATATATATTCATGCAAAGCGAAAGATATCTACTCTATCTTTAAAAACTTGGATATGAAAATATGGATACTGCATGCGAAAAGAGTTGAGAAGATCATAATTAAGCTGGAACTCAAGAAAAAGATGATCTTTCTACTGTACATAAAAAGGAGCCCGCTGCGATGCAAAGCCAGCCAATGAAGATTTGAAGACACAAAATTATGGCATATATCAATATCCACAATTCCACATTCACATCAACTTTGCAACTATTGGTGCTTTTGCATCCGAGTATATGTTCAATTCGATCGCTTCCACCGTGACAGCTGTATATAAGGTATTCTGTCTTAAATCAATAAGTCATATCACCAATCCTCAATATATTGCGGTAGTAATACGAACGTTACGATGGTTTGCGAGTCTTAATTACATTCGTATCATCAAGACATCCAGTAGATTTGAGGAGAAACTGTAGAATTGTATGGAAGCTCTTCCAATGTTCTGCTACTTGATCGATAACTTGTTTAGACTAAAGATATAATTTTCATCGATGAGTCTTAATCATAATCTAATTAAATATGGAAACTTAAGTGTGTAATGTTCTTTCATGTCACGAACGTATACATATCAGTTACACATGCAAGTGTTTTAGTGTTCGATCAATGGACCTAATTAGCTTCACTTTAATTTCATTACTACACCAATATGAGACGTAATTAAGATCAAAATTTGAGTGTGCGAACCTGTAATTAATCTGTTGCGCACTTAATATATATATATATATATATATATATATATATATTTTTCGATCACATATTAATATCTCCACCATTACATTTTCATGTTTATATGAGTAGATCATATTTAGAAATTTTCATATCAATTTGATAATCATTAGAGTATTCAAAATTAAAATTTACAAATAAAAACATAAACGGTTCAGTTTTGACAGATTTCATAAGTCCATTAATTTTATCTAGTTAGATGTCTTAATAATCACTATTTTAGTTAAAAATTTACAAGAATAATCTACACGTACAAACCTGGTAATTAAACAGTGAAAATGTTAAAATGTAATCAAAAAGTTAGTTTCTTAAGAAAATGGCTATATATACGATGAATCGATGATCACAATAAAATTATACACGATGAGTCGATGATCACAGTACAGTACTGATCGAGTATTTTTCTGGGCCATTGCAAAGTTACTATTTAGGAGAGCTGGGTATCTGGCCCACTATCTGCCAATTCTCAGGCGCACTGTATAGTATTGAACTATTCACTATTGATTATTATTTTGGGATGATAAAAAGATTTCTTCTTGGACAAAAGCATTAGAACAAGATTACAGTGATTACTTGCATGCCACATTATAGTGATTCATTTGAATTAATTATTTGTACTAATTCCTAATTATAAGAATTGAGGTCCAATTACTCTCTTCAATAAATACATTAATTATGTGTTCTTGCTTGAGTACAATTATTATTTTTATATATAATATATTTGACAAATTCAAACACAACCTCGTAATCAAATTAAATTCGAAATTCTAAATCCTCAAAAACGTGTAGACATTATTAATTTTTGTAAGTCTTAATTACCACCGCAACCCCATAAACTGATACGGTGCTACAACCTCCCAAAGAGTAAACTCAAACATAACCCAAGTCATAGAGAGAGAGAGACAAAGTCACTGCATATCCCAAGTTCCCAACGTACTGTCAGATCATACATAACTGTTAGTATCATATATTGACACTCTGCATGTTTATTTTCGTTGAACTTAACTCCTTCTAATATATCACATTGAAATTACTAATATGGGTTGAAATATAATGAGATACTTCAATTAAAAATATTATATGCATTAGTAGTAAAAACATATTGATATCACACAAATAATGTACATAAATTGGTAGAGGGATGTTCATAGTAGGAATAAATCAAATACCATGCATGTTTAGTGATTGGTTTCCATCACAAAATATGGCACAGGTACACAGCATCCATGCATGAATACTTTTTCGTCATGCTACATATGAGTGATATGACAATGCTAGATTTTATAATCAATTACTCCATCTTTCACAATTCACATATTCCAGTACTTCTCTCAATTCGAAGTCATTCTCAAAGCTGTAATTAAGTCCGGCGACTCTAGCCAAACCTACGCACCTTGAACTCCCGTCTTGATTGCCTGCATTGGCGCAACCATCACCCTCTATAAATGGTGTTGCTCATTGCCACTTGCCACCAACAGCACCCCGACCCGTCCACCGTACTCCGGCCCGTCGACATTGATGCCCGGATGGTCGACAATATAGGTGCACTACGTAGTGTGCATCTCTGCCCCCCCTAAAAAAAGAGACCACCACCTTAGTACGTACGTACCCGCTGTTTCCAGTTTTCCACGTACCTTCACGAACGAACTCTCTAGTCTCCCTCATTGCCCACTCTCTTGTCGATCTCTACTAATGACTACCACCATTGCCGACCTACAGCGGCCCGGCCCCAACTATCCTATTGTCGGTTGCACTATGATGTGCAGCAGCACCACCACCAGTAGATCTCCTCGTTAATTATACTGACCTCACTGTATATGAATGATGGCGTTACCTTTTGCCATTATGCATATAAGCAACAGGTGAATACGCATCGATCCCACCACCTCTTAGTTGTCACCATTGCTGCGGCACCAACCAGCAACAATGCATCATCCTTTTATCATGCATATATGATATATATCATCATTACTGTTTAACAATGCACTGGGAAATTTTGATTTAGTTGAAAATGAGCATATAAATAGTGGGTGTCAATGATTTCTAATCTAGGGTTTAGAGTTTAAGATTCAGAATATAGATTTTCCATACCAATTATATAGACACAGGAGAGATACATATCTAGCTGATTACTTAATTACACATCGACTTATAGAATCACCGTTCATGAAAATACAAAAAGGGTCGCATACGTTGCGATTATGCGACTAATTAGGCCGGCCGGAAATGCTATTATGAACAATAGCTAGGCATCTTGATCTTGTATGTAGGGCCTAAATAATTAGGCATGCACGCAGCCAATATTATTCTGGGATGTGAAGCAAAATTCTTTTAATTTGACATCTGAAAAGTGAAAAACTTTGGAATATTCGATGCTTGCTTTTCAGGTATATATATTAACATGTACGAATAGAACATGCAAATTAATTGTTCGATCAAAACTACAAAACAGGCTGCAAAGAAGAAGAGCAAGAAATAGAGGAAGAATATATGCAGAGGAAAACGTAGACAAACATAAGTGATAGTACATAATTCATCTCAAAAAGTCAAGAATTACATGCATCTAGTTTAGTGCAATCTGACATATTAAGGAGCTTTATATATTTCCTTCCCAGAAAGATTATTTCTGACATAATCTTCCATGTAAGTAATGCAAAATGACTCAGCTGCTATAGCTAGGAATCTCGAATCAGAACAAACACATTTATATCTTCCATGATATATTCCTGTTCTTCTCGTTCGAATAATTTTGAAAATGCATGGAATCTTCTGATCAGGTACGTCCGTTAATGCTATTATTTGCAGCAGTGACTGGCAGTTCGTGGTTAACAGTACCTTTCTCATCTTCCAATGGCTCGTCCAAGGCCAGAGGGTCTTTGCTTTTGCCCCAAACCACAGTGTAGAGTCCGAACACGATGAGAATAGCTCCGAGTATACTGAAACAAAGCACAAAGGAGATAACAATATACATAAGCACCCTCCTCAGCAAAGCAAACGATTTTATATAAATTGATAACTCTTAAACGATTATCGGATGTCAATGTACATGGCTCTCTCTGTAAAGACGACGTACAGTTGCTGCTCATAGTGTTTTCAGTAACGGTGACATGTACACATCATCTGAGAAATATATACATGAGTTGAGTCTAAGCGTTCATACCTTCCGAGGTGGACTTGCTCAGCTAAAACGATGGCACCCAGAACGGCGGTGATAATCATGCAAAGAGGGCTGAAAGATGTCACGAAAACGGGGCCGCGTTCTCTATTCACAACGCCTTGCACATAATATGCAAGTCCAGAACAAATCACTCCCTAATGATAGCCAAAATCAAATATTGTAGGTGTCAAACTGATGCTTTGCAATTAATTAATTTTTTCTACAAATTAATTAGGCCTGCAATTTAAAGGGGTGAAATTGATCGGATACTCACAGAGTAAACAGAAGCAAGAAGCCTGGAGTCCCAACCTATAACCCAAACACTCATTTTCCGTTCCATCACGAGTGTAACTACTCCACCCTCCAACACACCCATTACACATATCCAGGCTGTGAGAGACAACTGTGCTGGGTACTTCTTCAACGTGAACGACTGAGATAGAGATACAATTACAACACTTAGTTTACCCACATATACATAATATCATGTACGAGTAAGATCGAATAAAAATTCGAGGAAGATGACTCACTTGAAGGATGAAGAAACTTGCCCAACCGCCGCAGCTGGCTATGAGCATCAAGGGGCCAGCGATCCAATGCTGATCGCTTGACTCGGTGCTGCTACTTTGGGTGCTGTTTGAGTGTCCTCGCACAATATCAATAATCGGGCCTTTGTACAAAGTCATGATCATTGCTCCACACAAGGTGACCACCGTTCCGATGACCTTGGCTACGCTATGTAGCTTCTTGACATTCACAGTCTCTAACCTGATGATTAACCAAATTACGAAAGGTATCGATCAAGAAGATAATTGATTCGTGTAATAACATGGAAATGAGAATCAAGGTGTCACTCTGATGATCAAATATTTTGATCCTCCTCCTTATCAATATATATTATTTTTATATAGAATATCATCATATTCCTAGGACAAACAAAAATTAGAAATTAGACTTGATAAATTCTGACAGCTGATTTCGTTACAGGATGTAGAAATTATATATATTAGCTATATAGCTAAATAAATTTTTTCTTGGCGTCATTTTTCTACAGAAATTAATTGAGAATATTCTCGTTTCAATATGTGGACCATGATTCTAACAAAATCAAGGAATCTAGGGTATGCTTGATTAGACAGAGTATCCCTGCCCAATTTCCATAATGCTTTTCCGATGTGTTGGCTGCTAAGCATACAATAACCTTTTCATTTGCTTGCATAAGCGCACTAAGACACTATAGGAAATGCATGCTCATCATTAAAAACTGAAAGGTAATCAACTTAAAATTTCACCTGAAACAAAGTGCCAGTATAAAGGTTATGGCAGGAAGGACATTAACAGTTGCAGATGCAAATGTTGCCGAGGTGTACTTCATTCCCAGAAAGTATAAGTTCTGGTCAAGAACTGGCCTGTAACCCAATGGTACGGTAATAGCATTAAAAATTAAGTCCTTGCATGGTGCTGATTACTTAATTTTTAACTTCAACTCGTCCAAAACAAAAATGGAGGAAGAAAAGACATTGATAAGAGAGAGCTTCTTAGAGAATTACTCAAGAAATCCAAGCAACATGATTCTGAGGAATATGGGGAGAGTCATTCTTGGTCTTATCTTCCTGTGAAAAGAGATATAAACAATGCAATCAATTTCGAAGCTCGGGAAAACAGGAGACCAACTATAAGTTATAACACGAGTCTTAAATTAACATCTGCTGCCAACATTTGCTTAATGCATTAAAAATTTTGACAGTATGCATGACAACCTAATATGAACGTATACGAACCTTTCCAGAACAAACGCGAAGGGTGCAATGACACAGAAGGCAACAACATGACGGTACACCGACAGGACAAAGTGACTCATCCCATGCTTAAACGAGACCATGCTAATGATATACATGCCTGCATATCCAAACTGCAGAGAGACCATAGCCAAATAAGGTTTGATCTTCTTAAAAAACACACTTGACTTAGCCCCAGATGGACTTTGGTCTCCCATGTTTTTATCTAGTGTTAGTACTAGCTAGTACTATGTTATTACTCACACACTATAACACAAGTATTGAAGTTACTACTTGTGTGTGAGCTAGGCTTCTGCTTGCCAACACTAAACTGAGAAATGCCCTTCTTATAAGCTTTAAAAAGCGAGACAGTTGCCCGGCCAATATTTCAATACCATACGTACATGTCCAAAGCCACTCATTCTCTCTCTCTGTGTCACTCTTGGATATGGATTCTCTCATCCATTAACCAAAACCTTAAGTAACTAGAAATAATCTTAGCTAGCTCACTTGCAAAGGAATGAGATGGAGAGAGAATCAAACAAAAACAAAAAAGATTAAGAGAGAGATAGAGGTGGAGAGTAGTAATCAAGTGGATCTCTATGAAATAATGCTTCCCCCTTTTCTTTCTTTAACTTATTTCGGGGAAGTGGGGATTTGATTCATTGACCACCAAATGAAATTTAGGCTGAGTGCCTTTGCATGATTCATGCAATTCAGGCTTATATGTGGTGTTAAGACGGAGTTGGGTGCTATGAAGAGTGGATACCACTTTTAAAACATAGGGGCCGGCCGATAGAGGTAATTCCATCCATATCAGATGACACAACATTGGACATTCATATGACTAACTTCAATATATGACCTCATTCATCATTTTGTTTCTGCAATTTATGTGGATGCAAGGTAAGTGTTGTCAAGCTCTTACATATTAACATAATCAAAACCTCGAAACACCAGATATACTATATAAACAATAATTCGCCATATTTATATAGATTAGTCAGTCTGCAAACATAACCAAAATTGGTGATGCGATTCGGAAGGTTTCATTTTATCGGTGTCAGAATGTCCAATGTTGCATACTAACTGAGACTCTTAGTAAGTCGATCAACTTAAAATTTAACCAGTACCCTGATATGCACCTGGATCGTGTCTTTAAATAGTTAGCACAATAGCACCCAAATATAAATAAAAAACGTGGTTAGGTCAATTTCATAGCTCATAACTAGGCCTTTAAGTAATCGTGCCTTATACTTTAGTTCCATCTTTGCCAATGAATAAGCCACAAACGATTCTTTAAACCAAACGAAATTAAATTAAGGTATGTCATCCAAAACCCTTTCGTCAAGATATTTTGGTTTACTCTTGGAATTCCCTCATCATATGCATGATTAGTTTAGTGCAAATCACTTAAAATATATAACTTATTGTTCATTGCTTTGGAGATTTCTAATTTATTAACAAGATTATTGTTTGATGCATGCCATTTCCTTTTATGATTAGTAGATTAGTGCCTTGGAAAAGTTCAGGTAATGTTAACCGTATCTAATCAAATGATCCATGTTACTATATATGTTAAGGTGTCCTATCATTTTATGCTAGCTACAGTTTTCTTTTCTGCAATCTGTTAAATACGCTACGAATTTACGAAATAACGTACAAGCGTAGCTATCTCTTAATATATAGAGATATTAGATTGATGAGATTTTCTTATTCGGTATCAATAAATATAATGATCACAAGTTCCTATCCACACAAAAATTAAAGGTTCATAATCCAATACGCTACGAATTTACGAAATAACGTACAAGCGTAGCTATCTCTTAATATATAGAGATATTAGATTGATGAGATTTTCTTATTCGGTATCAATAAATATAATGATCACAAGTTCCTATCCACACAAAAATTAAAGGTTCATAATCCAAAAGAATAAAATGGACAATCATGTCCAACACATAAGAGATGATAGGAGCTAGCTACATATAACTTATACGTACTCACTGTATTAGTTTTCTTTTCTGGATGAGTACAGAACACTTGGGGTGACAAAGTCCAGACATATAAAGTTTGTGGTTTCGTGTTTGGATTCCAATAGAAGAAATCAGAGTTTGGTGGAATCCCAACTTACAACCTGGATACTGTCTGTGAAAAGAGATTATAATGTGGTTGCGGAATTATTGCAAATTGAGAAAAAAAAATGGGAGAAGAAACTCATTGGCCGACTTCTCATAGTGTTGTTTGGTGTAGTTGCTGTGATATAACTTTCAACTATAATGGTGTAGACGAGGTTAGGAATATGACTTAGGGATCAAAACAGTAAGAGAAAATTTATTCACTTTGGGTCATTTCAGCAGTCACTATGCATGAGCATGATTTCTGGTTTCTTTTCTTCCTGCTTCTTGCAGAAGCTTTTATTCATATATATTCTTCAGAATAAGTTACGAAGAGTGGGATGTAAAAAGAATATATCTTTAACCATAAACGGCAGAATCGGAGAGATATATATTTTACAACTCATATCATTCTTGCATGGGCATCTACGGTATTGATAGTTTGGTACTTGTTTTAGGTATCCGATAGTTGATAACTTATGCCGTACGTAGTACGTTAGGCTCACTGTAAAGAGATCGATTGATTATACATGCCTTACTTTGCTTGGGAGTTTAGAATACCTTTCACCTAAAGTTGACAAGATAGCAGCTATACTCTTTGAAATGCTAATATCATCAACTTTTCTGGCTTTTATTTAGGATTGATGTTCATATCGTCTAAATTGGCAATTCACACCTCATAGTGCAAAGGGTGGGGTAGTACTTATGGATGAGGTTCACTTAGTGCAAGCAAACGCTTACTTTGTCTGTGAAACATAAATAACTGGCAGTAATGTGATTACAAAATCTGATACATATATATATACAACAATATACTATTCAAGATATCGACCGATCGACTTATTGATTACCAGTTCAAAGACCAAAATGACTAATTTTGTACTTACAAAACTGCGAAAGAAAAAAGAAGACATGACTTCAGAACATTGTACAGGATATAGAGCGCTATACGTACATGCATATTAATTTGATTGAGAAAGAAAGACCACAGCATATATTCTTATTCTGGCTAGCTTGTTGATTGATAAAATATATATGCAGTTCATGTCACAACTTGATAGTACGTACGTAGAGCTGGCCGGAAAGAAAAGCTAGCTAGGGTTTGCCAGTGGGAAGCTTTATTTTTGAACCGTCATATATTGCATCTCTGCTGGCTCGTTGCTGCTATTTTTGTCACCAATAATGCTCATATTAGTCCCTTTGGTTGTAGTAATTGGTAATTTGCGAGCTTCATCCTCATCCTTGAGATCAGTAGCATCACTGCAGCTGGTTGGATTGGTACTGTAGTCCTTGCTTTTACCCCACACCACAGCATAAAGGCCGGAGGCGATTATAAACCCTCCAATGATACTGAATATATATGAATCAAGATGAATTAATTAGCAACTAAAAGAAAGTTAGATTTACAAAGTATTTCAAAAAAGTTTGCAAAGATATTATAGTTCTTAAAGCTCAAGTCGACTCTTCGTAAAAAAATAAAATAAAAAACGTAAGTCGGCTGATTAATAATTTCATGCACAATGTATATTGCACCATTCCTCGTAAAATATCTGCTATCTAAAAGGAATTCCAAAAATGATAATTTGAATCCTAAAAGTTAATTTTATGAGGAGTAAGATATGATAATTATCTGATCTTTTCTGGTCGAAGATATGATAATTAACTAGATGCATCTATATTTTACCTGCCGAGGTGAAGTTTCTCAGCTAGAACGAACGAAGCAAGAATTGCGACTAGGATCATGCAGAGAGGGTTAAAAGCTGTTACAAATACTGGTCCTCTCGTTTTCATTACCAATCCCTGCACGTAGTATGTAATTCCAGAGCTAACTATTCCCTGCATCATTGAAAATACACGTTCATTTCAATTGAAGAATAAATGATAGTTCTGATATTCTTGATGTAAATTCTCTTTTTTTTCTTTTTTATTTTTTCTTTTTTTATATAAAAATTCTTAATGTCCGTGTTACTAACCGTATAGAGAGGTGCCAGGAGTCTTGTGTCCAAGCCAACAGCCCAGGCACTAGGGTGGCGCTCTGCAACAAGCGCTACTGCTGCACCTTGCATGGCGCCCATCGAGCATATCCAGCAAGAAAGAGATATGTTTGCTGGATATTTCTTCACTGTTACGGACTGCATGCATAGACATCACCTAGATTAGTATAAAACAGTTGATTGTTCACATCCTAATTAACAAAAGTTAATACATGCCGACGAGTTTGCTTACTTGTAACACGTAGAAGCAGGACCAAGCCACACAACCTATGAGGATAAAGAGCGTCCCCATTGCCCAGTGTGAGCCCGAAGTGTTGCTGCTACTTTCATGGTGTTTGCCGTTATCATGTGAGCCTATTATGTTAATGGCAGGGCCTTTGTACGTCGCCATCAACACAGCTCCCCCAAAGCTTACTAGGGTTCCTATCACCTTCGCTTGACTCCGGACCTCCTTAATGTTTACATGCTCTATCCTGTAATAAATCAGAAGTTTAAAATTAATTAAAAAGATTTTTATTTCAAAAAATAAATTTCTAAACCTTGTTAACACATAAATGCTACGTGGTATTCACTACAACTAGAAAGTAGAACCTAATCTTCAATTTTCAAATAATATTAATGGGAATATATGCTACTGGTCGTTGCAAAACAGCAAACACACTCTTTGGCATAATAAAGAATTAGTATCTGCTTATTGGAATTAACTGATGCCACCATTAGATGATGAAGTCAGTTTCACGTTCTTTTATTAGTGCAGATCATCAAAAGAAAAGTATAGTATAAATGTATAATCCAATCAGCTCTTTCAATTTTGGACGTGTAGAAGTAAGACTACGTACTGGACTTTGTGAAACTTGTGCGGTACGTCTAGTTTAGTTAGTTTTGTACGTATAATGATAATTCTTTACCGGAAAAGGACGGAGATTACAAAGGTAACAGAGGGAACGGCATTCATGATGGCAGAAGTGAATGATGCCGAAGTATAATTCATTCCCAAGTAAGCAAAGCCCTGATCAAGGACCGGCCTGCACACATATGAAAATGTTATGAATGCATGGTTTAGTTAGGGACCATGTTAAGAAAGTTAACGTTTTTCTAATCACTGTTAAATAGTTAAGATATGATATGCTTCCACTGTCCTTCAATCTCCTATTTATGTTTACTCATCCTTGCAGACATGAAATCAATCACAATTTGCACCGGTAAAACTATTCTACCATAGGTATTTGGTAATTACTCGTTATATATGTACTCCGACGAGTTTCATTTGTATATACGAGAAGATAAATGATCAATAATATTCATTAAGGCGATAGATCTTTACTCTAGAAATCCCAGCACCATTATATGCAGAAAGATTGAAAGCGTCATTTTGGGCCTTGTTTTCCTGCAGTAAAAGAACAAATGGATTATTGGGAATATGTTTATCAGAACAAAAGATTTGAAATGAATATACAAAAGCAATGATGTACCGACCTTTCAAGAACCAAAGCAAAAGGAGCGAGGACAAGAGCTGCAATAGCATTGCGATACACAATAAGAACATATCGATTCATGCCGTGGTTGAGAGTAACAGTGCTTATGATATACATCCCTGCACTTCCGAATTGCAACCCTATCGTAAGCACATAGGGTTTTGCCTTTTGCCACATATTACTCGACATTTTCTGTGTGTCTGTTTAGTGTGAGGGTGATCAGAAATTCTGGAAGTGCTAGCTAGCTAGTACTGTTTGTGGATGAAACTTATTCAGAGGTGCAATGCAATAGCTCTCTTATATACAGGGATCAAAGAAATCTACAGAGTCAGTATGATATGATAAAACCCACTTCAACATAAAGTTTCTTATCTTCTTGCAATAGAGACCTGAGAGAATAATATATGCAGTTGTTAATTTGTGCTTGCTTTGGTCATTAATCAGCAAACGTATACGTAGCTGCAGTGGTTTGCTTTTTCGTTATACTGTTTTCCTTGGATGCTTCCATTAATGTCACAGTGAGTAACATCTGGTATACAGGAATTTGCTCATTTCTCAAGCAGGAACTGCTGCCTAAACAGACCTGAAAACCCATTTTAATTTGTTGATTAATGTGCTCTTGCTGCAATTGAATAGTTCAACCATGCATAGCCAATATTGGAGCTTCATCACATGTTTTTGACGATTTAATTTGGTTCAGAATCGAATGATATTTTGGAAGCATCTACTTCATGGACGTGTCGGTTTGACGCAGCTACAAATTTTTTTCTTTTAACAGTTAATAATAATTGATTATAAAAAATCGATGTCTCTCTTTTACGTACCAAATGTTTCATATATATAAATTGGTTGGTACGTTACGTAAAATAGAAATACATCGTGTTTTTACCACTTCAATAGGAATTAGTATATGGATCGAAAGAGAGAAAATTGATGAGCGGCACTAGCATATGTTTCTTCACTCCCACTTCCCTCTCTCCATCATAATCAACAAAAATAAACAGACCACGGAGCTAGTCAGCTAGTTGAAGAAAAGAAATTCAAACCCTAGATGCGGGGGCCATGAAACACTCCCGAATCCCTATAGCTGTCGTTGCAAGCTCTCACAGACTCAGTGTTATATTAATCGTCTGTTTTAATTTAGTTTATTTTTGTAGCTTAAAGGGAATAGAAACCAAAACATGTGGCTGGAATTCTTAGTACATAGCACGACACCATATGGTAGTCAATTTACTATGACATGGTTTTGTTAAAATGGATCAAGATCGATCGCGATACATATTTAAGTCCGAAACTGAGTACACCTCTACGTATGATTTGGATAACCATTATGATTTGGATAACAATCTCGAGCTGACCTAATTTTATAAGTTTTCCAACTGATAGCTCTGATAAAAAGTTATGGATCTCACATATATAAGTTTTCTGTGCAAATATGCAGTTGCTTCCCATTCAGCAAGCATGATTAGGACAGCTCTCTAATGCATGCTCCTTCATTAACCAATTGAGCTTTAACATTATTTGGATGTATTATTATGATTCCACATCCTTTTCTGAGGCTAGAAATCCCTTTTATAAATGAACCACTTTACACAAAACTAGTAAATTTTATTTCAACCATTAGAGAAACTCCAGGTTCCAATGATATAACAATATAACTCATCTGCATGTCATACGACTTGGTCCAATAACAAACGAGGGAGGATTCGAACTCGAGAAATCTAGAGGCATTTTGTTAAAGATATGCCAACTAATGGCATGTATATCAATGGATTTGTGATCGAAAATCAATTGGAACTAAGCTTATACTTCAACATCTCCAACTTTTAAATATTTTTTTGATGAATGAAACAAATCAAGTAGATACTATCTCTAAATTTCGGATGCATGCACTCAGATTAATGCTGCATAATCTTTACAATAGGCATGATGGATACATCTATTTAAAGTTTTCGCAGATTTCAAATAAGAGTAGTGTGCAAGAACTAAAAGAGAGCAAAGTACATTGACTCATCATGTTTAAAGAGGGAGAAAGGGATATATGAAACTTCGAGCTCATACTATAGAATCAGTATTCCTCTGGCTATGCTAATCACCTTGTGAATTATTGAGAATCTGAGATCAACACATCATCCTCATCAAATTCAAGATAAAGTGAGAGATAAAAGGAAGCACCATTACAGTTTTCGTGGAAAAGTATTTGGTCAAAGATATATCATCTTCCATTACTTTTGGTTTTGAAGGTGAAGTGATTTAAAACTTAAACCATGCAACCTTCTTGGCCTGTATAATGCAGAAGAAAGAGTACCTTTGCGTGTAAACAATCCCCTTTCCTGATCTTTTTGAGGTGGTGATGGCAAAGTAGAGATCAATCAGCTATCAATGATTGTTTCCTTTAGTTCTTCTTTGAAATAAACAAATGCTCTTGTTCTAGAGATCAATCAGCTACTAGTATGCAATGGAAAAATGATTGTTTCCTTTAGTTCTTATTTGAAATAAACATAATACTCTTGTTGGACAGCAAGCCCAGTTGGACACTAGCTATTGATTATTCATAGTAGTAACTTTGCATGGTTAGAAATCTTTGAAATCAAATCTGTTTGCTTTTCTGTATATCAGTAGCTGCAATATACAAATGATCCAAACTATCAGTATGCATGCATGCACAAGAAGAATAAGTCATGAAGCTTTTGAGGGTAAACAATTGCCACAAATTTTGACCAAAATATATTCCTCAACTTGTTATAAGAAATTTCTTTGCAGGTTTTCTATGTCGAATTATTGAAGAGGTATGTACTGCAATTCTACTTTAATAATAACTGAAAAGGAATGAACTTTAAATCGATAGCTGATTGAAAGATGATGATGATATGATCCTTGTAATGTTGTAGAAAAAGATACATATTATATAGAATAGCAATATCAAGGAAAAAGAAGGGTGGAAAATCTGTCTTCTTAGCAAGAGGAGAGACTAGTGGAGAAAACTTTATATGTATTGTAGTTTTTCAATAATGCTTGGAAGTGGTAGTTCAAAGTGAGATAATTGCTGTGAAAGAGTAGCTTTAATTTTATATGCAAAATGTGGCACGCAAGGAAGACCTCCAATTGATATGCATTATCACAGCAACAAGAGAGCCATTTCGACAAAAAAAAAAAAAAGGAAAAAAGAAAAGAAAAAGAGCACCACAACTACAGAGCTGTCTGTTTCAACAAAGGTTAATGACTTTTGGAATCTGTAGAGTAAAGTGTTTGTCTTGCATAAGCAGAGATGGGGAGTTCAGCCAGATATTTCATTGAACTCCTTTCAATAGAAAGAAGAACGAAAAAAAAAGGTATTGGGAAACCAAACCAAAACAATTTGTCTGACCATTCAATTAAAGTATTGGCTACAAGGTTGATCTGAATATACCAGAATAAAATTCCTTATCTGACAAGACTCAAGACCTACATTACAGAGAAGAATACTTAACTTTGATTACAAGGGAATCCAGAACCCACTAATGTTTCAAGGCTGCCGCTATTTTCTTCTGAACCATTTCCACTCCAAGACGAGGAGATAATCTAGGTAGAGTCTCCTGGAACAGACATTGATATTTGCATTAGATGAAAATACAAATGTGACCATGAAAACAATTTTTGGCCTATGATAAAAAAAAAAATGTTTTACAACATGCTCATAGAACTGCTGGAACAGGAATGAGTGCAAGTCTCATACTATCTATAATCTTCAAATAACTCCACTCTTGTTGAAGAATACAAAAAGGATCAGATAACTTGCAACGCTTCAAGTTGGCTGGAGATTTGAATATGAAACTATAACTCCATCATCTAATGAAAAATGTTTTTTCTGGTACTTAGGTCGCTTTTTTTCAAAATAAAAGAGCAACGAAATCCATATTGCAATCATGTACAGCAAAAATGGGCAAATTAATCATGGATATAATTAAGGAAATAAATAACCGAAACATTAGATATGCAGAGAGGATCAGCATCCATCAGCAGGCACTCAGGAGTAAGAATCTTATGTCCACAGAAGATAGGTCACAGCAACAGGAGAAAAGCAAAATAGAAAATAATGAAGAAGCATGGAAGTTGAACAGAATTCCATTAGAATTAATTAGTAAAGGTAACACATTATATGGGGCCTCCAACCATAACTAGGTTGGAAACATAGAGGCATAAACACATTGATTCAAACGTAAGGCAAATATCAGAGGATAATGGAACATTTATATTATTCAAGCAATATCCCGATCACTCTCAACAATGGATAACTCGTTTCAGCATCTAATCATTCTTCTTTGAAGTGAATGCAATGACACCAAACCAGGTAACTGGATCCATGTACCAGAACAAAACAAAAAATAGAATTGTAAGTAGCGTTTACGTTTACCCACTACTCAGCTAAACATCAACACAAACTCTCTCAAGTATTTGCATCAATTATTAGAACTACCTCAGTGTGCACAATCACAAGTCATGACACAATTGATTTATCTTGGACAATTATCCACCTCGCAACGTTACAGTATAATTTAATGGGATCTGGTCTTTACTCTGATTTCCAAAAAATTGCAATCCTAGGATGGAGAAGACCTATTTAATTATGATTGATCAAATCACAACCATTCAATGCCAACATCCAGAGACTGGCATCATCCCACTGATGGCTTCTTTGTTGTCTCTATATTGACTGCAATATAGAGCCCACCAATAAAATAGATTCTTCTTTAAAGATTCAAACCCAGCTAATCACTTTAAATAAAAGGATATCAAATTGGACATTGCTGACAGAGCAAAATTTAATACAAAGGATATTATCAATCAATAAAAGGTAGCACTATCAATTATGTAATTCTAGCCTGAAAACTTTTCATTGTATGAGAACTAAAGATAAAATGAACAACAATCATAAACAAGTCAAATAACCAAAACAAATGCATACAATTATTGCTCAATATGATATCACAAAATAATGAAAGCAATTTAGTGAAATAAAATGTGGGTTTTGGACCTCGACCACATGTTTGGTCATTGATCAAGCTTGCGTGCAGGTACCTCACCCCAGTTCAGCCCAAATTAATTCGAGCAGGGGTTATGTAAACCAAACTCAGCATAAAGTACTTAGATTCCAAACAGGGTCCATATAAGGCTTTGGTACGATACTAGCCCAATTTTCATCCCTAGTGATATTGGGTGAGGCAAAACCTTTACTAAAATTGGACAATGGCTTCCCTATACATTATGTTGCTGAAAACTTGATCAAAAGTATTGAGGTCGCAATTTCTTGGTTAAAACAGGAACATCTCATGGCCTTATCTCAGATAATTAGATGGTTTATTCCAGGAAATACTAGTTTATCACATAACCAAAGGCTGTCATAGATCATAGCAAAACACCAAACCAGTATGTCCATTCTCGCACTTGTCTTTATATTCGCCACTGCATTGACACCCCTATATAAACCTTTCATCTAAGCCTAAGATTTTCAAGAGTCCCACAATGACACATGAAGTCATGAACTTAAGTATGAAATACTGAACTCAAGTGCAATCATAAAGCTTAGAAATCTGTCTAAGCTTAACAGTAGAGCTGTATATTACTCAAACTCAAAACTTTTCCAAATGCAAAACCAACTCATTACACAAAATTGAAGTTGAAACTAACCTCAGTGCCATCCGATAGCACTCTAGCCAAAACAGGTATCTCATACTGGTAAGCTTCCTCCCACTCCGGATTGCTTGTAATATCCCTTATCTGAAAAAATCCCAACACAATAAAACAGGGACAAAGCTTAAAGTTTGAAGCTTGAAATTGAGAGAAACATACAAATCTCAAAGCTCAATTTTTTTTTTCCTAGAAGAAACACAAAACCGAGGTGGGTTACCTGTAAATCAACGTCGTGAATGGAATCAGGGCCGGAGAGCAAGAAGGCGGCCTGAAGCTTTTCTTTGAGGCCATGGCACAAACAGCAGCCGGGCTTGGAGTAGATAATGAGAGCTCTTGAAGATTTTGAAGAAGAAGAAGAAGAAAGAGCAAAAGGAGTGAAAACCCAGTTTGCCCGGTGCGTTGTTTTAAGCAAAGCAGTGGAGGTCGGTCTGGCCAGAGCCACTGTTGCTGCTGCAATGGCCATGGTGATGCTTCTGATACCTCTGCAAAATGCAGCAGGAAACCCATTTTACAGTGAAACATGACTGCTTTAGCGGGCCGGGTCGGGTCGGGTACAATTGGAGACTGGATATGTTCAGCTTAATCAGTCCGCGATTCGATGAGCCCGTTTTGAGGGAGAGCATCAAACTATTGTGTCGGAATTTTATATACAAGGGGAGCATATCTGAGAGTATATGATTATGTGTTAATAGTTGAATGCGTAATGCATATCAGGATGATTCAGGATCACGCATATCAATACATGGAAATGCAATTCCATGCCATAAGCAATCAGTCAATGAATTATAAGTGTTTACACGATATCCATATTATTGCCGGTTTGTTATGAGTTCGACGCATAGTTTGGATTTCGATCCCTAATGAGTTCTTGAATTGTAGGCGTTATGTGCTATCTGATCGTTGTAATGTGATGAAGCTAAGCTAGCTATAGGTAGAAGACAGACGGATGAGCGCCAGAGAGAAATTGGTAGGGATATAGAACATGACTACATGAGCTGTGTGTGAGAAACCATATGGCCTTGTTAGGACTTGGGAGAAATGGTACTGGGAAAAATATGTTCCTTTGGCACTTGGCGATGCATGCCTTCTAACATGTGAACTGTGAAGTAAGAAGTGGCTGATGATGCCTCAACCTTGCAATGTGTTGTTGAGGCTGAGGCAATGAACAGATGACTGTTTCTCATGTGGCCAAAACATGCTGCAAATGTCAAATCCCGAACCCAAGAAGTGCATTTTTTCACCATAAAATTGAGTCATATCTCTGCATTATGCTTTCTGGTTAGGTACATCACTAAATCAATTTAGCGCTTACACGAATGTTTGGGTCATTAACCATTTCAGTTTGTAGCTTGTCTTTCAATTTTGATATATTTGTTTTATAGTGACTAATGTCTCCCGCTCATCAAATGAGACTCTGACTATGGTTAGTGATTAAAAAATTTCAAATATAATAATGATTCATCTTACTTGGATTGGATGTACTTTAAACCTATTTATTACTCTATTACCAATCTCGTTTTCAATATTTATTTACACGAATGATTAATTTTCTTGTTAGGGGTACTGTACTATCAATTAGATGAGTCAGTGGAGTCAGTTGCCCGCCATGTTTAACTCGCCCAACTCCTTCATCTCTTTCTTCTTCTACTCAACTCTCACACTGCTTTTCATCATCACCACCCGGGCCCACCCAGACCAACCCGACACTCCCGTCACCCGCTTCCAGAACTACCTCCGTATCAAAACAGCCCACCCTCACCCGGACTACGCCGCTGCCGTGTCCTACCTCAAATCCCAGGCCAACACCATCGGCCTCCAATCCCGCACCTTCCACTTCGCACCCAACAAGCCCCTCCTCCTCCTCACCTGGCCCGGCTCCGACCCCACCCTCCCTTCCCTCCTCCTCAACTCCCACCTCGACTCCGTCCCCGCCGAGCCCTCCAAGTGGGCCCACCCTCCCTTCTCCGCCCACCTCACCCCCGACGGCCACATCTTCGCCCGCGGCGCCCAGGACGACAAGTGCATCGCCATCCAGTACCTCGAAGCCATACGCAACCTAAAAGCCTCGCACTTCCACCCCATCCGCACCGTCCACGTGTCATACGTCCCTGACGAGGAAATCGGCGGCCTCGACGGCTCCGCGAAGTTCGCGGTTTCTGAGGAGTTTAAGGAGCTGAATGTCGGGTTTGTTTTGGACGAGGGGCAAGCTAATCCAGGGGATGAGATGAGGGTGTTTTATGCCGATAGGACGCCGTGGAATTTGATTGTCAAGGCTAAGGGGATGCCGGGGCATGGTTCTAGAATGTTCGACAATAGTGCTATGGAGAATTTGTTGAAGAGTGTTGAGGTTATGACCAGGTTTAGGGAGGCGCAGTTTGATGAGGTCAAGGCCGGGAATGCTGCTACTTCCGAGGTCATTTCCGTCAATCCGGTTTATATGAAAGCCGGGATTGTTTCGGGTGATGTGAGTCATGTAGTTTGTTAGCTTTATTGATTATTGTTGTGTGTGTAAGTGAGCATTTGAGCTTCAACTTATGGTGTTTTGATTGGTTGTGTATATAGGGATATGCGATGAATATGCAACCTTCTGAGGCTGAAGCAGGGTTTAATATAAGAATACCGCCTACGGTGGACCCGGAGCTTGTTAGACAGAGGATTGCTCAGGAATGGGCGCCGGAAGCTAGGAACTTGACTTACCAGGTACATTTTTCTGTGTTTATTTCCACTAATATAGTTCATTAATGTTGGTCAGGGAATTAGTGTTTTGGTTCCTTAAGTACAATTTGAATCATAAGGGATGAGCTTAGTTGAATTAGGCTTTCAGCAAGGACCTTAGACTTATTGCTCAAAGTACATAGTTCTGTTGTTTCTGTACATAGTTCTGTACAGCTAGGATGAATTTGATTGTAAGATAAAGTTTGTTGAACTAGGGTATTGCTAGCTGTTTCCAGTTTCTCAATTCAGTGTTCATACATGTGTCATTATGAATATGTAACATTTGAATCACATATTATCTGTACAGAACCAAAGTTAAAATTTTAGTTTGTGGTGACCGGCCATTGAACATAATATTAGGTACTTGGTTTATGTGCTAAGGTACTGCAGGACTCGTATTGAAGAAACTTACTTTGTCCTGACTAAATCTATTTTATGAGGTTTACACTTGGATAAAAGTTCTATCAAAGCCTACATGTTGAGAACTTTGTGATCTTTGAAAAGAAGCTGCAGCAGGGGTGTTGCTTTACATGATACCTTGTTTTCTTCTTAATTCTCTACCCTCTTCTCCTATGGTCAACTTTAAACCATTTTTTACTGGTGAAATTAGAGAGATTGATATGTAGGTCCCCAATTAGTGATGATAGTGAACAACTATGGCTCAGGTCGTTAACATGAGACCAAAGTTAGTCATCAAATTTTAGGAGGTGACTGACTTTGGTTTGGGAAACATCACTTGAGGTGTTACCTGGTTCAACTCCCAATTATCCATTCATTGTATTGTATATCAATTGTACAATTTTTCAGTGGCTTGTCTGAGCAATTGTATTGTATATGGATTTGAAAATGGCCGTTTGAGCAAGCACTTGTCTTTTTACCAATATCTCCTGCCTTCCATGTTGCTGCTTCAAAGACAAAATATGCAGTTCTCAGCGTCTAGATGTGTGATTTGGTACTTCTTATCAGATCTTTTAGGATGCCAGATTTATATGCTCATCCAGACTTGAGTATCATCTTCATTTCCTCTCTTTTCTTTTCAATCTAAGGGAATATAAGTCACAAAAGGCTGATGGACTTCTTTCCTTTACATTGCAGCTAATTGAGAGTGGCCCGAGTAAAGACTACAAGGGTCGCCCTTTAATGACTGCAACCGATGATTCCAATCCATGGTGGTCTGTTTTCAAGCAAGCTGTCACAGCAGCTGGAGGGAAACTTGCAAAGCCTGAAATCTTGGCTTCAACCACTGATGCCCGGTTCATGAGACAGCAAGGCATTCCCAGTCTCGGTTTCTCCCCAATGACAAATACTCCGATCTTACTGCATGACCATAATGAGGTTTGATATGTTACATTCTTTTTAATGTGCATTTACCTTTAACTTATGTCCCTGACTCCCTTATGCCTCTTTTGCAGTTCTTAAAAGATACTGTGTTCTTGAAAGGCATCAAAGTATATGAATCCGTAATCAGTGCTTTGAGTTCCTTTGAGGGAGGATCACATTAGATGCTATCAGCATTATGTTCAGGCACTCATTATTTTTTGAAATTCACTGGCCTTGTTGCACTGAAGCGGCTCGGGCAGATTCAAAAGAGGTGAAGATTTGGTTTAATATGCTTCAACAGTTCTACAAACTTCCATATTAAGCTGTGTATATGTATAATAAATCATCCACAGTGAAGAAAAATCCAGGATTGGGGACCTTTTGTTTTGGTATTGTCTGTCTTACTCTAGTGCCGTACATGATTACATTCGAGGGATCATAAATGAATAGATGATATAGTTTGTAGTCGTGAAATTGTTTCAAATTCTGTACACATACGTATAAGGGTAGTTTTTGATTGGATCATCACCTGCACTCCAGCCCATTATATGCAGAAATATAGAACATGTCATTTTGGCCTTGTTATCTCGTATGATATGAGAGAGCCAAAACATATGGGATTTATTCAAGAAACAAATGAATGATTGATTGATTGATTAAAGACTTTCAATTGTAATTTTAGATTCCTCCCTCGCGAAAGCAAGAACATTGTGGTGGAATTGGAAGTTCCTGGCATGTCTTAGAATTAGCAGGCCATGCTTTGATCAAGGACATGCAGTTGTAAGCCCAGCTTAAACAAGTTAAGGCATCAGCTTCCACGATAGTAAAACAAATTGCAATTCGACATTGCATATGCACTGTGAACCAATAAGCTTGATGCAGAACTAACTGTAGTATTTACTCATTCCTTATCTGTTCTACTTTTCCCTCTATCAGTATGTGTTTGGGAACTCTAGGTTTCCGCTTGATGATAATATTACGAGCATATATTTGGTTTCTGTAAAGAGTAAAGAGGGATACAAATAGGCAAAGACTTTCAGGACTGTGTGACTGTTTAGGGCACTTGCCTTGGATCAGTTCAGAAGAGGTCTCTCTGCATATTGTTCCCTGTTACCATTTGATAGATCTCGTTAGAGACCAGTTTCAGCGCTCAAGCCGATCTCTTCCTAGTTTCTACTATGTTATGGGATATAACCTATGGCCAAAATGACTATGACATGCTAACAATTGCACTACATTTTTTTTTTTTAACTTTTATTAAATAACTCACGCAACATTACATACGTCAATGAGGTTTGAATCTGTGACCTTAACATTGTCGGTTAAGTTACTTAATCAACCAACCCACGGCTCACCGAAACAATTGCACTACATGATGTCTCGGATATATGCTTTAATGTACAATGTGTATCAAGCTAACGCTCTGTACGGGCGTGTCAATATCACAATTTTTATGTGTTGAGAGATTGAGAGAAGTAGAATCTAGCAGGAACTTATAAGAACCATAACATCAGTTGTTATCATTGTAGGTCAATGTAAGAATTATCATAACATTAGTTGTAACTTGTACTAAGTTGCTAGCTGTATTATTACTCACTGTTATGGTCAACAAGTTCGTCCTGGCCTCAAAACCAGGCTTATATACTATGCCACCAAACATCAATTCACAGTGACGTGAGGAGGCCATGGCTATGATATTTGGATATGCTTCTTTTTCTTTGTTTGCTTGATACCATGAGCTTTTTCCGGGAAGTTTCTATGAATACAAAAGAAGAGATTTGATTCTGATTCATATCATAGTATATAGACCTTACGTACCCACATGGATCTTGCCCCTTCATTATCCAACAGACTCCCACCAGCTGCAGAAACCCTAAGCTGCTTCACTGCACTTTCGCCCATATCCTCCTAATCAAAACCCAATCTCTTCCATTGTTTCTCTTCTTTCTTTTTTTTTCTTTTCTTTTCTTGGCACTTGGCTTCATGAAACCAAATCAGTCCCTACCTGCTCAGGGCTCGATCTGCATCCATTTAATCCGGACTTCATCATTATTCATTTAGATGTGTCCTCCTCACCTACTGATATGCAAGGTACGTACGGAAGGACAAGGCTCATCGGTACGGTGCTTGCCAGTTCAGAGATACAGAATCACTTCTGTGGATACTAGTTTTTAAATATGGGATTGATACTTGATAGGACATAAGACACTGGAGAAGTAGCAATGAATCTTCCTTGATGTGCATGATTGGACTTGAGTTGAATATTTTACTTGAGTTTGATATCCTATGTTTCAATGTGCTCAAGATTAAGGGTTCCATTCGATTGTTTAATACGATATCAGGGTTCTAATATTGGTCTGAAGGTTATGATTTTAAGGGTTATGAGTTTGAAACCAAATAAGAAAGTGAGCATACGCGTGAATGCGATAGAGTATTAACATGCATTGACAATACTTGCTTGAGTAGTTGCATAAACTCTACACTGCGAAGACCTTAGTAGCCTAATGCTGTTTAATTACTTGTTTGTTGTGACTCTACATGATCTAACATATTGATCGATGGGAGAGCTTTTTATTAAGAACCTTATAATGAGAACCAAGTGAGGACTTTCAAATGAACGGTCGTATGAAATTACAATGCATGTCATCTAATTGTTAGTTCATTTAAAAATCCTCACTTAATCCTCATCATAGAGTTTTGGTTTGGAAGTTCACGGTAAACCTTCTTCTTGGGTTGTCAAAACTTCAAGTTCCAATAGCAGTAAATTACTTGACCATAGAGAAAAATCAATATACCCGGGATGGAAAAATTGAATTGGAAAGGGATGTGTATTTGATTATCACTGCATGCCTATTTTGAAGTCACATGCATCGTTGCTGATGAATACAACTCACATCCAGACCAACACAATTAATTTTAGACGCTGGTTTCACATGTAGGCAACTTCCAAGTAAGAGAGGCATTTCTTACTTCTGAAACACCCATTTTGTGTTCGTCACAGAGAAAAAAACTAAACTAATAGTTTCCCAGTTCTCAAAACCACTTGTGGGACTTTGGAATGAATAACATGATCAAATACTTTCTTAATGATAAACAAACATCGGTCCGTGCCTACTTGGGACTTCATAAAATAATTCTATATGAGACCCAGTTCTAGTTTCTGCATCCTCATCACCAGCTCATTTGGTCCTTCAAGAACAGAAAGTCAAAGAAATTTACCATTTGACATTCACATGTACATGTTAGTTTACTATGAAGGTGAAACCAAGTGGAGCAATTTTTAGAAGGTCAAGCAAATTAGACGTCATGGAATATACTAATGAAATTTTCTTATAGTTTCCATAAACGAATAAGTCTAGTTTCGATTCCAGAAATCCTGACATATTGAAAATAAAATAAACAGATTAGAGTGTGGCTTAGCATGTGAGAGTGGTCTTAAACTAATTCTACATTATTTCATCACGAATCATACTGTCAGCCACCTGATATATAGAAAATTATATATATATATATATATATATGTATATATATCACTGATTTTGCGATTAGTTCTAAACAAATAAAACAATGCTGCTGTAGTATTCTAAGAAAGAAGAAGATGCCTTTGAAAGCTAACATGCATGATTATGTTAAAGAGTGTGAAAGACTCAAAAAAAACTGGGGAAGGAAGGAGGGAGGGGGGAGATGGACTCGTACGGATTGACGACACTATTCTTTTCAGACACATGTAATCTCATTAATTGGGGATGCCAATTCTGTGCTCAACATTCAATAAAGCTATGGGGGTTATAGCCAACCTTCTCTGGTTCTCTCTGTTCTGCGTGTGTTTATATTTTAATTGCTAATGTGCGTGATAATAATTCATGTTTGAATGAAGAAAATTCCTGAAGAAATTTGAGAATCTGCTGGGTTTAATAATAGTAGTTGAGAAGATATGAATGTGTGTGGTCAGAGATGATAAATTTGCAGGCAATTCTTGTGCTTCTGCAGATAAGAATCGCAGCTGGATAAGTTGTAGCGCTAGTCTTTGATCACATGGACAGGTTGGGGTTATGGAAAAAGTTGCAAACCCTTGTTCACATGGCTAATCCAGATAGTGTTTTGGGGTTAGGGTTAGTTACACAGGCCCTAGCTTATCATAAGAATGTTGCCCCCTGCTGGATTGACTTTTGATATTTGCTTCAATGCTCTAGAAGGTTTTTGTCTTCAATATACTCTAATTGTGTTTTGACCCTTTCATTGCATTTCGCAAGAACGGTTTAGAACATGTGTGATGTAAGTTGGGAAATGAATCAAATGATATTGGTAATTAAAGATAACCTGTAGATAGGGGAAGCCCTGTCCTGGTTACCCTCCTTGATACCTCCGGCTTATGACCTTATAGTTTGAATAATACGCTCTGTTAATGATCTTAAACATATGAATTATCATTTTAAATACGTCATTCAGACTATAATCCTCCAGTTTAGGACTTTAAAAGTAATTTAAATACGGTGCCTTATAAATTATATTAAACATACAAGAATACGTCACCCAGACTCGTAAAATACGTGATGTTACATCACAATACTATGTATCTCTACCTTAGTATTTAGGTATTGACCCTCACTCGTTAGCTTACAATAGTTCCCTTTTACCATCTCCATCGACATGCCTACTAAAAAATGAAAAGGGTTTACACATAGAGCTTGAAAAGGGTTATTACAAGAAGGCATTCTCGTTTTAGTCGACCATGGATCCATGGCGGCAGCTATGCTGGAAAATGCGCAGATAAAATAATCCTCACTGCATGTTGCATCACCTGGTCTCAGCCCTTTCAAAGTAGCTTTCCTAGTCTAAAGTGCAAAATAAAACTAAGGATGTCCAACTTTGTTTCAGAGAAAAAGAGCGTGTTTCCTACACCATATATCACACTCCATGCCATGCACCGTGCATGTTCGTCTTTCTGTGCTGGCATTTTGTGCCAAAGTGAGAGAAAAAAAAGGAACAAGCAGAGAATCCATCAAGCAGAGAACAGCCACAGCTAAAGTAAAGACACTCAAGATTTCCCATCACACAGTTGCGACTTTACCATATTATTCAATTGCAGTTAAGCTTGTACTTTCGAGAGAGAGAGAGAGAGAGAGAGAGAGAGAGTGGTACTACTAGTGAAGCCCACCACCTGTTTAACGATATGCCTGAATGAGAGGGAAAGAAGAAGACCAAGATGAGACGCGGTTTTGGAGCTGCGAGACAGACTATCTCCAGCTGTGAGTATATTTTTTGGCTTACTGTAGTAGAATGCGCGTTAATATTGAGCTTTGTGTTTTAGTTGGGGTTTGGTTTGGTTTGGTTTGTGAAAAAGCTTTATTAAGCTAAGCTAGCATCACCCTGCAGATCCTGGAAGTTGCCTTTTGGAATCCTATGTTTTTCTCCCCAGGGATCTCTAGTTCTCTACTACTACTCCTATGCATTATTAATTGTAGAGCATCAATTTCATAAGCAATAACATCACTCCCCGAAAGAATATGATGGGCCAAAATATGGAATATATATATATATATATGAAATAAAAGTACTAGTATTGGGTGTCAACTGGGGCGGGTTGGCGTCAGTGACTTGTTGTCTAAGTCAAAAACTCAGGAACATTATTTACTTTGATAATTAAAAACTTTCCATACTGGTCTCTGATTGAAGCCATATAGATCCCATGTTGAAATATTCTGTTGACAATCAAAAAGATTTACACTTTTGAGTCGATTGCTTGTTACTTTCAGTTATGCAACTGTCACTCATTTGGAAAGGTCATTCAAGTTTTGATACCCCAATTTTATCTTTAAGAAACAATTCTCTTGTAGGCATATAGTTAACATTTGTAGATAAAAGAGGATAGTAACATATATTTTGTTGCATAATTTAAATTTGTGAAGTTAAGTATATAAAATTTGATGTTTAACAGTAAAGTTGATTACGACCGTAATAAGATAAAAGAGTGAATTCAAGAATATTCATTTACTTGATTATAGAGAGAAGCTATCTATTTTTTATTTTATGCAAACTTCAAAAATATCTGTCATGCACCCAATTTAATAGTAATTGAGTTACTTTCATAGCCATACTGTTTTTTATTGACTCGAGTACTAAGAGATCTGCTAGCTGTGTTTAGCTCAACACGTCTATAAATAGCAACCCTTTCTCCATCACATTGAGTTCCAAATCCCATTCATTTCTTCACTTGCACACAAGAGTTTCCAGAGAAGTTACCTACCTAGATATCAAAGACACACACAACCAGTCATACATTTCAAGGCTTCAAGGCTTCAAGGCTTCTTCAGCAATCAACACCACCCTTTGTTCATCAAAGCTTACTGTCATCTCATTCATTAGCTATGGTGAAGACAGAGCAGAGGATTCAGCTGGCTTCTGAGACCCCATTGAAACCATTAACGCCTTCTTCCAAAACAACATCGAGGGACAAGAAGAAGAAGTACAAGGGAGTGAGGATGCGGAGCTGGGGCTCCTGGGTTTCAGAGATTAGAGCCCCAAACCAGAAGACAAGAATATGGCTAGGCTCATACTCCACAGCAGAAGCAGCAGCCAGAGCCTATGATGCTGCTCTCTTGTGCCTCAAAGGCTCCTCAGCCAATCTCAACTTCCCAAGCAGTGCATCCTCACAGTTTGTTCCTCATGACAATACCATTATGTGCCCCAAGTCCATTCAGAGAGCTGCTGCTGCAGCTGCTGCTAATAGCTTCAATCATGACAATGCCACTACCACCACACCCTTATCTCCACCATCACCACCTCCTAATGATCTTTCTTCTTCATCTTCATCACTGGTCTCATCCCCATCAATGTCATCATCCTCGCCGTCAGTTAATCTCGTTGACGATGACATGTCCTCGCTGATGGGCTCATTTGGGTCCTATACTCCTGCTTCTTATGATCATCATCCCCAGGCAGACTATGAAGCACCAGTGTGCACCATGGAAGCGTGGAACAACTTTGACGATTTATTCACTGGTGCCTTGTTGGATCCACCTATGAACTATGACTTTTATGAAGAAAGCGACATTCGCTTGTGGAGCTTCTGCTGAGGCAAATCATCCAACAGTACTTGGCCCGCAACAGCATATTCTTTTAATCCAATTCATATTCATTCAATCATCTTCAGGAAATTACTTGAAGATATTACTGACAGTGACCCAAATTCTTTTACATTCCAAATGATAGGTGGAAGAAATTCACATTGAGATGAAAGAGACATCTTTTTGGACTCTCTCTTATGTGAGCTTCTACTATTATTGATATGTATTGTTAAATGCAAAAGTGTGTCATGTTATGCAATGTTATTAATTTATGGTCTTACATTGTAATTGAATAAGAGAATGGGGAATTTTTTTTCAACAACTTCACCTTATGTCCCATGTTATGTATGGCTCTTGTCTCATGTGAAGAGTCTGAGACTCTCAGTTATTGTGTATGGGGGAGGAGTCAGAGATGCCTATCTCAGTTGGAACAAAGACCAGGAGGAACATGAGGAGGGTTGTGGAAACTTGAAACCATCTGAATTTGTTTTCATCTCAAGGAACAAAGTTCATCAGTTTTTTAATTGTTTTTCATTGGGAGAATCAATCTAATGAAAGAGAACAACAGAGACTTGCATTAGACCCAATCAGAATAAGGTGAGTAGGATTTACACCAGCTGCACCTGCAAGAGGTCTTGTAGTTTCTTCCTTCAGTTCCTTGTATAATACTTCAGGCCTCATTTGGCACCAAGAGACTTGTGAATTAACAACAAAGTAGTCTTCCTACAGTTGGTAAGCACAAAAGAAAAGAACTTGAAACCCTTCAACCCGATATCCAAACTGTAATAGAAAACACCTAATATAGTTCTGAACTTCTGATTGATCATGTTATTTGAACATGTAGCATCCAAACATGGTAACATGCCATATCTTGAAAACGCAGGGAGAACATTACTCACCAAAAATGATATATGCCTTGGCTTTTGTTTTCTGTGTTAAGACAATAGACATTATATTTCTAATCATGTACTTTTTACAGAAGAATCAATGAATTTGACAGTTTGTGATAGCAAGCATTTGAATCTGGTCAAGTGTTTGATGAAGAGCTTGTTCAAGCCAAGAATGCACATGATCTGTCCTCAAAGGAGCAATGGCTGAGAGCATGGCATGGGGTACCATTCTCATATGCTTCCCTTTCCTTTACAGTTTACACTGCACTTGGTCTTCTTCACCTATCTTCTCATTTTGGAAATCTATGTGTTTTGGTTAAGGACCTCCTTTATTGAGAGATATGGGCAGTTTGGGCCCTCAGAAGAGCCAACATATATAGGATTACCCTTCAAGGTACTCTCATTTTTATTATTTTCTTAGCACATGACACCCCTAAATGACAATTCCCTAAATTACTACAATTGAAGACACAGCATGTGATCTCGGCTTCAAGGGTTCAACTAATCACAAATTTCCATGTTCCTATAATCTATATTATTGTCCTATTTTTGTTGATATTACAATGGTTTAGTGTTTGGTGAGAGAGATTTGTTGTATTTGGTATTGTATCCCTTTGGAACTTTGCTAATGGGTTATTATAATGATTAATCATGGTTTGGAATTCAAAGACAAGGACTATTGGAATAACATTATAATGGAGATTTTGATGGGATTGATTTGTATATATGTGGGTTCTATTATTTGGTTTTCAGGGAAAACTGAGAATTCTATTCTGGTATGCTGATTGGCTTTAACAACTTTGATATAATGGTATTGAATTAAGGGTGATGCACTGATGCTCAATATATATAGAGCCAGATGCATGTTAAGTTTATCAAATATTCAGATCCAACACTGGCCATGAGATCAATGATTTAAGCTTGGCCTCATTTGGACAAAATCAAGGCAGATTCATGATTGTTACAACAGTGTCTTTTATTATAATGAGATGATGAATTAAGCTTACACATGTACAATTACATTTTATCTTCAGACTTCGAGTACTTGATTCTCCTTTATATGTTTGGATATTCACTGTGATACGCCCCGAACTGTGTTTAAATTTTCAGTAATTTTATTTTATTTTTACGTTCTCGGGAGTTGTTTTACAGTTACGAAATTCCTAAAAGTTGACTTTTTATAATTTGAGTCTATCGAGAATTTTCTTGCTACGTTGGGATAGCACACGTTAAAAAGAGTTCGTGGACACGTAGCACACTAAATTCGGAATTCGGATGAAAAAGTTACGATGTAAAAACCGTAACGTTCCAAATTTGGTCGAGTATAAATAGTCGGAAACGGAATTTTCGAAAACGGAAAATTTTTCTTTTCTCTTTTTTTTTCTTTTCTTTCTTTCTTTTCTCTCTCTTCCTTTTCTCTTCTCCCCCGACACGTGACCACCGACATTGCCACCGCCCACCTAACTTCGCCGTCCAGTGACTTTTGGGAAGGAGACCCGTCACATCAAGTTCGTCTCTTCCTCCTCTACCTCTCTATACCAGCCGTAGCACGCGCCGCGACCCGAGGAGAGCGCTACTCGCTACTGAAGTTCGGTCTGGGACCAATCGGAACACCTCAATCCGGCCTCGAACTGGTGCGACCCTTACCTTTTTTTGAAGACTGGGAGACGTGTGTCAAACCCTCCAAGGGATTGAACCCGATTTGGAACAGGTAAGGAGAAATTCGAATTGGAATTTCTAGGGTTTTGGGGTTTTCGGATTTTGGGTGATTTTGATGTTGGAATTTGTGTAATTGAAGGTTGGAATTAGGTTTAGGATGTTGTTTGGAGCCGAATTTGTGAAAATTGTTGTTCGAATTGGTGGAAATTGACGAATTGGAGTTTTGGGGATTTCTGGGCCGCCGTGTCGGCCGCCGTTGGTGGCGGCTGCACGGGTGTTGTGCGGCCGAGGCGATGCGAGGCGACTTCCTGAGGTTATGGCGGTTGTGTTAGATGAAATGGGGGTGAGTTTGGCCCTGTGGCGGAGCTGCTGCTGCAGCGGCGGCGGCGCTGCTGCTGTGGCGGCGACGGAGGGTTAAAATCGTAAATCTGAAAGGTAAAAAGGTTAAATAGTAAATGGTAATTAGTAAATGGTAACTCAGTAAATAGTAAATAGTAAAAGTAAGACCGTAACAGTAAAAAAGTTAATTGTAAATTCGAAAGTTACTGTCAGGATTATGAGTTACTGTTTTACTAAATTACTTACTATTTAACTCACGTTAAATGAAGAATTATGAGTTACTGTTTTACTAAATTACTTACTATTTAACTCACGTTAAATGAAGAATAATTACGAGTAAATGAATATTTCGACGATTTGATCAGTAAGTGATTAAACGGTCGTAAACTGGTTTAAGCGGACGCATAAAGTTTAACCGAGAGTTTCGTACGAGTGAGGTCCTGTAAATTAAGTTTTTATAATTCGATTTCCAAGTCTGGAATATTCTAAATATATATATTTTTACAGATCGAGAGGAGACTCGACGTGAGGAGACTCGACATGAGGAGAGCTCGGATCAGCGACAGACCTAATCGTACAGTGAGTGGACTTTTGTTTTAAATTGATGCATGCATAAATCTTTTAATATCATTGGGAATTATATATTCATTGGTTTATTTTGAAAATGATTTAGATTGTCGAAGGTCGATAATCTATTTTGATTGCTGATTTCCTTTTTATTGAATTTGAATATCATGATATGTGGATTTCATTTATTTTCTACGAGGCTATAATTGTGTTTGAATATATTTATAAGCCTCAAAGTGTGGTCGGGGACCATACTGATATACGATTTATTAGGGGAATTGTACTTTGATTTTGTTTTCAGATTTTCACCATACAAGGGTCCGGATATGTTTATTGATGCTAGCTAGCTTAATCGCCTGAGCCCACGCGAGGTGACGATTTGACCACATAGGTCAGATTCACGCTCGGTGGTCGACGTGTACGGGCAGAGTGTCGCCTGAGCCCACGCGAGGTGACGACTTGACCATATAGGTCAGATTCACGCTCGGTGGTCGACGTGTACGGGCAGAGTATAGAAAGTCTTTGAGACTGACCCTTAGCCTTGGAGACTCAGTATAATATGGTGGTTGACATTCCCCTATATTTTATGTGATTTCTTTAAACAGCCAATAGGATTGGCTCACCGATATATATGTTTCTTAACCAGCAGGGCTGCGGTTTTTATTTTATCGATATATGTTATAAATGGGTTTCATTGAAGCATGCATCATGGTTTTTATTCATGAAAATAAGGAAAGTAATATATAGTTATATTTATTGATTTTTGTCCACTCACGCTAATGTTTTAAATTACTTTCCCTGGGCTCTTTGTTTTAAACTGCCCAGTTTGCAGAGTCGTTCGGTACTAGAAGGACGCAAAACTTATAGTCCCTCTTCCGCTGTCAGAAATCGTAGGTTACTTAATTAACCTACTTGTAGCATATTTCTTTTGTATAGTCGCTCTAATACGTTTGTGAGTTGTAGTAAAATAAAGTTTGTTTACTTATGGGTTACGACCCAAATATGGTAATCGTATGTTGTTATAATTTTTAAATGTCTATTTCTAAAGTTGAATTTCTTATTGTTTTGATGGGAGTTGTTGTGATTTGGGGAGCAGATGGCTCCAGGCGTAGAGGTTGGAAATTGCTTTAGAAGTGTTTTTGTTTGTTACAGGTTTTAGAGTTGTCCATTTTAAGAATTGTTTTACCGATTTATCGATAGAGTTAGTTTTGAAGTGGTCCCCACATGACCTTATCCGGATTTCAGAATGAAATCGGGTTCGGGTCCTGTCACACTGTCTGAGACAACTTTTGAGTCACTACTCACTAGATCACAATGTACAGCTCGGAAAAATTCAAACTTAATTAACCGGGTTCCAGCCAAATTTAAGTTAACAAATGCCACTGGGAACGATTTCGGGTCGGTTTCCAAAATGAGGCTGCTGCTCTATGAACTTGGGCTGCAGTTTGAATTGGTCAGGGGCCTTGTGGTTTTGATGTTCTTCTGTACATTTCTTCTAGGTTAATTTCTTTTGAATATCAGAGCCCAACTGAGCTGCAATACATAAATCCTGGGGAGAAACCGTCAACCTCTATCTATCTACTTCATTCTTTCATGGATTCAAAGGACAGTATGTCAACCCTGCTCACATGGCTGATGACTAGCTCTGCTTGGCCTTGGTATTAACTTCCTTGTCTAGGGCACACAGCTCATCAACGCGTTATTAATCCCTTCTAAACACTAATTGACTTCTAGCTAGCTTCAAACAACCTTAGATGTCTCAAGTTACCCAATAAATTAACCTGACATCAATATAAGGCTTCAACTAGGAATGACTGTTTCGTTTTCAGTATTCATGGAGTGAGTTCGAAGTGATGATCTATATAGCTCGGAAAAAAAAAAAAACAAAATCTACATATGAAGACTTGAGCAGTTTTACAACTCAAAAAAAAAAATAAATATATATATATATATATAGCTTAATTACATTTTATAATTTGCATCTAGCTAGCTCCTTCTCCTACTCGATGCTTTGATCTTCAATCCGGTTGAATTTCCGAAAGTTGACTTGAACCGCGGTGTTTATACTTTGAGGTTCAGGCCAACTGTTTGATCAAATCTAAACTATACTGAATTACTAATATAGACCAGCTTAAGATCGAGAAAAGAGCACTGTTTAACAAGTCAGCCTAATCCCTAATTAAGCTAGCAGACCGCAGACGAGATATTTGACCAACCAAACATCAATGCTATCTTATATGTATAAATGCGCACAAGGTCAATCTTAAAGCTAGCGTAATCAGGAATCTCGGAACTCATTAAATATCAAATGCTTAATCTAGTAATTAACCACGACATCAACTTCTGATTCATACATGCAATCTGCATGGAATGAAGAAGTTGGTGGAGCTCGTGTATAAGATATATTTTACAACGCATGCAAGTAGCTACTGGCTAGGGTTTCCTACTGCTACGAATGTCAGAAATTTGAATTCGTCATATTTAGGTTGGACTTCATCAATGGAAATTATACGAGTAATATATTGCTTAATTGCATGGAAGGTGATGCCATCAAGCCAAATCTAGTGCTATAAAAGGAATGCTAACTCTGTGACTATACAAGTACATTCAATAGCTATCTTCTTTAGTGAAAGCAAGTACTAATTCTTGTCTCTCTCAAAGTAAGATTCTGAAAATGAAAGCTAGTAACATCAATCTGATCTTATTGGTGTGTACAGTTGTTTGCATCAATCTAGGAGGTTGCTTAGGTGGTAACCTGAGGAAAGGTTTCTACAAACAAACATGTCCTCGAGCGGAGCAGATTGTCAAGAACGCTACGTGGAACCACGTCTCTGCCAATCCCAACTTACCGGCAAAATTGCTGAGGATGCATTTCCATGACTGTTTTGTTAGGGTAAGCCATCTAAATATGCTGTTATGAAATTAGTTATATACCTCTAGCATATGCGTGTGCGTGTGTGTGTGTGTTATATCATCAGATGTACGTTGAGTTCAACAGTCGATGATTGTCTAGAATTATAATGGTTTTATTGGTCTGTTTCTGCAGGGATGCGATGCCTCGGTTTTGTTGAGCTCAACAGCAAATAACACTGCAGAGAGGGATTCGATCCCAAACAGATCTTTGCAGGGTTTTGATGTCATTGATGATATAAAAGAACAGTTGGAGAAGGCATGCCCAGGAGTTGTATCTTGTGCTGATATTCTTGCGTTGGCGACTAGGGATTCTATGTCATTCCAAGTAAGTTCATAGAACAAATGCACTACTATCTAGCTAGGATCAGTAACTAATTTCAGAGACAAATTAAGTTCCCTTTATATATTTCCTGACTCAAATTACATGTGTCCAGTCTAAGAAATCAATATGGGAAGTTCTTACCGGTAGACGAGATGGCACTGTTTCAGTTGCAAATGAGGTCTTACGCAACCTTCCAGCTCCTTCTTTCAGTTTCTCCCAACTCAAACAAAGTTTTGCAAGTAAAGGTCTTACTGTGCAAGATCTTGTGGTACTTTCAGGTAAAAATATACAAATAGTTTGTTCCAGTCCATATGTATTGTAGGATTATTAACTCGAACTGTGCTCATGTATATAGATGTAGTTCTGGTTCACCATATATCATCATATATAACATTTCATGTAACTGTAAATACAAAAGTATAACGTGTATAAATATGTTACAAATGTAGGTGCACACAGCATTGGCGTTGCGCATTGCAATTTATTCAGCAACCGGCTCTACAACTTCACCGGAAAAGGAGATCAAGACCCGTCTTTGGACTCCACATATGCTGCCGTGTTGAAGACCCAATGCAAAGGCCCTGGCGACAGAACCACAACTGTAGAATTAGACCCTGGAAGCTTTCAGAACTTTGACAATCATTTCTACACAATGCTTAATCAGAAGAAGGGTCTCTTCCAATCCGACGCTGCTCTTTTAACGAACAAAGTGTCGAGCAATGCTGTCCAGAAATTGCTCAAGGCAAATGATTTCTTCACGGAGTTTGGTCAGTCCATGAAGAGGATGGGAGCAATTGAGGTTCTCACAGGCACAGCTGGGGAAATTAGGAAGCAGTGTGGGGTTGTAAACTCAAACTAATATGGACTAGTGTACGTTCTAGGCGTTTCGAACATGTTAACCTTAGTTGAATTTTATTAGTTAATCATTGGTTTGTAATAATCAATAATCAGCCTATTCTTTGTAGGTGAAGCTAGCTATACAGATCTGTGATTTGTCAGTGAACGATTGCAAACTAATGAATTGAATTGTATTCCGTTTAAATAACAGATCTTTTACTTGGAAACTTAGTTGGGTTCGGTTAGCGTTTATGAATTCCGTATCAAGATTGTCTTTAACAAAGTGGTTTTACAAACAAACTCAGGACCTCTCATTTTTAAGGAAAAATTTGTGCCACTAAACCAAACGGTACTAAATATAATTTTTTATCTTTTTTGAAGCAAAAGGATAATTTTCTTCTAATTTTGATATGCCAAATCTGTCATTATCTATACTATTATCAAGCAAACAGGCTTTGTTAGCCAAACGTGTGTGAAAACACGACTAAACTCTTACACTATAGATTATGGAAAAATAGATTTTAATAAACAAAAGATAAAACAGTAATAAACAAAAGAATAATAAAAAATAGAAAAAGATAATTGGAGAGAAGTTATCTTGCGGTTATATGAGCATCTTTAGCAAACTCTATATTTTGACTTTTTAGCTATTTTAGAGTCTGTTTAGTTTTTTTTTTATTAAAATTAGGAACTCTACCAAACTCCTAAGTGGTTAGCCATTTTAACTCTTAACTATCTCGCTCCTAAATATAGAGAGCGAGATGAAGCTCTCTCTAATTTAATACATTCATTTTAGATGTTCTATGTATTATATAACTACAATTAAGACAATTTTTTAAAAAAATTAATTAACATGTAAGTTCAAAATAGTTAAAATAGGGATAACTGATACAGACATATTTTTAAACGAGCTAGCCAAAATGACATTTTAGCTATTTTGGCTAAAATTTAACTAAAAAATGGCTAGCATTGCTAAAATTGCTCTAATTTCATGTCCACTATCTGTATTAACTTCTTGCATCTCTTACATTTCTAAAAAATAACGATGAAAAACCTTTTTGTTGAGAAAAAAAAAACACAAGAAAAGGTGGGCAATGTTAGTTTCATATTATATATAACTAGGAAATGGGGATCCCTTTCCTACGAAAATATGTTTCCTGGGTACAGTAGTTTGGTTGTTTTATAGACTGGACTAAAAGTGGGCTTATTGTATAGTCCATAAATAAGCCTTTCGGGTCTAAAATCTATCGACTCAAACCCGAGAATTCATAGACGATTCGGAGCAGAGCACTCATTCTAGTTTCCTCACCGCCGTCCTCCATCTCAACCCTTTCACAAGTTGCCTTCTCCGCTCTGTAATACCAATTATGGGTCTTTCCAAGGAACAGCTCCTCGCTCGCTTAAAGGTCTCGCCTTTACCTCAATCTCTCTCTGTATATCTTGTTATGTGCTATAAATTTGATCTGGGAACTCTTTCTTTGCTCTTGAATTTCATTGTTTGAGCTCATTTAGAAGACCCATTATCCTCGATGCTCAGTTTGTTTAGATATCTATAAACGAATGCATAGCTTGCAACTGTGTCTTTTAACTTTTTGTTGCTCCATATATATGTAGAGTTGTTGACCGTGCATCTCTGCAGTTTTCCAGAACTAATCTATATTGTTGGTTTTATCAGGAGCTTCAGATTGAGTTTTCCCAGTATGATCATCCTGTTGTTTTGACAGTTGAGGCTCAGGTAAAGGCATTGAAACTAGAAAGAAAGAACGAAACTTGTGCTTTTTATTTAGTTAAATATTGTGAGCGATGTTTAGATAATCTGAGCCAAGAATGTAATTTTTTGATCAGGCAAAATATGTTGGACATCTGGGAGGTGGACTCAGTAAGAACTTATTCTTGAAGGTATGGCATTATGACTCTTTGTTAAACATCAATCGCATTGTGTAGTAGTTGATTTCGTAGTTTATTTTTTTTCTCCTATATTGTGCACAGAATGGCTTAGGTTAACCTATGATATTTATAAATGCAGGATAAGAAGAGTAGGTTCTATATTGTTTCCGCGTTGGCAGATACTAAAGTAGATCTGAAAGGTATGCAAGTCTTCCTAATTTGATTCATTTTTTTTAAAGTAATCTGTAGTTTAGGCATCACAAAGTAGTAGTTTTTGAGCTGTCATGTAAATTATGCTTTTTTTTTTTTTTTTTTTATGTACCATTTGGACCATGTCTTTGACATGGTTTAGCACTTTGGATGTGCCATAGCGTGGTAATGATCTTTATCTGTTACTTGAAAGCTGAGCAGTTCTATCTGTGAGGCTTGGTCTCGGAAAAGGTAACTTGAGGATGGCTCCTGAAGAAGCACTGGGAGAAATACTTCAGGTGGGCATATGCTAATACTCACTTTTCTCGGAACTGTTAATACGAACAAACCAAGTAGGCTATTCTATACACCTTTTCCAAAAAAAAATTAACTAGGCGTTCGATAACTACCATAAGTATGTTAAAGTATAAATGTGTGCATCTTTGTAATCTTCTTTCTGACCCTGTATGTTGCATTTTTATTTTCCAGGTCCCACTGGGTTGTGTTACTCCTTTATCACTGGTGAACGAATCTGCGCGGTATTTGTCTTTCATTTCATGTAGATATTTTATGACTTTTTCTCTTCATGAATCTCCACCTTGTGTTGCAACTGTGAACGTAAAATTAATGTATTTTGTGTCCTTCAACCAGTACTTATTAGTTATTACCATGCAATTGATGCCACTTTTCCCTACATAACAATCCAATATACATTCAACCACTTAACTGAATAAAAGTCATAACTTTTATATGGTTTTGATTTTAAACTTGATCTAAGTGGTGGAAACAGTCATCTTTCTAGCCGAGTTCCTGTTGATTATCTTGTGCATGATATACTTCAGCCCTCTTCTATTATTTTCGTTGTGAATTCTCTCATGTTTTGTCTCTTTCTTGCAGCAATGTCTCTCTGCTCTTGGATCAAAGATTTAAAAGTCAGAAGTTTTGCTTCTTCCACCCGTTATCGAATGACATGTCAGTCTGTAAGTATTCAAGAGTTTAGGCACTATGGGTTTTGATGAATGGAATGATGTATTGAAGACTCCTAATATCTATGTCCTCTGTATGAAATAGTGTCTGGATATTCATTAATGCGGGCTATTGCTGAACTGCTAGTTCTAGTTATTTAGGCACTATTTTCAATTACCTTAACTTTGAAGTCTCTGGTGATGTCATTGTGCCTTAACATGACCTTTATTAGTTCTCTTCATCTGTGAATGTGAATGCACTGTTATAAACTTATAATTATTATTATTGATGTTGTCAATATTTTTGCATTCATCTTATCATTAGTTTGAACTTCCCAAATCTTTCATCACAAATTTGTCAGGCACTGCAAGCATTATGGATTCCTGGTGTTATTTTTCTTTGATATGTTTTACCCTGATCCAATACTTATATTTCTGTTCCCAGCACTAACTACCAATGGTCTAGACAAGTTTCTTAAGTCAATTGAGAGAGACCCCTCATATGTTGACTTGGAGGTAATAAAAATTATGTTATCAGCATTCATTAATGAATATTATATCATTCCATCAAACATAATCGTTTCGTTGCAGGCTAATCCATCAGTTGGGAAGGACCAACCTCCTGATCTTGCATCTCTCGTTCCATTGAGTTCTGTAGCGTTGCCAGATCACCCAGAGACAGCAGCTTCGTCAAAAGTTTCTACAGAAAATAAAGTTTCTGCAAGCAAGTCCACAAAAAGTGCAGGTACTATCATGTTTAGATGAGATTTGTTATTATCTAGAATGAGAGTTGACATGCAAAATTAATTCTCCTCGGCAGTAGTGGCAGTCTTAGGTTCAGATTTTATGTAACCGAAAAAAGAAGAGAACCAAATTCTTTTTGATAGGTTAAAAGTTTACTGTGTAAACAGACTTGAAAGTTTCTTATAGAGGTCCATATAAAATGAAGAGATTTAATTGAATTGAACTCAAGTTGTAAAATTAATTTAATTTCTTTACTTTTCAGCTAGTCCCGGTGAGTTTTTGCTCGGGAGATTTATATCTCGATAAAGGGGTCTTATGTGCCTGTTCTTATTGAATTGTGTTTTGTTTTTCTAGTATGTTTAACTTTTGATAAGAACTTATCATACAATGTCTTGATACTCATAATTATAGTTTTGATTGTAATCTACTTCCTTGGGATAAAATTAGACTTTCTTTTTTGTGTATGGGTATGTAATGTAAGGCTTCCATTTATTGATATTGGTGTTAACCAGTCAAATGTTCTTTCATGATGCAGCAAGCACATCTAAGCCGTCCATCAGTGCAGAAGTTGCCCAGGATAAACCAGCCAACATCACAGATGTTGGGAAACTGGTTGATGATTTGCTGGACTCTACTTCTGCTCTGTTGCTGAAAGAGGTTAGGAGAATGCTATGCTTTCTCTCCAATTTCAATTCTAGCAGTTTTCTTTGATGTGCTTACCAAAATCAAGGCATTACAGATTACGGAGAAGAATTTTAAGGAACATGGTGACAAGCTTGCAGAAGATATATCGAAGAAAATAAAAAGTCAACTAGCTGCAGAATTGCACAATACAGTTGTAAGTGTTTTGCTTTGATGCTGGAATGATTTTATTTTAAGTCATTTGTTATCAATGATTAAGAAGCCGTTACAGTCACAGTATCTTTGTAGTGCATGTTGTTATGCGTGTACCTCTGTTGAGAAGCTTAAAACTATGGTTCGTATTCAGACATGTTATCGTCTTTTTTGCAGATGATTTTCAAAAATACAGCATACACGGAAGGGTTCCATGCTGGGATGCACTGTCATCCAAAGCGTTCTTACTGATGTCATGAGCTCTTTCTATCTCGCTGAAGACGTAGTGCAGAATCAAACAAGCTCTGTGCCTCTCGATTACAAATCTATTTTAAGCTACGCTATATGCTAACTCAGAGGCTTTTTCTGACATTAAATAGAGTAGATACAATGCGTCATTTAAGAAACCTGTTAATACTTTTGTTCTTTATGATGGATTAACTGTTCTAAAACATGAATTTATGTAAACATGTATTGATTATGTACATCTGATCATGTTCTTAATCAAGTCATTTACAATATCAGATTATTAGTTACACATTGTTTGGATTCTGATATCATATATTGATTGGCGTATAGTTTTAGCTTCCGTATGCATTTGTACCAGCTTTTGCTCCTGGAGAAAAGGTCATCCAACTGCTGTATGATGCAAAACTCTATTCAGAACTACAACACTAGCATGGAAACGTGTTGTACTTGTACCTGATCATTGTTGAAGTCATCAATTTCGTGCAACATGATGATGGGGATGTACCGAAAGCTACTGAAGCAAGCAACACGCAAAGGCTAAAGAATGGAGCAAGAATGCCACCAAGGGTTGGCTACAATAAAACATATTCTCAGTTTCAGTATCAAGATAGCAGTCCATTCACTCCATTTGCAAAACTACACTGCAAACAGAATATCCAACTCTAACCGAACATTTTTTTTTTCTTGCATGACAGGTTTTTTGTCTGTATTCTCTATCAAACACCTTTACTCACAATAACAACTCCTTAATCATATTACAGGTACATCCAACACTAATAGTTTGAACTTTGAACATATATAGTCCACAGTTTTATTTCAATAAACTCTTTATTACTTGTAACTGAATGAAGTAATTGAAATCAACACTAACCAACTCTAGAAGTAGCACTATGAGCATCATCATTTCCACCCTGAGGTTCAATCCGGCGATATCTCCCCCTAAACGGCCATAAAGACCCGAACCGGCTCCACCTGCCACCACGCCTTCCCCTCCTCCCTCCACCGCTGTTCGAGCCCTCCAACTCCTCGTCAGTCGAAACCGGAATCTCAACCCGGCAAACAGGACAAGAATTGTGAAGCCTCAGCCAAGGCACTATGCACTCACCATGGTATATATGCTTGCATGGGAGCTCCCTAGCCTCTCCACCCACCTTAAACTCCTCCATGCAAATAGGACAATTCGTGTCATTACTCAAATGGGCCTCGTTAATTTTAACGATCGGGATTAAGTTGATTGCCGGCTCCGGTACGGGTGGCGGTCCGGGGCGATCATCTTGGGTGAGCTCCTCAATGAGTCTCTGGAGCCCCGACCCGAAAAAATAGTTTCCCGGATCCGGTCCACGTGGAACCGGTAAAACCGGGTTTTGACTATCTCTTGATCTAGGATTCCTAGAGAGGCTAGGAAGGGGTTGAACGGGGTCATCGTTGATGGGTCGGACTACGATCCATGTCCTGGGTCTGTTTCGAGTACCAAGTTCCGGATGAGTCGGATCCCCGCGCTCCATGTCATCATCCAAGCTGCGGTGTCTTCTACGCCTACTTGGGCGGGAACGTCGGGTTTCGGGTTCTGGGTCAAGTAGTCCGCTATTAAAAACACGGATGGGCGGGTCGAGCATGAGGGAAAGCGCTTCAAGCAAACGAGCTTCTGGGGTGGAATCAAAGTCAGTGTAGTCGATGAAGCGGCGAGTAGGGCGGAATGTGATGTCCATTTCAGCAAGGAACTCACCGAAACAGCGCGGGCATATGACCGGGTCGGGTGTGGAGGCGATTCTGACCTGCCTTTGGCATTGGTAGCACCAGTAGACCTGGTAGATTGGCCGAGAGCGGGAGTTATTTCTGGGACGACGAGGGGGGCTCAGAGACATGGTTGAGGTCTCTGAAAATGGAAATATTCTAGTTTCTGTTTTGGGTTTTGCGAACTATTAATATGTATGTATACGAGGAATGAAAACTAGAATGGCTTTTGGGATACACAAAGTAATTAATCCTAGCCTGTTACCTACCTTTCATTCTTGTTTGCTTGCTTTATTTCTCTGCCATGATCTCTGAGAACGGTTAGATTATTGCTTTGTGGGTTCAGCGTGTTTCTTTGGTGAGAAGGAAAGGATGAGTGAGCTAGGGTCTCATGCATGCCATGCAAATTAGGTTTCCTATTGCGAGAGATGGAATATCTGGTTCAAACGGCAATGCTAGCCAAGAGATTATGCTCGTCGTGTTTTTGCTCACCTCTCTGTCCGGAAGCACAGTAAATGCAGAAGATAAATTCTTAAACTTTATGATCAATTTTTTTTTTTTTTTTTTCAGTTTGTTGATCCTGTTGTGACCTGGGAAAGAAAACTTATGGCTGTTGTACGTAATGAGCCTATGACCCAAATTAATAAAAACTCTGCAATGGAATAGAGGCAGAGACAATAATCGATTAAAGTTCAACTTCGGCTTCAAGTCTTCAACTACAGTCAAGTTTACGCGCCATGAAAATTTCAGTCAAATTTGCTGTGTAGGTGGTTTGTGTTTGTATGGGCCCGCTGGGAATAGGTTTTGAAGTAAGGTATCTTTACTTTTGGTGTTTCAAATTTGAAGGGCAACTCTAGCTAGCTTCGAATTAGCTGTTCGTCCATTTGCTGAGTTCATCACCTACATCTCTGTCTCTGTCTCATTGACTATCTCTCTTTTTAACCTGCTTCACTTTCTTTCGGTGAAGTTTCAATCTCCTATTCGTCTTGCTGTCGATCTATAAACTAAATTATTGGACGTCCTTCAAATTTGGAGAGTTTTATAAGGTACGGCATGAAGATGGGGATAGGAGCACAACATTTCCTGTTGCGTCATAACAAGTTATACTCTTCTTCTTCTTAAATGTCTTACTTGTTGAGCTGGAATTAGTTAGCCTAGAAAGTATGAAAACTAATTAGCTTATCTCGACGAGTATAAAGAGCGTAGATGTCCCATTTGGCCAATCAAGTATCCATACATGTATCTTCAGCTGGGCTTTGGAGTCGAACCCTAGCCTAGACATCCACAAATTAACATATGTCTAGTTTGTGCAGAGGTAGATTTCCTACTGTGATAAGGAAAGCTTACGATACATGAGTTTGAATCATATAACTCCTGTATCATAACAAAACTTAAATCCTTATTCATGTATTAAAAAAATTAGGCTAGTTTATGGTTGCTCTCCGATGTGACATGGATGGAGAAGGCATAAAACTTGCACCCAATTAGGCCAAATCATGAAATATTAACACTTTGAAATCGCGCCTAGCATCACCTCGACACTTCTTGATCCAAAAGATATGAACCCTTGATTTTAAGGTATATCGCATTAAAGTGCAAATATGCTAGTGAAGTTTCACAGTATGTCAAATTTGATTAATTTCTCTGGGACCGCTGGGAAGTTTTCAAATCTGGTTAGCCAAACTTTATGGTGTTTTAACTTTGAAGGCAACTCGAGCAAGCATAACAACTCTGTCTAGGTCTTCATTTGATGAGTTCATCACATCCATCTTAGTCTACTCCAGACCGACTCTCCCAATATTGTTGACTAGTTTTCCTGTCTAGTCTGTTTATAAATAAGTGAAATATATATATATATATAACACAAGTGAATTTTTTTTGTTAATTAATCTAACAAATTAACATAGCAAACGCATCGATCCAATAGTTTTGAAGAAGTGCATGTCAAATCGTAATGAGAGGAGAAAAGACTAATTACCCAAAAATATCTAGCTATACAATTTCTTTATAGAAATTACTTTTATCCGTACTTTTCGTGGATGTCAATTTTGAAGCTTCTGGGTGTTCATCTTTTCACGATTCTGGGGTACTGGCATGGTCTTGAATAGTAGGGGAGGGAAAGAAAGATAGGGGCTAGGAGTACTAAGAGTAAAGGAAGAAAAGCTTTTGTCATTAGTCGTTTGCATAGATCGATCACTGCTTCTGATCTCAGATTTGTAAAAAGAGATAGACGTTGTACTCTATTTGAATATAAATCGCTCACAATCTTACAAATTAAAGTGTGAAATGTGGTTTACTTTATTCAAGGAGATAAATTGTTCTTGCGTCCCCATGTTCCCAAGTTCCTAATGCGTTAAGTTGTTGGTTAAGCTGCACATTAAGATTTGGAATTAGAAAAGGGCTTTTCTCGGTGCTAGGTAAAATCAAAGTACTTGAAATGGCATCGATTGCCATAACTAATAACCAAACAGATCCTCAAGTAGTTCCCTCCATCTTTCCAGCAAAGCAAAGTTTCCCTGAAAATGATTCAATTTCTTGCCTAACACATCTCACATACATGTAAGTTTAATTAATTATAACTTTTATTTTACACAGAAAAGTTGGAAACATAGTGTTAAAACGTACTTGAATTAGCATTTCTCAATTTCGACTATAATGTAACTCTACGACTATATTTGTGAGATTTGCATTCACATTCTCTTTCGAGTACTGAAAAAAAAAAGAGTGATGATTTCCTAGAAATTTCAGCACAGCTGGCCACACTCATCAAGATCCAGATTACACTAAATCATTACTGGTTTATTGAATTATGGTCAACAATAAAAGGGAATCTTACATGCATGCTTGTTTTGTAGTTGTTTTCCCCTTTGCGATTGCGAACATTTACCAATTGGTGCAACTATGGCACATTTCACATATATGCTTTATACATCATTTTGGGAAATGCTGTTTAGGCCTAGCGAGGAGGCCGGCAAATAAGTGAGAAGCTAAGGCTAGGGCAGGTGGGAAAGGCTCTGTGATTCTTTCTTTGTAGAACTTCACTGAATGCGACACAATGAAGCTTCCTATATATATTGCTGTCAGTGTACGTTGATGATATGACTTATACGAGCATAGTGCTAGCTTCTATTCCTTATATATATATGCTCAGTTGCTCACACATAAAACCTCGGTAAAATTTCGCACTAGGTCTAAACTCTCAAGACCGGTCCTGGATATTCTGCTGGTATAGATGCATGGTGTTTAGCTAAATACGTAGGTAGTGCAAACATAATTAATAATACAAATAATAGACGAGACGAGTTGAATATATAGTTAACAAGAGTTCAGTTAAATAAATAATAAAATTTTGAAAACTTTACTATATATAAGGAATTTATAGCAGAAGATTTTTCTAGATTTTATAAAGTTGGGAAAAAACATAAGAAAAAAATCATAACTTCCATGCATGGGACATATATAGACATGGAGGAATGCTAAGTGTGATAATGGATAATCATTGCATGAAACCAGACATGCTTTCATATCTTTGTCTATTTTATCATAATACACAGACAATCAATTAAAATCACTGAATACTTCACCATTTTCATATAATATTTAACCATGTAAGGTCTCCATGACCACCGCTCGATTAGAACGAGGGGTATTCTTAACTAGGAGAGATTATATACGATCTTGAGCAGTTCATGTCCTTTGAACGTACACATAAAACTAGGGTTTTGTGAGATTATAAAACTTCAACTTGACCATATATATGTCGATCGTATTAAACTGAATGTTAGAGGTTAAATAAAAAATTGTAATTAAGAACATAAAAACTACTAGTTTATATCCACATTTCCAAATGCATTAGATCCTAACTGTTTAACTTTTGCATCAACAAACAGTTAACAGGTTTTGCAACGAGCTTAATCTGCATTTCCAAATCTTGCATCTATGAACATTTCACTTTTGATTTCAGGGGAACGGATTCAAATTCAGATTCGTCAGGAAATTAGTTCGAAAATTAGTAGGGGGGGGGGGGGGGTAAACTCATGTTCAAAATAATACGATTTTGAAAATAATAATAATAATTAACTTCAAAGTCTGATTCTGTCATATTTGTATATTGTTTGATCAAAATATATATGAATAATTTCTATTCAAAAAATGCGTAACTTGATCACACTCAAACGCTGGAGTATAACTTAATCACCCCTCTGGTTTTTCTGTGATTAGATTATTGGTAGAACAACCCACTACCACACTACCAAGCTCGTCTCCAATTTAGTAATGAGCGAGACATTAAATGGAGATTCACCCCAAGAAAAAATTGACTAGAAGAAGAAGTCTAGAAATGTGATTCAAGTGAATCAGATGCATTCATGATATATAATAATTCAATTTCTTGCCATGGTGGTCAGAAATTGAATCCTCCCAAGCGAAGGAAATGTACAATTTTCTAACCACATGTGGACCAAATAATGCAATCCCCCAAATGGGCAGTCTATAATACTAAATTGATAGGACACACTCCACGACATCTACAACCCAACAAATTGATTAACAATCATAACCCAGTTTGCCCCAGTTTGCAGTTATCACAGTATTCCCAAATCCCCACCATTAATGAAAGTCAGAGACTAGTATGGCATGTATGTTAGGGACAACTAACCCAAAGCTAGGTCAGGGCTGATGTAGTCCCCCTCCTAATTCTAGTTTGATTCAAACCTACATTGCATATAGTAATTTTGGTCAAAGATTAATTGTAACAATTATTTAACCCTCCCCCCTTGAATATGATAGTCCAACAGTACCTTTTTTTCTTGTTGGACATGACACTCCTTTTGTGAAATGTCATGCGGGAGTGGTTAGAGAAACTTAAACAGGGAAAGCTTTTGAATTTTAGGGTATTTCTACGTACCCTCTGTGACCAAAAAGAAAAGAAACAGAATCTTATCAGAAAACCCAGCGACGTCTACTAACACAAATGAATCATTCATGATTCTACTAATAACATTCATTCGTTTACTCACACATTAAAGAATTAATTAATATGAGTGTAGGTCTCACCTAATTATCAAGAATCGCTTCTTGAATATTTTTTACCTTAATAACGAAGAGAAGATATAGGGTTTAAGAATCAATCACATACCGATTCTTTCATTCGATCTTCATTCCAATTATCTGTGGTTCATAACCTCTAATTCTAGCCGCCCCAATTTATGAAATGAATCATGACCTTTTTCCAATCTAACAGTAAATCAACTCTCTATGTGTTAAAATGTTGTACTTCATACACCGATATATCACTTTTAACACAGATAAACTATGATTTCAAAAATAAAAAAAGGAGAGAAAGTTCTTCTTCTGCTGGGTTTTTCATGATTTAAAAACTGGATGCAACAGAGATTGTGGATCCAGCAAGCAATAAAAGCTTAAAGATTTGAGGGGGAGGACAAGAACCCCACCCACCATTCCACATGATGGCTTTTTTTGTTATAGAAATATAAGCCAATCTCTAACATTATCCCATTGGGTGAGGAGGAGACCTCTCACATGGCTGCTTAGCATTAGACATTAGTTTAGTGAAATGACACCCTTGGGCTTATCGGCATTGTGTAAATTATGTTTACTCTAGCCGATTCAAATATTGGACTAACCTATTTGTCACACATTGTGTGAGAAAAGTGTTTGAACTCGTAGTATATATTTATATAGTTGCATAGCTAAAAAGGGGTAATGGTCACTTTTTTGGCTACATCATGTGGGGTGGTGTTGGCATAGTGGAGGAGAATAGTGGTATCAGTAATGGAGCCTAGAGAGTGAGAGATCCTCCCCATCTTCTCACGTTACTACTTATCTTTTGACATTTTCTGTCCTATGGTCATCGCATGGATTGGTCGGACACTTGTTTGTACGGAAAGGACCTAGCTGAAAATAATGAAATAAATGCTCATGGAGTAAATTATCGATCTTGATAATATACTGATTTAGTAATAGGATGAATCAACAGTACCAAGAGCATTTAGTAGTTTCACGTTTTGCAACTTCCCTTTGTCAAAGTGGGACTTGAAAAAGAAGTACACTTTCTAGGTTGAATGATGAAACTTAAACTTCACCCTATTTTTTGGCCGGTGTTGGTTCTCTGAACAAAAATGATTTGGAGTCGATTGACAGGGCGGTGGGGGCAAGCTTAACATTCCATTCCTTGTAAGGCTCCAACAATGAAGATGGGGTTCTTCCTTTTTGGTTGGAGAAGATAAGATTTCAGATTTCCAGGTACCAATTGGCATCGGCATCATGACTTTTTAACTATAGGTTTCTGGTTTTGTTAATGATAGAATGATGAAGATGATAGAGGCCACATAACAAAGAGACAAGCTGGGATCCCAACTTTGATCTCATTATTGCAGAGCACAGAGCACAATAATGCAACTTCGTGCGGAAGAACCCTACTGCATCACTGAGTTCAAGTAGACATGAAAAGAAAGGAGGAAAGAACACAGCTTTTCTTTTTGAAATTTCATCTTCCATTGATATACAAGGTGTCTGTACAAGTTACAGTGTGATGATCGAAGCCTCAAACATATGCTCTTTCTATCTCACTCTCTCTCAAGTCTCAACCTCCGATGAGCTTGTGCTCGCCGGGTTGACATTTCCAAAGCACTTAAAATTAGTAAAATTTACACTACCAAAAAAGAAACAGTACTAGTCTTTCAGACACTTGTATCACAAAACTTGCCATCCATTCGGTTTTGAACGGCTTTGACAGCAGCAACTCTGGCGGCAGTGGCAGCTCTATTTGAAGCCATGACCGCCTTGTTCACCTGTTCATCCACCCGCCGGAGGTTAGCAGCATTCTGTGCTGCTCTCCTAGCACCCTGCCATTTAAGATCAAGGAAAAGAATGAGCTACAGGAAATCGAATAAAATGAAAACATGATGAGCACAAGAACAAATTAGACGGCTAAATACCTGAACAGCTCGGACAACTGCATCGTTTAATGGCATGAGAGGGTGCTTGAGGGTGCCACCATCCCAAACGCCACATCTTGTATCGCCACTCCGGAAGGTATAAACGCCATAGCCTTGCTTTCTGCCCTCATGCCACGACCCCTCGTAACAGTGGCCATTAGCAAAGTGATAGATACCAAATCCATGGATCTTGTCTCCGAAATACTCCCCTGCGTATCTATCTCCATTTCTGCAACAAAAGTCAAATTTACCAACTTGATCAGGTAAAAAATTCATCATATTCACTCAGAAACCAGTCCTCCCCATGAGCCAATTTCAGTTTCGGCATCTATTCAAACCAATGTCAGTCAAAACAAGTACAGAGTTGAATTGCATAACATCAACTCCCAACTACTCAGCAACTACAACATAGGGAAATTAAAAAAACCAGCCAAGAAAGCCAAATCCAAATTCTTGACACAATAATCCAAAAGCAGAACACCATCAAAGAACTTAACAAACTAAAATTCCAAAAACAGAAAACCCTCCCCAAGATCACTTAAACCCAGAAAACAACCTCCACTGTTTCATTAAAATGAACAGAGAAAAACAGTAACCCCCCAATTAAAAAAGTAAATAAATAATCATCACCCAAAAACACAGCATATTCAAAATTAAAAACAAAGAATGAAGAACACTGACCTAAAATGGTAGCAACCAAGTCCATGCTTGGCCCCATACTTGAACTCCCCAGCATAACAGCTGCCATCGGAGCAAGTCTGAACACCAACACCATGGCTCTGACCATTACACCACTCCCCTGAGTAAGAATCCCCCGTGTAAAATCTATACACTCCATAACCGTGCCTCGATCCCTGCCTATACTGACCCTTATATCTACTCCCCCTAGCCCAGCTCTCAATCCCATACCCATCATACTTGGCATCGATCCAATCACCCTCATATCTCCCATTCACAAAGTAATTGTAAACCCCGCTGCCGTTGCTTTTGCCCTTGTGGAACTCGCCCTCGTAGAAATCGCCGTTGCTGTAGAACTCCACGCCCTCCCGGATGATCCGGTTTTGTTCTTTTCGGGTCTTCGGGTTCGGGTTGTGGTCCGACCCGATGAACCACTGCACGGGCTTGTTGTGCTGTCCCGCAGCGGCCCGGCATATTCGGAACCGCGCGGATTTCTCGTCCCACGAGTGCTTCATGACCGAGACGCTGTGGTGGATCAGCGACTTGTTCTTGTTCGCCAAGAAAAGCGTGACCGCCACGAACACCAGCGCCAGCAGGAGATTCTCCGACGTCGGAATCTCGTCCCGGCGGAGGTAGTAGAAGAACAAGAACCCGAACAGCGTGAAGAAAATGAGCGACGTCACGGCCGTTAGCTGTCCTCCGTTGCCGGACCGGGTCGACTCCGCGGGCCGGAGCGGTAGCAGCTTGCTGGCGCTGTTTTTCGGCTTCTGCTCCTCCTCGTCGCCGAAGTTCTGATTGTGGTAGTTACCGGCGGCGACGTCATCCTCGGTGAGGGAGGACATGCTGTGAATGGAGGATCGGATAGTAGGGGAGGACCGCAGGAGCGACGACTGGGTCCTCGTAAGCTTCGCCTGGCTTTTCTGACCGTCCATTTGCTGTAACGCCTCTCTCTCTGACTAAACCTCACCCGTCCGATCAAAACACTCTCTCTCTCTGTCTTGCTGACTAAGCGCACCACCACATATAACGGGAAATGGTTAACACAAGTGTCGAAGCCGCCGGCGACATCTGACGAAAGCGGCGCAGGTTAAGCTCTCCTGGGAAGGACCCCACTGAGCGGCGTAAGTTAGCGCCAAACTGAAACAGAATTGGTTTCTCCGGAGAGAGAATTAAGAGGGAGTGTTGTGTGTTGTGTGTTGTGAGAGGGAAGAGTTGGAGTTGCCTGGAGAACTGGACCAGCTCTCTTTCGGGCTTTTGATTTTATTTATGCATATTTGTGGGGTTAAGAGAGAGAAAGTGGGAGTCGTGTTCCAGATGGACCGTTGGATCTGGATCGACGGTGGGGTTTACATTTGTGTGGGCCCGGTCTTAGTCGCCGCGATCTGGTCGTCCGATCTAGATTCGGCTCCGGCTCCTTTTCTCGCTTTACTGTGCAGGCCGGCACGTGACACTGCCACGTCACCCTCTCTCTCAGCACTACTTTTTTTCTGTACCACGGTAACTAATTTTAACTCTTTTTTTTTTTTTTGGAATGAACTAATTTTAACGCTTGGGGTTTATATTTACTCCGAATCTTCTTTGTAATTTAACTTGAGAATTGGGTTTAGGGGTGTGATAATGTTTGGTGTTGTTGAATGATTAAGCATGATTAGTGAAACCATTTTCTCTTGGAGAGGCAGTGCATTTTGGGAAAGAGTAAAAGATTCTTATCTAGTTTAAGTGAAAGTTACTCTGGGAGTCACTTTGCAAGTTTGCATGAAAAAGGAAAGTAATTAAGTGGATTATCTATCACTGGTTTTTCTCAACTACATTGATATCTGTGGGGCAGGGAAAAAATAGGTAATTTTTTAATTTTTTTTTCCCCAATTGCTGGAAGGGAAATGTTGGTCCACCCAAAGTTTTAGGAAATTTGGGTTATTTTTAGGGTACCCTATTTAAGGACCTTTTGGAAAATTCCCAAGGACTCTGTCTAGTTTGTCATTACTTCATATACATACATGCTTCTTATTCCATACCTTACATATGAGGACTGAGGCCATATATGCATCTACTTTATACAATATCATCTATGTCTATAATGCAAGTGTAAAATTGGTAAAGAAGCTCTCAATTGTGAGTTTAAAGGGTTTATGAGATTCAAAGTTATGATATTTTCTTCCCTTCACAGTTCACACTCATTTTGCTTTACTCCTATTCATCATTGAGAGGGATGAAACTAAAATCATATTAGTCATGTCTTATCCCAATTATGACACAGCTCCAAATTACTTTATGTTGAAATAACAATAAGCAGTTTAGTAATACGATACAAATAAAGACCAGCTTGAAATAGTGAGTATTAATCACAATTTTTTTTAAAATTTATTTATTTCTAACCGTGTGACGTATAAACGATATAACATATATGCAAACTATATAACGTGATGAAATGATTACATCACAAAAATGGAATGAAGTATTGCCCATAAAACCAAACAGCAAAACAATTAGAAGATGAACCTAGTTGGTCTAACTTCCAATAGTGTATGAATAGCACACTACATGACATAAAGTTTTGATGCAGTGAGCTCAACTCACTCAATTATCGATTGTTACTTGCAATACGAAATGGCAATTGGATCATGACGTTACACAACTTACCCTAAAAAACTACTGCAAAGTGCAAGAAAATTATCGATAAAATAAAGAAAGCACATGAATAGAAAGGTAACATAAAAGTTATTAGGCCAAAATTCCCATATCTTTGCTATTTTCCAAGCATGAAGTATGAAACTTTTAAACATGCATCACAAATCCCTCTGTTTTTATATTTTCGTTGCTAGATAGATGAACATCTTCACGTTGTTTCAAACAAAATGACGAACCAGGAAAATGTTTGTTTTTTGATAGCAACATTCTTCGAAATATTTCTTTTGAGTTTGATGTGTAATGATCAAGCAGGTCAGCAGGGTACTCATTGTCAAGATTTGTAGGCTACCTGCACCACAACAATGTTAACATGGAAATTAATAAATCAATTGTTTGGCGTCATAGTAATTAGACGGCTGCATAGTAATCTGGGTATGGATGATAATTGTGTAGTTAATAGTAGTTATCTTATCCGTGATGTGAATCATATTGTCAAACTAGGCTAGCTTGTGAATATTGTAGTTCATGCTAAATATGAAGAACAAGTGGATGTTTGAGTAGCCGCATATACCTCTATCGCTTTACTGTTTGAATTGATTGGCAATGAGCGTATTTGAAAGGATATAACAAATATTTAAAAAATTCCGATTAAATATTGAGATTTCATTATTTTCTCAAATATTTTTTACACACTAATTAATATCAATGTATCTTCTCATGACGCTTCTTCTCTTTAGTCACCAACAATGCATTGAAATTGAACTCAAATAAGCGTTGGGAGCATTCGACTTGAATATGAGTTATATATCTAGGCTCGTAGTAATTCGACTACTTGAGGTGGTTTCGAAATTTTAGAGATTTTTTCTATATATATATATATATATTTTTTTCTTCAAAAAAATAAAGATTTTTACTTGATGAACAAGTTTCTCATTTCTATTTAAAATGGGATTGTAAATCTCTTGCCATGAAGAAGAAATGGTACTCCAAACTCCTCCAATTGACTCAATCCAAGGCCATGAGTTTTGCAAATAAAGAGGAACTCATGCTTCTCTCATTCCCTTATCATCATGACATGGATATCTCTATTAATAATATGTGAAGATTACATTGTTTTCAAGAAGTGTGTCTCATACAAAATCCATTGGAAATCATTTTCAAGCTTCGAAACCGCAAAACAAAGATTTAAAGGCCTTAGCCGGCCAACCAAGAATAATATAGAATTAGTGCACCAACCCAAAAGAGATTTAGAAAGTTAAGAACAAAAGATGATTAACGATCGATAGTCAAGTACCAATTAAATGCCTAATCTTTGAACCGGTATAAGTGGATATGAATTATTGTGATGTTTCAATTACAATAATTGTGAAATATACTATGAAATCGGAAGTTGTAATCTATATTATTATTAAAAAAAAAAAAAAAAAACCACTTTGTTAGTGTCTGTGAAAAGACATGGACACCCTTACACCATATTTTATTTTTAATTAAATTGTAATATTTGAAGGACATCACGGTAAATAATAATAAAAAATTAAAAAAAATTAAATAAATAAATTAGATAACTATTTTTTGCACAACTTCCCACTAGATTCATCTGTAAATAACTTTCCAACCAACCCTCTATAAATATTTCCAAACAAAATATAAAATAACTATTTTTTTTATCAAAAATTTATTTTACATATACGTAACATATGTGGGCAGAACTAGTATTAGTTAAAACTTCCCAAAAATTTATTTACCATCAACAGGCATGACAACACCATGACTATCTTTGATTTTAAGGAGGGTGTATTGTATATGGATTTGTATGGATTTTTTTTTTAATTCATACACTTTCAGAATAATCTACAGACTTTTTGAAAAACCACAAACTTATATAGATTTCCGTCGATTTCTTTAAAATCATTGATTTTGATTATAGACTTTTATTGATTTATGAAAATCCACAGAGTTCATTATGAATGAATTCTACAAATTTCACCTAAAAATAATGTTATAACAGAAAATAATTAGAACATAAAGGAAAAATATCTCAATGTAATGAATAAAAACACAGGTAAATGTATCAAATACAAAACAAAAATATACCAAAAAAATAGAAAAATAAAAAATACTTTAATAAAATTTCATGTTGGCGGACGAGTCCCTGAAACAATGAAAATATCATTTTTCTCCTTCATCGTCACTTTCTTCATTGTTATTGTTTTCATTATTGGCATGTTATTGAGTATTTGGTTGGGCATCTTCCCACATATGACTGGCAATACTCATTCTCCATTCATTAGCACTATCTCTCTGCTGTTCTTGGGTTTGAAAATCATCTCATTTAAAATTATTTTCTTGATCGACTCTTGGGTCTTTTTCTAGTTATGGAAGAAATTCATCGGAACAACATTCTTGTCGAAAAAAATTGTCCAATCCTACACAAGCCTAAACTAGCTCTGTTTGTGTCTTGTATAGAAATGGTGGTGCTGATTTGAAAATAGTGAAACATGACTTGAATACTCTAAATATCCTCTCAATTACGTTCCTCAAGAAAGCATGTCGAAGATTGAATAACTCAATTGCATTAATAGGATGATTTTCTTCACCACCAAAGTCTTTGAGATGAAATCGGGTACCTCGAAATGGAGATAAAAATCGGCGTCGATTGGAAAATTCGCAGTCACCTAAGTAATATTTACCTAATAATGAAAGAAAACATATAGTAATTAGTGATTTATATATCATGATTTTAGAGAAAAGGACCATCTAGCTTTGTAAATTAGAAAAAAAACCCCATGTTTTTCACTTCATAAAAAAAGGCAGGTTTTTAATACTTTTATCACAAGAGGCTATTTTCATTTTTAGTAAATTATAAAAAAGGGCTGTTTTTGATTTTCTAACGGACGATTTTACCCTTAAGCATTGAATTTATCCCCGTTCTGTTACGTTTTCTCTTTCAGCTCTGTTTTCTTTTTCTTTTTCTCATTGACGCCTCTCTCTCTCTCTCTTTCTCTCTTTATCTCTGCCTCTGATCTTCAATTCCTCATCGCCTCTGATCTTCAATTCTTCATTGCCTCCGATATACAATTCCTTTTTTGCTGCCGATTTTGTAATTCGTTTTCTTCCGGCGATCTGCAATTCAACTGTTTAATTGCTCAATTTGCGATTCAGATTTGTCTCTGAATATTTGCGTTGCGATTGTTATTTGTCTCTGAATGAGGTATGTTAATGTTTTGCAGCTGTTTAGATTTGCTCATTCTGGCATTTTCGTTTTGCCTTTGAAACTTTGCGTCTGTTATTTGTCATACTGTTACTGCTCCGAAAACTTCCTCATATTGCTCCGAAAACTTCCTCATACTGCTCCGAAAAGTTCTTCATACTGCTCCGAAAACTTCCTCATCATCTTTTTTCCGTTCTGCATTTTTTTCATAGTTAGTTAGATAGTTACTGTTAGTGAGATATTTACCAAGATGATAGTTAGTACGATAGTTACCAATTTCATAGTTATTATTTCAGCTTCTACGATAGTTAGTAAGCTAGTTACTAGGCTGATAGTTGCTGTATTTTTTATTTTTCATAGTTAGTAAGATAGTTCCAACCATTTAATAGTTAGTAAGATAGTTACCAATTTCATAGTTATTATTTCAGCTTCTACGATAGTTAGTAAGCTAGTTACTAGGCTGATAGTTGTTGCATTTTTTATTTTTCATAGTTAGTAAGATAGTTAGTAAGATAGTTACTAAGTAATAGTTAGTAAGATAATTACTAAAATGATAGTTAGTACAATAGTTAGTAAGATAGTTACTGCGATGATAGATACTAGAATGGTTAGTAAGATAGTAATAGATATAATTATGATGCCCTCTGATAGTATTATAATTATTGATGTTGTTATGATTTTTCCTGTAGGTGCAATGGACAATTTTTATACTGCTAAGCTCGTGTATTCTGGTGAAGGAGCAGCACTTTCGTTTGTTCATAATTGTAGTTTTGTTGATTTTTGTCATAAGATACGTGATCGTTTTCCCGACTTGGAAAGATTGGTTTTCAAACTTAAGTACAATGTTTATCCAGATCCTACTGTTTACTTTCTGGAAAATGAGGTTGGTATGCACATGAGGTTTAGAGTTTTGGGACGATATCAATCTGATTTTGTTGATGTGGATGTTCATTGTGTGGATCCCATTGCTTATGTTTCCGAAAGTGCAGTTAGTAATACTATTAGTGAGGAGAGTAGTGTTTTGGTGGAAGAGAATGAATTTTTGGGATGTTATAGGCGTGAGGACCCAAAAATGTATATTTCTAAAGGATGGAAAGATCTTATTCACTCTAAGGGTCAGACGTTTGAGGGTGGGGTAAAAGAGTTTAGGCTCAAGTTGCGGATGTATGCTGTGGAGATTGGTTTTGAGTATTTTTCTGATTTTTCCTTTATATATTAGTTACATTTTATGTAATTATTGACTTTTAATTGTCTTATATCCTATTATAGACCGACTACAAATATGTAGTTTGATGTATATTCATTTGATCAATCTTATTCATTAATTAACGAGTATTGGAAAAATGAAATTGAAAACTCCATAAGTGACTCGAGCAAACAATAATATTTGTGTTTTAGGATTTCATAAATAAATGAGAAATAAATTAAAAATATTTAAAAAATAAATTCAACAACAATGGACATGTTAGTATAAGAGTTTGATTGCATAAAATATTATAAAAAAATGAGAGATAAAAAAAAACAGGAAAGACAGATGATAGTTAAAAAATAAAGAGATGACGAAGGATTAACCTCTTCATAGGCAGAAAATGTCTGTCGTAAACTTTTCGAAATCTTTGGTCTGGAGACTGGAAAAATATTGGAGTTTTGTGTGCATAACTTGCACTACAAAGTCCATGATTATTCCATAAGTATGAATGATATTTTGAATATCCTCAAAATTCTATTCATTTAAAAAAATTCATAATGAATACCCCTAAACTTTAGTAGACTCCATATTGATTTTTTTTAAATCCTAATTGAATACACTCAGATTTTTATGAACTTTTAAAAGTCTATATCAAATATACCTGGACTTTCAGATTTCATTGACTTCTATTAAACTCCTATTAATTCTATACACAATACACCCCTCTAAATTAAACCCAACTAAATTTCATATAATTTTTTTTTAAAAATATCGTTGCAATCTCCGATCAGAAAGAAAAAAAAAATTGGTTATGATCGACAATTAATTATTCGTGAGAATTAGTGATTTGTTTTTTTTTTATCTTAAGAATAAGTGACGTTGATTATGGCTGGCGGCTTCGGCTGGTCCTGATCGATCCTGATACTTAGCTATCAACCATCAACTATCACCATCTGATCAAGATCAGAACAAATACTCCAAAAATTCAAAACAAGTTCACTGATTTCGGTCCTCTTTAAATCATATTAATCAAATTGGGCGTGTCGTATCCCTCAACACACATATTTCTTAATTACTTAGTGTGTAGATAATGATATATGTCCAATGATAGTGTCTCAATCCTTAAACAAACAGGTCTACACTCTACTATATCATTCATTATGTTCTTTTGTAGGACCTTAATAATCCTGGTTACTTTGAGAGGTCCCATTATCCATAATTCCTTTATTTTCAGAGAAATACAAAATATAGAGTTTATATGTATACAGGTATGTATGCTTTGTCTATACGCATCTTGATGGCAATTTGCATCATTATTGTTTCTCTCTTCTGAATATATACAAAATGGCCATTATGATTCTCTAGCTGGATTTCAAGGATGGTTCTGTGGCTCTGAGCTCAACACCACCACAAAAAAATTGCTCTACGTGATCGAATGTATATACATAGCTGCATGTATATATTAGCTAGCTAGGATTAGGTTCCTCTATATACAATATCGATATTGTAAAGTTTGTCGTTTAAGTTCATTGACAAATTAGCAAGGAAATTATTGAGCTCAAATATGTGTTAGGGTTCTTTGATTCACAGTTCTACCCTAGCTTTTTCAAGTCTCCAATATATCATATTAGTTTCTGCAGCTTTAGTTGTTAATCCGAATGAGGAAAAAGGAAAACAGACGAATGCCTATTCACTTAAATGGGAGTAATGGACTGGTTGAAGTTGCCAAGCTCGATCGACTGTGGTGGTCCATTTCAAAGTTTTAAGGGCAGGCAGGCAGCAGGGACCTAGATGTGTTGTTGTTCCGTGCTCTTATGCACTCACAAAACAAAGCTAGCTTTGCCATAGGTTGAAACTATCAGTTTTCATTATTGAACCTTTTCTATCTACAAGAGGAGGAGTCATGTGTCACAGCTCAGAAAGCCTGTGATCGATATCTATATTAATAAAGTTCAAACTGATCAAAATTCAACACCTGCATGATCATATTTAGGAACCCAGCACACTGGACCAGTAGCAGCTTGAATCTTGCTAGCTACTAGCTAGCAAGCTTGATGCCCTTGATGCTAGTACGTGGTAGCTTAAATCCAACTATTTCAAACCCCAATCAATGCTTGCGGGCTCGATTGGGTTAGTTATTTAGCTCGAGTACTATACTGTTGGAAAAAAAAAAAATATATATATATATATAGCGAATATGCAGCAATTAAAAAGTGCTATGTTGAACCGATTCAAATTAATTAGTTATGTTCATTTGGTTTTCTTCGATCAGCCACACGTACACAATAACCTAAAAAAAGAAGAAGAAAGAACATGATTTAGCAGCATATACATAACAGACTTGTAAGGCGACTAGGCATGATTAGTTCACGAGGTAGTTAACTTTCACATTCTGGGAAGGTTTAATTCTATAAAATTTAGGAATCCCCAAAGGTAAGTTTGTGTGTACATACTTATAAGTACACACACACACACACACATATATATATATATATATATATATATATATATATATATATATATATATATATATATATATATTCACGTCACAAGTAGTGTAGAACCTAGCTGCGGACTTATTGGTGGTACTTAGTACCACATTGGTTAATCGATATAGTAACTGACGAACCGAGTATGTAATTAAGTTGTTTAACAAGGAATGTGGTACGTACTCCTCTCAATAATTTGATAACTATATATGTTGAGTTTAACAAGGCCACTAATTACACTATCCTCTATTTATGAATGAAATCAGATTGATTCAAAGAAAAAAAAAAGTAGCTTAGAACCAAGCAATGCGGTAAAAAACTCAAAATAATGAAGCAATGGACATGATTCATCATTCATGCCTCCAATTAATTCTAATGTAAAAAAAAAAAAATACAGAAAGAACTATGAGCTAGCTAGGAAAAAATAAGTCCAACACAGAACAAATAATCCTAATCAAGCAGTAGTTTCTACTTGGTTCTCAAGATCACCTACACGTTGTTCGTCTTCATTCTCCCTTGACATCTCCTCGAGGGATTTCCCCTTGGATTCAGGAACCAAGAACGTAAACAACAACCCTATGGCATTGATCACAGCAAGCACCAACAGAGAATTCTTCATTCCAATTCCAGCCGGAAACCCTGCATCAGCCTTAGCTTTGTCTTGATTCTGCGACGCATACAAGAACCCAAAAGCCCCGACAATCGCACCCGCCTTGCCGGCAGCCGCTGAAATTCCATGACAAGTGGATCGGTACCTTGCTGGAAAAATCTCGGCCGGCACAATAAATGTGGTGCTGTTAGGTCCGAAGTTGGCAAAGAAAAATGTGAGCGCATATAGCACAATAAATCCGATATTGTTCGCCGGCATACTCCAATGGTGGTATCCAAATCCCAAAACAAACATAAAATAAGTCATGAAAAAGAACCCAATCAGCTGAATACGGAATCGTCCAAAGTGCTTACGGTCGATCAAAGCCACAGTGAACCAATAGCCGGGAACAGTTCCACAAAGAGCAATTAGGGTTTGTGCCCTAGCAATCTTGAAAAGCTCATCAAGGGCAGTCATGGTCTTTGCGGCGGGTAGCCACCCCACAGCGCTGAAAATGTCCTTCTGGAAAAGGTTTTGGCAGTAGTAAGCAATGTCTAGCAAGAACCAACAGGAGGCTGTTCCCAGTAAATGTAACCCATGTCGCCTCATGAACTCCTTTGAAAACAGACCAAACTTGGCCTTATTGCTCTGCACTACTGTTTGCTCCACTGTTTGCTCCTTGATCTCGACGTTTAGGACTTTGGACATGTCTTCACAAGCTTTGGCTCCATCCTTGGCCACCAAGGCTGTGTAGCGAGGAGTCTCGGGCATTTGTCTTCTCCAGTAATAAGTAAGGGCCGCCGGAAGAGCTCCGAACATGAGAATGATCCTCCATACGTAGTCGACCTCTGCAGGGGTGGATCCGATGGGGTTCACCGCATAGGGTTGCGCGGGATAAAGCGAACGGAAGATGGCGGAGACTACGATAGCCACCATTCCTCCCGCCAAAATTTCAACCCTTGCATGGCAAAAACAGCAGCGATAAACGCGCCACGGGTCTTTTTATTGGAGTACTCCGCCATGATGGTGGCGGAGAGCGGGTAGTCGCCGCCGATGCCGAAGCCTAGCCAGAAGCGGAAGAAGCATAGGGTGGCCATGACGGAGTTGGGGGTGCTACCGAAGGAGAGGCCAGAGCAGATGGAGCAACCCACCATGAGCATTAGCGTTATGCCGTAGACGCGTTTGCGGCCGAGCTTGTCGCCGAGCCACCCGAAAATGAGTTGGCCGGCGAGAGTGCCGCAGAGGGCGACACCGTTGACGGCGGCAGCCACGTTCGGAGGGAGGCTTCCGGGTTTGGAGGACCCCGGGACGGTGTAGTAGGTGCGGCCGAGGAGTTTGGTGACAAGGGAGATGCAGAAAAGGTCGTAGGAATCGGTGAAGAATCCCATGCCGGAGATGACGACAGCCCTGAAGTGGTAGAATTGTGTTTTGGCGGCATCAAGCATGGAAAGAACTTCCAGCTGCGACTGGTCGTTGTCCTTTGCCATGGCTGAGCTTTGTGTTTCTCTCGATCTCACTTTCTATGGTTGTGTTGTTGGTGGTTCTAGGTTGTGGTTAATTTATAGCATCCTAGGGAAGCAAATCTAAGTATAACTCTGATTAGCAATTCGTCTCACACTAGAATGAGGATATAAGAATGTGAAGAATATTCCTAGAATGTAGAATGCACGATACCTAAAATGGCTGAATCCTGACCAACTACTAATATGTACAAGGAATGGAAATTAACCAATTAAACCCCGTACATACGTACCACACACCTGCAGGTACAACGAAACCTGGGAATAACAATACAAGTATACAACATTACAATTAGTAGTTTAGTACTCGACTAAAAAGAAACTGAACGATATGTCATGGATTGGTGCAAAAGTTCACTTTCCTCAATTTTCATATTTTCGACTTCTCAATTTTATTTTTAGACGGACAAATTTACTCACAAGACCTCTCCTTATATTTCTAAAATAATCTTATTCATGTAACTCTCTCACAACATCTTCATTCATGTGTGGATGTTGATTTGAAGTGAAATGCTTGTACACGATTTGGGATTAATTTGTTTATATTACAATGCTCATCCACAACATGAATGACACTCATTAATTAATAGGAAAAGGTCTAATAAATAAGTACAGGTAAATTTCAACAGATAGAGGAGATTCTCCTTCCAGGTAAAGAGAGATGCATCTTTGTCCCAAACTTGTTAGGCAGTACTGTAACCCTGTAAGTTAGTGATTACAATAAAATTTCTAACCAAACAGCTTTCATGAAGAACGACTTATCACTTGCCTTCTTAGGTAAAATAATATTACTAACACACCAGTATTACTCTTCGCGTCGCTAAACAATCTTATGAATCAGAAATCTAACACACTCAAATCAAATGCAGGGTATTTTTCATGACCCTCAACTGAAATGCTTTATTAGAAAGCTAGATAGCGAATCATAGTTTCACTTACTCTAATCACAAATGTGACTTAAACTTTCAGCTTCTCCTTCATCCTCTCAACTGCAGCCCTAAGAGTTCCTTCATCCTTGCAGAAAGTAAATCTGACTAAATTCTTTCCATCTTCTGGGTTTAAATAAAACACACTGGTAGGGATTGCCACCACCCCGATTTCCTTAATCAGGTACTCGCAAAATGCAACATCATTTGGCAACCCAAACGGAGTATGATCTACAACCACGAAGTAAGTCCCGCTGGACGGGTACACTTTGAAACCGACAGCCTTCAATCCCTCCACCAAAATTTCCTTCTTTGCCGAGTAATCTTTTTTCAGCTCTTCAAAGTAGGAGTCTGGGGCTCTGAGAGCTTTTGCAGCCGCCCACTGCATAGGAGTGGAGGTAGCAAAAGTGAGGTAAGAGTGTGCCTGCCGCACTCCCCATGACAGGTGCGGGGGAGCTATAGCCCAACCGATCTTCCACCCAGTCAACGAGAATGTTTTCCCCAAGGAATTCAGGGTAACTGTACGCTCGTACATTCCAGGAAGAGAAGCCACAGAAATGTGATCCATTTCAAAAGCCAACTTATCATACACTTCATCAGTGAACACCAGTACATCATTTTCAATGCAGAGAGATGCAATGGTGTCAAGTTCCTCCCGGGTGAACATCTTTCCAGTAGGATTATGCGGAGTATTTATAAGAATTGCACGAGTATCCTTTGAGATTGCAGACTTCAGTTCATCAATGGGGACAGCAAAATCCGGAGGGCGTAGTGTGATACCTTTTATTTTAGCACCAGCCATGGAAAGAGTGGCTTCGTAAGAATCATAAAAAGGAGCAAAAAGGATAACCTCATCACCAGGATTTATCAAGCCCAACATGGTTGCTGCAATTGCCTCTGTGCACCCAGAGGTAACAGTTATTTCTTTCTCAGGGTCCACAACAAGTCCGGTGTCTTTCTTGAACCGCTCAGCAATGGCATTGTTTAAGTCTGGAACCCCATATCCACGAGCATATTGATTTTTCCCACCTACCACAGCCTGAATTGCAGCTTCCTTTACAAACTCGGGACCATCAAAGTTGGGAAACCCTTGCCCAAGGTTTATTGCTCCATGTTTAACGGCAAGATTACTCATTTGAGTGAAAATTGTCGTCTTGAATTTTTCCAACCGCTTTGCCACCTGACATACAATTGTTGATGCATTAGGCATACTTAAATCTTCCAATTGTAGATGGATTGAAGCTTGAAGAAAGATGTATCAACAAATGTAGCTCAGCTGGATATGAATATTTTATGCAACAGGCAACATCATAAATTACACAGCAGAAGTTAGAATCACTACTTCATCTCAGCTAGATATCAGTTGCCCCCATGATAGTGGCACCTTTACCCTTAAGCCAATCAAGCAGGCACTACAAACATGTCAATAGCATTTCAAAGCAGCCATATATCCAGTACACTAAAAAAAAAAGAGCAACAATTAAATGAAGTGCAGATGCAGAGTATCTTTATAATCTGATGTGATGAGGTGGAGGAATGGAAATGGGAGAAAAAGGGGTTGCATAATTTTAAAGAAGAAACAGAAGAAGATATGACTCAAAGTTAAACTATTAGGACGCTTGGATTACTACATTCTAAAACCAAATGTGCTGTATTACATGGTAGTTAGAAACAAAGAAAACTGCCCCATTACTCTAATGAGTGGAACACTAGTCTTAAAGCATAGAACTTAACTCTGTCTATCTTAGAAGTTACCAAAAAGAGTTAAAAATAGCTGTAGTGCATTTGTCAGGAACTATCAAGGGACACATAATGAAGGTTACTCAACCAAAAGGGGTTGAACTTGGCCGGAAATGACAAGTCCCCAGTCTCTCAGGGGCACACTTGGTTGGCTTGTGTATTCCCTAAACAATTCACAACGTCAGTTTGTGGTTCTATATGGGACTCCTTGAACTGTGGAGAATGGTGTTTGACTAGGAAAATGGCCAACCATTTATAAATTACTACTGTAGACCCGAGATCAAGAGTTTGCTACATAAAACTTTAAAAAAGGTATGGAAATGGTACTACTAAACCATTCAGCAAGGGCAAGACTAGTACTATCATAAAATTGCATTATCTAGTTACATAATTATAACATTATCATACAGCTTCAGTAGGAACTTTGCTGCAACAGATTAGATTCGTGGTCAAATTGTAGTTTGATTTATAAGAAGGTTTTCTTCATCTGTGTCTCCCTTAAAAATAATTATTACAGAAACAAAACTTTGGTATCATTGTAGAACAGTAGCTAAAGTGCTAAAGCATCAAACATAAAAAAAAAATCTATGAATAAATTTCAACTACACAAGACAGATAATAAGATAATATTGTAGATATTAAGGAGAGTTAGCAGTGGCAGCATTCAAACTAAAGATGAAGGCTTGAGGCCTGTAAATTACCAAGGGAATAAGCTAAAATCCCCAAAACCCAATATTAAAACCAAACTATACATAAGCCACCAAATCAATCAATCACATATTGGAATCAATAACAAGTGGGTATACCTGTAATGGCTTCTGGGTTATCTGAGTCGACTCTGTTTGACCCGAAAGGGTATCCTTTTCTGTGGAAACGGTGGACATGGTGGCTGAGACTGAAAGGCGAGGAGGGCAGACCGCGGTTGTTCTAGTCCTTATAAAGCTCAAGTCTTTTAAGAAGGTTGAAGAACCCAACCGCATATCATAGGATGGCCAGGTACATTGAATCCGCATGTCAAATCCTCAAGGACAACCGAAGTGGAAACTGATTTATAGTCAGTGGCTGCTCAAGGAAGGGAGGACTCTATTTTGTGTGTGAGATTCTTTTTCCACTTGATAAACTGATAAAGATTAAAAAAGGTAACCCAGGTAAGGTATGTTTCATGCCTCACATATATGTTAGTGGCCCATCATGGATTTCTCTCTGCCTGAAACCCAACATGGAGTTTCTATTGGGTCTTGAGGTCATTGCTATAGACTCTAGTTGAGAAATGTAATGTAGAAAAATAAAAAATTGATCTAAGCAAAATGTCAATGCTCTTTGAAGAATTCTTCTTAGAAATATATGAACTCTCTTCTTACATTTGCTACAGAAGTTGCAAGTTCTAAGTTCCTAAATCACATTAAGACTTGCTTAATATGATATTGACTATTGTAATTAAGAAATAGTTAGCCATTTGGAAAATTTGATAATTGGGCCTTGAATTAATTGGGTCCAGAACATGCCTTATAGTCGTATTCGTTGGTCAGTAATTAGTAAATTTGATGAAATTTACAATAAATAATTACCGATAACTACAATTTAGTGCTCATATTTATCAATAACAAACCCTAATTTTTTTATACTATGTACTTCAAAAATTAACATTAACAGAAGTCAGTCTATCCAAACATGAAACTTAACTACCCCATAAAAAGGTCAAAAATCACAATAATACCATCCTATATGTACTATCATTTTCAGTCTATGTAACCCTAATCTAGAGTGATAGGGGCAGAGGGCGGAGAGAGGCGCAAGGCAGGAGCGAGACGCGACGGCATATCAAGGCGCGAGGCAGGGAGGCAGGGAGGCAAAGGGGCGGGAGGAGAGGACGAGGTCTTCAAGCTTCTTGGAGAGAGTGGAGTCGATGTGTGCGAGCGTGGCCTTGGCGGTGTGACGACTTCGTGATCGGGGCAGAGGCCAAGGGCGGCGAGAACTGAGTGGGTTTAGGCGATGTCGGAGACTGTGCGGGTCATGGCGGCGATGACTTTGGGGTACAAGTGGGACATTTGGTCGAGGAGGAGGCCAGAGGAAACCTGCTAGGCCTGACACGTGGCAAGCCAAGCGAGGCGCTTCGACTGCCAGCCGACTCCGATCTCCTCCTCCGCCGCATCGACCAGATCTCCTCCTCCACCGCCTTCTCTCTCTCTGTTTCTCTCTCTGTCTGTCTCTCTCTCTCTCTCTCTCTCTCTCTCTCAGTTTGTGTGTTGGTTTGATTTTGTGTGTTAGAGTTTTTGCTTTGTGTGTTGGTTATGGTTGAGATCTTATTCTTGATTACTGAGGCTCAGTGGTATTGAAGCGCGGCCGAGGACGGTGGAGCTTCTGAAGCTCAGTAATATTGAAACACGGCGGAGGACGGCGGAGCTTCTGAAGCTCAGTAGTATTGAAGCGCGGCGGAGGACGGCGGAGCTTCTGAAGCTCAATAGTATTGAAGCGTAGGAGAGGACGGCAGAGCTTCTGAAGCTCAGTAGTATTGAAGCGCGGCGGATGACGGCGGGGCTTCTGAGGTTCAGTATTATTGAAGCGCGGCGGAGGATGGCAGAGATTCTGAGGCTCAGTGGCATTAGGTTGAGTTCTGATGATTAGTAGCATTAGGCTCAATGAGGGTAATTTTGTAATTTAAGAGTTAATTGATTCTGTTAGTTTTGGATGGAAACTTGCTAGTGGTAATTTGAAAAAACAATTTTGCTACTGGTAAATACTAATACAAAATTGTAGTTTTGGGTAAAAAATCTAATTTACAAACAGAAATAACTCACTTTCAATAATTTTTAAATAAAAAATGACATAAGTTTTACCCAAAATCAAGTGAACTAAAAACTGATTGAATAACTAAGGCTGAAATGCCTAAAATGCCACTAATTTCGTCAAATTATCATGCTACCATTCCACTGACAAGTTTTTTTTTTTTTGGAGTTATTTCCAACAATTTCAAGTTTTCCGGCCAAACCGTCGACAATTTAGAGAAGATTCAAACTACAAAATTGTTTTTCATCTCATGAGTTTTTATTTGAGTATAGTGTTGTATATATTTTGAGAAAATTTGAAATTTCGAATTTCAACCACCACGAACCACAGTAGCAAGATAGCTGGGTTGACAGTAGCAACAATCTTTAAGACGACATCTAACTTCACAGTCGACAGTAACAACGAGTCTCTCTATCGACAGTAGCATCTAGTTTCTCTATCGATAGTAGCAGCTAGATTCTCTATCCACAGTAACAACCTTTAAGTTGACAATAACAATTTTTAAATTATGCAGTAACATCAATGAATACTGAATGCAAGTGTGAATATTAAAGAATGGTAAAATAAATTTTTAGTGACAAGTGGCAGCTTCACAATACATTGTTATGATTTGTAAAATTTAATCCTGTTCAAGGAAGGTTAATTCCGTAACTTCCGTTGTGTGTCTTGACCTAATTAGACTAGAATAGTAGTTACCTTAGTAGATAGGGAATCCCTGATTACTTGGGATACTTGATGTAATGCCTATATAAAGGCCTCCTTATCTATCAATAAAGTAACGCTTTGCATCTATATTGTTTCTCCTACAACACGTTATCAGCACGTAGTTTCTAACCCTAACCCTAGCTTTTTGCCGAGAAAAAAAAATTCAGCAACCCTAGCTTTTCTGCCGGCAATTGCTTGTCGGCAATGAAGGTCCTCCCCATAAATCACCTTCTGCCGGCAACTGCGTCGTCGGAAGAAAGAAAACAATCCCAGGGCACCAGGTTCTACCGACAACTCTTTGTCGGAAAAGCTAAAAGATATACTGTCGAACTCTGCCGACGACATCTTTGTCGGCAGAGACTGAAGAAATCGTGGGCACCCAGAAATCTACTCTGGGCACCCTTCGATGTTCGACGCCATCCTCCCTCGTCGCCTCCCCGCCGCAACCCAATCCAGAGCCAACGCCTGCCCGGTCAACGCCTCCGCCCGATGCCGCTTCTATCCGGCAGACCTCCTCGCCCTAGCGCGCCCCAGCCTCTGACGTCGTAGCCTTTTGAGGATGAAATCAGGCCATGGCTCTCGAAACCCACGTTTGGCGCCGCCGCCTGGCAGCCTTGGACTCCGCCAATCCGTGCCGCATCGAACCAGCCCCGGCGTTGCAGCATAAGGCTTGCTCGACCCGATTCCTGCGATGCGACCCGACCCGTCTGCACATGATGCCGACCCGGTTCGACCCGGATCTTCTGATCCGACCCAGGGATAAAACGGTAAATATTTTTTTTACCCCAGTAAATTTTTGTTTTACCCTACGGGTTAAAAACAGTTATTGCAGTAATTCTTTTATTAGTTTTACTACTCCATATATGGTGAATATGACTAACCATATGTTTTTCTTTTCCATGAAACTTATTGCACGACGCATCGGGATGTAATTGGGAGGATTATTTCGTTGCACGTACATGGAAGAGCATCTCAAATTTGCACAAGGATCAGAACTGAGTCCTTAAGCGCAATTTTTAAACGCAGTTCATTTGGCGAACTAGCATGTATGATTTAATAAAAGTTCCCGTTTTTTCGCAATTTCAATTATTTGAACTTGTGTATATGTGTTGGAACTTGTGTGTTTTTCAGGACGATACAAAGGGGCCCCACCCACCGCTGCGTATCACAGTATTTAAGGGGTAACTGTGATGTTACCGTCCAAAGTTGTGCTTGTGGCTGTGATGTCACTGTGAACCACAACTCTTCGTGACTATTTTATCACGATTCCGACATAATATTGTCGATGCTTGTGACGATCCTAAGGGAGTCACAAAGGGGACAAACTCATGATGTGTGGCGGAAATTGTCACTGTAACATCGATATGTGACGGAAATTGTCACAACAAATTGAATTGAGTAACCAGAATCTTGGTCTCGACCATTCAATTCCTTCCCTCTTGTTCTTTTGATACAAAGAAACAATTGACCATAAAATGCGCCTAGAAAATGACCATTGAAAAAAGAGAGAATCATGTCATTGATATGGTTCTATCGGTTCAATAATTGCAAATAATGCAATCATATGGTCAATGTATACAAGAGATACATGGAAGAAGATGAGAGTATATCCTCATGATTACGGATTACAAAAGCAAAAGATAATTTGCGATAAATATGAAGCATATGACTTCAATTTTATAGTCAAAGTGACTACAAATCCGTTGATTTTGTGCAGGCATAGACCTCACATGTGTGACTAATGCTACTTAGTCGATACACTCTTTATGGTCAAGATCTCGATATAACCGTTGGCATTTTGATGCATATATGGTTCGATTCACTAAAAAGCTATATGTGAATGCAATGAATCGCATTACACATTTACATGGCATGTTGATTTGAGTTCACCAATCTAATTGGGGATGTTAACTCGAAAAATCACAAAAGACAAAATGAGTGACTCGCGAGAAACAGCGATCCGCCAACTTGGCCGCGATCCGCCAACTTAGCCGCGATCCGCCAACTTGGCCGCGATCCGCCAGGCCTCGGCCACTCGCCAGCTTGGCCGCGATCCGCCAGGCCTCGCTCGCCATGGCCACTCGCCAGCTTGGCTGCGATCCGCCAGGCCTCGCTCGGCATGGCCACTCGCCAGCTTGGCTGCGATCCACCAGGCCTCGCTCGTCAAGAAACAAATAGACATGCTTGCGTACATGAGCGGATGCATGCGCATTGCCCGGCCTCGGCCTCGGCACTTTTGCGCCCACCAACGCCCGTCTTGCCTAGCCTCGGTTTCGGCCTTGGCTTGGCTTGCCCGCTGCTTGGACTACAGCTCCGCCACAACCACATGCTGCCGCCCCCTCGGTCTCCGGACCTTGGCACGCACACGGCCCGCCTAGCCGCACCCCCGCCCCGGCCTCGGGATTGGCCTGCACACGGCCCGGCCTGCAGCCATCTCGGCCTTATAAGCCCATGCACTCACCCCAGCACGTCTTGGCTTTGGCCTCGGCATGCCTTAGGCTCTTTAGCATGGCATCGGCCTCGTCAGGTCCTTGTTTTATGCCTCGGTAAGCCTTAGCTTCGGCCTAGGCTATCCATCGGCAACTCGCATGACCTCGACTCCAACATCAAGCCTTGGCCCCATAAGCCTTTGCTTTTGCCTCGACACGCCTTGGTTTCGGCCTTGGCATGCCTTGACATTTGCTCGGCCTTGGCCCGCCCGTGCACCACCTCGGCTTCGGCCTTGGCTAGCCTAGCACGCGCCTATGCTTGACCCTGGCCCTTCCTTGCCTTGTTTCGGCTTGGCTCCCATTCTAGCTTGGCTTCGGCCTCTGATAGCTAGCTCATGGCCTCGGTCTTGGATACTTGGTTTAGACATTTATGTCTCTATAGTATCGATGTTGGCTCATTCTGGTTGTTTTCCGGCTCTATTTTTGAGCGTTAACGGATGTGTCTAGTACGCCTTTAAGCATGCCTATGTTTTATCTTGTGATACTACACGACATGTTGCACACTCTATAGGAATTGAGTATATATTCCGGTTTATATGTCTTGTCATAAAACCCTTGTCTCTACACTTTTATGAATGTATCATAGAGATATTGAGTGTGTAGCTAATCTTCATCGAACCTTGATCACCACTTAAAGATATTGGTGCCAACGTTTATCACCTTGAAACTCATTGTGAAAATTGAATTGATTTCTTATGTATCGCTTCTAATGAATGCGCACAACTTATGAGTCAATATTGTGAATGTATTTCACGTATACAATGATTCGGATTCTTTGAATCGGCGACTCATGTAGACTCTTATATACATCGTCTGAAATTTTGGACATGACTTGATGATTCATATATGCAAGAAAGCTATGGACATCGTTTCTTTTGAGAAAAGAAGCTATTGGGATCAAAGATTACCAAAAGAATTTGGTAGCGTCATGAGCAATGCTCAAGGCTCAAGGATGACATTCACGTCACCCAAGTCTTCCTCCAAGTCAATGGAAGCACCATCTATGCATTTAAACGTGCATATGATCCCCCTTATGATCCTTTATTAGCTATGCTCAACATATGGAAGCTTAATCTTTAGCAAAGTTTTGGAGTAACGCCCTCCTATGCTAAAGACAATGATACATAAGATGAGGGCTTTGATGCCTTCTCATAGTCCAACTTGAGACACAATGATACTATGGTGATATACCTCATGGTTAAACTCAAGCCATAACACTTAGATGTTATGAAGCACCTTCACAATGATTGAAAAGTAGCAAAAACCTTAAAATTTCTGGTTTTTTCAACTCGCGGACTCGTCATTGTGAGGACCGGTTTACCTACTTTAGGCCGGTTCTTGAGGTGAAATTTGGTTCACCGATTCCTAACATCCATGGCTACCTGCTCATAAAATTTCAGAGCCATTGGACACCTGGAAGGTGCTGAACCACTAGACACAAACGTTCACTGACCTCCAGCGACTATTCCGACCGGTTCGGTATGTTTCCGACCGGTTCCGGCAATGAGGCCGGCGGCGTTGGAATCATAACACACGTGCCTACCTACTATTAAAATTTGGTGGCATTTGGTGTTCTGGAACATAGTGAAACGTTTCAGGAAGTATACATGCATGTTACATTTTGTAACGGAATGCATCTTGTTAACGTATAAGTGTTAACGATCAATACCCTTTACCGTCCACATACTTTATGTGCCATATTGCACTACCACAAGCGCTCAATGATAGGTTATTTGATTATGAATAACGTCTTTGAATAAGACGTCAGCTTCCACCTATAGTCCGCTATATAAAAACCTTAACAAGCGATCTCGTTTATGTCACTTTTTGATGAGCCAGTCTCCCCGTCGTTAGGGGGAGAGAAGAACAAGTTTGTTCAAGTAGAACGACTTGGCATTGTCGTGGTTTGTCCCCACTGTGCCTCATCATGTTTCCAAAGTCCCATAAATCAAAGTGACGAGATTTGATATACATGCTGCAAAGAGCAAACTATTGGTCTTTCAAGGAAAAGATCGGAATAGTACTCTTGTATCAACATGCCTGTAAGGATTGATGTCCAAATCAATGGACATATTGTCATTCATAAATGGTGACATGGTGACTCCACAAAAGTGGTAGATGGTGTCACTAGGCCGTGACTCTCACAAGAAGTGTAGAGAGGGCACTTTGTTCGATATACACTCGCCGAATGCGAGTATGGCACAACTTGATCCTTGGATCAATGACAACTCATTCGTCTCATGGATTTTCTGGATTAAGGTCATCATTGGGGGACGCCTCAATGAGAAGCCAATCCATATAGAGATCTCTACAAATGCGAATTACACTAGTGTACATGAGTACGTGGTCTATGAGTTAGATATCGAATACACTCACTTCGTTGAAGCAAATACCAACGTTGTGAATTGGCCTACATGGAAAGATATGCGATCCAGTTTATACAAAGAGATAGGTCCTTGGTTAGGTGATGCTGACACCGCAAGTGTAAACCCTATCGATAATTTTTTATGGAAAGCGTAGTAAGAAAAAGAGCATAAACTCACCTTATGGCGCAAGGTCTCTCACAAACGTCCTGGAATCGACTACGATGACATATGCTCTCGTAATGGAGTCATATCACACTCCACTACCTTGTCAGTTAGGTAGTTCCGAAAAACTGAACATGCAGCTTATGAATCATCTCTATTGGGACTAAGTAAAGAGATGTACATAAATATCATGAACGGATCAGTTTTCACCCAAGTCAAGTAAGCAAAAACCTCGAAGTGCGTATGCTATCAGATTATGATGTTCTCTATATGGGTTCAAATCTTCTGGTTGGATATTGTATAACGCGGTTGAGCGACTACTTGATTGGAGATGAAATGTAAAGAATCATGCCTATTTGCGTGTAAACTACGGATGAATTGTGATTGAGATATCACTAATCCAACGTTAAGAATGAATGGATCTTGGGAATACTTGGTCTCGAATGTGAGAACCGTTAGTGATGAACTTATTCATCTATCGGCTTATGGCAATCTAATGGACGTTAAACCAAAGCCTATATGTATCCCATGATCAGTCGATGTCTTGAGAAGACTCGTTTCGTCTATGTGACGAGAAGTCTTGGGAGATGAAACTCTCCATCTAAGTACTATGTGCGCAATCATGTACTTGTTATAATATGATAGACTCGACATCTCATTCGCTATAAACTTATAAAGCCAAGATAATGGCTAGACGCGCCCACGCAATGCCATGGTATATGGCGGTACTTCCTTTCAAGAGAGAAAGGTTTAGGCTAATTCGATCCCATTATGAAAGACACATCAATAGGCAATTCCAGATTCTGCCTAGTTCTGTATGTCAACTTCCCCGTAACCTACATGACAGCTCACTCATCGGAAAATGGTAAACTTAGTACCGTTGGAAAGCTCTATGTGTCTACTTTCTAGGGACACTAACCATTTGATCATAGCTATCATATTGAGTGAGGTATGGCTGTTTTAGCAAAGGAGGACGAATCTGTCCGGTAATTTGCAAATCAGTCACATTCGACAGAGATTTGTGATCAGCTCAGAACGAACCACATTGTGTACTTTATATCACTGGAAAGATATGAGTGTCTAGTTTCCAGAACTTTTTACGGTTCGTTCATACCTACTGTATCGAAAGAGTTATGACTATTTAAGTACACGAAGGTCATGTTGCGCGTGAATCTGATTTTCAACGTGAACTCTAGTTTTGAGTTGTTAAGCAACCTTCTTCTTTAAGACCAAGTAAAGCTAAGTGTAGCTGGTCTAATACAAGGATAATGTGGCCGTATTCAATGACTCGATCATTGGCCACACCTACTTTTGAAGCTTGTGAGGAGCGTTTGTATATATACGTCATTACTCTACACTCCTAGATTGAGATACCAATCAGGGGGAGTTGTCTTGTAGACATCAGGGGGAGTCTACCTCACATGTAATCTTCAATTGTAGTTGGTGAGTTGTGCTCTTTTCCCTTCGACCAAGCTTTTTATTTTTACCCAAGAGGTTTTGTTTTGCTTGGCAAGGTTTTAGCGAGGCAACATGTTATGCACCGTGTCACATTAGGTACGCGACACAAGGGGGAGTGTTCAAGGAAGGTTAATTCCGTAACTTCCGTTGTGTGTCTTGACCTAATTAGACTAGAATAGTAGTTACCTTAGTAGATAGGGAATCCCTGATTACTTGGGATACTTGATGTAATGCCTATATAAAGGCCTTCTTATCTATCAATAAAGTAACGCTTTGCATCTATATTGTTTCTCCTACAACAAATCCTAATTTGTATAAAAAATATGGTACGTGACCTATTTGTGAATTAAATTATTATCATGTACTTTTGTGTAGTTTGTTAAAAATAGTACTATGTAAAATTAGGCATGCAAGTAGTTAACTAGTTCACTTTGTTTGAACTATGTTTGGAAACTTTGTCATGTTTGAGAATTGACAATGGTCAGGCGTTGTGAGGCACAAGACAGACTAGAGAAGAGAGACTTGGAGTAGTTGGCTGGAACTTTTAGAAGAATAGGCCATTATTGCCATATATTTGAGCTCAGTTACCTTAAAATTTGGTTTGATGATAAACCATCATTCAGTCATTTGTGGATCTACCATTAAGTATTATATTTTACAAAAATAAATCATGTTGAAAGTCATGAACAATATAATCGGATTGGTTCTCAGAATTGAAGGGTTTTCATTAGCGGATCAATATTTGATGTAGACCCTATTTATTGCATCAGCTTCGATCTTTTCCTATTAAAGCAATAAGCATTCTGATGCATATATATAAATATGGAAAAATGTCTATTTGGTGCTAATTTGACCCCCTGACTGCCCATTCAAATGACAAACTTATTTTTTTCCCCTATTCAACATAAGGTAACAACTCTATTGCCCATTTGAACAAATCTTTTTCAATTCTAGTACAAATTTAATTTTTTTTCTTCCTTTTTTGTCCTTTTGTCTTATCTAACATATTTTTGAATTATAATGTGTTGAGAAAGTGGAAGATAAAAAAACAAACTTTGCCGAAATATCACCCAACTCCTCCGGCCTCCCATGGCCGGTCGCCGGAGCCTGGTCGCCGGATTCCGGGCACCAATTTTTTTTTTTCGCCGGATTTTTTTTTTCGCCAGATTTTTAATTTTTTATTTTTTTTTATAATCAGGTTATTGACGATGGTTACTAACCCTCAGTAAATAATTTACAGATTACAGTAAATAATCGATTATTGACCCCCGGTAATCGATTACTGGGAGTCAGTAATCGGTCAGTAATCAGGTTACTAACCCCCAGTAATCAATTACTGACCCCCAGTAATCAATTACTGACTCCCAGTAATCAGGTTACAGATTCCATATTTTCCAGTAACCATGTTACTGACCCCCAATAATCGATTACTGACCCCCAGTAATCCATAACCAGAGTTCATGAAGTTGTAAAACTTTGATCACAAAACATCCACACTATACTGGTACTAAGATTTCATTGATAACTTGACAATAACATAAAGAACTTGCACATACAATACAATGAAACTCTACAGATTTCATGAAGTAATCAGGTTACTGACCCCTAGTAATCGATTACTGACCCCCGGTAATCGATTACTGACCCCCGGTAATCGATTACTGACCCCCGGTAATCGATTACTGACCCCCGGTAATCGATTACTGACCCCCAGTAATCGATTACTGAGGGTCAGTAATCGATTACTGACCCTAACCAAGAGAAAAAAAAAAAAAAAAAAAAAAAAAAAAAAACCCTAGTTTTTTTTCTTTCCGTCGCCGTTGCCGCTAGCCTCGCTCCTTCATTGCTTTGCTGCCATATAGTGATGGAGACCATTTTCTAGGGTTAGGGTTTTATCTCCCCTTCTCCTCTTCTTCTTCTTCTTCTTCTTCTTCATCTCCATCAATCTCAGCCCCACATCTTCACTCCACACCCAAATCCCAAACCTCGATCAGCTCTACTCTCATCACTGCAACGAAAAGCAACACCACCTTCCTCCTCCTATAACCAGAAAAAGCCTATAAGAACACATCTCCCTCCCACAATACAACATATCTGAAGCCTCTGGACCCGGATCGCCGCCCCTCGACCTCGACCTCGACCTCGACGAAGAAGCCCATCGTCTGAAGCTCGCTGCAGTCCAGATATGGACACCCTTCGCTGCTCTTCCCCAATCCGACGGAGGAGGAACATGAGGCAGATCAGCCTCGTCTGAGGAAGTGGGCGGCGGTGGAGGCCGAGTTGGTGGAGCAAATGAAGGCATAGGTTGTGGTTTCCGGTGGTGAGGTGGTGGTACAGGAGAGGAGGAGGAGGGTGAAGTGAAACCCTAATTAGAGAGAGAGAGATTTATATATGGTTTTAGTATAGGGTAATTAGGTATTTTTATCAAGATTCATTGGAATGGGTAGGTAACATTGAAATGGGTAAGTTTTTCAAATTTTTTGTGCAAATGGTCTTTTTCCCTATAAATATCAATTCAAATTTTCTTTATTGGCAACTATGAAATAATGTTGATCAATAATACCCAAATTGTCATTACTCTATTAAGTTTGCGGCAACAAATATGTCTGAGGCTCTCAGGCTCCGAGCAGGTGTCGACAGAACCAGTTTTGGTGACGTCCAGTAGCATGCTTTAAGTAATGTGTTTATATATAATATGGAGAGCATCTCTCAAGCTATTTTTGTCATCTACGAACTTAGATAATGAAAATACAATTTGAAAGTGGTTGTTCACTGCATATTCTTAAGAATAATCTCCGATGTTTCATTGTTATGGAATTGTTAAGGATGCCTTACACATGGAGGAGATGGACATGTGTCAACAACCAACAGCCTGTGCCTGTTAATTGTGTCTGAGTCTGGCATGGGTTTAACTCTGCATCTGGAACATTGATATCGATATACAGAACTTGATCTTAACTTGAATTAGTTTATTGGTTCTGTACATATCAGTTCAAATCTTTGTCTTTTTAAGTTACATCCATTTTTTTCCGAGTTTGGACTCGTGAACTTTGCTTCATGCAGAACAGGAAAATAAAAAGAACAAAGATTATATCAGATTTATTCTGGTGATAAGAGATCGAGGATTAGGCCCCTCCATGATCACGCGGTGTTGATCTGGAAGAAAGCTCGGAAAACCTCCCTCCGTTCCCCCGTTGATTTCTTCTTAGTCCTTTTCAATCTCGCTACAACGTTCCCCCGTTGGATTTTACTACTTACTGTAGATTGAAAATCAAAGATGAAAGTAAAAACAAACAAGAGGATGGCTCTGGCGCTAGTGTGGAAGTTAAAGAACACGAGCTTTGAGGCCAATGGTACGAGTTAAAAAGAAAATAATTGGAATAAGGAAGCCATCATGAAGTGATAAAATATGAGGAGTAATTGTTTTAATGAGCCTAGTTGCTAGACATAGAGAATGTTACACTGTCAGTAACATTTAAGGAAACTTGCAAAGACTTGCGCACTTCGATTTTTGTTCTTGTGAGTGATTGGTTACAAAGACTCACGCACTTCAATTATATAGTATTTACGTATACCATTCATAGACGTCCAAACAACTAAGGATAACATTTATCTTCATCATACTCAAGTTCTGAGGAATTTACTTTGCTAGTTTGAGTATAAAATGAATGTATAGCTTGGAGAATTAGTACTTGTATTATCAACAGTACTGTTGGAAGCTAGGAATCCTCATCTTGATAAGCTTTGGGTAACTTACCTTATTTATATGTACAAACACTCTTGAGGATTAAGTATTCTCGAGAGAAAGACATCCTTCTTTTTCTTGAAACTAAATGTCCCAAACGCATGCAATGATGTAGACACCATGCTTAATACAGCTAAACTGCAATGGCTTGAAACGAAATCCCAAAATTGTGTCCGGTTAAAATCTTGACCAAAAATTGGTTCAAACTCATCGGATACGTTACAAACTGGAAACCATGCTCTGGACACTTATAAGTAATTGGGAAAAAAAAAAAAAAAAGGTGAGCAGGCCGGGGAGAAGAAGGGGCTGAAAAAACTCCAAGAGACTAATTAGCAACATCAGATTCCGGGGGTGAAGTCCAAATGGAAGCTGACAGTAGAGACCGTGATTTCCAACCTAAAACCAGTCTATGATTTGCCACCTCCTCCACCCTATAACCATCATTGAAAAGACCCAACAATAGTTTTGCCTGACAATGATTGGCGAAGCTTACTGGCATTGGCTTAAGCCCTAACGCACCTAACCACTCCCACCAAGAGCAACCTACATCTCCATGGGCTCGATAGATACGAGCCAATGACCCGGCAATTCTAGGTCCCAAGAACACTCTCTCGACTAATGCTCGGGCGCGGCTTTGCATCGGGAAGCCGGCCTCGAGCGAGTCGTAGACAGCCGAATAGTGATACAATGAGTCCATGAAGCGGGCTACAAAGCCTCCATCTCCGGCAGGCCTAACCTCTTCTTCAACCAAGGCTATCAATCTCGGGTTTAGGCTTTTAGCTCCAGATAAAAACGAAGCAATCGAATCAGGGGATCGGTAACTAAAGTGTGGGAGGTTTAACATGCAGTTAATTACCAAGGCCTCGCCCTTAACCAATTTTAAAGAAGAAGATCGAAATGTCTCGTCCGAATCCAACCTACATTGATGAAACGAAAACGGTTGACCAATGGACGTGGCAAACGCCGTCAGACGGCGACCGGTCTCTTGGATGGTCCCAATCGACCTCCGGCCGCTCCCACCTCGAGACAAAGCAGTGATTCGGAGATGTGGGGTCGGTGGGCCATCCTTCCTAGACACCAAGGCCTGCATCAGGGAGGCCCATTGTATGCCCTCCATGATGTCATAGTCGACTATGTGGACCCTCCTGTCATGGACCACAGACTCCAAAATGGCTTGGTTTGCCGTGAAGTGGCCGAACTTAACATAGGGCAGCATGTCCTGAAGTAGCTGAAACGCCGCGATCACGTCCGTCGGGTGATGGCCGTGGTCGCGCTGGGACCCATTTCCGATCAAATGCTTGGAGTGGCTGGCATGCGCACCCCCGGCGCCTTCTAACAAGCCCTGAAGGGCATCGGTAAAATACGCCGCTAGCCTCTCCATGTTAGAACCTTCAGTTGGGGAGACCAACTCTTTGAGCCGAATCAATATCACGCGAGCCAGATCTCGGCTCTTGTTTGCGCCGGTCAGCGCCTCCGCCGTCGCCATCAAAAGATGCACCAACCTCAATCCCTTTGAATCTTCGCCGTTAGATGTTGCCGCGACTTCCTCCAGCATCGTCACCTCCGTCGACTGCGACGTCGAAGACGTCGTGATGTAACAAGAGTTTGACGTTTCCTCAACCATCTCGGACGACGGCGAGTCCATCATGGACTCGAACAGCTCGTGAAAGCCACCACCGCCGGCCAGGTGGTCGATCGGAGCAAGAGCCTCCCAGTCGACGACCGGAGACCAGTCGTACCACTGGCCTGAGGAAATGGCCGTGTTGGTGGTGCTTGTGGTTTCAGTGCTGCAGCCGGATAGGTCGACGTCGAGGTCGTCGAGGTCAAGCTCCATATATGAGCTTAGCATGAGTAACTCTGTTATGCGGTTTTTGGGGTTTGGCTTAGTAATCTTTGAGAATGAAGTAGTGGGAGATATTAGACTATTAGAGAAGGCTGGAGCAAGAGTCAGTTGAGTTTGCAGGAGAAGATTTTATTAAGAGTTTAAAACTTTAAATCAAACTTAGATGGGATCAACTACTGATGATGAGTTGGGTTTTATACACTCCGCGTCGTAATCAGATGATCATTAAATCATGTATTTAAAATATGTTCAACACTTTACAGTTTACACTCACGCCCCTAGAGTTTTAAGATATTTGAATAAGGCTAATTACGTTTGATTAATTAACTGGGAACCCTAGCTTTCTTTCTTTTACTTCATGCATGGGAATATAGGGTAGCAGAGAGTAAAGCGGCATCAGTAAGAAAACCCTAGCTAGTTTAAATATAATACTGGTATATGATTTAAAGTTTAGATAGTGAACTTCTCATTGATTCTTTAAGCTGTTCGGCCAAGGTTGAGATAGTGACCATATATGCAGCCAGATTAACTCCCAACCCCATTGAATAATTACTTTCATTTTTTCAAAACTGAAATACTGACAATCAATTTTTACTTTAAATTATTATCGTTTTACATGTTTCTTATTAGTAACTTCTGTGATCTTTCCATTAGCTGTTCTAGTTGCTAGATAATGTATCATTTAGTTTCATTCCGATCGATAACAAATTAAGGACATAGTTTGTTTATGAACCGAGCATACAAAAAACGTGTACACGAGTGTACTCGCTAGTCTTATTTTTGGTCAATATAGTCTCACTAGCTAGCTAGTATGATATGAAACATGAGAGAAATGAGTCGCTAGCTTAATCTGATTCAAACTTCGACAACATGCAGTGCGATATTAAAAGGAAGATATGAATGCTTTCTAATGAACAATCGGAATCTTTTCCTTTTCTGCCAGATTAATTAAGTACTCTTCTAGTCTCCTGCATGCACCGTCCATTTCGAGGAAGCTGAATAACATAACCCAACCAAGAGAGTATATATAAGGATAAGGATGACTACTAACGTACAGGTACATCGCTAATTGATTTTGGTGTGCTATCACACGTCCACAAAACAAATGCATTATCAATGTATTTGAGAGTGCTCTAGCTCCAAACCGATGAATCGAAGTTGGGGAAGTAATAAAAATGATAATTGCATACATATAAAGAACTAAAAATGAGGGAAAGAACAGGTGTGTAGCAGCAAATCAAACTCGACATCCAATTAGTCTAGTGCTACTATATATGGGACAGCGCGCGACCACTTAAATTCTCTTAGAAATCATCAAAGTGAAAGCTCCGCTGCTGAAAGTGGGTTTTGGACAAAGATTTAACCGCATGCATACAACACCGTGCTCACTCGATCTCATAGAGCTAGTTAGAGTCGAGCTACTGTTACGTAACACCACCTTTGTCAATGGCACTTACGATCAAGCTATTCCAAAGCGTTCGAAACTTCTCAAGGTAAGTTTGACTGAGATGGGACACATCAGAGACTCTCGCCGGCTTGACCGGCTCTTTTCAACTTACTTCTTCATCAGTTTTTTGAGAGGGTCGACTGTGAAATCGATGGGACGTACATAGGTTAACTTTGGTTTATCTGTAATCTGGATTAATTAAAGAGATCGAGAGGGGTTCTTGAAGCTTAATTAGTGAAGCTTTCACTTTCATTTACCAATTTCGGTTTGAGAATGTCTGTTTCGACCTCTGGTAGGGACTTCGGATGACTTGGATCACACCAAGGGCTTCAACGTACAGTGCAGCAAGCTAGGTCAAAAGAGTACGTGGTTGGAATAAGAATTGATCGAAATCACTTGAAGCACACATAAGGTTTATGACTGGCGGACTGGGTACCCTTGAATCACGTCTAAGGTATTTAGGATTAGGGAACCCATTTTCATGTATGTAGAAAAGTGAAAAAATAGTTATAAATTACAAAGTATGTATTCTATAATATGCCGTTGATGTCACATCTCTTTATTAGCTACGGAAGATATAATTGCAATACAATAATTGTTAATCACCACAAGATAAGACAAACAGTTGCCTAGGAAATTTTACACGAATGGTATGTCTCTGAAAATAGCATTAAGGGGTTTGATCATGATAGCCTTTTTATTAATAATTTAGGGTCAAGGGGGCCTTTATTTACGACTACGTTAAAGCTCAAATTAGAGTCTATTTGTGTTATTTTGTTTTCAGCCTTTGAGTTTACGTATATATATGGATGATTGATTATAATTTGTTTGGTTAGGCACTAGTCAAATGAACAGTACTATAGTGAAGTGTGTGTGTGTGTATATATGATTCCTTTCTTGATAAGTATATATGTTATATCTAAACATTAATAGTTGTACGAGATACAAAGTTAGATGATATTCAATCAAATATTTGTGAATTACCTTTCCCTGTTATTTGTATGGATTTGTTTGCAGAACACCTGAATATCTGACTCCATTATATTGGAATAATAGTTGACAATTAACCACCTTATTATAGTGACCATACGATTTGATTAAGCACATGTATCGCGTATACCGTCAAATATACCCACAAATCAAGACTCATTCTCTACCGATCAAAACAGAAAATAGAAGGAAACATTCATCTTCCGCATCCTTCAAAAAGAAAATCGGGGTCGGCCTAGGTTTGGAGTTTGAAAACATTCCCCGAGTCCCTCATGAAAATGATAAAGTCAATAAAGTCAACTTGATGGACGGCTAGTATTATAGTAGATGATTGGCTCAGCAGTACTACAAATAAGCAACCGGCTGCTAAAGTCAGCTGGGCAATCGATCCTTTGAAAGAAACAGCGACATTTCTTGATATACACCATGCGAAAGCTAATTAAGAGAAATTTGGGGGTAAAATATTAGTTCTAATTCATAGAAAAATTATATATTAGGTGTTTGATTTGGCTACCAAGTACCAACTCTAATTGAATCCGGCCGGCCGGCATGTTTCAGAAAGAGAGGCAGTAGCAATTCTCGGAGACTCTAAGGCATTACTTCTACTTGGACGGCACGCAGAGACATGTCAATGAGGTCAGATAATATAGTAAGCAGCATAATTGACCGACGCAAAGAGCAAATCAAAGCTGCCATTGGCACCAAAGGTGAATCCCAACATTTTCATTTCCTGATATTTAGTCGTAGTTTAATTTTTATCAGTTCATTGTGTGCTGTAACTTATTGTTCTAATGCATAAGTACTCTAGTTGTACTGTATAAGATTAGCACAATGATATATCAAGTGCAATAAACTCTCATGCTCTAATAGAAAACATTACCACCCTATGAGAAACGTTCATCCATAGGTTTTAAGAGTATTTTCAACAACTCTTGTAAAACTTAATTTTTTTCTATATTACAAGAATAACACTTTTTTTTTTTTTGGGCTCCAACAAGTTTTGTAAACCAATTTCTATAATACAAAAAGTGGGAAAAAAAAAGATAGAGAATCTCTATATCTATAGAATTCTCAAAAGTTGTTTACATTAAAAAAATCTCTAAACGTTATTGCTTATTTTTTAGAATTTATTATTTCTTTTAAAAAAGAAGAAGAAGTGAATAAAAAATATTTATTATTGTTTAACTCAAATATATATAATATTTATATAAATTCATTAAATTATACATAATAACATTTAATTTTGTATGATAAGATAGAAGAGCTGGTAGAGTTAACCCCTTTTTATTTTACGGTGTGTTTGAATGAGAACATTATGAAACCCATGAGAATTTATAGTTGATGGCATCTTGAACTCCATCAATTTGAAACCCATCAATTACAAATTCTATTTGTTTGGTTATATTTATATGTAATTTAAAGTGTGTTATAGATTAAGAAAGTTTTTAAAAAATTGATAAAAAATAAAATATAAAAAGTCTTATTTTAGAAAGATAATTGAACATTGGAAATGAATTTGTAAAAGACACATATTTTGTGAGGAATTCAAAAGAAGAATTTAAACAATAAATTTATTCGTTTTCTTTTCTACATAAATTTAGAATTTCCTTTTTTTTTTAGGGGAATGAATAACTTCATTGGCATAAGCCATATGACCAAATTGTGTTTGATCAAGCAGGAGTCGAAACTCCACTACAAACTAAAAAGTTCTAAAGAACAAAAAAACAATGAAACGAAATAACCGAAACGAAGGTTTGAATGAAGTAAAAAAAAAACGTCTAAAACAAGCGGGCATAAAACTAAGAAATCAAGTAACTATGGTGATAGAAAAGAGAACTCCACCAAAACCATCAGGCCTAAGACCACACGGTGTACCTTTCAGGAAGAGGTAGAGCTGCCCTCCCTCCGGTCATGATGGGGTCCTGGTGCAAGGCTGCATCACCTCACGCCGCATTGGTCCTGTTGCCAACCTCCGAGACCGAGCCCGAGTCCATCAGACCCCCACCTGCAGAATCATCTTCAGGACTATCCGGCAACCCTGCAGTCTCGGATGAAGATGTCATCGAGTCGAAGTTCATATGTGTTGCCCTCTTCTTTTTCTTGCTCCTCCTAGGACGTCTCCGTTTCTTCGGAGATTTGCGGGTAAGGCCAATAACCCCATCATTCCCCACCATGAAGCCTAGATCACCCGGTCCCAATTCCAAATGTATGATTTCTAAGTAGTGTTTGGTGCGCTTGTCCTGATCTGAATCATCATCGTCCCGAACTCGGTGGACTCCGGCCACCTTTGAGGGAGCGGAAAATTCTGGTACTGCACGGGTTTGTACCTGGCGTTTCTCCTTCGGAAATAACCTCGAAAGGGATGAAAGTGAATGAGAGGAGGAGATAGTCATACATGGGGCTAAGTTTGCCCTAAAAATCATCCCCGGTTGCACAACCCTTTGAATAGGCGGCGCTGCTTCCTCCTGCGAGCCCTCTCTAGGGCAAGCCTGCCCTCCATGGTCAATCCGGCAGCAGGTGCGGCAGCGGCCCAGAAGCCTCTCATACTTGAATTCCATTGGATAACGTCGGAGGGAGAAATCCTAAGCCGACGTTCAAGCTTCACCGGGGCATTAAACGGGAGGATTAGGTGAACCCTAACAGTACCGCGACCCAGGGCTGCATGGTCGATCTGGAGAACCGAGCCAATTGTCTCCCCAACAAGACGAACAGTGGCCACCGAAAGGAGCGTCGGCGGAATCCTTGAAATGACCACCCAAATCTAGATGTAATCGAGCGGAACCTTAAAGATGTCGGAAAAGCCATCATAATTATTGAGAATCACCATCGCCCTCTGGACGCACCACGGACTACCCTTCTTGATCCTCGACAGATCACGTTTGAAAGAGATACCTGTTTCCCTGTGGCGTGACTTCCACCGGGGCCGAAGTCTTCCCCATGGACGGCATAGCGCCCCGGAAAGAGTCAAAAGTCATAGCTTTGCTGGTGTTGAGACGACCAACCAGAAAGAAACGGAAAACAACGTACTCGTTTTCCGGGCTCCGAAGATCCCCCAGGTCCACCGGCTCCTCTTCGGTACCAAGAGAGAGCTTGTACGTCAGATGTGCAATCATGGAGGCTAACGAAGCCGTCACTGCCGCCATATGAGTCGCACCAAACAACTAATTTCAAAACCCTAATCCTAACCGTAGGTTGAGAGAGAGAGATAAGAAGAGGCTGTGGTATTCTAATTAATACAATAATAGTGGCCTTTTTCTTAGAATTTCCTATTTGATAATGCCAAACGACGGAATTGGCTTTTAGAAATTATGAAATCCTCATTTTCAACTAAATTCCTCCGGATTCTCTCTCATCCAAACACACTCTTAGAGATTTTTGTGATTTCCTCGTCTATAATATAAATTTTATACAACACCTGTTGAACATGCTCTAAGGTATGTTTTTTTTTTTTTAATTTTTTTTTCTTAGATAGAGAAATAAGCTAATGGTTTCTTAATATGCAGAAACAGAACGGGATAGCAAAGGTGACGAGAGTAACAGTGTGAAAGTCAGATATATTAATCCAAGTCAAAGCACCCTCTATTATTGGCAACGCCCTTTACGGAATCATCTACTGGCTTACGACTTAATAATGTCAACTCCATAATTTAAAAAAAATCCAGGAATATACAATATGCAACCGTATATGCCTAGTAATTAGAGATTAAAAAGGAGATTCTTCGTCGGTTTCAATGGCATAAGATTCCCTCTTCGTAATAATATATAGCAACTGTTGCTTCTGGTACAGTGGCACTTAGTACATGCTTTGCTTGCATATAAATTAACCTACGTGTTTAGAAAAATAACATCAATCTGATATTCGTAGATATTTGTACGTAATTATATCAAATGGAAAATACTTCAACACATATCATAATATAAGTAGATAACCTGATATTCGCTCATTCACAGAAAGTGAAGGAAAACGCTGGCTTGATTTTTCAAATTTTTTTTTTACCATATATGATTCATTAAGTTTGGAGATAGAGCAGAGTCGGATAGTCGATTCCTTAAATATTTTTTAGAGTTTGTGTGTGTTTTATGATATGTATGTTAAAGAATTGGAAAGATTCACGAATCAAGATATTCATATTCGATCACAGAAAGTCAGCTCAAAAGCAGATAATTAATATACATATATAATTAAAGCCATTATCAACTTGTGATTAAGTTAATCACGGGTGATGATTTATATTAAAAAAGATGAATTACCTAGCCAGTGAGTTAGGGTACTGCTTCTCAAACAACTAGCAGATCTAGATCATCAGCTCAAGCTGGTGATGGGAATAAATTACAATGCACTCCGGTACTTGAACTTTGTTGTTTTACTCCTTGTCCGTGTTTATATTTATATTAGACAGACGTACTTTGCAATACACTAGTACTTATTAATGGGTTAACTGTACTTATTCTTGTTGTTCCATGTATTTTGGGAATATAGTATGCATTAACAACAGTATCTTATTAGACTAACAAAAGTTTCTGACCTCATCTATGATATGATGCATCCCCTGATGAGGAAGAGGAAGAGGAAGAGGAAGAGGAAGAGCAGATCGAGTAGATATGATACTTTAGTGATTGGATGGGTTATCCATCAATAATACGTAAATTAATTAATTAGCTTTTTTGTTAATAAAGAAGGAACAAGTGGTATTACTGGCTAATTGTCTGTTTTGGCCGGCATTCCACTTTCTTTTCTAATATAAAAACTGTACTTGCAATGATCAACTTCAAATTTTACTCACTTGAAGTCCAATTTAATGATGATTAAGGTTAAGGACCAGTTAACAATTAAGTTAACAAACCCTGCTTAAGGTAGTTTATCCATTTTTCAGATTTGCAGATATGTGGTAATTGAATTAAGGTTATGTTAAATAGTTTGGAAGTGATCGGAAATTCAAGGATTGTCTGCCAAAATGAGTACAAGAACAATAGGTAAAAAACTCATCTCTCATTTTCGAAGAAGAAAAAGATTGTGAGTGAGAATGGAAGATCCCAAATCGATACCCTTTTACCTTATGCTTGATTATCAGATTGCATTATCAAACGAGAGAGAGGAAGACGTGCAAAGATGAATGAGGTCAGCCATACAATTACGTTCCATTAAGAAAAAGAACACGATCGATATTTGCGAGTAACCTGCTTCTAGCTAGAAATTTCACTAAACTGATCATGTCGATTATCTCGTAAAAGCTTTTTCTAAAGAATTCACAAAACTGAATTGAAATTGCTATCTTTTTCTCGTATTAACTGGTCTTGGATCAGAGTAGGGAAGCTGAAGCTGCAGCTGACTTTGCAGACTATCTTGCTTATTCACAGTTAGGTCCAGTAAAGAAAATCACATAATGCATTCTTCTTTTTCCAGAATTTTGTTTTGGGGCTCTTCTCTTTGTTCGCATAGGATTTTATTGAACTTGTTAAACTATATAAAAAACAACGTGGACAGAAATGTCATTTCTTTAATTTCCAGAACTGATTATCTGTGACTGTTGCAACAAAAATATAAGGATTTATAAATGATTCAATCACAGATGACAAATCAGAGCAACATTCTGTGGTTGTTGGACGTAATGAAAGATGACAATATGGAACTCGGCAATTCCCGCTCCTTTGTTTTTCTCATTGTCTTTGCCATTAGATACTTTGCTCTGAAATTAATGAATTAAACTCAACTATTGGATTATGAAAGCTAAAATATCTTTTTCTGCACTTGTTAAAGGTATCATATGATTTATGAAATCTATTCATCTAGGTCTGAGCATGAATAAGAAGTCTGCAGTACAAATTCTGTGATAGACCAAACTGTAGGCACTGAAAGCAATGGCTCTACTGTAACCATCTTAACTTCTTCTGTCAAGCAAATAGCTAAAAATCTCGGGTTCTTTCATATCTTTTTTTAATCTCATCCTTTATAAAATGACCAGTAAACCTACTAGTTAATCAAGCAACCACCACTAAAAATGATGCCTACTGTGACTTTGTGAGTCTAGTAAATCTCTGGGAAATTTCATAATCTAGGTAGATTCCTGTTCTGTGCAAGTGGTAGTTAACCAAAACCAAAACCACTTGTGCAATATATGAAGATGAACTGGACATTTCAACAGCAGAATGCTTATGGCAATCTCAAGATGAACTTGCTGGTCATTAGACACCTTCTCCTAGTACAATTCTAGTTCCATAACTGAGACCAAGTACTAGTGTGTATTAAAATATATGAGGCTTGTAGAGCTAGGTAGCCAAGGTTGGGAATAAGCAGTACCAAGTCTAAGAACTAGGAGTGTGTGAATCTTCCACGTGGAGAGCGAGCTTTAGTTCCACGTCTTGCTCACCCTTCTTGTGTTCAAAACTACATCAATGGACATGAACAAGAGTGATGAAAGTTTAAGTTTGAGACGTAGTGATGTAACAGCTTCAGATACATTAACTTGAAAGAAACTTTTAAGGTAGTGACAGAGTGATGGGTACTAAATTGTCTTATTTGGCGAGAATCATGTAGTTGTTTATGTAAAGATTTTAAATTAGTTTCTGAGTTTTGAAAGCCAGCAACTGGGGAGTTCTCGAAGGGACAGAGACAGTGACCTTATTATATAAGAACATGCAAATTGCTCCACTTTGATTACAGATGCAAAATGGAGGGTTGTTGATAGTGTTGTCTTCTTCGCCTGGTGATGCCATGACTACTCTTGGAACTGAGTGAACCAACCAGGATACTCATCTCACCCTCCATTTAGAGGAAGTTTCCTTAAAGAAACAAGCTTCCAATCCTAAACAAGGAACTCTAGTCCTAAGCTGGCAGCCTAGCACCCTAGTTGGGTAGCAATGTCCCTTTGCTTGAGCACTACCCCCAGCTGGGTTAGCGCCCCATGATTAAGGTAACTACCATCCTGATCTGATGATACAACAAGCATGCACATGATCATCTTGAAAAAGAGCTAACCTAAAATGCATGATTTTGGTATGCTATCTATATAAGGACCTGCGGCTGGGTTTTATTCTAGATTCAATATCCTATCCTACAGAAGTTGGCTTTTTATTTGGAACACCTAGATTTGGCAGAGCTGTAAACCTCATTGAGACTGTCCAAGTGGACTAGAAACCTTTTAAAAGCCCACTACGGCACCAGAAAAAGATATGATCAATAGATATGACTCAATAGCCTATAATAGCTTATGTGCTTTAAAGATCGAAAATAAAACAACAGCTAACTATTTTGTCAATTGATTGCATCAATTCTCTATGCTATTAAGGCCATGAATCCTTTATCCTACTAAATCTTAAGGAAACATTAAAAAGTATGCCATTTTAACAGGGTTCTTTGTCAAATACGATCTTAAACTGTACAAACCAGGATTATTTGTTCTACAAGTCATTCTCAGCAACAAACAAACAGAGGGTTCTGTTCATTATTTCACAGAAAGTGTATCGATCAATATTACACAACAATGGTTCACTTTCCTACTCCTTTAGATAACCAAATTATCATTTTTCTGTACAAAGACTAGAGTTGATTCATACTTGCTCTTTTTGATGAGGCATTTAGCCTCTTTAGATAAAAAGGGTATTTTTCTAACTAAGGAAATCAAGTCAGCCACAATTAATCAGGGAAAGCAGCTCAGACTCATACAATAATGAGCATTGTCTTGTAACTATCAATTACATTATATTAACAAAAATAAGAAAGTCAATATTTAATACTGAAGGGAGCACTGAAATTCCTAAAAGTTGGTAATTGTCACTTTTCCCCTGAATCAAATTAACTAACCTGTTCTGGATGAAACACAGATCAGTTTCAGTTGACATTTCGCCTGCCACTAAGTGCCTTCTTTTTCATTAAGTGAGGTATGGACGACCCTTGCTGCTGCTATGGCATAATCCGCCCTCTTGATAACTCTCTCAAGACCTCCAACCTTCTCTGACAATAATGTGACATTTGAGTTGGTTGTCCGAACTAACTTGTTAGCAGTTTCCAGAGCACCGCATAGCTGCAAACATTAAAAAAGATAATCAGAACCTATACAATATATTCAGAGTCTCAGTGTTTATCATTCCTTACACAGGACTGTACAGTTTTACTAAGCACCCTTCACAAATGAAAAATGATAACAACCATTCAAGATAATCAGAACCTATACAATATATTCAGAGTCTCGTCCACTTTATATATCACTCCACTACATATCAAATGGGCGAAGATAACGGTAAAGAAACCAGCCATTGTAAAGGCAATTCTGCAGAGATCAAGCAAAATTTGCTCAACAAAGTAATCTACAAGACACAATAGTGAAAACTTGAACAGAAATGTAGCTGCCATCAAACTAAACTTAGCTCAAGTAAACAGCCTTAAAAAAAAGAAGATGGAGGTTGTAAGATGAAACAATGCCTCAATATATCGAGGGAAAGATGCATCTTTACAAAATTTAAGATTCTCGAGTGGTTTACACTAATCATGAGTATGATCAATCTATAAATGTCATTCATATGGCTCAAAGGATAAGTCATCACCTTCAAAGTAAGACCTGCCCACGAGTGGTCCGTACCGGCGAGCGCCTCATTCAGATACTCATAGTTCTCCTGCAACAAAAATAACAATATGGAGTAAAACAATGTGAGCCAATTACCCAAAGAAGAAACCTTTACAACAAATTGACACAATGTAAAACACATTTCACATGATGAACCCAAGTTACCCCACACAACAATTCAGCAAATCAAACTCTAAAGTACTTCTCTTTCCCCTAATGGGTGTTCAATTCGTCAGACACAATTCGTAAACAGGATTCATAGAACAGGAATGAGAAAGTGAGAAAACCTGGAACAAGTTGGTGAGGTCTGGGTTTTGAGCTGGGGTGGAAACAGCAGGAGAAGAAGAAGGCAAGGGCTCATGTTGTTGCGGTGTGGGTGATGCATCTGATTCCCCCACATCGCTCAGCAGATCGCCGATGCATAGCAGCGATCCTCCTACTCCTTTCATCATAGTCACTCTCCTCTCTTTTCCGCTTTCTCTTCCCCAGAAAAAAAAAAACAACCTTATTTATAATCTGGGCCTTTTCAGAAATAAGAAAAGACCCGACCCGACCCGAGCCGGGAATGAGAGTAAGAAAAGGATCACTGAGGGGCACGAAATCAAAGTCGTACTCTTTTTTGAGTGAGGAGCTGAGAGGTTCGTCTTTCTCGGCGTGACTCGGATCAAGTGAGCTTCGTTTTCCGACCAAATTATATTGTTCAAGCTTTGAAGGTCGATTTGGGTTCTGTTGATTTTATTTGGTCTCTATCTCAGTTTTGAAATTAAACTGCTAACTTTGTGTGCATCCAAAATTGGGGAAACAGGGTTGGAGCTTGGTAGATTAGAGAAATGGGAGGCCAGGAGGTTAAGCAGCTTGAGGATTGCACAGTTGCCAAGTGAGTTCAGTTTCTTCATGCTTTGCTTGTGTTTCCCAGTTCAGGGTTATGTTTTTGGAATACTGATTGTGAATTGAATGATACTCTTAGTGTACTCATTTGTGGTTTTTAGAAAATTGAGTTTTAGTTGTAGAAACAGACACTCTTTAAGCTCTGCATAAGTGTTCCACAGATTAGTCGTTATAATGCTAGACGTATTGGTGGTCGGTTGTCGAAAAGAAAATCATATGAAGTGAAGTTGAACACTTTTGTTATGAATTAGGATACTTGTAGATATCATTTTTGAAATAATTATAACTGTGACGATTTGGAGTAATCTACTGAAAGTCTGAAACATGTATGAGTATTCTGAACTGTTTTGGAAATTGCGCACATCAATGTCCCCATTCTTTGGATTCCATGCCCACAGCTAATGTGCTTTGTTTAGTTACTCACCTTTTTATTGTTGGAAATTGGTGGTTGTGATCATCTCACTGATACATTTTTGCATGGAAATTGAAATTTATTCAACATTTGATCAGCGGTTACCTACGCTTATAAACTATAAGTACTGGATAAGCTTTATGGACTATAATACATTGTGAAGATCATTTGGCTTAATCAGTACACCAACTAAATTCAACCTTCAATATGGTCATTTGTAGTATCTTAATCTTTCCCATTTTTTAGCTAATCCTGCTTTAGTCTTACCTATAAAAGTGTTATTGAACCTGATTCATCTGCAGTGCAATGGGCACTTGGTTTTTCTCAGTAGCAGGGGCTTTGCTAGCAATTCCAGTTGGAATAAAAAGGAAATCTTTAGGGCCACTTGTGTTCTTTGGCACAACCGGTACCATGCTTGACATTATTATGGGGATCACTCAATGTGAAAGAGAACACGCAGAACGCCAAGCAAAGCTATTAGAATCCCAAAATTCTGCAACCAATGCTTCGATTTCTGAGACTGGAGCCGAGAATCTGTCTTTCTCCGAAACTGGAGCTGAGTCTTCCACTTGACAGTATGGAGCACTATGCAACATGTTTCGACTTGCCTCAGATTTTACTGTAAAAACTGAATACTTCTTTTCTGAATGAACTGTGGTTTGAATTCTGCCTTCAGTTTTACATGAGTTAATAATCACACTAGAGTAGCTTCAGTTGATCTTTCTTCCGTGTAATTTCCAAGAGTCCATTCCAAGCAGAGATTTCTGTTGCCTTTGTCTTCATTTTTGTAAAACTCTCAAAGCACCTTTTTTGATGACCAAGCTGTTTAATTTCATCAACTTTTGAAAATATATTTTAGACTACCACTGGCCACGACGAATTCGTCGTCTTGAGTTTTGCTTCAATTTAGTTTAACATAATTTCAGACCACCTATGCCGACGACATTCATCGATTCGTGTTTTTCACGTTTGGTTCAAGTAGCTAGCGTCTGATAATACCTTTTCTCCGAAGTAATATAAGTAGCATCTCATCTATAAATTGTTGACCAACATTGTTTTCGAATTATATATCTATCTCAAGGATACATTCTAGATTGACTTTAAGATACAGAGGTTGAAGGAATGCATTATAAAGGCACCAAGAGAAGGAATAAGTAAATCCAGGGACCATGGCATAAACAATGCATCCATATATATGCAGTTTCATATTTGATGTGAAGGTGGATTCACTGGATTGAAGAGGTGAGACATATCTCGTACTTGTGCTCTTGGCTGTGAATAAGGAAATGATCCATTATTTCCTGCCAATAATAATATCTTTATCAGTAATGAATTCATCTTTACTTTCACAGAATTATGTGCGGGAAATAAACTAATTAGGAATCTTGTACATCTTGGAAATTGTGTTCTGATGCATGGTTCTCAGTACAGCAGTTGCAATTTGCATATACTTACTCTGCAGATACAAACTTTAAAGCTCCATGCACATCGAAGTAGTACCTGTCGGATACAACTGATTCCATGGTAACAAGTTGGCATCAGTGTCTTGTTTGATTTCAAGATGCTGTTGTTCTTGAGCTAGTACTGATCTACTATTGTTATTTTCACCCTCAAAATCATTTGCTGGATTGATCATGTCACCATTTTGGCTATCACGGAGTAGCGCTGGTGCTCCTGTTGGAGCAGGCTGGAGCGCTTGATCATCTCTACTTGCAAGAAAACTAACCAAATTAGATAAATCACTAAAATAATTATAAATGAAAGATGTCGTATTATGTATCATCGAACAATCACCTGAGAAGAAGAAGACCATTTGCACTCAAGAAATTTAGGATCGCAACTTGAGGGTCCAGATAAGTGGGTTGAGTAGTACTACTACCGGCTGCGTCTGCATTTGGAGGAAGATGAACCTATATACAAACCACAACAAAACACATCAAAAATTATATTAAGTTTGGAGTTAGTGATGTCTCTTTTTCGATTGATTATTAGAAGTTTACGTTAATCACCTGTGGTTGTACTGGTACAGCAGAAGATTGATCAGTCACCCCTAGAACTTTCTGTTCAACATAATATTGTGAAGATTAGATTTGGCCGCATAAAAAAAGGGATTAATGCACACATACTGCATCGATTATATATACCTTGCGACAATGTAGACGTTTAAGAGTTTCTTTGAGGATCTGCTCATGTAACTCAATCTCATGTAGTGTTGTGATCTCAGAGAGATCACCTTCAAATATTCTATACATAAACAATAATTGAATATATATAAATAAAAAAATAAAAAAAATCAATGTATTTATTCATATTACGCTCATTGTATATCCAAATATATTAATAGGAAACAAAAAAATTGACACACCTGAGTCGATTTTTCAATTCTTCTATTTGTGATTTGCTCTTTACAATTTCTTGTTGTATCTTTTGTCATTGATATGCAGTGACAAACAACATTTCAAATGTTAGGAAGTTGAGATTAAATCCTAGAAACGAAGTCTTTTGATGAAAGAATTCAATAAATGAGTATCAACTTCTAGATGTGTTATATCTGAATTTACATAAAGAACATACCTTCACATGCTCAGAGTCTGCAGTCATTGGGCTGCAATTAGAACAACGACATCAAAAAGAGTAAGTACTACATAGTTACCATTAATTTAATACAAGCATCAATTTCACAAAAGTATAATAGAGAGAAAAAAACATACCCATTACCTCAATGGTTGAAACATTTGATTAGCTTCGCTCTTTAGCTTACTCAGATTCCTGCAAAGAAACTAAACATTTCTTCTTACTACATTATATTCAAGATACATATATGCGGCTCTGAATAATTAATGCTTACCTCTTCGTTATGATGACTTTGATATAATTGGGTAGAAATGTGAATATGCATCATAAGAGCAAAACAAAATTTAGTCACATACATCCTATACTCTATACTCTATTATCAAGACTTTGATGAAAAATGACTCACCGTCCTCGCTCGTGCCTTGTAAGAGTAACATACCGTGTTAAAATGTCTTCAATGCTTTAAAAGTTAAATAAAATAAAACATAAGCTAATAAAAACGGTAAAATAAATAAATAAAATAAAATAAATAAAAAAGAATAATAAAATAATATAACACCTTTTATTGCCAGAGAAGACACTGAGTCTCCCAGCTGGAGAAAACATGACAAGAGCGACATCGACATCACAGAGAACTGATAGTTCATAAGCTTTTTTAATAAGTCCATTTCTTCTCTTTGAGAAAGTGACTTGTCTGTTAGCGGCATTCTCAATCCTCTTAATTTGAAGTTTCACTCTCCCCATTTTATTTTTCCACAGGTTTTCTTCAAACTTGTGTTTCTGTCTCTTTATCCATTTTCTTTCGGAATGTCTTTTGACCTTTTTCGATTTTATTATAGTAAACTGTAATTGTGAATGAAAATAGTCAGTGATGATCAGAAAAACTTTTAGAACTTCCACTTTCGAGCTAAACTTAGAATAAACAATAACTTTTAAGACTGTAGAACATATGAGTAAAATCTGGAAAAAAAAAAAAAGAAGAAGAAGAGGAAGATAAGAATAAATTGTAGTCGGCCGTGATAACGCGTAATCTAAATATGCAAGTGAGTAAAGCAGAACCTAAAACTGCAAATGATATGAGTAAAAAAAATAAAATAAAGAACGTACATGATTTGAGCATATACATATTATCGTGATTGTCTATAGAAGATAATAAGAAACTATCAAAGATAAGTAAATAGAACCTCGTGATATCTTAGATGAAGGCGTTAATCCAAATATGAAAGTTCTTGGACGAACTCAAAATATATAGAAAAGAAAACTAACTTTGTACGCAGAATCAGCTTGATGATCGATGCTCAGAGTATACAGAAAACCCAACTTTTAACTCTTAATACTTAACCAACTACTAGACAATCAAACTTTCCAAAGATGACTTGGTTGTGATGGGTAAGGGGGTGAATGGTGAAGCAAGGTACTCATGGGGTGAATTGTGAAGCAAAGCAATGACTTAGCTAGGGCTTTTTAGCGTATATATGCAGACGACTTGGGTATATGAAGGCCAGATGCAAGGAAATCTCTCCGGTGTGTTCTTATCTGTTTCCTAGAGGAGGGACGTGTAAGGGGTCCCAGAATGCTCATAGACTGCCACTTGCGGTTGCGAGTTTTGCGTAAACGAGGAGGAGTATATCTGCCACCAACACTGAGAAATGCGACGTGTAACTTTGCTCTTCTTCGGTTCAAATCGTTCATGTCGTTTTATGCACTAATTCTCACACCGTCGTATTCGAAACGGTTCACTTTTGTTGTTCCCGGCGGACCTACAAATGACGGTGATTCTGAGACCTTGTCGTCCCTCTGGTACCGGTAGAGCTCATGGTTTCCTAATTCCTACATATCAGCAGTTTTATCCAAGTGATGAACATCAATCATATCTTATCGGCGATTATATCTCCAGTAGTTCAGTTTGTTAAGGATTCTCCATATATGGACACTTTTTAACGACTCATATGGTAAAAGTTAACTAATCTTTTAAATGGTTTGAATTCATAATCTCAACTTTCATGAGTCGAATTCTCATATACTTTAACGAACCTCTTAAATCACGCAGTTAATTATAAGCAAATTTAGGTTAAAGCGACAATTAGAGTTTGAACTTACAACTCCTTTCACTGTTTTACATAGGTTTGCTTCTTGTGTTATGTTCATCGAACAAATTGTGAGTGATTGTGTTACTTGAACAAACTGTGTTACGTAGACTAATTCATAAGTGCCAATGGTAGAGATAGAGGATATGAGAACTCCTCCTATACCTTAGCTTATTTGTAGCAATAAAAGAGAATTAGCAATAAGGGAATCAAGTTTTGAATATGGTCTGGGAAATCACTTGGTGCTAAAGCATGGCATCTGCACAGAAACCATTTCAAACTTCCCATTTTCCCTATCCAAGCTAGCTTTTAAATTGACTATGAATTGCAAAGGGCTGTTTGTTCTTTGCTGCAGCATAGCTTTCAGAAGAATTAACCAAATCCTGTAGAAGTCCATGTCCCATTCTGAGCTCTTTTTGTCTACAGCTGATGAGAAAGAAACCATAACTCCTTCAGCAGCTTTAGGTTGTGAGTTTGGATTTGCACTTGTACCAGTTTCCGTGTCAGGGTCTCTGAAATGAACTTCTCTATCGTGTGGTTTTTCCTTATAGCACGAATAGACTCTTTCAGCCTTTATGTTCCCAAACAATAGTTCTGCGGCTTTGTTTTTGACTAGGAGTGGTGCATAATCTGAATCATCCCATACATACAACTGCAGTCGGATCAATATATCAGAAATGTTAAATGTGTATACAAGAAATTTAGGATAGCAACAAAACTATGAGAAAAAGATGTAGAAGTTGACACGGTTTCATGTATGTGGCCTCAACTGATCCATTGTAATGTTGTTCAACTAAAAGAACGTGTAATACTCAACAAATCAAATCAGTGGGAAAACAAATCCTATACCATGAAAGGCCTGTAGATGAGGCTTATAACATGATGGCGGTCCGAGCTTTCTGAACAGTACAGAGCAGCTGCATTTTGCTTAGACGTGTTTCCACTACAAAAAACAAACACCAAAGCATTCAACATTGACATTGACGCTGCTGTGTCAACAAAACATAAGCTATATCTGATGCTCCGATCCATACCTGTTCGCCTCCAAGGGCAAACCACATATCTGGCAACCTGTACAAATAAGATGTCTTACCAAACCAGGATCTCCTCTTTTGGACAATCTCCTACTTACAAACATGTCTTCCTCGTCACCCCCAGACTCACATCCACTAGTGGCATAAAAACTTCGGCAACAGATGCATCAAACACAGCCTTGCAAGAATTAGTTAAATGTGACAACTGCGAGATTGAGTAACAATCCTCTAACTTCTCACTCTCTTCCGGCAGCTTCCAATTTATCGGGAACTGCCTCTGCTGCAGCCGAGAGCTGCGTAACTGAAGAGTGTTGCTCTTCTTCACCCACTCCACCACCTTCCTTAGCTTCTCCTTCACAACTACCCCGACTCGACACCCCTCTATCAACTCATCAACGCCTAACCATTGCCAAAAAAAAAAAAAACACGATTTTGTAGCCTCAAAGTAACAAATTCGATTCATTACAAGAAAATGTCACATGTTCTTGGTAAATTGTAGTTACCTTTGGTTAAAACGGATTCATAAGGATGAAGTAGACAGTGTAAAGAAGACTGAGTGACAGTCTTAGCTTCAACAACATCACGATATTTTACTATCTTCACATCTGAATCAATTTTAACGAAAATTAAACTAAGCTCAAGTGAAAATCGAGAAAATCAGAGCTAAAGTTTAGCGGGGTGCTCACTTTGTAACAAAACGACGTCGCCGTAGACTGCCGTGGATGTCATTTGCTTTTGCCACAGTGAAACCGAGAAAAACGTCCTCGTTTCGTCGCCGACCTGGATGTCCGTCCGGATCACCTCTCCGCCGTTGGATGATTTATACTTAGAAATACGAAATCCCCCAATAAAAAATAATTAATTGAGAATGGAAAATAGAAAAAAACGACACGAACGGCGGAAAGAGAGGCGTATATATAAACCTGAAGAGGAGTGATTCGGTGGACGAAGACGACCAGCTGAACGAAGTCGCCGATATGAAGCGCCGCCTTCGACAGGTCGATTAGCGGCCCGTACCATCCGATCGCTGACGTCATTCGAGCTGTGCTGCGCCATTCTCCATCTTAACTCTATTCTGGAGAAAAAGAAGAATTACTTTGCAGTGAAATTCCTCTTATTCCCCAGGATTTAGGAGATTTCTCTTTCAAGACAAAGCATTTACTTTAACATTGAATCATGCAGCCTTCAAAAATGATAAATTTCAAGCCTATTCATCTAGCTGGGCAGTTGAAGTTTAGGCGATAGGCATTGAGTTTGATCAAAGTCAAGGTGAACAAACACAGAGACTCGTACGCCACCATCATTTCTGATTAAATTCGTATACATAAACATAAAAGTAAAATATTAGACCCAAAAAAGAAAACATACAAGTGAAATCAGGCAGTGATTCACCGGAAGTGTCATTTCATGTTTATCAAAAACAGAAAAACATCAACTGTTAAATAACTGGGTTTAGCTAGTCGGTCACTCCCACAGTCTCATTTAGTCATTTATGACTGACCAACCAACACACACCTAATGCCAGAAACAAAGATACCAAGTGTAAATAACCACTAATCCTGGCCGCCCAAAGCCAAAAACATTATTGGGCAGCAATCCTGGAATAACACAAGAACATTACACAAATTATTGGCTAATAAACTCGGTCGCATCTTAACCAAGTTCAGTTCAGCACAGATGGAATGGAAACCGGCCAGCAAAAACAGGGGCCTATTCCAGCATCAAGAGCAGCACTGTCAAAAACGGCTGCTATAAGCCAATGGCACAACCACCCCCACCCTTATCTACACCTTTCCAACCAAAACGATTCAGCATCAAGCAAAACCATAGAGCATCAGCAGATCTGAAAAAACGAAATTCATTATCTTTCTTCTTCTAAAACTCTATTTCTCGGCTATACACTAAGTTCGTATCTACAACAAAACCAGCCAAATGCTCTAAGAAACCCCTGTTATCATCTCAATTCACAAGTTTAAACCAATTGCAGCAAGTATATCGACCCCATTAAAAACACCACCACGACAGCTCCCTTCGGCATTTAACTTCATAATAACCATTCTGGAACAGGCAACCAACTCAAAGCCACAATCTAGCAGATGTATGAACTCATGTACAGCCTTGCCCCAATATCAAGAGGTCCATCATCCCCACCAACTGCATGAAGTACTACAGGAATCGTTGAAAGAAGACGCACTGTAAGAGGAAAAACCATGGGCTCAACTTCACTATTCAAAGAGCAACCATTAGAGCTTGGCTCATTTGAACTCTTTCCAACTATACTAGATTCAGCTTCGAGGTCTGAAGGACTAACAACCAATGCCGCATCTTCAAGTGCTCTCCATTTACCAAGACTACCTCTCTTGACTGAGCGCCTGTCAGCACGTAAAGAGAGCACCAATGTGGATGTAGCATCTAGCCACTCAACCATCAAGCCTTCAACTTCATCATAACTAATTCGACGTTCAACCTAAAAGAATATAGTAATAAAAGTCAAATGCATGGGCAATTTTCTAAACAACAGTTATTATATAAAGGAATAATCTAAAACTAAAAAACCCTACAGCAGAAAGCTACTTACAGCAAGCTTTTGGATATAAATGGACATGAATCTAGGTCCAAGACCCATTACTCTTGCTTCTGAGAAGAAAAACTGCAACCAGGAACAAAATGTTAAAAAACTAAGCACCTGATCAAATACTGTAAAATCAAAAGTGCAAGAAAAATGCGAGCATGCCAATACAATAGAATCAGTAGAAAGATTTAACAGTAGCTGCTATGGCCACTATTGTATCACCAAGGCCAACACCAAACTAATAAATCACAAAATATTAGCAGCCACCCATTAAAATATAAATAAATAAATTATTTAAAGCATCACCAACTCTAGCATCATATCAAGCAATGCATTGCCATATCATTAATCACAACAAATAAAATCAAGGTACCAAGAGCGAGGGTAAGAAAGGACGATGTAATCACATATCATACCTCCTTTTTCTTCAGCAGGGACCATATCTGGAGCTTATCACAAGAATCCTTGACATATCTACTGGCCAGCTTTCTTTCATTGCAATAAGCCGCAACATCGGCAAGCAACTTTGTGCTGGGAACACTATGCTTCATTGCTGCAGCTGATAAGGCTTCCTGACTTTCCTTAGATTCAGCAGCATCCTTATCAAAATGAACACCAGTGAAACACCTCATCTTAAATTTGTCTCCCCTGTTCAAATTATTCAACAATCTCTGATGTTCCAAATATAACTCCTCAGCCTCTATAGCAGCAGCTAGTGTGCGATGCACTACAATATCAGGATACCGGCGTAGTGGTGAAGTGAAGTGAGTATACAGAGGAACAGCCAATCCGTAGTGACCCCAATCATTTTCTTTGTGTTTCAATTCCCCACTACAAAAGTAAGCAGCCAACTGCATAGGTTTAGTGGCATAACTCATGAGAATACTAAACAGAACAGAATCATCCTTCAGCTTTTCCCTAATTCTCTCCAGTGACTGATTGAAACGACCAGAAGAAGAAGTATCAAACTGTAAACCATGCTTAGAACAAAATGCTTCAAATTCTTTAAGCTTGCGCATATTAGGCTCTGGGTGCCTTCTCAGTAGTGCACTGTCAGGAAAAGCTCTAGATATGACTTCAGCCACTGTCCTGTTTGCTAAGAGCATAAACTCCTCCACAAGAGAATTTGATTCCTTCCTTTCAGAAAACAAACTATCATATGGATCTCCATATTCGTCAAACAGAATAACAACTTTCGAGTTATCAAGCTGAAGTGCACCATCATTAAACCTCCTCTCCTTCAAAGTTTTGGACATTTCATAGAGGCTCTTAACAGATCTAATTACATCCGACCATCCAAAATGGCCATGTACTTGAGGACAACCGTCTTTGAAAGTGTCGAAACTTTCAGAGTTATATTTGCCATCAATAATATCCTGAGCATGCTCATAAGAAAGCTTACAACATGATCTTATCACGGTACGGCCCATCCATCGATCAACAACATCCCCAACACTATTGATGTCCAAGAATATTGAAAACGAAAGTCTCTCTTCTCCTGGATTAAGTGAACCAATATTCCCTGAAAGCATAGGGGGCAACATTGGTATCTTGCGCTGTGTCATATAAACACTTGTTGATCTACATTGAGCTTCTTCATCTAAGGGTGTGTCAGGTAACACAAAATATGACGCATCAGCAATGTGGACACCAACTCTGGAAATACCATTGGAAAAATTCTCAACTGAGAGAGCATCATCCAGATCAGTGGCAGTGGAAGGATCAATGGTGAATATGCACAGATTTCGAAGATCCTTTCTATTTTTTAATTCCTCCAGAGGCACCTCCCATGGAAGAGGAGGAAGACAAGAAAGTGATTCAGGGGAAAATTCAGATGAATTAATTGCATTTTGGAATAAGATCGCTTCAATGTGAGGCTGTAATTCAGTTCCATTTCCAAAAGCATGTAATACTAAGGCTTGCGGAGCGAGACTTTCTTCACCCCATTCATCAACTCGTGCAGCAACCAACTCCTTTTCAATTGTTTCATCACCATTCTCCAATCTTTTCTTAATTGCATCAGGCAGATTTCTCACAAGGACCACCATTTTCGGAAACCTTGGGTCGGTCGGTGTCATCTGGATGTACTCATGGTCAGAATATGGCAAACTTTTGTTCTTTTTCATGTCCTTTCTGCAAAATTCCCTATAAGAAATCCACTTCTTAACATTTAGATAACCTATAACAGCATCTCGACGTTTAGACCGTTCAATGATAGCAACTACCCTTCCAGTTGGTCGTTTTGAAGGGAATGAACTGATGATGGAGCATATCCTCTCGACTGGAGTTTTAACTACATTCTGCTCATTAGAATAACCTGCTTGGGAAGAATCTGAAGCCAATTGCGACTTTCCAGCAACATGATCACAACTGGATTGGCCACCTGGTTCTGAACGAGTAGAGCCACGCAAATACATGCTTCGCTCAGGACATGATTCACTCTCAGGAAGCAGACAACTTCTGCGACAATCATACTCACAATCCTCATCTACCTTGGCTTTACCTTTGCAGTTATAACCATCTGCATTATCTTCTACATTTTTGTCAAGATCCTCAACTGGTGCAGAACTCTTACTAGCACCAGCAGACCCTTTCATCTTTGTCCATATTGGTAACGGATCAATCGTAATCGCAACAATGTCACCTTCAACCTACAAATACAAAGTGGATATAGAATGATTATGAAACCCATTCCAGCAAAACAAGCATGATGGAAAAAGAAAAAGAATAAAGGTCACAATGGTGACATGCTTAACACGTTCATCGGTGTGTTAAATGCAAATCAAAGAAAACTTTCAATCCAAGCAATAAATCCAAATGTATAAGACAGGTAACTATAACAAGTGTGTCCCGCAGACTTGAAATTAAATCCAGACTTACAGCTCTATTCTGCTCCGTTAGTCCACCAATGAGAATATCTGTAGGCACTCCGTCAATTTTGCAATAGGCCTACCAGTAAAGAACACAGTAAAAGTTATGGAGGGGCATTGAGAAATCATAGGCCAAATATATAATATACTTAAAAGGATCATATCACAAACCTCAATTCTGTTGTGGGCATTGACGCGCAACAGAGCTTTAAAAGCATCACCTTTCTGAAATAAAAAAAACAAATGAATCCAGCTGATCAGTTTCTTCAGCAATAGAGTCACACAAATTTGAACAGGCTTGTACAAAATGAGTGAACAGCACATAAACGTACAACAGAGACTCCATATGCATACCTCTAGAGCGGCATTGACGTCCTCCACGGACCAGTGTGGAGGAAAATGTATTCTCTGACAATATCCCTCAAATTGCTGGGGAGAGCAACCCTTGTTTGCAAGAATTCCAGGTGACCCTCCACAGGCAGCTGGTTCAGGACAAGACTTTGCAAACATAGTTCTATCAAAATCAGATGAAAGCAATCGCCAATTTCCAGGACTTGGCGCACCAGGGGATTCAACAATGTGCATCGTTGGCAAAGAGTTGAAAGCCAAGCTAGATGCTTTGGGTAATCCCTGCTCACACGGGGGACTCATGCCTAACTGATCTTGCTTCAAGGACGTGTTTACATGATTCGCCATTGTTCCATTTCCTAAGCGCTCCGGTGGCGACACTTCACCATTTACTGAACCACATGACACTATTGAAACAGGAAAACAAAAACATGTCAGTACCAATAATAAACACAACAAACAGATACAAAGCAAAGGCCAAGTCAAATCATGCAGACTCTACCCGAAAAACACCAAAAATAATAAGACAAACAGCGGAAAAAGCACTAGTCAAAACCATAAACAAAAGAGATGAACACCTATAACAGCAATTCGGGATATAAAAGATCAGTTCAAAGCTCCATATGTGACTTGTTCAGCATAAAACAGCTAGTGATTAACTACTGAATTCAGTTATGAACTAATTTGTTGAATTTTGATTACACACTGAAATCACATTTTAGACAAATTAAGTCACAGCTCAATATCAGTAGAATCAAATCACCAAAACAAATCAATCAATCAATCGATTACAAACCTGAAGCGGAGGAGGAGTTTTGCTTAGATTTCCGATTGCGGGGGCGGCGCTTCTTCTTCTCTTTGTCGCCGTCGTCAGCTCTGTCGACCATGGCTTCTACAACTGCGGCCTTCATAATTAGGAAAAGAAAAAACTAATCGAATCTACGAAATCGAAACAAAAACGATCGGAGGGAAAATTAGGAAGATAAAAAGATTGGTGGATAGGGAATTGGGATCGAGGCGTCTTCTTCCGGTTGGTAAAAAATATATACGGAAGAAGGCGAATCGGAAAGAATGAAACGGTAAAAGTAAAAAAGGGAGAGGGAGGAGGAAACAAGAAAAGAGAAGAGGTAGGGTTTTATAAGAGAGGATTTGGTGGAAGTGGAGGACAGAAGGGAGGTGGGGAAGAGTGAAAGGGACGTGGTGATTGGTCGGCGGGGGAGGTAAGGTAGACGTGAGGCGCCGACTTTCGATTCCTTTGTCTTTCCCTTTTGCCTTTTCTTTTTCTACACTTTCTCGCTTTCTTTTGTCTTTGAAAATTATGGTGTTCTTCTTGCACTTGATGCCAGAGAAGCATGATGATTCTGATCCTAACTAAAATTCAGATAAAAATTAATGGAAAAATAGTGTGACATTACAAACATGCACTTTTTTAACAATCAAATATTATTAGTATGTTATCTCACTTCTATTTTATGTATCGTGAAATTTTCATTAAATCATATCCCGATTTTTTTTTGAATTATGAGGTTTTTGAAAATTAAAAGATTCGGTCGTCGTCCAATTTTTTTCTTAAATTGGAGTTTCGAATTATTTTATTTATTTTTAAGTGTGTACAAGATTCAAAGAATGAGTTAAATACTATAACAAAACGGAGCGGTGTCTGTGATATTAACTCATTATGGACAAACATGGTACAACACAAGACCCACTCTCAAACTTGAAGTTAAAGAGTTCACCGCTTTTAAAAGCCTAATGCGCTCGTCTATTATATTCAATTTATTAAAAATAAAGAATACGAAGAGATGTCTCTTAACTGGCAAAACTAATCAATTAAGAACAAAAAAGAACACATCCTTACCGTATCTATGTATAACAAAATTCATACCCTTATCTATTACGGAATGGAGCAAGATCCTTCCCATTTGTTCTTTCATTCCACCAAGCGAAAACATCACAGCAACAAATATTACCTTGTCGATCCATTGGTTAGTGAGGTTGGTTACCGTCGATGATCACACAACAAGAACAAGCACCAACATTTTAGCTTTTACGGTGGAGATAAAGTGGTATGATCTATAATACAAATTTGACCACATTGTGTCCTCCATTTATGCCTACCTAGTGTCCATTGATGCTTTTATTCTCCAGGGGAGGGCAGTTCGACTTCTTTTTGGGTTACTGTTTATAAATCAAATAATGTCACGATTAAAAGAGTCTTGACATACATTATGAGTCTCGGAGTTTGCTATTTACAAAAAAAAACTCCGTCAACAACCATGTACATCATTCAAAGTGAACTCCTTTTATGACATAATTAAGCACTAGAAAGGTATATATTGAAGAGAAGAATATACTTTGCTTAATGCAACCCATTTGTTATCTTTCTTTGTCTTTTGACGTTGACTATTTTAATTGTTGAATAACACATAAGGGTAATTTGAAGATTGATTTTGGAGAAACACATGTGAAATTTTAGAATAGCATTGCCATTCGATCATCTCCTAAAACAAAATCTTTGAAATTATTTATTTAGCGAATCCAAGTCGTTTGAAGACCTATATCAAGCAATCAAAACTAACTCCACAATAATACTATTTGTCTATAATTACAGTATCTTCATTGCGATACATACATACTTCCTTTAAAGAACTCTTTTAGATTTCTCCAATACCTTATGGATATTATGAGAATGTATCAAAATAAGAGGAAATTATGATGATTTTTTTTTTGTGCTAACTACCAAATCCTAAATATAAATTACACAAAGAGAATCATTGTGCCAATAAAGATCTGTGTAGTTGTGTTCATATACTATGCATGATAAAATCACTCACATTGTGTTCATGACAAATACCATCACTCTAGAATATCAATTTTTCTTTTTCATAAGTAGACTGTTTATTTTGACATGAAATCAATTGTCATTCCCATGCCATGATCCCATGAGATTTTAAAATTTATACCTCCCTTTTTTCCCCAAAAAAAAAAAAAATCCCAATTTTATTTGGGTCATATTTTTCTTTTGGGTTGCATCCCATCTAATTTAGCCCAATCGAATGGCCCATCACTCTCTATATGTGTAAAACCCTAGCCAGAAACCATGTTCACTCTGCCTATGCGTTTCTGCTTCCTCGCTCAGCCGCTCTAGCTCTAGCTTTAGCTCTCACCTCTTCCCCTAAACCCTTTCTCCTCCGATCCCTCTCCCAGCCATGGCCGCCGCCGCCGCCGCCGCCGTAGAATCCGCCCCCGTCTCTCAAGAGCAAATTCTCCCCCACAACGACGTCAAGCTCTTCAACCGCTGGAGCTTCGACGACGTCCAGGTCCGTATAACACTCTCACCTCCACTCTTAACTCACCATTGAATCATTCACACTTTTGAATCTGAAATCCCTTTGTGTTTTTCAGGTGGGCGACATCTCACTGCAAGATTACATCGGCGTCGCTCAGGCGAAGCACGCCACCTATGTGCCCCACACCGCCGGGAGGTACTCGGTGAAGCGGTTCCGGAAGGCTCAGTGTCCCATCGTCGAGAGGCTCACCAACTCTCTCATGATGCACGGCAGAAACAACGGCAAGAAGCTCATGGCTGTTAGGATTGTTAGGCACGCAATGGAGATCATCCATTTGCTCACTGACCTCAACCCTATTCAGGTCATCGTCGACGCTGTTGTTAACAGGTATATGTCGTATTTAGGGGGATAGGGTTTTTGGTATATTGAATTGAATGGCTTGTGTTATAATGTGTGGTTGTTTTGTGGTGACAGTGGTCCTAGGGAAGATGCGACTCGAATTGGGTCTGCTGGTGTTGTGAGGCGTCAGGCTGTTGATATTTCGCCCCTCAGACGTGTCAACCAGGCCATTTACCTACTCACTACTGGGGCTCGTGAGTCCGCTTTCAGGAATATCAAGACTATCGCAGAGTGCTTGGCTGATGAGCTGATCAATGCTGCTAAAGGGTCCTCCAACAGGTACTGACCACCAGTTTTTTTTTATAATTTTTTATGTGTTTTTGTTTGATTCGCGGTTATGCTCATGATGGGAGGTTTTGTGTGCAGCTATGCTATTAAGAAGAAGGATGAGATTGAGAGAGTTGCCAAGGCCAATCGTTAAGGTGCTGCAGGGAACAATCATGCAACAATATGGCAGAGTTTTGTTTGCATTTTTTTTTATGCTTTATTTAGACATGTCTATTGAGTTTAGATAATTCATCCATTTAGATTGGATGGTTGAAATTGAATGGCTGAATGTTTTGGAGAACATGAATTTTGATTTTGTTGGAGTTCCATTTGAGCTATGACAATGTTGAGTCTCTTTATAGGTTTCAATCTTCAGTCTGTTTATCCAACTGCTTTTCTTCTATTGTTGTGCTTGGTCTATTATTATCATTAGTATTATACCCCTGTTTGCACTATGTAGCATTTCATTTGTTGCTAAAAACTACGCTGTTGTTGCTGGTTCCCACTTCAGCCTCGGATTGGTAATACTGTAGGCCTTTATCACACTGCACGTTGCTCTAAGCTTTTAATTCTGTTACTTTAGCTTTATATAAGTTATACTAATAGAAGCTTTAGGAAGGGTACTAGGGTGATTAGTAATTGGTCATCAAGGCCGAACTTACTCGCATGCATTTTGTTGTCTTTAAGTTGAAGTAATGTTTTCCTTACTGATGGCCTATTAATCAATCATTAGTTCCAGGCGCTCGAGTTACAGGTCCCTTAGTAATGAAATGAACACACAATCTGAGCTAGAGCATTGCTATGGCCGGTCTTGCAGAAGTCTGTCTATCTTAAGAGGAATGATCAAGTAATTAGGTTACAAAGTCTAGAGTCCGATTGCATTCTTTCATCCACTGAATTCCCGCAGTCTAAATCTGTGGATTGTAGAGCCCAGGGTGGGCATTATTATAATTCTGGAGTTTATAATGATTCCATGTAAGTTTTTCAAAGCAAAGAGACCAATGCTAGATCTTATTGCAAATGATGGTTTACACTTGATCTCTGAACTTCAGGTAAGTTCAATGTTGACAAGCTATTAACTGATGCAATTCTCTTATTATGGCTTGCACACTTTCCTGGGTGCCTTTTTGAAGTTTTGTGACATTGTTAAACCACAATTGCTTATGATGCTTTACACTTGATCTCCGAACTTCAGGTAAATTCAATGTTGACAAGCTTCTAACTGATGCATTTTTTTTACATCATTTCAAAACTTTCCTCTATGTGGTTTGAGCAGTGTCCGTGCTGGAAATCTGTGTAGGCAAGTGTTTTTACCTTTTTTCTTTGTGTATGCATTTTTCAAATACTGATTTCTAGCCCAGTTTCTTAGCTGTATTGCTGTACAACCTTGTCTCACATTTTTATTGTCAGACTTTTTCCTATTTCAGTAGACATATGAACTTGTACATTGTCAATTGATCTCAGAAGTCACCCCTCCAGACAAAACCGTGATCAATATTTGACTTTAGGACGGTGATCAATATTTGACTTTAGGACGATTATATTTGTTTTACAAATTTAATAATTTAGTTTTGTGATCTTTCTATTGGCTGAACCATGTATGAAAATGACAACAGAATTCATGTAACACATGAGGATGCTAATATTCTGTAGTTAAATATATAATAGTAGCTTAAGTGACCTATACCTTTGACAATTTGGCTAGTGATCGGCCAAAGTGAAAAATGTTGATAGAGTAGTCACCTTGTTGTAATGGAAGTCTGTATATTTATCAGTTTTAATGTTGCATTATTTCCCCTAATGTGTACTTGACAGCTGCATGTTTTGGACCTTAATCATTTATATACAGTCCTACTTGTTTTTATCATTTATTTTACCAGTATGACATCTATGACAGAGGCTTTAAACTTAATTGCTGATGTGCAAATGTCACCTAGTCGGCTAGTCCGTACTTATACTCGGAAAGCTTTTACCCCTTAAACTCATGTACTTGTTGTTTTTCCCAATTTGTCAAGCTTGGTAACCTCAATGTTTCATCTGGATCTTGTTCTTTCCAAATTTGTTCTTACCAATATGACTTCATCAATTGGTCAGAATTCAAGCAATAGCTGCATACTCTGTTGGTCTTGTTTTCCAGCTTTAACTTCCACCGCACCACAGTTATGGTTTTTGCCTCATTAATATTGCCCATTAGGTCAACCTTTCTGTATCTGCAATTTTAGGTGCGACTTGCTCACTTCTCTTCCATCCCCACCACGGCACCACCTTTTATTGAAGTCATTCTCGTGGAATAAAAGCGGTTGCTCATATCTGTCTCCTTCCGACCTGAGAAACTCATGTGGGAAATGAAAGGGCACCGACTCTGCTTCTCTATATGAATATGAAGTTGTATGTAGAAGCACGAGCTTTGAGAACATTGACACTGGCTTTTGGTAAAGACAGGCCAGTTGACCTCGGGTAAAAGTAAAAATGCAAACCCTTCCATTGGAGGTCAATAATCTGACTTCTAGATCCATTGAAGCAAACTTCCTCAGAATCAAGAAACGCATTAGCATAGAAAGCAATCATAGCATTAGTATAATATTGAGAACATTCGTAAGGAAATTTGAAGTAATTAACTGCGATTAAGATTTTTCGAATGATTGAGTAGTGTTGGCCAGCAGGTTAAGTGGTGTTGGATGAATGAGTTGTCTCCCGGATTTGAAGGAGATCAGAATCATTTGAAGGATACTGAGTCTCCAGTGACACATGCATTGCGGTTCTATTCGTATTTAAAACTCTCACCGGCGAACTTGCAGTCGAGGTTGAACTGGGACTTCTTTAATTTTGTGATTGATGTCATAATGTTTAGTGTGTGGACCCTGGCTTTGGTGGTTACGGAAGACTAGAAGGATAGAATTGCCAACTATTACCTGTATTATATATTAACGGGAAGAAGGGACAGACCCAGAATTGCTATGCTGGTCACCTCTATACAATGCAAATGCTCATCTTGATCTGAATCATTAGGATAATAATGATCCTAGGTACCTAGATCAGACACTAGTGATATTAAACGTGATGGAAATGTTATAATTATTTTGTTAAAAGAAAAAAAAAAGAAAAATATCATCTAATTTTTTCAATAATTTTGAGTGTTAAATTTAGTAAAATATCATAATTTCGAAATTTTAAAATATTTGGAATGTACAATTATATTATGTTTTTTCTGAAATGCACGCTTAACACTAGCGTAGAAGGTTATCATCATCTTGAGTTGCATGACTTGCATCATTTTAGTTTGACCAAAATGGATGCAATGCTTAGTCCAAAAAAAAAAAAAGAAGAAAGAAATGGATACAGTGGGAGAAAACCCCAAAACTCCATCTTGGCAGTATTTCCCTCCCTAACCATTTTGTTTCAAGTTTTTAAACTTTACCAAACTCATGAATAGGGAGTCTCAACTCTCAAGTGAACATGAACTTGATCACCACTCATCGCCTTCTAATCTCAACCAAACCATTCCAATTGATCAGCACCAATCCACCAAAAACCCAATTCCATTTCCCACATTACAATCTCCAACTCCGAGTCCACTCACTTTTCCCGCCATCCCAATCCGCTTCAAACCCCTCCCGAACTCCTCATCCTCTTCTTATTCTCTCTCCTCAGCCTCTTCTCTGAGTTCTCTCGCCGGTGGCAAGCTCTCGTCGCTCTCGTTACATTATCCCAAGCCCAAACTACCACCTATCTCCCACACACGTGGCGAGCCATTGTGGGATTGACCCAGTTGGGCAGTGCTCTCGCTTACGGCTCTTGGCTTAGCAGCACTATCCAACAGGTACATTTCATCAATTCAAATACCTGCACACCATGCGTTCGATGAATTGCTTAAATGATGACCTCTGTTAGTTATTTTTGTTTGCGAAAAATAGCCTCATTTTTGGGAAGTTTAATTTAAATGAAGTGTCGATGATTGCGAAAGAATATAGTAATGTAGGACTTAGACTATTTGGTTTTCGATCACGCCGGTAGTTAAGCCTCGACATCATAGAGGCATGGTTGATGGGGTGCTGGTTTTCAAAGGACATATACAATATACAGAGCTGGAATGATGATTGTGAGCTGTAGCGTTTATATATTTATTAAAGACGGTGAAGGATATAAAATGGTGTTTATACGCGCCACTCCAATCTTGTTCGTTTTTGGATGGAAGACTTTTTCTCGGGTTTGACCGCCACAGAGATTTTTGTACATGGTAAAATCCCAGATGATGTAAGCACTGAATGAACGATTGCATCTACATTGCACGCCAATTAGGAACAAGTAGGTGGGGCATAGTGAGAAAGAGAGAGGGAGATAGTCAACGGTTATGTAAATCACAGAAGCAGAATTGGGGGAATGAAATGGAGATAGCCAAAGCATTCCACTTTCAGCTTCTTCCTTGAAGAACCCTTTGCTTGTTTCTGTTCTTCCTTCAAAGCCACTACTGCATGGGATCCTTTTTGTTCTTCCCTGCTGTTTTCTTCTTATTATTTGTTGCTGTCTCTGGTGTGACTTTCACCGAGTTTGTGTACCCGCCTTTCTCTGCTTCACACTATCAATTCATTGACAATGGCGGTACCTTCTTGTCTTCTCGAAATGGGACATTCAGAGCTGCTATGTATAATCCTGACGCTCGGTCCAGCTTTTACTTGAGCGTCATCCATGTGGCATCCAATACTGTCATCTGGTCTGCCAATCGGGATGATGCCATCTCAAGTTCTGGTGAGATGAGTCTCACGGTTAAAGGACTTAGCATTTCAGATGCGGATGGCAATCCCGTTTGGTCAACTCCAGCATTGAAGTCATCAGTGGATGCTTTAATTCTGAATGAAGTAGGTAATCTAATCCTTCTTGATCAATTCAATGGTTCTCTTTGGGAAAGTTTTCATTACCCAACAGACACGATTGTTATGGGACAACAGTTATCAGTCAGGTCATTTCTGGCCAGTTCCAGTAGCTATTCGAACTTTTCAAGTGGTGATTACAAGCTCATATTAAGTTCTTCTGATGTTGTGCTTCAATGGCATGGGCAGATATATTGGAAGTTGTCAATGGAAACACGGGCTTATAAAAACTCAAATTACATAGCAGAATACATGGCTATCAACAGAACAGGTCTGCAGCTTCTTGGTCGTAATGGAACAGTGACCGTGATTCAGGTGCTCTTGACACCTTCTGACTTTCAAATCGCTCAGTTGGATCCCTCGGGAAAGTTTATTGTCAAAAGCTTTTCTGGTTCACAGTGGAACCAGGAATTTGTATGGCCAACCGATGGTTGTAGAATTCCATTCTTTTGTGGCAGAATTGGTTTGTGTTCAGGCTCTGCATCCACTAACCCTACATGTTCATCATGTCCCTCAACTTTCTATGTAAGCTCCCAAGACAATGGTGGTTGCTTGCCAAATAGTCCTTATTCATTGCCAGTATCCTGTAACTCAACCAATAACGGCAGTCAGTTGAATTCATCAGCCGTTTCATACATCAAGCTTGGCAATGGTATGAATTACTTCTCCATTCTTTTTTATGAGCCAGTGAAATTTGGTGTTGATCTGTCCGCCTGCCAAAAACTTTGCTCTGGCAACTGCTCTTGCTTGGGAGTTTTCCATCAGAATTCGTCTGGTTCTTGCTATTTGCTTGAAGATGAGTTGGGGTCCATTATTTCAAATAGTAATGCTGGTGTAAGTGATCCATTGGGTTACATCAAAGTTCTTGTTGGGTCTACCCCAACAGAGTTCAATAATAGTCCCAGTTCTGGAAAAAGAAAGTTTCCTGTAGCGGCTCTGGTGCTTTTGCCATTTACTGGGTTCTCTCTGTTGGCAGCTCTAGGTTTTCTTCTGTGGGGAAGACGGAGACAGTCAAGGGAAAAGGAGATAAAATTAGGGCATATGGACTCACGTTCTTCTGAAGATATGGATGCCTTCTACATCCCAGGCTTACCTAAGAGGTTTGACTTTGAAGAACTTGAAGTGGCTACAGATAAGTTTAAAACCCTGATTGGGTCTGGTGGGTTTGGTGCTGTCTATAAGGGAATTCTACCTGATAAAATGGTTGTAGCTGTAAAGAAGATAACAAATGTAGGTGTTCAAGGGAAAAAAGATTTCTGCACTGAGATTGCAGTGATTGGTAATATTCACCATGCCAATTTGGTCAGATTGAAAGGGTTTTGCGCTCAAGGGAGGCATCGCCTTTTGGTCTATGAATATATGAATCGTGGCTCGCTTGACCGCACACTTTTTGGTAGTGGACCAGCTATAGAATGGCAAGAGAGGCTTGATATAGCTCTAGGGACAGCACGTGGGCTCGCATACTTGCACAGTGGGTGTGATCAGAAGATAATCCATTGCGATGTCAAGCCAGAGAACATTCTCTTGCAGGATCATTTTCAGGCAAAGCTTTCAGATTTTGGCCTTTCAAAGCTTCTCAGTCCGGAGCAGTCCAGTCTATTTACGACTATGAGGGGCACTCGCGGCTATCTTGCACCAGAATGGCTAACTAACTCTGCAATCTCTGAAAAAACTGATGTCTATAGTTTTGGAATGGTACTTCTAGAACTTGTCAGTGGAAGGAAAAATACATCAAGACTGCAAAGCCATAACCTGAATGACAGTAGCAGTGGTGGTGGTCAGTCATCATCGTCATCTGGGTCAGGACTTGTTTATTTTCCGTTATTTGCGCTAGATATGCATGAGCAAGGGAGGTACTTGGAGCTTGTTGATCCAAGACTGGAGGGGCGAGTGACAAGTGAAGAGGTGGAGAAATTTGTGCGTGTTGCATTGTGTTGTGTTCAAGAGGAGCCAGCACTTAGGCCAAGTATGAATAGTATTGTTGGCATGCTGGAAGGAGGCATCCCTTTAAGACAGCCAAATTTTGATTCATTGAATTTCTTGCGCTTTATTGGACGTCGATTCACTGAGGCGTCTATGATAGAAGAGGGGACTGAGAGAAATGCTAGAGTGCTGTATCAAGAGTCAAATTCTTTTCCTAGACAGACTACAATTGGCTCGCGTGCTTTCTTTTCTTATGTCTCCTCACAGGAGGTTTCAGGCCCCAGATAGTGTTAAATAGAGTAGCTTGTGTATAGTTAATTGTGGATGGGAAGTAAATGACTTTAGTTTTGGGGTTCTTTCACTGTATTGGAATCTACTGTATAATTCTATATCTTTCTACAAGGCTGAAGGTATCCTAAATGGTTGTAATTTGAAAGAGTTATTGGAGCAAGTAATATACATTGATTGTTTGGAAATTAGATATAGACATTGCGTTACATTCCTTATACGTAATAGTGTTTTCACAGTACATCTGCTGCGTGAGAGGCGAGATGTTGTCACTTATGCGGTTATGGTGGTATTCTGAGGGTCGCTTCACAGTGTGTGTGTGTATGTAAGAACCGTATAAAGAGATGTTCATTGTCCTCCTAACTTCAAGTAATGCTCTACTATAAGATCATATACATTTATCCTTTGCATTGATCTACTTTCCCCAGTGTAGCCTTTTTTTTACATCTTTGTTTGCTAAGAAAATACTGTGCTTGAGGTATCAACCAAGTAATTCTATGCATGCCATCAGGATAGTACAAAGTGGAATCTAATTCTTGTTCGAGTAGACAGTATATAAATATATGTAAAATTTCTGTTCTATGTTCTTCTTTAACCTACTCAACTATTGATTTTCTTACCTTTATGTTTTGATCCCAAATGGCAGCAGGTGAAATATATTTTCCTGAAAAATGAACGCACTCACAAGAAAATTGGTTGAGGCAGTATTGTCATCAGCATTGGAGAGGACACTGTTAAAAGGGGGAAATATTGAGCTGTTAAGTATACTTCACAATTATCAGATCAGTGTGTACTTTTGTCTGAGATATAGTATTCGTGATTAAACTCGTTTTCCACAATTATACAATTTACAAGATTCTCCTAAATGACCTTTCACATCATTTGTGTTCAAACTCACTCGAACAAAACTTCCCATCTTACATTAGAATGAAAGAGTGATCAAGTAGAAACAGTATAGGTGTGTTATTTTTGAGTTCAGTTCTGGATGTTCAGTGTTTACCTCAGTAGAACAACTACCTCTACCATATGTATGAATTCCTACAACTGGTAAATGGTCAGGGACAACTAGTTGTGGATGTACAAGACACATCTTCAGCAGTTTTCGTATATGCAGTCTAGATATACATTATGGAGCATGAGAATATACATTGACATGTATCATAGACCTCCTTTTTGATTGTTGACTAGATTCATGACTGGATATCATATCTAACAGAGTTGAGGTGTATGACAGATATTGGGGACATGGAACTTATGGGATTGAATCAGCATCCAAATTCTATTTCGGAAAGCATCCACATTTTCTAAGTTTGGAGGAGTGTGCATTGCCGGACTAATACCTACCCCAGGACTTTGATCACCACTCAGGGGTGCTTCTAGGTTTGTCAGTGCCATTATAATTATTGAAAGAACTTCCTTTTTGTTTTTTATGTTATTCCAGTCATTTCCTTTGGCATGTTTCCTTACAGCTGTACTGATCATCAAATTTTGAAACAATTCATACAGGGTACGTTTGTTACCTAGGATTGTCTAAGTCGGGACTATTTCTTATAACAGTTCCGGACTATGCAAGCTTGGGATTGTACTGCAGTAATCCCTAACCCAGGTTTGGTACTGTTTCGGACTAAAGAACAGAATAGTCAGAATAGTCTAATCCCACGTTTGATGATGCACCGGACTAAATTTTGTAACTTAAATATTTTTTTGTTGTTGGTTATATCTTTTTGTTTGGCCAGGCTGAAAAAGAAATATTCTTGAAGGTTGAGTTCATATGTAGTGATTTATGGTTGTCTATTATATGTAATTCATGAATGATTGTAGGGAGGATGTGCCACAAGTTGGTATGATGTGAAGACATTTTGATTTTTTTTCTCAAGAAAAGAAGTTTCTATAATCAAAACAGGTTTATTGAAGATGAAACTGATTTCAATAAATAAAAATACATTCATATATTCACAAGTACAAATTATATATCCAAAACTGAATTCTCAATTAGCATTTTACATGTCAGTACAAAAAACATTCTCATATCAGCAGGTCTCAAAACAAGCTTGGCACCTAAAACCCTTGTATTTGCTGTATTTTCAGCAATCCCTCGCAGCCTAGTGTCTTGTCTTGCCACCAATACAAGCTGCACCCTTCTGTTTGCATATTCATATGCAATTTGCTGGAAACACAAATTTATACCACATCATTTATATACACCACAATCAAACTACGAAACATTGTGATGATCTTTGAGCAGAAAGATTTGATAGCTAACAATCATGTAAGATATCTATTACAACTTATAATGACAAAGATCCTTGTTGGAAAAGGTCACAAGACTGAATCAGGGTCTCCAAATTTATTAACAATAATTATTCCTTTATGATGAATTAGTCAAATGTATAATGATTCTGTGTGCTTAATCATGCCACCTTTTCCTTGAATCCTCTGGTCCAGCCAAGATCTATTGGGAGCAAGAGAATTTATATCAACTGGTATATATTATAATAGGTGAGCAGGTTGCCAAACACAACATACAGCAGCAACATTCAAGCTTAAAACATGCACATCATTTGACTAAAAATTCTGAACATTTAAAAAAAAACTCTGTCAAAAGGTAATAGAAAAGTGTAGTGGTAAATTTCACAAACTAGAAAAAAAACTCATAAGCATAATTGAAATGGACAACAAGATGAGGTAGACTGCAAAATTTGTAACCATGTTAGGAAAATCGTTCAAAAAGGTAGCTATCGTGCAGTTGCGGACTGGTGCATGGGCATGGCACATATTAATTCTCAATGGCAACAAAATTTCATTCTGATATATAAACACTTCTTAGTTATGCAATATGATGCATCCCATTAATTTACTCATGGTTAGTAGGACTGTACATAATCTTTCCTCACTTGATGATTATGAAACCAGATATCAAGCTTCTAGTATTAAAGTTTATCAAATATTCCGTTTACTAGCAGATATGCCGAAGTGGCTTGTATACATGGACTATTGGCAAAACATGATGCACAAGCTTCCATAGGCAAAACATGCAGCAGCATGCAACAACAGGTTTGGCAAAAGAAAGACTACATGTGTACAACCTTTGCAAGCCAGTTTCCATATGTGCATCCAGTGATGAAATGACTCGAGGCATCTGCTCCAATAACTGCTAAAAAAAATGAACAGGTAAATAGAATTTTCATTTGACTCACAGCCAAGATCATTTTGGCAAAAGAAATTAGCGTACATGTCCAGTATTCTTAATTGTAGATGATTTGAGCAAAAGGTTCTTTGGAAGCTTTATCAATTGAGCCTGCAGAAGAGAGATCACAATAAGTAATTATGCAAAATTGGCCAACGAGACACAGCAATAGGCCGTCAAGTAGCACTATCCTACAGATACTGCAAACTGATGACTTATGACCCTACTGTCCAGTTACGTCATGTGAATGAGCAAGTCAGATTGCACAAAAAATATAGACATATTTACATCCCATTTTGAAAAGTTGCAAGCAAGAGAATTACCACAAGAGTAAACATTCTGAAATACAGATTTGGCTGCATAACGGCAGCCAATTTCTCTGAATCCAGGCTGGCCAAACTAAATAGGTGCTTACTGATGCTTTATCTATTTAACACCCCATTTCCTCCAGGAATTCCATCAAGAACTACTCCAGGGTAAAAGTCGTAACAGAGCGATATCAAGGACACTTAACTGTACTGACTGGAGTAGTTTCCCCTCAAACTCATTCCTTCTCCTTCCAGCCAGAAATTTCTATCTCTATCACTAACTGTACCCTTTAACTAAAATTATCATGAACACTTCCTCTACCTCCAAAATTACAGCCTTCAGCTTCATAATTGAAGCATGAGGCCTCTCCACTCCCTCGTCCTTCCAATCATCTATTGCATACCATCACGAATTCATTACCAGGTGATGATTATTTCATTTTAATACCCCAACCCACACGTCCTCAACAAACTAACCAAAACAACACATTCCCTTTATCCATTTTACATAGTAACTACTATAGTGACCAACACACACATCTTTAACTATATTTCTTGTCTACCCATCTTTCCATTACATTGTTCCTCCTTCATTTATACTATCTTTGATCTAAACCACCCCAGCCTTGCAGAAAATCAGTTCAAAATTAAATCTTTCAGGTAATGAAAAAGTTTCTCGGCAATGCATACATAATTCCCAAATCCAATGAAAGCCCAGTTGTCAAAAATTGATCTTTTTGATACTAAGAAGAAAAAGGAAGAGAATTTGATCACTTTGCATTGAAGGTGAGGAATGAAGAGTTGGAAGGTGAGACCTGGGAAGGAGAGGACTGTTGCATAAGGTGGAGGAGGTTGGAAGTGGATAGTACAGCCTGAGATATCTGATCGGAGACCATACTTTTTGCCGTATTCTCTCTGCTGCTGCTGCTTCTTCCGCCGGAGGTTGAGCTCGCCATTCTTCTCTGGCTCTCCAAGTCTTAAATATTTGGCCAAACTATTTGGAGAGGAGAGAGAGACTGAAATCGGGATATTTTCTTCTTGAGAGGAGCTTAATCGAGATTCGCAGGGAGAGAGCAGCGTGAAGAGCTTATAACAAACTACAAAAAAGTACGTGACAATAATTTGTTTAACAAATAAATCACATATATATTTAATTGAACAAATTAGGACAAAAATTTACAAATAAATACCATGTGCATAACAAGCTGGCACATGTTATTAACTAATTTACTCTTTTGTCCTTAATATTTACAAGCATGTATTTAGTCCTAATTGCTGCTACTGTCTATTACAAAACTAGCTGCTACTGTCTATTGCAAAACTAGCTGATACTGTCGACTAGGAAACTAACTGCTACTGTCGACTTGGAAGACACCTGCTACTGTCGACTTGGAATGTACCTGCTACTGTCGACTTTGAATGTATCTGCTACTGTCGACTAGGAAACTAACTGTTACTGTCGACTTGGAAGACACCTGCTACTGTCGACTTGGAAGACACCTGCTACTGTCGACTTGGAATGTATCTGCTACTGTCGACTTTGAAAGTATCTGCTACTGTCGACTTGGAATGTACACGCTACTGTCGACTATGAATCTAGCTGCTACTGTCGACTGAGATACTAACTGCTACTGTGGCTTTTGTTGAGCAGAATTCGAAATTTCAAAACTTCTCAAAACATATGCAATATGGTACTTAAATGAAAGTCCATGACATAAGGAACAACTTTATATATTGGCTCACCTCCAAATTGCTGGTGGTTTAGCCGGAAAATTTAAATTTGCTTGAAAAAAGCTTAAAAAATGAGGAGAGAGAAACTTGTTAGATCTGGGTGGCAGTTGATAATTTTCACGAAAATAAGGGTATTTTAGATATTTTTGCATTAATTACTTAATTAATTTTGGTCCACTTATTTTTTAGACTTGAACTTATGTCCTAATTTGTATAAGAAATATGGAAAGTGAGTTTTTAGTTAATTTAAATGTGGTCCGGTACTAGTAAGTAATTCTCTAAAGAGCTTATGGAACGAAAACGTTTTCTTCTGGAGTGAGAGCTACGGGAGTCCCCCAATTTTGAGGCCGCTCTGTAAGCCGAGATTTGGGGGACGCGGGGACTCTCCTAGCTCATTAATCGTACTCCCTCGTATCCACCAAACGTGGGTTTCAGATTATATATTTGTGTAAGGCAATACAGTCCAATCCCATCCCACATAACAAACGTACTCATAGGGTTCATTATTCGTGGTGAATTAATACAACAAACATTGATAATACACTGAACTGATTACATGACATTCTGAAGAACTTCATACAATGCAACTACTAATTAAATGCAGGCATTATGAATCCCCGCACTACATTATTGGATAGACAACAAACTATATAAACCTTCATAAGAGATTATTTAGAGTCCAAATGAGCAACATATATATTGAATCACGACCTCATCTATTGTGGGATCTTGTTGAATTTTCGGTATCGGTATTCAGCAATGTCTTGGTGGAGTATTTGGCAGGATTTTGCTCATCCACAAGCTCCCGCAGAGGCCCAATCACAGCCTCATGTGGCGGCACAACGAACACAGCCCACGACATGCGTAAACGTTCCTTGTTCACCAAGCTTCTGTGAAGAACACTCTTGTACTTACCATTGCTCAAGACCTCCACCTGATCATCAATGTTTACAACGACTGCATTTGGCAGGTAATTCACAGCAACCCAGTTGTCGTTTTTCCACAGCTGAAGGCCAGGAACATCGTTCGAAACTAGTAAGGTGAGGGCGGACATGTCAGTGTGAGACTCAACGCCAAGGGCTAGTTGGGGTTGTGGGCATGGCGGGTAGATATTTATCTTCATTTCCAATTCCACTTTTTCATCTCCAATTTGAGACTTCAATACCTTCCTATCCAGGCCTAGACCCTCTGAGAGCACCTCCAATAGCTTGTCCATTACTCTCAGCATTTCCTTACTGTACTCTTCATTTACTTCCCTGTGTCACGCACAGTATCATGGTAAAAGGTAGGAACACAAGTAGTAGCTAGTCAGTTTTAATTTGTCTTGAGCAGTTTCTCTGGGGACTTTCTCTGTATTTCGTTATCTATGCCTTTTTATTTATATATCAAATAACTTCATTAATAATGAAATGATTACAATCGAAATATAGAACAAGAATCTACTATCACCATATCTAATAAGACACAGAAAGTAAGATTCATACTAGACAGAGCTACTCTAATTATTATCATCCCGTGACTAATTAACGTCTCACTCTCAGTACAAATATCAAAAGACTAAGCTACAGACATCAATTCATCAATAATATGAACTGGGCTAGTTATATGTGACGTAATACTATGTTTTGAAAGAATAAAAAACATGAGTGCATTATACACAGAGAAACTACAATTTATACCTCGAGTTTAGCACAAGTAACAATAACAAAAAGTTATGTAGCCAAAAAAGAATGTTTTTTTTTCTTTTTTCTTGTTTTTCAAACACGGTGGATTGATTTGTCTAAATACGCTTCCTAAATAATCAAAGGCCCCAAGGTAAAGAGCTTTGGTCGGAAACAAAAAAGTAGGGCTGAACATAATTTTGAAATTGCCATAATCTGAGTTATTTGAAATTTTTTTGTCAGATGGCCGATCAAAAATATTTGGGTGAGAAAAATTATGAACCGATCTCATTCGGTTTAAACCGGTTAGACTCTGATCAATCTCATAAAACATATGACAAAAACTGATCCCATCTAAATCTGTTGGTTTCATGTATTTACCATATAGTCTTCCACACTTAATTTAATATTATATCTATATAAAAGGAAAAAAAAAAACTCTAACACCCACTTCATTCTCTCATTTCAACTATGGAGTTATGGTGATGGAATTTATGATATTATGATTTTAATCATCTTATGGAATTATAGTTATGGATTGCTTAATGCACTTTGAAATTTTAATTGCTAAGAAAACAAAGTTTAAATTATCGGATCAAAACTGAATCTGATCTGAACCAATCAGAAATGGTTAGACATCCGAATCGCTATTTTTAAAATTCTGATTCGGATATCAAAAATCTCAAATCAAATAATTCATATCGGATATAGATTTGCTAAATCATGGTACAAAAGGACAAATCACAGCTTTATCCTTTAAAAAAATTTGTATGTATGTGACACATATATAAGTGAGTCACCTGTATGATGCAGGATTCCTAGGCCAGGTATCGTAGTTAACCTTTGATGGAGGAGCAGTGTGGTGAAAGAGATAGTCAATCCACTCTAGCTTTTCATCACGATTCTTACACATCCTCGTCCCATACCCTTCAAATCTACCAGTAGCAGGGTCATTTGCATATTCCTCTTTTTCCTCCTGTGGCAGCATGAAAAACTCCTCGCCAACCTTCTGTAACTTCTCAATCAAAGAAGCTGGTATCCCGTGGTCAGTGATGACAAAGAAGCCCCAATCGGCAGCTGCCTCGGCAACTTCCTTCACAAGGTCGTCGTGTGGCTTTGCTAGGGAAATGACTGGCACCGCGACTCCCTCCGCAGCCTTGCTGTTCTCTGGCTGCTCATGGAAGGGCGAATGAACTTTTCAGGTTACTTGTTGAGCCCGCCGGAGGCCAATGCCTGAACTCTCTGCAGCATAATTCTTGGTTCTGGGCAGTTAAGTGGCCGGGACGAGTTGTATATAAGGGTTTAGGGAGAGCGGGTTCGATCGGATCCAGGCATGAAATTGCAAACTGGTGCTCTCAAATTTATATAACCCAACTATACATAACACTAGGTGTGGGGCCCGCGCACGGGGCGCGGGTGGCAGTGATAAAGAGTGTGAAAGCAAGAAAAAAGAAAATTGAGAATTAAGATTTGTGTCAGCTAATAGTGCATTTATATGATTCTAATGAGGGCAAGGTATAGTTATAAATTTAGACTTTTTTTCAGCATTCATGAGCATAGATAGCGTACATGTTTCATAGTTAGATTACACATTAGAGGTTTATGCTGTCATAAATTAGCCTTGCGCGTTGCTGCGAGCTGACATCGTCATGACTTATTTTAAGTTGATTCAAAGAACAGAAACAATTTCAATAGCTTGCCAGTCATACTAACAGCAACATAAGTAGATAAGAAAGACAACTAAGTTTTAAAGGACATCAGTCAATGTTTTAGTACTATTGAGCAAACTACCACACGCAAATAATGTCCATTCAAAAGCAGGCTAGTTTTTTTGGTCAAAAAAGATTACATGATTTGAAGTGAGGACTTGTTGATCAAGCTGATTTATATTCAATAGTAAGATAACACTGATGAAGTAATAGAGTAAGCGGAAGATGCTAGCAATTAAAAGCGAAGAGATACACTATGCCTATCTTGAACTATTTCTCGAATCTTCTTTTCATTTTTTCACAGCAAAGATTAATACAGATGAAACGTATTACATCATGAAGCTACAGTAAGCATAAGAAGAGCAACAAAGGACCACAAAACTAAATCCAACTTTGTATAGGGTGAACATGAATTCCCAAGTAACCTTTCAAACAAAGGATGCTACTGGACATAGGTTCAAAGAAGTACGGGTTCAAACCTGGAAATCCAAAACAAAAATAATTTTAGTCTAACTTAAGACCAGAACATTCTCTATTGTGGAGCGATTAATTATTGATCTTACAATCTTAGGGACACTTCCCTAATTGAGTAATAAAATTTTACCTCTACATTCATATTCTATCTAACAAATCTATCAATGCATAATGAAGAACCACTCACACTTAGAAAATCCACACATACCTATAAACCTCAATACCTAAGCCGCTGCAGTTGTATACACACAAAAATGATCCAACTTTTTTATCAAAACAAACAATGAAAAACTAACAATAAGAGACAACAAACAATCACTTCAATTCAAAAGACCATTCACACCCATCTCTTTCTTCCTCGTATACGAAACCCAAACGGCCAACTCCAATCAAGGAAATATCAAACCTGCTAGCGAAATCCTAAAAAAGAAAAGCATAAGAATCACAAATCAAACTAACAAATCTTCATAACTGCAATGAAAATAATACCCACCTAAAACGTAAACCCCCAAAGCTTGCCCGCGCCCTTGCTGCGGGTTTTTATAATGGACATACAGTGGAGAAGTAAATCACAATTTAAGAGATATTAACCAAATGATAGTCAATGTGTGTTATTGATTTAGAGATTATAAATGCTGTTATTATGACCAGATTTGAATATTACATATTTAAGAATGGATGTCTTGAGCAGCAGAGCATGAGTTGGTATTTTAGCCAAGGAGCCGTTTTTCGAATCTTCTATGAACCGTTATTATGACCAAGGTATCCTACATTTCGAGTTCTTCAAATGTATTGTTTGTTGGTTCTTATGCTGTCCAGCACCTTCCACGTTCCCATAATCAGCTGCATTAGCTTTCAGATTACATGTCCCCTACAACAATAAATCAAATGTAGTAAATCATTCATCACTGATCACCCTAAACTCATTTAAATGTCTGAATTATAAATATTTAGTTTAGATACAACAGTACTTACTTGATACAGGGAAGTCCTAAACTGAAGTGTGTTAAAAACAATAATAAAAAGGAGAAAAATAAATCAAGAATTACACTACATACTGCATTTGCTTCAGTAATTTCAAACAGCTACATCATTGTATTCAGATGATAACTATCAGAGAAAGGTAAAATACAATGTTTGAAGAATTCAAGTACACTAACGAAGAATTCTTCAATAAAATAATAAAAAAGGCATGCAGATATACAATTGTCTATTTTCAGGAAGAAAAATGCATTGTTGCAACCAAAGAACTTACATGAACAGTTACCCATAGCAACATAAAATGGACTTACTTACTGGGCACATGTGAAGACTTATTTTATCAACTGTCTTTTGTAAACTGTCAGAACAACTCTACAATTAATATTTGACAATTGTTAACGAAATTAGAAAGCAATGAGTATAACATAAGATGTAAAAGATACCAGGAATGAATGAAGAACATTGGCTATCAAACCATAGGTTTAACATGGTTTGATTACTACAGCTTTGATATGGTAATCCTAGTTTTTAAGGATTGGATTGTCAGGGAACTTTCTTGTTTGATTACTAAGCTTTAGTAGAGTAATCTACGGGATTGGTTCTATAAAGCTGTATTTATGTAAGATAAAACATATAGTATAGTTCACATGTAATATTACTGCAGGGGTTGGGAAGAGGGTTTGCATTAGAAGTGGCAGAACCTGCAGTAGTTTCTGAACCAGTGGTTTAAGGGTTGTTAGTCCCCCCTCCCGGCCTGTGCCGCACCCTGATTCCCTGAAAGAGCAGCAAGATTTGGATTCTACGTACTGATCTAAAAGGTATCAATCACACTATTATTGAACCATCATCAAGCAAAAACTTGGATTCTACTGCATTCCTATGTCAACTCATTAACACCATATCATGAAGCACATTTCCATAGCATGGAAAGCTTTTCAAAAAGAGCAAATCTTTTAATCCCAGCACTACCAATAAGCTTAAACATTAAAATTCCTCAACAATATCAGATAAATAGTGACAAATTACAAATTGAAAAAACAGAACAACTTCATTAATGGACTCCAAGATATGAAAGCTGAAAACCCATAATGTGCCTAGTTCAAACAAAGATGGAGTTAACTTAATAAGTTTAAAGAAAAGAAGATTAAAGATTTACCTTTGCTTCCCAGAAGTATACATCACAGGGCAATAAAGAGGATCTTCATACGGAATTCATGTTTTTGATGTGGTGCCACCTCCACTTCCTCAAGTAATGTTGAAAAGATCACTTCAATAACACCCCGGGGACTGCATCCAGTATTCTCAATCTGAAACCAAATCAATTGGAAGAGCCACACAAACAAATTACTTCCTCAATCATCAAGAAAGGAATTAACAAAATCTCAAAATTCACCCAAATGGGAAATTTAACGACTCAATTTTGAAGAACAAACACAATCAATCAGCAAGAACTTGATTTAGTTTACCTTTGTGTTGCGGGTATCGTCGTTGCTGGAGCCTTGATCTCTCTCTCACAGCCATGTTCCTTTTTTAGAAAAAGATCGAAGAAGAAAAGGGCAACAAATTGAACAGTAATTTGGTAGGCTCAATCTCCTGTCTTCTGTCTTCATTTTGGTCGGCTCAATCTTCTGTCTTCTGTCTACGTTTTGGCGATCGGGATTTTGGTAGCTCCAAACCTTCTGTCTTTTGTCTTGGTTTTGGTAATTTAGATTTTGGGCAGCTCCAGAAGTTTCGAGGAAAACGAAATCGAGGGCAAGCCATCAGATGAAAACCCGATCGAACGGCGCAAATGCAAAAATGCAACCCGACCCGCCCGCCCCATTACTGTTCAATTGAACAGCACAACCTCCAGAGCTAGCAGTTCAATTCTTGAAAAACTAAAAAAATATTTCAATATCACACGAATAAAATGCAAGCTCGCATACATTGTATATGATTTTATAAGTTGATTTAGAATGACATTGATGTTCATTCAAATATTACAACAGACGCATCAATAGCTGCAGTGGTTAACATTTTATACACCAAGACATAAATTCTTCATTGAAACTGAAGATAAAAAAAAAAACCTTGCATATATTTCACTGTTCTCATATCAGCAATATAAAGAATTACCTTATCTTTCACTATGAGGCGGAATAAGTTTCCATACTGGTGGTACAGTAAGATATCTGACTTTATATGGCAGAGGAAGCTGTAAAAGAGGTAGCCATCATAAATAAAACTACAAAAAATAGTTCAGAAATAAACATATACTGACCGCAAAAAATAGTGGAATCAGCTAACAGAAAATCAAAATTCGAGGAATTAGAAAAAAGAAAAGAAAAAAAAAGGCAGGGATAGAGAGATTAGTATACCTTTACCTTACTATTAGTTTCACTAAAACTCTGAACTCTAAACATGCATATACTGCAGGGAAGCCAAAAGCACTGTCAGATTCCTGGTCCTCCGTTGACAAAGACAAAGAAAAATTCAATTGAAATATTATAGCAACCCCTGGAAGCATAAACAAATATATATCTAGTGATGAAATGATATTGAACATGAACCTTTAATGCTTGATCATGGGCTTGATCAGTCACATCCATCAATTGATATCCATGATCAATAAGTAGCTGACTTATCATACCTGCAACTGTTAGAATAATATATAAACCTATGGGTATTGTAATCTCAGTCAACCCCAGATGAATTGTGAAAGGAGTAGCACCTCAGAGGAGGTTCCAATATCATGCATCAGAACCTTTGCATCGATCAATATCTTAATGTCTTTACTCCTCCACCAACTCGTCGAACAAAATGATTTAGAGGCTCTGCAAAACAATACCAAACTTCATTATTCGATCAAAAATCTCACAAAAAATTATGGAGAATGCAAATCTACTGATAGGTATACCACATTAATCAGCGTCACATCTCTTCATCTTTGCTAATTCCTCCAAATCCGAGCTCGATTAAAAACATGTAGAAACCCAAACACATAGAATAGAGAAAGGGAAAAGAGTCGGATCTCCCTTTGTCTATTTTGTATGGGTCTCTGCATGTTGGGATGGAGCTTCGGCGAGAGAAGAATAAGACCATACAAAATAGAACAAATGGGTCTCTGCTTTGAACAAATTTATATCTATACACTATCAAACCTATTTCAGCTGATACAGACCAAAGACCCAGTGAACATCCAGCGTTAACAATTCATATATATGTTAGACTTCAATAAAAGATACTGCGACAATACCAAAATGACTAACAAAAAACTAAGACCCCCATGCAGTAATCAACAACAGCAAAACTACTATACACATATAGTAAAGCAAGTAAACTATTTGTATTTGTAAAAAGGGGCAGCCAATAAACATGCAAATAAGCAACAACTAGAAAATTTGGTGTGAAAACACATATAACAAAAGACTACATATTCATGTATAATATTCCAGACTGACAGAAAACATATAGTAAAGCAAGTAAACAATTTAAAACATATAAATACTTAACCAAAAACTACAGCAAGATCCAACTCACTTTCCCCTTCCTGGAATAGGCAACTGACGATAACAACACACACAGCAATTAAGCTAGCAAGAATATAGTGTTTTACCTATCTTCCTGTAACAGTATAATATCTGTAGTAAGATACTTGCTATCTAACAAACAAAGAAACCCACACGAATGAAAAATAAATCCATACACCCATTGATAGAAATAGATAAAAAAAAAAAAAAAAACACAACAAACCAACAAAAACACAACCAAAGCACATAAAGATCAGGAACAAAACAGCAGAACAGAACCAACCAACTATATAACCTGATCTCAGAACTACCTCTGTCTTGGCTTCACTGTCATCTCTATCTTACTTGAGAAAAAATACAAACGGGTCAAGATTCCTTGCCCAATCTTCTACTCTTTCTTTGACAGCTATACCTAACCTCCTCCACTTTTCAATGATATAAAAAGCCAGAACTGTTTCCCCTTAAACTCTTCCACCGTAAACCATAAATGCCTAAAAATAATGAAGGTGAATTAGATCCGGGCATTTATTTACTTCCAGTATATTTATTGAAAATAGAAGAGGTAGACAGACAATACCAGAAGAGCTATTGAAAATACATCTGAAATGCAAGGGTTATTACCAGAACACTATTCTGTGTTGAGCCTCCTAAAGATATAAGTAAAGCCTTCGTGTGGTGTATCTAACATGAGTTATTCGCAAAGTCATATAACTCGGATTACTCACTACATTCATAAACTATAATCAATACTATGTATTAAAACAGACAGAGCACATATGAAAAAATAACTATCCCAAACTGATTTGCATATGATACTTATTATTACTTTAGTGACCTGTCCCCTTGATTTCAAAGAAGACAAACAAAGTTCAGACAATCCAGAAATTTGAAGAACAAACTTAATATATATGGCAGTCACAATGAGAATCAAATCAAACCTTTGATGAAACTAATAAAAGAACTGTGCAGTATATACCTTGATAAGAAGAAGTCTTCAGAAGTCCGCCAATCAAGAAGCAACTGCAAGATATATCATGTTCTTCTTCCAAGAAACACTTACATATAGCATGTTCATTTTTTAGGTTCTGTATCATAATGCTGATTGTCTGCAGCAACTGAAGTGAAACAGTCATATTTCTGCTAATCTTCAATATACGTACAAACTCTCCCATGATTTGCTTCTCCATAAAAAATCTAGACAATCAACAGGATGAGATTAAAATCTAACAGCATCATGTGCATCAAGAAAAAGTAAGCTTTGAGAAGTCATACTCAAAAAAGGTCGTGTCATGCTGGTCACCATAAGTTATCAACTCCGCAATTGATCTCAGAGCTTCAATAACGAAATCCTTCATAACAGACTAAATATCAGTACACTGAGAGAGAAAATTGCAATAAGATACTTCAGCTTAAGGAGGCAGAAATCGTCCAATTACCTTGTTAACGTCATTCACAACTTGAATTTTCACCAGCTGATCAGTTAAATACCTGCTCCAAGAAGGCATTTTTTATTAATAAAACTACAGAAATATAATTACTACCAACATAACATATCAAGGGTGGTGCTATTAATACACCCTGTTGTTATTCACACACCCCTCCCATGATGAAAGCCAATCATAAAGCAAATCTAAGGAGTAATTTTGTAAATACATGTAAATTATAGTCATAGAAAAATAGATGGGAGTGTGTGAATAGCAAAATAGGGTGTGTTAATAGCAGTACCCCAAAACAAATAAGAAAAATCAAGTTACAAACCTCACCAATCCTCTCATACTTCTGAATGACAGATAAGACATTACGCTTCAAAAGAACTGTAGGGTTCGAAAATAATGAAGGTGACAAACAGGAGATCAAGAAGAATGTAGTATTTCCCATAAACTCGAACTTCTTTTTGTCTCCAGCAGGCTCAACAACAGAAAAATCATCATCCTCCATGCCAGCTCCAATCAACTGAAATACAGTAAATAATTATAAAGTTGGCAGCACAACAAACAGAGAAATCCAAGTACCCCAGTAACATTATTGACGACAACGTAAGAAATATGTCGAGCCAGGAATACATTACATATTGGTAGAAATAGAAGTAGCAAATAACCTTTTCAATACGAATTTTGTTGATTGCGGATGGCATGCCTGTCTGTTGTGTCCTCATCAGCATAACAAATCTATGAGGTAAAAGAAAAACACATCAATCTCATGTTTTCTATGTACAACCCAGAAAAAGGAACTAATGTACCTCTTTTTGCCAGATCCTTGGCAGGAACTCTTCAGCTGATAGATCGCTGCTAATCGTTGCACCTAACATATTCAGAAGTAGTATATTAATAATTGAAAATACCCTTGGAATGTAGGATATAGATTAAACAAACACTTTCATTTGGTGTACTGAAAATTGAAAATCAACCTTCACAAAGCACATTTCACATCACAAATATTGCGGGGGAGTTCATACAAACTAATTTTCTAGCTTTGGTATGAATAGGGAGGGGAGAGAGTTGAGAGATAACCCAATTTGAATTCTCAAAATGAAAGCACCTCATTGGCTAAAACAAAAAATAAATATTTCAGATACTCCAGTCAACTAAACTTATTCAAGCTTGTAGGAAGTTGCAATGGTGAATCTACAGCAAAAAGAACTAACAAACTGTAAATCGAAGTGATAAATCAGAATTCCATACCTGAGCACAATCCCGCAAATGCATAGGATGAAAAGAGAACATATCTACTCCATCCAAAACAATTTGCTCTAATTTCTACAAATAAAAAAAAATAGAGCTGAAAAGTAGTCTTTGGTTTCAATAGTGAGTCACTGGAACAAATGATATTAAGTTGCATGCACCATTACCAAAAAATGAGAAGAGTTTTACCAAATTTATTTGTTCAAGATCAACACCTCGGCGCAGCATTCTGTCTCGACGCTTCACAGCCATCATTTCTTTACGATGTTTTTTCTTAGTACCTGATTGGTAGGTCAATTGAAGCGATAAAAATGTGAGCGGAAAGCAGGGAAGATAATCCACTGGATTAAACAAAGTGTGATATCATAGAGGATAGCCGTTTTTGATACACAAAAGATCCCTCAAATATTTATCACCCATGGTATCATATATGAGGACAAATGATCACATAGTCATACCAATGAGATCCTAAGTATCCACTTTACATCATATTCCATGTTGAAGACACTATTTTTGTGCTACTCCGTATGAAGGATGAAGAAAACAAATGAAATAATTTTTGAATTTGGCTGAAGTTCAATTGAAACCCTATATATGAATTCGGTGCTCAGGCAGAAAACAATCTTATTCAGTTCATGAATGAACCCAGTTATATATATTCAGTTCGGTGACGCCGACGACGGCGACAGAGGGGCCGGAGTCCTGGAGGGACATGCGGACGCGGAATGGGCCGGGAGAACGGGACTTGGTGCGCAATTGTAAATTTCACACTTGAGTGACTTCACAGAGCTGCAGCATCAATTCTCTCCTCCCTCACAAAACTGAAAACTGATTTCACAACAGAACAAACATCAATTATCTCCTCCCTTTACTCCCTGACATAATCTGGCCATTATAAATTTATAATCATAATCTTATCTATCCATTCATGATTCACCAACACAGCAAGTCAGCAACAATATATTGAGAGAGGAGTGTACCTGGCGGGCGAGCGGGCTGCAAGCCACAGAACCGAGAGACTTGAGAGAGTCGATGGCTCGATGAAGTCGAGCAACCAAGAGACAGAGAGAGGAGACTCCAGTCGATGATGGGTGGTGGCTCCAGTGAGGTGGATGGATCGGTGGGGAAGAAGCCGAAGCGGTGGTCTGGGTTTGGCTGAGGCAACACAAAAACAGTAGAAGTGGTGGTCTGGTCTGGGTCTGGGTTCGGCTGAAGAAGATGAAAATATTCGGATGAAAATAAGAGAGAGAATCAGATCGGATCGGGGCTTCCAGAAACCAAATGGGAGCAGGTGAGAAACGAACGACCCAGAAGAAAAGGCGAGAACAGAGCCAGCACAGTGTGCCGCACGAACCGCACGCTGTGAGAGCACTGGTCATACTGTTCAAGTAGGAACAGTAAAAGCGGAAAACCCACATCTGTTATATAGGTAATTCCCCTATGGTTTGGTCCCAATATTGATTCTAGTTTAGAGATGAGTGCATTTGCATCACCAAATCGGGATGCTGATTTGGCCATGCTGGACATGCTTCGATTTTATAATGAGTTTTTTTATAACATTCCGCTTATGTAAAATTGAAGAATCAAGAACGCGAGCTTGGGGAAAAGATTGGTTTTTGTTTTTTGTCTAAATACCTCATGCTTACTACCATATGGTTTGGATTCAAAATCATTTGTCCTTAGACTTCCAATTTTACTAAAAACACCCTTACACTTTCAACATTGATCTAATAGGTCCAACCGGTTAATTTTTCTTAAGAGTGAGTCCCTTAACTGGCTGACATGCAGTGGCTTATTGTAACTAAGAGGGTCCAAGCATAAACATAATATAACAAGATAAAATGGATATTGATATACTTTTATGTTCATTTTAAAAACTTGTCAATTCAGATATAATTCTTACATCTTTCACAGTAAGAAATAGTTTTCTAATAACATGAATAATAGTCATTTAAATTTTTTTTATTTCATAGATTTCTGAGAAGGAGACCCACTAACTTGATTAGGCATGCCACCACATTAATTCACAAGAATATGCATGGTATTTGGAGATAAAATTTTCTGGCTACTTTGCTATATAGCAAAGCACATGCTCATCCTGTAAATTCAGCCCAGGACCGATGGGTTTAGTCCAAAAAATGGGATCATGGGCCGGCTCGGTCCTAGCTGATGGGCAGGCTTTGCTCGGTCCATTTTAAAATGGGTAGGGTATTGGCAACATTTTTCAAGCCCTGGGCAGCCTAAAGTTTTGGTCATATAGGATATTGTAGGGCCGCCCATGGCCTAGCCCGTTCTTAGCCCATACGTCATTAGTAATATAATTTTTACTTTATTAGTGATTAATAAAACCATCAAATGAGTTTAATTCAATTGGCAAAAGTGCTATAGTTATACAGTATTACAAAGACCATGTGTTCAACTCTTCTACACCCAATCAATTTTGTTTAATAGAATAAGTATTATTCACAAATCAAAGACTAAATGTAGGATTGAGCAGATTTTGGAGACCTGAATTTTGTCTGCCCAAGATTGGGTTTGGGATTCACATATTTGTGATAGGGCCAGCCCAACACTACCCATTTAACACGTAGGGCTAAAAAATCCCTGAGCCGGGTAGTATATGTATGGTCATCATACCTTAAGGCCGGATCGGCCCTATCCGGCTCATTTTACAGGCCTACTCATATCATTTGGTACCAAAACAATTTGGAATTTTATATGGGTTTTTTTTATCAACAACTACAATTTGGTGTTCATATTTACCAATAGTAAAATTAGTTTTTATAATTACCACGAACATGTTTCCATCCAAAATTAACATAATCTGTTAACTCATAAATTACAAAATTACCCTCAACAATACTCTCTTTAGAAATATGTACATCTAGTGCTACTGATTCTCAGAAACTTTACCTCCGCCGCGATTCCAATGTTATTGACCTTCAGAAACTTTACATCCGCCGTCTTCCGCCGCGATTCCAATGTTACTGACCCTCAGAAACTTACCTCCGCCGTCCCAGAAATTTTACATCCGCCGTCCTCTGCTGCGATTCCAATGCTACTGACCCTCAGAAAGTTTACCTCTGCCGTAAATTTACCCTCAGAAAATTCAGATCTGATAAGATCTCCACCATGAAGGCCTGCTCGACTCAAAGCCAAAACTCAACAGACCTAATTAATGACCTAGAGTTTCAAATCCAATCAAAATCGAACAAATACAGAGAGTGTGGTAAGTTTAAGCAAAGAATCCGAATCAAGAAACACAAGAGTTGAAAATCTTAAGCGAAGAGAGTGCGAGAGGCTAACCTTGCCGATCTTGGAGGTCGCTGTGAGCAACTTAGGGCTGGGCTGAGCGGCGGTGGTGGTGCTTTGCTTGTCGGAGACCTCTATGCAACCCAAGTCCAAGCAGCCGAGGTCCATCGCCGGTCGATGAGTCTGGAGACGACGTGATCGAAGAATCGGAAAAGAAGAAGAAAGTGACTGAGAATTTGGTGAGAGAGAGAGAGAGAGAGAGAGAGAGAGTTGTAATTTATGGATTTTCAGGATTAATTTTATTATTAAATAGTGGATGGGGTTGTAATTTATGGATTTTCAGGATTAATTTTATTATTAAATAGTGGATGGGTTAACAACCAATTACTGTTAATTCTCTGCTGATGGTATACAAAAATTAAGTTTTGCTATTGGTAAATATTAACACCAAATTGTAGTTATTGGTAATTTTGTAATTATATATATATATATAATCAAATCAAATCCGGGGTTTCAATTCATTCAACTGTAGAATGAGGCCAGTATTACACGTCTGTGAAGAGCACGACAAAATAGAGCTATTGCTAAGAGTTCTGACCTAGAATCCTATGAAAAATTGCCTTTGGTATGCCACAATACAGAAGGCGAAGGCCATGCAAACTATTTGTGGACGAGCCTATGGAGCCAAACACTTGGGAGCAATTAATCATATGCCATAGAGCAATCGTCTTGCACTTGGGAGTAACGCTCTTCCTTACATTTTTGTAATGGTGGACCGGTCCGATACTAATACTTGTAGGAGTCGTAGCCATGGGGATGTCAGATAGCATAGCAGAACATGCAGCTGGGTATCTTTACGCGCAGTTTAATCCCTCCTATGATCTTTGCATTTGCATGTCATAAACTGCCACAATAGAGGCTCCTCAGGCACAGAAAAGACATAGTGAAGAAGTGAACCCTACGGTGTTTTCCTTCTCTACACTCTTCTTGATCACTTGGGATTGGGAACACATGCAGAAAGCGAAGTATTGGAAGCATTTGAGGATATATGGAAAGATGGCTACTGGTGTTAGGCAAAGAACTTCAGAAAAGCGTACGCTTTGAGCCTTCTTGTTGTAAGTACTCATTAATTATGACTTATATATGCCTTATAGGTTGTAACAGTTATTTGATAGCTACCCTAGCTCGATCGCCTAATTCCAGTCCTTGCCTTTGGCATGTTTTGGAACAATTCATAAAGGGTTCATTATTCGTGGTGAATTAATACAACAAACATTGATAATACACTCTGCTTACATGACATTCTGAAGAACTTCATACAATGCAATTATTAATTAAGTGCAGGCATTATGAATCCCCGCACTACATTATTGGATAGACAACAAACTATATAAACCTTCACAAGAGATTATTTAGAGTCCAAATGAGCAACATATATATTGAATCACGTACTCATCTATTGTGCGATCTTGTTGAATTTTCGGTATCGGTATTCAGCATATGTCTTGGTGGAGTACTTGGCAGGATTTTGCTCATCCACAAGCTCCCGCAGAGGCCCAATCACAGCCTCATGTGGCGGCACAACGAACACAGCCCACGACATGCGTACGCGTTCCTTGTTTACCAAGCTTCTGTGAAGAACACTCTTGTACTTACCATTGCTCAAGACCTCCACCTGATCACCAATGTTTACAACGACTGCATTCGGCAGGTAATTCACAGCAACCCAGTTGTCATTTTTCCACAGTTGAAGGCCAGGAACATCGTTCGAAACTAGTAAGGTGAGGGCGGACATGTCAGTGTGAGACTCAACGCCAAGAGCTAGTTGGGGTTGTGGGCATGGCGGGTACATATTTATCTTCATTTCCAATTCCACTTTTTCATCTCCAATATGAGACTTCAATTCCTATCCAGGCCTAGACCCTCTGAGAGCACCTCCAATAGCTTGTCCATTACTCTCAGCATTTCCTTATTGTACTCTTCATTTATTTCCCTGTGTCACGTACACTTATGGTAAATAGTGTTGATATTGGGACCTCCACATTTGTTTACTTAACCTCCTTGTGTTTTCAATTATTATATTACATATATATCTTCTTATATAATGACTATTAAGAAAAATAATTATATAAAAAATATATTATTGTTAAAGGAAATTACCATTAGTGTGCCTTCGTCAAAGTAATGACAATAGTGATATTAGGAAATTAGTGATTAGGATAATAAGTGTAATTGCTGTTACCATTTGTAATCGTCACCATATATAAATAGATTCTCTAATGAAATGAGTAGACTGATTCAATTTTCCTATTACACGTTATCAACACGTAGCTTTACTCGCTGAGATTTTTTTAGCCAAGAAAAAAAAAACAGAAGAAAAAACCCTAGTTTCCCCCTCCGTCGTCGCCGCCCCTCACTAGGCTTGCACCTCCGATCTGATCTGGACACCCAAAGCCCTGCGCTGCAGCTTCTCGACCCGGAACCGGACCCATTCAATCCCTCCGATCGGCTCACCTTCTATCGGCACATCGACCCTCCGATCGGAAGACACTGCCTCGCCTCACCTCGACCCGCTCGATCCTCCGGTGCCGACCCTCAGTTAGACCTCGTCCCGGATTGATCGTCCCTTCCCCCTCTGCCCTAGATGGTGGCTAGGGCACTGGTTATGCTCACCAACATGCCTATATCTGCTTAGGGTTATGCAATATTACATGCATCTTTACTTATTCGTTTCAGACCCACTGCTAGCCAACCATTTTCTGCGTACCAGTTTGTTACTGGATATGAGCCTGATATTTCACACTTACGCATATTTGGTTGCGCAATATATGTGCCTATTGCGCCCCCACAACGCACTAAAATGGGTCCTCAGAGACGATTAGGTATTTATGTTGGATCCCCCAACCATTACATGCGATTTTTTTACCGCTAGATTTACGGATTGTCACTTTGATGTGACAGTATTTCCGTCGTTAGGGGGGGATAAGAAAAAGGATTTTCTAAGAAAACGACATGAATTGTCGTGATCTGTCCCCACTCAGTCTCATTTTAATCCCCGCACTTCACAATGTGAAAGTGAAGTGAAGAGAATAATCAATCTTCAGAACGTAGCAGATTCGATGCCTGATGCTTTTTCTGATATTGCTAAAGTGACAAGATCACATATACCAGCTGCAAATGTGCCTGCAAGGTTAGAAGTCTCCAAAAAGGGGCACAATGCCGCAGATAGAGGCATTGCTACCACACTTAGTGGAGGTGTGGTTGAGGCCGTGGCTCCCCAAAAGAAGAGGGGAATGACACATGGTTCGATTGACACTCACCCAAGAAAGAAGAGGGTGAGTAAGGCACAACCTGATCCATTAATCATCAATGTAGAGAATCCCTCTCATGAGATTGTCTCTGACTATAGTTATGTCCATGAATCAATACTGGAGGACGCTCCAATGTTTGAAATGATTCCAGAGACCAAAGAAATCTCAATGGATTATGAGAATGCATACGAGTTTATGGAAAGATCTTCCATGTACATTGATGATGTATTTGCATACACTGTTGCTCAAGAAATCATAGAGCACGATGATATCGAACCACGCTCTGTTGCAGAATGTTAACAAAGAGCAGATTGGCCTTAATGGAAAGAAGCAATCCAGGCAGAACTAGATTCTCTGACAAAGAGATAGGTATTTGGTCCGGTAGTGCTAACCCCACCAAGTGTAAAGCCTGTAGGACATAAATGAGTTTTTGTCAGAAAGCGTAACGAGAAGAATGAAGTCCTAAGGTACAAGGCTCGCCTTTCGGCGTAAGGTTTCTCACAACGCCCTGGAATTGACTACGAGGAGACATACTCTCCCGTAATGAAAGTTATAACGTTCCGCTACTTAGTTAGCTTGGTAGTTTGCGAAGGACTGGAAATTCAGCTCATGGATGTGGTTACAACATATCTCTATAGGGATCTTGATTCAAAGATATACATGAAAGTACCTGATGGCCTTCCATTACCCAAGTCAAGTGACTCTAAACCACGGAGTGCGTTTGCAATCAGATTGAAACGCTCACTTTACGGATTAAAATAATCTGGGAAGATGTGGTATACCTGTCTAAGTGACTACTTAATTGGGAATGGATATAAGAATAATGAACTATGTCCATGCGTATTCATAAAGAAAACGAGTTCAGGATTTGCAATTGTAGTTGTATATGTCGATGATATGAACATAACAGGTACTCTTAATGAAATAAGAGAAACCGTGAGCTATTTGAAATCCGAGTTTGAGATGAAAGATCTTGGAAAAACTCGGTTTTGTCTAGGCCTTGAATTAGAACACCGAGCATGTGGAATACTAATCCACCAGTATGCGTATGTCCAGAAGATACTCAAGCGATTTAACATGGACAAAGCGCATCCTGTTAGCACTCCCATGATCGGTCGAAGTTTGGATATAAAGAAAGATCCATTTCGTCCAAAGGAAGATGACGAAGAGCTATTAGGAGCTGAAATTCCCTAGTTAAGTGCAATAGGCGCATTATTGTATCTAGCTCAATGTACTCGACCATATATTATATTCTCAGTGAACTTGTTAGCTAGATTTAGCTCAGCGCCAAGGCAGCGTCATTGGAATGGTATTAAGAACATATTTCGATGCCTAAAAGGAACCATTGACTTGGGCCTATTCTATCCCTACACAAAGACAAGAGGGGCCACAAATGGAAATGTAACCCTAAAGGAAATGTCGATAGAGAAAGTACAACTCCCTACACTAAAACATCAAATAATGTTCTAGTTGGGTTTGCTGATGCTAAGTACCTCTCTGACCCACATAAAGGTCGTTCTCAAACTGGTTATGTATTCACCATTGGGAACACGGCAATATCTTGGAGATCAACCAAGCAAAATCTTGTGGCTACCTCCTCGAACCACTCTGAGATCATTGCTCTACATGAGGCGGTTCGTGAGTGTATATGGCTGAGGTCCATCATTACACATGTTCGAAGAACTAGTGATTTAAGTTCTACCATTGAAGAGCCTACTTGTATTTATGAAGATAATGCAGCTTGCATCGAACAGATGAAGGTAGGATATATCAAATGTGATAATACAAAACACATATCGCCAAAGTTTTTCTATAATCAGCAACAACAAGCCCTCCTCAAGATTCAAGTGATGAAGTAAGGTTTGAGGAGAATGCGGCAGATTTGTTTACCAAATCATTGCCAAAAAAAATATTTGAGGGACATGTAAAAAACATAGGAATGAGAAAGCTTTCAAAGCTTTCTTGATTGATGTAAAGATCAGGGGGTGATGTAGACTTTAGGGGGAGTTTACTACACACACGCTGTCCTTAAAGTTTAAAGGTGTGTTGTGCTCTTTTTCCCTTCGACCAAGTTTTATTTTATCCCACTAGGTTTTGTTATTTGGCAAGGTTTTTAATGAGACAACGATCCATGCACTATTTAGTCTTTGACTCGGCACAAGGGGGGTGTTAAAGGAAATTATCATTAGTGTGCCTTCGTCAAAGTAATGACGATAGTGATATTAGAAAATTAGTGATTAGGATCATAAGTGTAATTGTTGTTACCAATTTTAATCGTCACCCTATATAAAGGGATTCTCTAATAAAATGAGTAGGCCGATTCAGTTTTCCTATTACAATTATATTTATTTTCTCTAAACTTTCCAATTCAATAAATTAATAGATTGCAGTATTATTATTTTCCTTATCTATATTTAATTTTTAATTTTAATACATACACATTTAATTATTATTTATTACGTACATATTTTATTTCTTTATCTATTTTTATATATTTTCCTGCAGTTTAATACATAGACATTTATATATTTAATAATTATCAAAATTATGATTGAGAACTAGCTTGTGATATAAAAAAATTATATAAGTTGAACTCATATATAAACAAGATGATATAGTATATACATTTTTAATTATAAAATAAATTAAATAACTATTAGAAAATTTTCATGAGGTACATAACTTAGAGAGCTAAAAGAACAGAGAATAGAGATTTGCTTGTAAAAAAAAATCAAGAACTGGAGGCACATGCAAAAAAAAAAAGTTAAAAGAATTTCATGCAATAGAAGTTTCAATGAGTGAATAAAAGGTAAAATAAACAGTTTATTATAATTTAATTGACTAATATATTAAAGGTTATTTTAGGTATTTAAGAGGAGATCTAGTGAGTAAATGTATGGATTCAAAAGTTAAAGTGAGGTGTACAGAGCATGAGAGGTAAAATGAGCAAATTGAGAGGTTCCAATAGCAACACTCAAACTCTATGGTAAAACATATGATTGAATACAATCAGTAAATACAGCTAAAAGTAGCTACTCAGTGACGTTTAGTTTTTTTTTTTTTTGTTTCTTTTAACATCCAGTCAATTTTTTTTTTTAAAATTAGTTATTTATAAATTAATATTATGAGAAATGATCATTTCATACAATTTTGATGGCCTCTTTCCCCAATTGAATATTCACTATAAAATATTGTCTGATTGAACACATGGTAACTACCATACTGCCCAACTGAACACATTTTCACTAAAATTTAAAAACTATGACTATTTTGCCCCCGACCCTCATAATCACATGAATAGACACTAGACTCTGGTCACCGGCCGCGGGACTCCGATCGTCAAATTCGGGTCCCCGGCAGCTGGACTATGATCGTCAGATTTGGGTCACCGGTCGCCGAACTTCAATTGTCAGATTCTAGTTCCGACCGCCAGACTCTGACTGTCTGATTTCGGTAACCGGTTGCCGGAATTTGAAATGTGATCGCCGGAATTTGAATTCCATTACCGGAATTTGAATTCCATTACCGGAATTTTTGCTTATCATCGAAATTTGGCCGGAGTTTTTCATGGATGTTAGAGTTGTAAACTGTATATATGATTACTTACTCTTAGTAAACACGCCACCCCCAATTATACAAAACACTTACCCCTAGTAACCTCTAACAATAAATTACTGACTCTTAGTAGCTCTAATTAGGGCTGGGCGCGGGCCGGGCCGAGCCCAAAATTCCCAAAACCCGACCCAAAACCCGACTTCGTCGGTCCGAGCCGAGCCGGACTTTTTCAGGGATGAGGACCGGCCCGAGCCCGAGCCCGAGCCCGACGGACCGAGCCGGGCTTCCGGGCTTTTTCGGGCCTAGGATCCGAGACTGAGGGAGGGATCGGCGAGGAGGAGAAGAGGAACAGCCGCTGTGGCGGGGGGGACTATGACCGGGGGGAGAGAGCGCGCGAACTGTGATGGGAGAGAGAGCGAACGCGGATCGGAGGAGATCGGAGAGCAGGCGATGCGAGGAGGACCCCTTGATGTGTGGCTGGAGGAGAAGACCGGTGGACTGTGCGGATCGGAGACCGGAGGAGATCGGAGAGCAGGCGATGCGAGGAGGACCCCTTGATGTGTGGCTGGAGGAGAAGACCGGTGGGCTGTGCGGATCGGAGACCGGAGGAGATCGGAGAGCAGGCTATGCGAGGAGGAGCCCGCTGGAGGAGAAGGATTGTTGACGACGACCGGAGGTGGTGGTGCGGTGGCTGAGGGGGGGGGGTTTGGAGTTCCACTGGAGAGAGAGAGAGAGAGAGAGAGAGAGAGAGAGAGAGAGAGAGAGAGAGAGAGAGAGAGAGAGAGAGAGGGGAGGGTGCGGCTGTGACAGAGAAAGGGGAGGGTGGGTAGGTGAGAGTTAGGGTTTGATCTGTTTTTTTTTTGTTTTTTTTTATGTATATATATTAAAAATGTCGGGCCGGGCCGGGCTTTCGGTCTCAAAAAAATTCAAGCCCGAGTTCGGACCGAATTTCCTATTTTCGAGCCGGGCTTTTTTCGGGCCGGTCCTTTAAAAAGTTGGGCTCGGCTCGTTTCGAGCTTTTTTCGGGTTTTCGGGCCGAGCTTTCGGGCTTTCGAGCCCAGACGCCCACCCCTAGCTCTAATACTGACCATCAATAACCCGTAATAATAGATTACTAACTGTCAGTAAACGTGTTACTGTCCATCAATAACCCATAATAATAAATTACTAATTGTCAGTATTGGAAATTGTATTTTTAATAATAAATTACTGACTACAAGTAAACATGATACTGACTCCCAATAATAGATTTACTAACTCTTAGTATTCCACAATAACAATTTACTAATTCTCAATAAGCGTGATATTACCTCTTGTCGAGAAAAAAGATACGAGTATCACAGTAAAGAATGCGGGAGATATGAAGGATTCAAAATTTTAGTGGTCAATATGTGAACCATAAAATTAAGGAAATTTTGAAGAATAATTCTATGTAAACTTCCCAATTCAAAATTCAATATTTCAAAATTCATCTTAACCTCTCTATTGATTTCAAAATCAACATGTCTGGCTCATGACGGCAACTATCGTAGAGCAGGTGGATGGCGGTGTAGTTGATGAGTTAGATTTCTGAATCGGAGTCAAGGACAAGGTGACTCATTTTGAAGCAAAGTCGAACTTGACAATCGACGTGTTCAATCGGTCAACAAGTTTGGAGTCGAAGTCCCGACGATGGAGGCGAGCGACTCAGCGAAGGATTCCACCTAAAGCCGTCGTCGTCCTCATCTTCATTGAGGTGGTAGGGTCGTGGATAAGAGAGAAGTTTCACATTTTTCGAAGTCATCGAGGACGGAGTGATCACCGGAGAGGAGCGTTTCGGTATGGGTAAGTCCTCGGTAGCTTAGTCGGCCATTGGTTCTCTCTTGCTTCTTTTGGTTTTGGACGGAGGGAGAGAGAGAGATTACATTGAGGTTAAAATAGTCTTTTCAAAAAGAATTATTGGATTGGATTAACTTGGGCAATTTTTACCTTATTTTTGACTAAACGGTCGTTCTCCCTTAATATTATTGTTTGAAATTATAAGAAAGACTTTATGTTTTGCACAAATAACTAAACAATTTCTAAACATGTTGGCGTTGGCTGAGCCTCCAATCTGTAAATGCTAAATAGACTTGATTTTCATCTGTATCCGCTTTGAATACCTAATCATTAAATAGTGTGGGGATGGTTCCTAAACCTGTTTATACTAAATAGAGTGGATTTTGATATGTATCCTCTTCAGATCCATAGTTATTAAACGATATGGGGGTGATCAAGCCTCCTAACTAGATTGGTTCTTAAACATGTAAATACTATTGTGGATTTTTATCCACGTACATCCACTATGAATCAGTAGTTATTAAGCGATGTTGAGATTGATAATCAAATATTGATTTTTTTTTTTATAGATCCAGACCGTTTAATAATAATTATATATTTTTGTATTATAATATTATTTCCTAAAATGTTAATCATAATATAATTAGTAGTGTTCTAGTTCTGCTCTTATATATAGAGTTGCATGCTACCGTAAGTAATTGCTCTTCTATCAAGTAATAATGGAGGTCGTTACCTATATAGCTGTCAAATAAATAATGGAGTATGCATGGAAAGTAGGTTCACATCTTTGTCAAAGCATTAATGGAGACATATATGGAGTGTGGCATATAGAGCATGCAGCACTTAATCAAGATTAGTGTACTTACTTAATGTATAAAATTAACTTGAAATGCTTAAGCAACATCAAACTCCAAATGCTAAATATATCAGCAGCCAACGTACGCAGGTACTACTAAATCATGAATGGTGTAGCTGGAAATTAACACACATCTTGAAGTAGGTTTTTTATTTTTTAAAAAGGATCTTGAAATACAGTATTGTCGTAAATTTATCGCCAGATCAATTGTGCTAGCGATCATGGTGCTAAGTTCAGCGTCTAAATGTTTGCATGTGCTAGAAAAGAAATTCATATTTTTCTCAAGCAGGGATTGAATTTTTTTTTAATTTCTTCGATCATATGACCAGAATCTTTTAATATACCATACTCCTAATTTACAAGTAATTGAACTATAATTATAGGAAAAAATTCAGTTTAGTACCCTCAACTTTTAAGTAAAAATCAGAATGACCCCTATTTTTTAAAATAAATTAGAATGACCCCGGCCTACAGTTTTTGGTAAAAATCAGAATCACCCCTCTTTTTGAAAAAAAAAAATCAGAATGATCCCTACATTTTTTAGTTTAATCAGAATGACCCCTAAACTTTCATATATGATCTCCGTGGTCTAAAATTTCAAGTGTCATCGAAATGTGACGTAAGCTGCTAGCTTGGAACTAAAAACAAGAGCTCATATTCCAATATTGAAACATTCACATAAGGTAAAATGGACTATTTGCATATTAAACCTTCTAAATTTGAAATGAAACCTAATTTACATACTTATAATAGGCTGATTGGATGCAAAATGTAGCAATAAAAAATAAATAATTATGGTCTTAATCATAAATAAAGTGCACATATAAAATATATGGTATTAATCAGCCAAATGTGGGCATTTGTTGCCAGTTCTAAAACAGCAGCTTACATCACATTTCGAGGTCACTTGAAATTTTAGACATGTGAGATCATATATAAAAGTTTAGGGGTCATTTTGATTTTTACCTAAAAATTTAGGAGTCATTCTGATTTTTATTCAAAAAAAGGGGGTCATTCTGATTTTTACCTAAAAGTTGAGAGTAGTAAACTGAATTTTGTTTAAAATTATACATTATATAAACTAAATTGACAATATTAACAATAATTTTATCATTAAATTATAGTAAATGAGAGTATCATAAAAACATTAACAATATTCCAATTCGGCTTTACATTTGCATAATCATTTTGGTTAAGATGCAATTATATATGCATCAATTTATTTAGATTCTCATATGTCCCAGATTAAGCCAAAGGGAGTAGATTCTCACGTGTTTACCTAACCCAACCAACAGTTCTTAGTCTTCTTCTTCCTGTATATCTGAGTCCCCTTCTAAATGAAGATATAAAACAAGAACAGACAATGAACCAACTCAAAACTGACCAGCTGACAATGCAACAACTCAAAACTGACCAACTGACCAGCCTTTGTAGTTACTAGAAAATAGTGCTTCGATGTTTCTTTTGACTTGCATACGTGGGATTTTGTGAACCTTCTAAGCAAAAATATGTTTGTTGGAGCTAAAATTCTCTTGCCAATTTGCTATATAGTCGAGCACATGCTCATATTGTTTGGTGCCTGACAATTTGGAATGTTAGTTAGAGATTTTAACTTCAACTTTCCCCTCCTGTTTTCTATGTCATAAATTGTAACATGATTTAAATACAGTCTGCCTGCTTCTTCTTCCGAAGCACACATACACAGAACACACTGCAGTTTCAACATCACCAATTAGTAGCGGTGGCTCAGCCGGCTGGGACAACCATGGGGTCATCGGAGCAGTATCAACCGCTACTCCTCAGACTTGACTCACATTCCCAGATTCCTGACTTGTCATCCGCCACCATTGAAGAGTTTTTGGAGCACAGCCCTATAGCATTGAGGTGGTGGCCTAGGCTAGTGGCATGGGAGTCCAGGCTGCTATGGATTTTATCCGGTTCGTCTATCTTAGTTTCGGTTTTTAATTACATGCTCAGCTTTGTCACACTTATGTTCTGTGGCCATTTGAGTGCATTGGAGCTTGCTGGAGCTTCTATTGCAAGTGTGGGAATCCAAGGTCTTGCTTATGGGATTATGGTATGTAATCCGAATGTATTTAACATTGCTCATGTAGCTCACTCTCATTTCCTGTTTTCTTCTTGTTTGAATGCATTAATACTATCTAGTTTTTGGCTTCTTGCAACCATTATATTCGAAATGTTCAAAGATTGCCAACTTGAACCGTATAAGCTAAACTCTTTTTCAGTTTTTCATCTCTACCTGTTTGAAAAACATTACTCAATATTCTGTTACGGTAGTATAAGCTAAACTCTTTATTGCTTTGCTTTTCAAGTTGGGCATGGCAAGTGCTGTACAAACTGTTTGTGGGCAAGCTTATGGAGCCAAACACTTGGGAGCAATGGGAATCATATGCCAAAGAGCAATCGTCTTGCACTTGGGAGCAGCAGTCCTCCTTACATTTTTGTACTGGTGGTCAGGTTCAATACTGGTAGCCATAGGCCAGTCAGAAAGCATAGCAGAACAGGGTCAAATCTTTGCGCGCGGTTTAATCCCTCAACTCTATGCATTTGCCATAAACTGCCCACAACAGAGGTTCCTTCAGGCACAGAACATAGTGAACCCTCTGGCATACATGTCCATTGGAGTTTTCCTTACTCACACTCTTCTCACTTGGGTGGTGGTGTATGTAGTGGACTATGGACTAATAGGTGCTGCTCTTACACTGAGCTTTTCTTGGTATTTGCTTGTGATTACAAATGGGATTTACATTTTGGTAAGCCCCAACTGCAAGGAAACTTGGACTGGTTTCTCATGGAAAGCCTTTCACGGAATTTGGCCTTATTTTAAGCTAACTGTTGCTTCTGCTATCATGTTGTGGTATGTAATGTATATACTTCAAGTGTTAGCTTTCCTTTATATATATTTTGCACCGCACTAAACTGAGTTTAGTAATGCTTCAATGTAGTTTGGAGATATGGTACTCTCAAGGGTTAGTGCTTATATCAGGGCTCCTAGCAGACCCTACAATCTCACTGGACTCTATATCTATCTGGTATATTTTATAATTTTCTCAGTCAATTTGATCAGTTGTTTAACTTGCATAGTCATCTATTCTAACTTATCATATTCCCTGATGATTCCAGCATGAACTACTTGAACTGGGACATGCAATTTATGCTAGGCCTTGCTGCTGCAGCAAGGTTTGTGACATTTTTTCTGAGTTCTCAATTCTTCCTCGGCAAATATGTATCAGAGGTTTCTTACTAATAATGCGATTTTTTTGTTTTGCAGTGTTCGAGTAAGTAATGAGCTAGGTGCTGGCAATCCGAAGGTGGCCAAATTTTCGGTCTTTGTAGTTAACGGGACCAGCATCCTGATTAGCATAGTGTTCAGTGCTATTGTGCTGATATTCAAAGTTGGATTGAGCAAGCTATTTACAAGTGACACCGAGGTAATTGAGGCAGTGTCAAATTTGACCCCCTTGCTGGCCATCTCTGTGTTCTTGAACGGCATTCAACCTATACTCTCAGGTATTGACAGTATATGCTAGACACAGTAGAACGACATCTAAGTCGGTCACCATTTTTAATCTTTTATGTTTGGAATTTCACTATTTCAAGGTGTGGCAATTGGAAGTGGATGGCAAGCTATTGTAGCTTATGTGAACCTGTCTTGTTACTACGTTATCGGTCTTCCAATCGCGTGCGTTCTTGGCTTCAAAACTAGTATGGGAGTAGCAGTAAGTACCTGAAACTTTTACCTCACTCTCATCAGTAACTTCAATGTTTTTTTGATGGTAAATGAAACTGAAAACAATGCATTTTTGGCCCAACTTTTCAGGGTATTTGGTGGGGAATGGTTATTGGAGTATTTTTACAGACAGTGACTCTAATTGTTCTCACTGCCAGAACCAATTGGGAAGCTGAGGTAACTTAAAGTTCTGATGAAAGTTTCTTACAATCTGAATACAGAGTAGACATGACCTGAAATTGGCTTGGTTGTGACCAAAGATTTTGATTATGTTTTTGCTTTGTAGGTTGAAAACGCGGCTGAGAGACTGAGGACATCTGCAAATGTAGAAAAGTTGCTCTTGGTGGAAGACGACGTCTAACAGTTTAAACTTCATTGGTTTTCATGTGGTGCAATGCAATGTCTTTTTTATGATATTGCATTGTCTACGAGCATTTGTAGTGAACATTTGATGTAGCCAATTTTGATTATTCAAGGAGACCTCATACTTTTTCGTGTTAAATTAAGCGATTGTAAATTCAATCTCTTAAAATTTCACCAAAAGTACGAAACATGTTACAAGTTTTTATTAAAAAATAAAATAAAAGTTACATCATATATGATAGTGATAAATATAAGAAGGGTACACCATCTTTCACCTACTAATAGCTTTGGTACATCAAGTTTACAAAATAACTCATAAGTACACCAACTTCCATTAAGAAGGACACTTTGATACATACTAGTAGCAAAAAGACTAGAATACCCTTATTTTATATTTTTGGAAAATAACTTTACTTTCTGACGGAGCGTAGTGGGCCCATAAGAGTGTTTATTATACCGCATACATATGGTTTATCCTCTATACTCAAAGGTAGACAGTTAATTTTTATCATTACAGTATTTCTTCACAGCGCTTAATTTATTTAGAAGATATTAGAATTACTGAAAAAGAATTAAAAGACAAAAAAGAAAAATTAAGAAAATTTAAAGATTATAGAGAAAGACTTTCCAGAAGAAGACAAGGATATTGGGAAATAATTTTTCAATTTACACGAGCTATCCATATCCTAGAAGAACAAATTTCTGTTCTTAAAGAAACTTGGGAACGTGAACAAGAACCTCTTAACGTCTTGAGCCTCGGTTAGAAACCGTTGGTTAGATCCGTCAGAGTTGGTATCAGAGCCTGTTTGCTCAAAAACAGGTAAAGAAAAGGCCTATGCCACAAAGTTGGCTCCTCTTAACAAATAAAAGAGAGCCAAAGCAGCTAAAAAATTATCAAGCTTTTTGCATAGAAAAAGAAAAAGAAAAGTGGAACTTGTGTTTTCACACAAGACACATCCAAGAAAGCCAATACTCCATTGAATACGCTTGTAGAGTACTAAATACTCTATACGACGAGCATATTCATCTTCAGAAAGAAATAGGCATAGAAGAACTTGACTCCTCTAGGCCAAGTATAGTTGAATTTCTAGATCATATATCTAGAGATAAGACTACTGAGAAAGTAAAAGAACAACTAGAGAGATTTAATCTCAGAGTAACTCAGTTAGAAGAAATTCAAGCAAAGATATCAAGACTTGAAGTCAAACTTGATTATCTTAAAGAAAAGCAATATCTTGTAGATATTGAAAAGAAATTAGTAAGAACTGAAAATCTTACAAATAATATTCATCAACAAGCAGTTGATCTAAAAGGTACTCAAGAAAATCTAAAGAAACTCTTAGAAACTCTTATATCCCGCATAGGATGAAGCAGAGAGTTGAGCAGAAAGCACGGCAAGAAGACTTAAAAGCCATAAGTATTTATCTTCCAACAGAAAAACTTGCTGAAAACGTTGAAGCAATAATACATCAACAGAACTACAGCAATATCTATCTTCAAGAAATAGGAAAAGATATGGAAGAACAGTTCCAAGAACTAAGCTCAAAAATTTCTAGCCTACAAAAAGGTATAGAAAAAATGAAAGAAAATCCAATCGTTGAAAGAATCAACGAAGAAGTACTAGCACAAACTGTAGCTAGTAAAATTATTATACCACAGCCAAAAACAGAAAGTGGATTCAATTTCAGTGAACCTAAGTTGTTAAAATGGAAAGAATCCAAAAGGGATATAAAGATGTTAAGTAGAGTCTTCAGCAAAAGATATATTGTACCAGCAGTACAGCTTGTAAATGCTCAAGAATTCGAGTATAACGAAATTGAATCTAGCGTGAGAGAAGCCTCAGCACCCAAATTTAGATTCAACGAGATTTACAAGAAAGGATCCTTTATTATGGATTCTCACAGGTTCAAGATGTTAGAACTAACAATACCAGCAACTGGTGGAGAAACAGACATCAGGCTAATCACGTCTAGAGAAGTAAGTGAAGCATTTCAAAGAAAATATGCTTATATGCACATTGGTGCAGTCCAAATTTCCATAAAACTCTTAGCAAGAGATGGTATAGACTGTTCGGTCTTGTGTATTCTGCAAGATGACAGAATAACAGATTTTAAGAAAAGCCTGTTAGGAACAGTAGAAGCCTCACTATGCAACCAGGTTGCATATTTCAATGTCTTCCCAAACTTCACCACTCATCTGAAAGATGCAGCACACTGCCTAAGGCTGAGAATCAAAACAGATGGGATCGCCATGAAACAAGGCATGATGGAACTTGCCGTTGACTATAGAATCTACTACAAGCTAATGAGCTCCAATGTAACACCAAATACTAGATTCATCAACAGCCCTGACCTTACCACATCTGTCCTTACAAATCCTAGAAATAATACTCAGCAAAAGCACATCACCAAATGGGATGAAGTATCCTTCCCTAGAGAATGGAATCTAGCACCTCCTGTATAGCAAATACAAAGCTCTAATGCTTCTATCTATGAAGATACTGGAGGAAAAATAAGTCTCCAGTTTCATAGGCATTCTTTTGCTAACTATGAGCAAGCTAGCACTTCAGGATCAATTCCTGAAGAATCTTTTGAGGAAGAAGAAGACTCCAAAAGACCTATGAAGATGCTCAGAGCAGAAGGGTTAAAAGAACTCTATAAGCAAGCAGAAACTTGTGAAACCTTAGAAAGGTTAGAAGAGATAGTTAAGAAAATTTCTTTAGTCCAGACTAAAAGAAAAATTCTTCCTTATCAAGCGGCTGAAGCAGAAGCCAGCAACATGGATGCTGAAGCAAGCACCATGGATGCAGAAGCAAGCACTAGCCAACCACCATTGGCAGGAAACACTATCATCAATAACATTACGAACAACCCTACCAAGATCATTAGAGAAGAAAAAATCAAACTTCCTAAAGGACAGCCTCCTACAGGAAAGATTGGAGAAAGAAGCTCCCAAAAGTATATCCCTACAGAACTCCAATGGGGACAAGCGATCTCTGAAAGAGGAGTCTATCTAGACCTCGACAAAGTAGGAGATAAAAGAAAAACCATAGATAACTGGGTAGCCAGTTTAAAGCTAACCCAAGCAATAGTTTTATCCAAATTCTACTATAAAGAAGCACATGCTTACTATGAAGCAACCTTAACAGGAATAGTCCAGAAATGGTACAATTCCTTTAAGAGAAGTAGTAGTTGGGCGGATTGGGAAGCAAAACTAGCCAAGACAAATGATCCAATGGATTTCGCTATCCCTATATACGCACAATTTTGTGGAGATATAACGGGACATAGTGAACAGACCAAAGAAAGAGCTAAAGCAAACATCCAGAAATTAAGCATCTGCAATATGAGATACTTTGAAGAATATACAAATGAGTTCCAAAACTACTATTGTACAATAGGAGATTTGGAAAACATAGATCTTATTAGAACATATTACAGAAAATTGCCAGAACCCTGGAATAATGCTGTAGCACAGTCCCTTGAAGAAAATCCTTTAGAATATTTCTCTATAGGAGGAATAGCCGAAAGGGTAAGAGACCTGTTAAGAAAACAGTGTACAGAAAATCAAAAGTCAAAAACTGCTAAGAAACAACTCAGAGGAGTTGAAAATATGTGTCCTAAAATCCTAGACACTCCAACCCAATGGGGATGTCATCAGTACAATGAAAGAAAGAATAGGAGCAGATTTAGGAACAAGAAATATAATAAATTTACTTCTAAAAAGAAGTATAAGTTCAGAAAAAGCTCTGAACAAGACAAAGAAAAAAGGTCTCCTAGAAAGAGATTTTTTAAGAAAAGAAACCCGAACCCTAAGAAAAATACTTCCAGAGACACAAAGCCCTGTAGATGTTGGCTTTGCAAGGCAGAAGGTCATTATGCAAATGAGTGCCCTAAGAGGGATAAAAGATCTTTTAAAGCCCTTCTAGCAGAATACGATGAAGCTGTAGAATACGCAAACCTTAAAGGATTTGACGTAGCCTATTCTGATGAAGAGAATGAATCTATATATTCTCTTGAAGATACATCAGAAAGCGATATAGAAAGCACCTCAGACAGCTCTGAAGGAGAAAGTGAATATAACTATCGACCTATATTCATGTTAATCCAAAATTGGAATCAGAAAACTACTGATAGCATCAGTCAGTTTACTCTAAGGCCTGGAGCTTTCACTTGTGACTATTGCAAGTGTGAAGATAATAATACAGTACCCATGTACTGTAAAGAAACAGGAGAAACTTATCATAAAGAATGTTTCATAGCAGAAGTAAGAAGAAAAACAAAAGACTCTGAAGTACAAACGCTAGTAAATCAAGAATATGATAGTTTTCTTGATCAAGTCCAAAAGCAAGATCTTGAGAAAACCCTCGAGAAGATGAAGTTAGAGACTTCAAAAATTATAAAAGAAGAACTTAGTCCTTCCATAGCAATACCCGAAAATAACCCAAAAGAGGTAGAACCTGAGCCTATAGAAAAAGAAAGAACTATAAATCCTTTCACAGAATTCACTAGAAAGGAAGAAACAATCCAACCAGTAAAACAAGTTCAGACAAGTATATATAGTAATTATATTACTATAGGTCTGAAATTTCCCAACTATAGGAAATACCATCTACATGCTTTTGTAGACACTGGTTCAGGATATAGCCTAGCAAGGAAACATGCTATTCCTGACGAATATTGGGAAAAGTCTGACAGAGAAGCCACTAGAATTGGAATGGGAGAAAAAGCGTTTACAATGAGCCATATAGCTAGAAACGTCAAGATTTCGATAGGCGGAGGAACCTTTACCTTCCAAAGAATTTGGCAGAGTGAAGCCCAAGGGTCCGATTTGCTGATAGGAAATGATTTCCTACTCCAGCAAAGAATAATACAAACCATCGAAATGATCGGGATTGAGAAGAATAATAAGTTCTACTGGGAATCCAGATTACTACATGCAGTCAGCATTGCAAGTAAAGGATTCACAGAGCAATATCAGAAGTCACGAGCCAAGCGTGGTGATCATAAACCACCTTTTGAACCGGTTATACAACCGGTATTAGCTTTGCAAGAACACCAAGAAATTGTGCAAAAAGAAGCAACAACTTCGGAAGAATCAGAATCAGAGGAAGAACCTCAAGATTCAGACAGCTCGGATGGTGAAGAAGAATTCATCCAAGAACACAATCTAAAAGTATACATAAATAAGATAGAGCAAAAGAAAATCCCAAAACTCGTTGAGATAGAAAATATGCTGAAACCCATAATTAGTGAAGATCCTCAAATATACTGGGAAAGAGACCCGGTATATTGTCAGCTAAAAATGCATGATGCCAATGCAATATGCCATGTCAAAGCTATACCCCATTATAGAGATGAAGATAGGAAAGAAATGGAAAGCCAAATCCAAGAATTGCTAGAAAAGAAATTAATTAGACCCTCAGATAGCCCTCATCATGCTCCAGCATTCCTGGTTAGAAACCATGCAGAGCAATTAAGAGGAAAAGCAAGAATGGTCATAGACTATAGAGATGTCAACAAGAAAACTGTCAAAGACAGTTATCAGATTGCCCAAGTAAGAGTCTTGATAAATAGACTAAAAGGAGCAAAGATATTCTCAAAGTTTGATGCAAAATCAGGCTTTTGGCAAGTAAGAATGCACCAAGATTCCATAGCCTTAACAGCCTTTGGAACTCCTCAAGGACATTACGAATGGCTGGTAATGCCGTTTGGACTTAAGCAAGCTCCATCTATTTTCCAAAGAAAGATGGATAACATATTTAAGCCATACTCAGATTTCTGCATAGTATACATTGATGACATTCTTGTCTTCTCTAAAACTATGAATGAACATCTGAAGCACCTTGAGCAAATTTGCAAACTCATAGTCCAGAAAGGAATCCTCCTTGGACAAAAGAAAATTCATCTTATAAAAGGAGAAATTGACTTCCTTGGTATACACGTCAAGGACGGAGAAATTCGTCTTCAAGAACATATAGTAAAGAAAATAAGCCAATTCCCTGATAGTATCCCAGATGCAAAGTCTCTACAGAGATTTTTGGGAGTTGTCAACTTTGCGAGAGATTTTATTCCTCAAGTGAGTGGTCTCACTGCTCTTCTCTCTCCAAAGACAAGCACGAAGAAAAAATGGTCATTTACAACGGATGATAGCAACACCGTTAAGAAAATTAAAGAACTCACAAAAAACCTCCCCCCTTTACAGTTACCTGAAGAAGGTGACCTGATCATTTTGCAAACAGATGCAAATGATTATTATTGGGCATGAGTGGTCTTAGCAATAGCACCCAATACAAATCAAGAAAAGATCTGTAAATTCCTGTCAGGAAAATTTAATCCAGCAGAATTAAATTATTCCACAGGAGATAAAGAAGTTTTAGCCCTAATTAAATCCATTAAAGGAGCTGAAGCATTTTTAGGAAATAAGTTTCTGGTCAGAACAGATAATAAGAGAGTGAAAAACTTTAAGAACTATAAGCTTACAGATGCAGCTGATAGAGGAAGAGTTCTTAGATGGCAGATGTTTTTATCTCAATATGAATATGATGTTGAAATGATTGCAGGAAACAAGAATTATCTGCCTGACGCTCTCACAAGAGAAATGGCAATGTTCGAAAGAGATGAAGGCCGGAACCCAAGAAGCAGAAGACCTGAACCAGAGCCAGAAATTGAAGAAAGAAGAAGGCCCAATTTCGAAACAAGAACTAGGCCTGAAAACAAGGGATCAAAAGACAAAGCCCTACTACAGAGGTACAGAGATGGAGACAAGACTGTTGGACCATTACATGATGGACCAGGTTACCAATATCTAGTATCCTACTCTCCAGCTGGATCCAGTAGTGCCCATGAAAAAATTCAGCCTGACCCAATAAGAAAAGAAATTGATCCGGAAGATAAGCAGTCTTCCAATGCAGAAGAGGAAACTGTAAATGAATATTTACAGCATCCCAAAGCTACAGTCACAAATGACTGGTTTCAAAGAAAACAGCCGTATAAGGCAAGAACCACTGACAGGATAGCATCCTTCAGGTTACCAGCAATAAAATGCTTAAGAAAAATCTTTGATCATCCTATGAGAATTTACGAAAGACCGGTGTTCAGAACCAGCAGAAATTTGCATTTCAACCAGCGAGTCATCATGGACAATATTTTAGCAGCATCTCGAGAAAATAACGAAGCGTTAGTTTTACAAGCCCTGGAAACGCTAGCTGAAGAATTCTGCAGTTACGAGCTAGAAAAAGACCAGCAGCTCAAAGAAAAGCCGGACATTCAATACCTTGAGAACCCTGAAAGTGCTAAAATCCCACTTCTAGCCCTATCAGAATCTGAATGGTTCCGTTTCCATAATCTCTTAGGAGATTTCAAGAACAGAAAGGCTCTTCCCTCAACCTTGCTAGTAGTAGCAGGTCCCTACTATGGAAGATATTTAGTTGATGTTCAAGCAGAGCATCCGCAGAAGAACAAGTTGTGGTTGATTGAGAATGGTTTTGTTCACAACCTTTGGACGAAAACCAACGAAGACCTAGAAGGTCTCCCTGAAGCAATTTACCAAGCAGTTAAGAATATTAGACCAGTTGGTTGTATTCTGAGATTAAAGTTCATTTCTTCTCCTCCTGAATGGACTAGAGAAGAAGGGAGAAAGAGTTATATTTCCCCTTATCACTATGTCAGAATCATCCAGAGTTGTGCCTCTCAAGCACACAAATGGTCATCAAGCAATGGAAGACCTAATCAGAGCCTCCCTTGGATGAAAGCAATGGCTGTAATTCGCATTATGAATCTGATCCAGAAAGATGATGATGCTACCCTCCTGGCCAAAGGAGAAAAGATCATTGTGGCCAGCTACAACCATCCTCATCCAGAGCACTGTGATCTGTATAAAGCCTTAGAAAGGCGAGAGGTCGAGGGTACGTTAGCAACTACCACGTGGATAGAAAAATTAGAGAAAGAGCAAGAATTCAAAGACCCATATGATTCAGATATTGATTCCAAAGCAGAAGAAAATGATGACTCAGGAGCATCTTTTGATGACGAAGCTCTACGCAACATAGAAAATATGATGGAATATTAGCAGCCGACGCATCAGGACAAGAAGCTTTTGGTGAGTGGATTCCAGCTAGTGGAAGCCAGCTCATTTGTAAGATAAGTATGTAAAGTAAAGTTGTTGCCGACGCTTACGGACAAACTACTTTAAGAAAAGATATTGCCAGCTGATAGGATAAGGATTCCTCTTGTCTGCCTTTCTTAATGGAATTCAATTCCATTTTGAAATCCGAAGGCTATATAAGGAGTCCCAGAGCTCAAGAGAAGGCATTCAAAAAATCAAGGAAGAAAGGAGTAGTCTGAAGTCTGAAGCCTGAAGGCTTGTGAGAAGTTTGTGAGTATTTGTGAGTGTTTTAGTATAGTAAAATAAGAGTGAATAGTGAGAAGAGTGATTTCTTGCTAAGTCATCTGGTGTGGAGTGCTTTACTTTACAAGTAAGTTTGTATTTTTAAATTCCAGCATGTGTAGCTAAACCTATTTAGCTGTTTACCTTAGAGTTGAGGCTCTAAACCATGTATGTATGTATGTATGTTGAATAAATAAATCTCAGTTGGGTTTTAACTATATCCGTCATAAAATAAAAAAAATAAAAAATAAAAAATAAATTTTTTTTTTTTGAGGATTTAATTTATTTTTGACTTTGTTAAGAAATTAATTTACTCTCCATACTAAGACAGCAGTGAATCCACCAATTAAGTAGCCGTTTAAGACAAAGGGTCGTAGGTGAAAACTGGTACGATGAAGGCTAGTTCGTAGGATTGGTGAGTAGTTATTACTTAATAAAATCGAAAAGACTATTATATCCTTACAGTTTAGAAAAAATGTATGAAAGTTGTATCTAAAAGAATAGTTCATGTACAATTATGTTTATTTCAAAAGTTGAATAACCAAAACTATCAGTGACCAATAGTTCATGTACTGTTCTTATAAACTTCCCCCTATATGATATGATTGGCGGTGAAACTCCTTACTCTCTCTCTCTCCCCTATTAAAACGAATTATAAATAAGACATCACTAACGGCATCCATGAGACAAGAGTGTTAAAAAAATCTAACCATCTAACCCCTAACTAAAAACGACCATTCAGTCGGACTACAAACACAACACCATGAGCATGCACCATTAGCCACCCTAGCCAACAAGATGAATACTTTGAATACCAACATACCCCATCAGGAGCCTAGCTAATTTTTCTCTAATACCACTCCTTCCACTGCGAGACTATCATCCTCTCCATTCCATTTATCAAATTAACAGCTTCTAAACCATCTCTTTTACCCCACTCGCGCGCGGTCTTAGACCAGTGAAATTAAGCCACGTGGAAATCACCTTAAAATTGACGTTTCTGTAGCCAATGAGAATTGAGATGACGTGTACAATAGTAGACGGCAAAATCCGGAAGTGTATATAATGAGCCGGACTTGTTTCCAAGAACAAAGAGTTTGGAATTTGGACTCCGATCTTTATTCTCCGATGGCGTACGTCGAGCGAGGTTCGTCTCTCTTTCTCTGATTCTCTATGTTATTTTCGGCTGATTGAGTTTCTTTTCAGATTTTAGGGTTTGGTTATTTATATTTTTAGTATGTTTAGAGTCATCGATTATTCATGTCTTTCAGATTAGGGTTCGATCATCATTCTAGCTCTGATTTGTGTTTGCTCTCGTATACACGCTAATTGTGTGATTTGATTTCTTCATTTTCGAAATTATCACGATTAGATTTTGTTATTTCATTGTATATGAGAACTCTAATTTAGCAGATTTTAGATTTTGGTGATGAGCGACTGCAATTACGGAGGTTTTTGGGAATGAAATTGGTTTCCTTTTAGGCATAGTCAGGCATCTAAGTTCTTTGATTGTCAAAGTTCATGGGGATAGCAATGATATGCCCTGCATATTGTGCGCTGAGTAGAGAGCTTTACGCCTTTAAGGCTTCTGTAGGTTGAAGAGGGTGTGCAAGCTTTTTATTCTTTGTAAAAGTCTGCTTTAGGGTGTGATTTTATGGTTTTTCCTTGTTGGTTTGGCTATGCTTTTGTGAATCATGTGACGCAAATTTCAGTAATGCCTGAACATGATATGTTAAGCGAAGCTGAATTGGGATGTGGGCTCTTTGTTTCTAAAAGAGCGCATGATTTCTTACTCTTTGCTCCTTTTTTTTTTTCCATCTCATATATACTTTGCTCATGTTTTTATTGTTTTATGTTGTCGGGACTCGCAGGGTGAGATACTGCAATTAGTTTATAGGTGTGTATGTCTCCAAGTGTTCGTTTATTGTGTTTTTGTTCTGCTAAGCCGAAACTGGTTATCAGCATTCACTTTTGTGTTTTGCTGTTTTTCGAATTTGTTCTCTATGCTCCTTTTTTGCGTCTGATGATGTTTGTTCTGCATTGTCTCTCTCGCTTCCCAATTGCTAAGCTAGCTGAGAGCTTTGTAACTGGGATTGCTGTTATTTGACCTATAGAGCAGTACTGCTTAAGTTGGTTGAATGTTTTTGTAACATTCTCCTTTGCTGCATTGTGTTTTTACTTCTTCATCTTCTTTTTTTTTTCTTCAGTAGGATTGCATTTGTGTGGCAATGCTTCTCTTTCTCTTGTCTAAGTTATGTACAAGAGGCTTGATTATGCTATACTGTGTAATGTATTTAGGATTCTATTCTTTGTCAGTGTATTTTGTGTCATATCACTTGTGCTCTATATACAATGGAGAGCCTAGGTGCTCTGAGTTGGGACTTGGTATAGGCAGCTATCATATGATAATACATTTTTCTTGTAACCTCATGTTTCTTTTCTATCCTTTTAGTTTTAAAATTTCTCTAGCTTATCTTTTTGGAACAATTAATTGATGACTTCTTATGTGAGATACTGCATCTTCAGTTGTGAACTTGAGCAATTTCTTAGTTTAAAACCTTTTGCTAGGTTTTGGTAATCTTCGCTGGTATCTGGATGTTTTTTCGTATTTTTTAGTTTATATCTTCGGTGTGGTTGAGGGACTGTGTGGGCAGCAACTTGGCTTTTCTATAAGCTTAACTAGCTTCAGCATTATGGGAGGTTCTGGGATTGGCTATAGCTTGGGGCCGTATGCTAGGTTGTGATTGGGTGTATATGTGCTCTATATGCTATTTTTCTGGTTTGGATTGGAAATCTTGTGATTTGCTTGGTGGAACTTCCCAAGAATTTATTCTTTAAAAAATGCGAGATGCAAGTTGAAGCTTTGGCTGGATTATTCTAGTTCACTCATTCCCTCATTATTTGACTTTTTATGCCTTGTACTTGTGACACTCAATGAGTATTTTTGTATCTTTGGCTGTAGGTGTTGTGAAATCAAAGCGATCCATTTGGCGACTCAAGACGATAACCGACTTCTTCTGGTCCATCGTCAACTTGATAGGCGTGTTTTTTGCGACCATGTTCTCGGTAAAAATTATAGTGCTCTCTTCTATGTTGCCCATATGGCTTTCTTGACGTATCAATGGATTGTCTTTAAATAATTTTGATATTGTCTTACATCAGATGGAAAAGTCGGATGCTTACAGAAAAAAATCCGGTGCTAGCAAAAAATGGGATGGAGGTGGCCCTGGAGGGCCTGGAGGGGGACCTTATGGTGGTGGTCCTCGTGGGCCACGAGGGCCACCTCGTGGACTTGACAATGTTCGCGGCATCGACCATAGTAAGTCAACTCTTTTGCTTCCAATGTTTGGTTTTCTAATTATCTTGGTCTCCTAATATGTAAAATGTTATTGTACATCTCAACTCTCAGGTTCCTTACCTGCCTGCGGTTCCTGCTGTGGTTAAATGGCGTGGAGTATATCTTGCATCGCGCCTCGGGAATAGTTGGATGTCTTAGGAGTGATGATTCAGTATGTTGATGTAGATACATATAAGAAGACATGAATGAGAAATGCTATAATCGATAACATTTGTCCTCCTTCCCGGTCCCTCTGTTCAAGTACTTGATGTGCGGGTTTGACTGTATGAAAATATGTAATAGAGTCGTGATTATCTCCACTTTGAAGTATATGCATGCATTTATTTTCAGACGTTTGTTGATATTCTTTAGTCTATCCTACTGACGAAACCAAGTGCAATTGAGATGAGGATTTACCATCCCCAACTCAGCAAATACTACCTCATATGCTACCTAATGAACCACCCTTTACCTTGTACTTTCTTGTTTAGATCCCAACCTAAGTACTCGGATGGGTGAGGGTTTGAATGAGAAAGGTTATCACTCTCAAAGGAATTGAGGCAAGACGATTTAAGAAACGATGACTAATGATAATTTCCTTTATATAGACCAAGGAAAATGACATTGTTTAATAACTGTAGTTAGGCAATGACAGTGATGGTACGGGTACCACTTTGCAACCCTGGACCTAGCTTAGATGCAGAGGATGTGTGTCTCCCTATATGATGTGCCTTATACCAGTGAGCTCTAGCCTCTGGATAAGACCAAGTACAAAATGAAGTCACAGCAACTCCAATGGGGGAGGTCAAATTTTTTTGTCAATTTTGAATTTTGACATGTGACATGTCAAATATAATAAGAACTTAATTTGACTAATTTCATTTCTAATAGAGATGTCAAATTTGAATATTTACCAAGGTCAATTTAGGCGAATGAGATGAGTGAAAATTTGAGTGAGATTGCGGAAGACAGCAACTATGGGAGCTATCAAATTTGACAGCATCTCAGCCGAGGTCAATTACACTAAAATCCACGTGAATATAATAGTTGGGTTGAAACTGTGTTTAGCCTGTCTTTAATAACTATTGGGCCTCCATCTGACAAAAGACCAGACCACTCGAAGAACTCCTTTTATTTACTAATCCAAATAGAACTCTGGGACATATGCATTTAGTCCACTCGAGTCTACCGTTGCCGTGTGACAAGGCACCAGAGCAGTTTAGATTTATGGCAGGATTTTATTTTTTTTTCAAAATCTTCATCTTCCTCGTGTATATGTATTCTCCTTAGAAAATGGAGAGATGATCAAAACGGATCCCTTAAACACTAGCTAGGGCGCTCCGGTTCAAGAAACAAATAAAGTCAATGTCTTTGATATAGATTAATCAAGTAAGGCTACCTCTTAATTATTGAGAAGTTGCCCAATCTAACAACATATATGCCATGATGAATTATATTGGAACCCTTTGCAACAATGGACCTAACTTCTATATGTAGAATATGTCTAACAACTTTTGCATGCACTTACATACATACATTATGGGTCTCCCTATACGGTGGCTAGCTTCTATTCCGAGCCAATTACGTCTGACCCGGCCAATGAGCTCTAGCATCTAGCTCGAGTACGTATACATTTTTGAAGTCGATCCCAACTAACTTTCCTTGCGAGTGTAAGTGCTTATTGGCATCGCCGATCCTAAATCATTGTCCCTTCTTTTAGATAACTCTGGCCTCTGAGATATTTCAGATGATTTGCCACCAAACAGAACCCACCTAAGGCCTGACATGTAAGTTCTAGAAGACTTGTCAATTGTGATCAAACTTTGTATTTACGCGTATATGGCATGCTCAATAACTCAGTTACAACTACAGAAGAGATACATGTACGTATATTCATTTGTGATATGTAAGGTAGTAATCAGTCTTGATTCCGTAAATTGTGAGCTGAAATCTTTATGGGAATTCCGTTTTCATGTATTGATTATTAAAAATTTAATATAAAATTACGTTACAAATATTAACTGATTTAATTTAAAAAATGACAATATGTACATATACAATTAATATCCGTCCGAACTAAAGTGACAATGAAAAAATAACTCATTATGTTTGGTTTTCTTACTATAATTACTCTTTTTCAAAATGAAATCGAAATAACGTTGTATTAAACTTAGTTATGTACTATAGTCTAGGGGAAGCTTCACTGCCCCAAAGTCATTATCAGTCCTATACTAATTAAGTCACCCAACAACAAAATAGCATTGTAAAATGTAGGGTTCAGAATTGATGACATGAGTAATTTACGAACGTTCAATCAATAGATTTCTTACGAGTTGGGGAAAGGGCAAGTGTATTTAGAGGTAGGGGAGAAATAGCTACTATATTTTCTTTTTATTTTGGATATTTAGCCATGAAAAGTGGGGGCAGTTAGGACTATCAAGCGTAAATGAATGAGCCACGTCCACTACATGCAACCTTCGCCAAAAATCTAACTTACCCAACCCATTGCCACAAATATAAATACCACTCGTAGCTTCATGCTTCATGCCAAGAATGTGAGACAAGCAAACCAGAAGCTGTAAACCGAGACAATCATTTCGCATTTCAGTGCTTTCATACCACCTCAACACCTTTTTCTTGCTCTTGGGGTTTCCCTTTGCTTCTTACTCCTTTTATATTTGGGTCCGAGAGAGCACAACACATTGCCTTTCTTCTGTTTTTTTTTCCTCTGGTTCTTCTTTCTCAGAAAAAAATGGGGGTAGAAAGAGTGCAAGACATAGCTTCTGCAACTGCCGAGGACACAATCCCGGAAGAGTTCATTAGGTCTGAGAATGAGCAGCCGGGAATCACCACCGTCCCCGACACAGTCCTCGAGTGCCCTACCATTGATTTCGGCGACCCTGATGAGGAGAAACTCCTCAAACAAATCGTCGAGGCCAGCACCGACTGGGGCATGTACCAAATCGTAAACCACGACATTTCCAACGAGGCCATAGCAAAGTTGCAGGCCGTCGGAAAAGAGTTCTTTGAGCTTCCGCAGGAGGAGAAAGAGGTTTACGCAAAAGATCCAAACTCGAAGTCAGTGGAGGGATACGGAACATTTTTACAGAAGGAACTGGAAGGGAAGAAAGGATGGGTGGATCATCTGTTCCATAAGATTTGGCCACCTTCTGCCATTAACTATCGCTTTTGGCCTAAGAATCCAGCTGCTTACAGGTTTGAAACACTTGGTCGACGTTTTTTGTTCTCTTCTGTTGTTCTGTGAAAGAAACGGGTTTACTTTCATTTTCTGTTCTTTTTTTTTTTTTGTTTTTTTTTTAGCAACTTTATTAAATTCTCAAATTGATAGATCTCGACCGAAGGACGTTTTCAGTAGAAATTGAGTTACATAAATCGGTTGGAAGTTAAAAGCTACATTCATAATAGACTAGAACAAGTGAAAGGAAATGTAATTTATGAAGAATCAGTGGGTAATTATGAACTTTATTTCTTTTTTGTTAGGCTTGATGGTAATTTTTCATTCCTTTGGTAAATAATTTTTTTGCATCATGGGGGCTGTTGTAGCCTGGGTTTAAAACCAGCCAGATCGCTTTGTCGCTTTCACAGTCCTTTTCAGGAACACAACAGCCGAAACCTTAGGGTATCTCCAATTCAAGGTCCCAAATCCTATAAATTTGGGATCCTAAAAAAATCCAGGCTCTAATAGTTAATTGGGGAGATCATAAACCCTATATTTTTAGGACTCGGTCTCATCCCAAGTTTTGTTTTGAGACTTGGTTTGAGACTTGGTCTTATAAATTTGGCTTGGTCCCAAACACTTAATTTTTTTTCTTCAATTTAATATTTTATTTATTTATCATGTACAAGAATAGTTTACAAATATAAATTATTATTAATTACAACACAAAATAAAGAAAAATTAAATATATAAATTTAAGACTTTTAGTTAAAATCTTACCATTGGAGATGGTTGAAGTTTTATATGAATAATGTCTAAATGAGGTCTTATAATAGGTATGAGACCTCATTATGAGACTTAATGGTTGGAGATGCCCGTATTAGTTAATTAGGAAACCAAATGGTTGATTGACTACGTGATTAGTTTTGCATGCCTAACTAATTTAACTGTTTAACCACGCCAAAATGTGGACGTGGCTTCTTGCCTATCTAAGTGTCTTGTCAGTTTTTCAGACACAAATATCCTCATGTAATGTTTTTTTTACCTCTGGCCGGACGTATAGTAAGTTTAATTGCCACCAACTTCTGGCCTCTAAGATCGGGGGTTTAATTATTTCATATGCTTTCTGAGTGTCGGGGTAGGTAGGTATGAGCATGATACTTGCCTTTGGTCTTGTCACCCTTCTATTTCTGAGTGGTTAAGATGGATGCATCTTTCTATTTTTAGTAGTTTTTTGAAAGAGGACATTAAGAATTATTTGGACCTCCATCGTTCATCATTTTGGATTAGAAGCCAGTTGCAATTGATAATGGAGACTCGCATTTAAATATATATATATAACATATGAGGTATATAGAGCTCTAATAAGTAGCAGTAATATTTTTTTTTTCTGTTTAGAGCATCTCCAACACTTTTTATTAAAATTTTATTAAAGGTAAGGAAAACTAAAAATCTCTATAAAAAAAATTATGCTTAACTCCAACAGCTCTTCTATTTTACAGTATAAAAATTAAATGTTAATCTGTATAATTTAATGAATATATAAATAAAAGGTAAGACGAGAGAGAGATAAATTATTTATTTTTTATTTTATTTTTTAAGAGAGAGAGTTAAATATAAAAGGCAAACATTAAATTTTAGAGATTTTTATAAGAATATACAGATTTTGAGAATTCTATAGATATAAAGATTCTACATATTTTTTTCTCACTTTCTCTATTTTAGAGATTGGTTTACAAGAGCTGTTGAAGCTAAAATAATGTGTTTTTTTTTTATAAAATAGAGAAAATTCAACTTTTAGAAGAACTGTTAGAGATGTTTTTATGTCAAATTTTTTTTGTGGTGTATTTTCAGTCCAGTCTTCTTGAAACATCATCGAATTCAATTTTTTTTAAAAAAAGTTAGGTGTGAGCAGAGGATCTGATTGGTTATCTTGGTCTTGTCAGTTGTCACATAGGTTGCTGTTCATGTACTAAAACTAATAATAAGCAGGAAAAAAAAAACTTATAGCTGGTGGGTTAATTGTTAGAAGGAAATAGTAAAACGTTGGTAAAAAGAAGAGGTAAATAGTAAAAAATTCAAGTGAATTAATTGGTGTGCATTGCAGGGAAGCTAATGAAGAGTATGCAAAGAATCTACACAAGGTGGTGGAGAAGCTATTTAAACTTTTATCTTTGGGGTTAGGGCTTGAAGCACAAGAACTGAAGAAGGCAGCTGGTGGTGATGACTTGGTGTACCTTCTCAAAATCAATTACTACCCGCCGTGTCCCCGCCCTGATCTTGCTCTTGGTGTGGTTGCCCATACCGACATGTCCGCCCTCACCATTCTCGTCCCAAACGAAGTTCAGGGCCTCCAAGCTTGCCGCAATGGCCAGTGGTACGATGTCAAGTATATCCCTAATGCCCTAGTCATCCACATTGGTGATCAAATGGAGGTATACACATATACTACATTCTCTCTCTCTCTCTCTCTCTCACACACACACACAGATGTTTTCTGATGTTGATACTTTTATGATGTGGTAGATAATGAGCAATGGAAAGTACAAGGCTGTGCTGCACAGAACCACAGTGAGCAAAGACAAGACGAGAATATCTTGGCCTGTGTTTCTGGAGCCTCCAGCAGACCAAATAGTAGGGCCTCACCCCAACCTCGTTAATGATAAGGAGAATCCACCCAAGTATAAGACCAAGAAGTACTGCGAGTATGTATACAACAAGCTCAACAAGATCCCTCAGTAAATAACTGGTCGATAACTCGATATATTACTGCAGGGGTGTCCTTATCTGTCTATCTATGACTGTCTTTCTTTTGTCATGGTCATTTAATTATTGGCGAGTTAGAAGTGATTATGTTATGGCTTGTTTATCTAATGAAATTGAGTTTGCGACCATGAATGTCGTGTAATAAGATTTTCATACCGTATCCCCTGTGATGAACAAAAATTATGCTCATATTGAATGTCCGATTCTTGTTAAGTGGAGAAATTAGTTACTTTTTATTGCCTTTGTTAAACAGATATATGATTAGCTTTTCAATTCAATCTGGAATTGGTGTTCTATAATTCTTTTGAGTTCATATAAGATTATGGCAATTTGTGCACAGTGCTTCTCAGACTGAGGATGTGCTCTTGCCATTGGTCCAAAACTTGAAATGGTTATGTTTGCTTAAGAGGTTGCAATGAAAAGTTCTTTGCGACACTGCTATTACTTTGTATAATGATTTATGAACTCACTATTACCTTGGATCGAAGATTTATAGTAAGTTCTGAAGCAATGAAGTGAAAGGTAACTATATATTGCACAAGATTATTGATTAGTTCACAAGTTTTGTTTTTGGTTTTTGGATAAATCATTTACAATTGTAATTTCCTAAACTACACTAATACAGACCAGCATCTGTTGGTGATCGGGTAAAAAAACTTCAAAATTATGGCAAACTCAAGAGGCACAAGGGTGTTCTGTGCTTGGATGGATTGAGACGAGGAGGCTAGCCTAGCAACATGAACATGTTCTATCTGTATCCCTTTGCCAAAACTGGTAATGAAAATATTAGGGTCCCCAAACAAAACGAGGCACATACCGTAACCATCGCATATGCATATGCTCTCCACGGTTGTTTACTTCCTCTCATTGCATTGAATTCAGATATGAAGGTAGAAACAGTACTCAGGCAACCCAAAAAACCGAATTGCACTCCATTTGCAATGATATCGCAAGTCTTGGTATTCACCTAGAGAAACAGAAACAGAGTCAGTGAGGTCTATAACAATCAGGAACTTGAAGCATTTGAAAAACAAAGATGATGAGCAATGATGATTTGCACTTCGTTTAGCACTAACTCGACTAATGGACTACAGAAAGGTATCTTCTCTAATTCAAAAAAGTAAAGAGTAGAATATAGTCATAGTGCAGGCTCGACAGAAATCAGATTACAAGACCTCACCTCTCTCTTCACAGTAGCAAGTGCTGCCATGATACAAGCTGCCGAAACATTTGCAATAAGAGTACCAAATGGAACCCATTTCAACAACCGTGTCTTTCCCAGTCCACGTCCATTGAGTCGAGCTAAGAACCACCTGATCCAGACACCTACAGGTCCAACGATGCAGGCCAACCATGGATGTGTCTCACTGCTGTCACTTCTAAACTCCTCCTTCGCCAAGATTCCACTCACACTCCATAGGCAACCTAGCATCACCAGGAAGACTGCCCAAACAGCCAAGTGACGCTTGTAACTCTCAACCCTCCAGGTTTTTCTAGAGCTAGCAACGTCAGACCCTGAACACCTTTTAAGAAGCTGCCTAAAACCCTTAGCTGTCTCTATCCCAAAAATAATAGAGTATGCCGCAAGAAATAAACCTGAGATCAATTATATGCAAGAAGCTGATTTTAGCCAAGTGAATGGAACTAGATGGGTTTTCTCCGTGGATAAGTTTCAAATAGGCTCAAAGCCTGGTTCAAATGAACTTTGAATGTGAGTTTGCATTGCCATCTACACATATACTGTAGCATTTTAAAAAGAAATTAGTCTTTTACCTATTAAAAAGCCAAGCAGAGCAAAATGCCAATGGCCTTGAACACTGAGGTCAAGCATTTTCTGGTTCCAACCACTAAAAGTAGTAAGGCTTCCCAGATAACCAGTTGACAATCCAATGGCCAAAAAATCTGACACATAGGCTATATCTGCTTTAAAAACAACACCCCACCATCCCATCAAGAAAGAACCAACCTACAAAATTGAATTATGATAAGAAAAACGTTTTGGAACATCATCCAGCATTATCCATATCCATACCCTATTTTTAATGAGAGAGAGAGAGAGAGACCATATTAGAAGGAAGATCAAGGTAAAGAATTGTTTGGTCACTTGTCACACCAGCAACTCCAGGGCCAAACAATTTTTGCAGTAGATACCTCGTCAAGACCTGCATTCAGTAGCATTTCAAATATTCTATTTGGCAAGTAGGTTTCTTCATATGAACTAAATATTAATATTCTACGATCGCATACTAGAATTCTTGTCAAGAGAAACAAATGTCCAAATGTTTGTAAAAAGACTTTCTAACAAAAGCTACTTTTAGCAAGAACTTGTTGCACAAGTATATGAAGATTCAGTAAACTATACAGGATGGAGTAAAAATGGTAACTGCAGAGTTGCAGAAGTATTTGAAGATCCTGTTTTTATTTTTCTTCTACAAATGCCATAACAGCTATGAACTTATTAATATTGAAATTCAAACAAAAATGAAATTTGGCATGCACGAGAAACAAGAGTTAAGTGTGTTACCCCAAGAATACCAAATACGGCTAAATGTGTCATAGATGAACCATACTCCAACCACTTAGGCAACTTATTTGTATTTTCCTGCATATGACAAAACAATAATTTGAAGTTATCACGATGATCAGACAAAAAAATGTTGTCTTTGATATCTATTGATCAAAAGACATGCAGACCAACCATCCTGTCCATGTTCAAGGCCATAAAAAGGTCTGTATGCAATGAGAACATATAAACCAAAAACTCACTTGTTTTTTATCTTCATTGCGTACAACCGCACCAATGGAAAGAGATATGACTTCCTCAGGCAAAGGCACAGTCGGGATAACACAGGATGCAGTATCGCGACACCAAAACCCATAGGATGGCAATAAAACATCCTCATTCAAGTGGCTGAAGGTATTACTGGGGCTGTTCCTGTTACTGCGAAGAGCTCGATCCCCAATATCTCCCACCTCGGACACACTCTCGTCTTCAAGTTCATCATCTACTTGACAAGGCTGAACACCGGATACACTTGAAGAAGAATTGGGACTACTGGATTTACTTCTTCTAGATTTAGGGTCAGTACCTTGGTACCCTGCTTCCTCCATAATCACAGGGCCTTGTTTCTCTTGTGTTGACTACAAGAGTGACAATAGTAAAATCAGAATGCAATCACCAAAGATAATGAGAATGTTATTTTGGAAGAATAGTAATGAAAGGAGAAAAACAAACTGGTAGTGAATATGATGCAATTCTTGCTGCTGCTAATGTTGACGATTCATAATTTGTTCTTTCTACGCAGACACCAAGTTATCCCCTACTACTGTTCTTTTAAATGATAAGAACCTATAAAACTTATGAGAAATCAAATCTAAGAAAAGAAAAAATACATGTAAATTCCCTATATAGCTTTTTGAAGCAACCTCATGACAAGAAGAAGGAACCAAACTGATTCATCTGTCCACAAAATTCAACAATAATAGAACCTATAGCTTTAAATAAATCCATTATTGATGAAATTGTAGCATAATAGAGCTGTTCCATGATGTCATTGAAACAACTGGAGAAGTCTAAACACAAAGCTTCTTCACCAGGTAATGCCATCACATAAGAATATCTAAAAATGCAATTGGACCGAGTTCGTCCTCAATGGTAATCAATATAAGGTAGATTCACGACTCACAAATAGTGATGTAATATTGTTATTAGACTAATGGTGTGAATTATAGTTTAGATTCGTTACCCATACAAGCTATGAACTCTGGTAATGTGGAAGACTAGAATCGAAACTACTTTGAGGACAGAACTCGAGCAGTACAGAACTTTCATAATAATTTGATTAGCGATTCAACAATAACCTTCATATAAGACTTGAATTGAATTGCTATAGTCCAGTTCTCTCTCATATCATAATACAACCAAAGAGAAAGGTCCAATATAAGACATATTACCTACTAATGGAATCAAAAGACAATCACAGAACCGAACAACTCAAAAAATGTTCTTCAAAGGCCTGCCTGGGGCCCATAAACTCTGAAGATGACAAACAATCCTAATTTCCTAAATCAAAAGGTGAAATCAACTCTAATTCACTTAACTCTATCTGTACTTGAACTATATACAGTTAATTCTGTTTTGAACCCCTAGGGAATTTCAGAATGTTAAATTTCTACGCTTTATACCTCTATAGGGTAAAAGCTAGAATGTAATGGGGACCTAATATAAAGATAGTTATCACATCGAAATCAAGCAGGACTTTCAGGAACAGGTTCATAGTTTCATACTATTCAGTAGTCAAAAGTGCAGTAGAATCCTATATCTTTAAAGACGTGTGCTCTCCACTAAAGAACCCACACCTTCAAAAGCAGACAAGGCAAAAGTAAAACAACTCTAATTCATTGGTTCTGAACTCTTTCTTTATGCACAGTCGCACAGACCAACAAGCGTGGAACTTTTCAGTTTCCAGATTTTTCATACAGTTCCAGATTCTCGAACAAAAGTTTTAGCATCAGAACAATATTAAATTAAGCTAGGAGCTGAACATTTAAATTTACACAATTAGAAACGAGGAGAAAACCCGAAATCACAAAGCTTTTAAGCATTGACAAGAAAGCGAAACCTGTACCTGATTCAAAAGAGTCTGCGAGCCTCTATCTGAGGATGGCGGCAATAAAAGAATTCAAAGATAAATGAGAGAAAGACGAGGACTCCGGGAATGAGATATAGAAAACAGAGAAGGGAAGACCAGAGTATTATGAAGAGAGGTTTGGATGGACAAACCGGGTTTCTGGGATTCCTGATTAATGGCTATGGCTGATACATTTTGCGCCCGATTATTATTTTATTTTTTCTATTTTTTTGGGGCCAAACTTCGTGACTTTTCAATCACGGATTGATTTTTGGGTATTTCTGGAACCTAGAGTATTCGTTCTATTGGATTGACCTTAAAAGTGTCTTCTTTCTTACTGTAAATTCTGGAAGCAGTGCAAAATCACAAATGTTCAAAGAGGAAAACAAAGACCAACAAAGACATTTTAACTATGAATCAAATGATTTCATCATGCAAAACCATGTGTTTAAGTACTCAAACTTAAAGATTGGATTTAGTTCAAGAATCTGCGGCCGTGTCGTATACTTGTGACGTAAAAGATGCATGTGGTGGCAATATGCCATTTCCTAACAACCATTCATCCACAGAGATCAGTTGACTAGTAGTCGAGTACGTATACTATGGATATACGACCCACACAATACGTATATTACAAGAAACTATGAAATTTTTTTTTTGGCCGAACCAAATCAAATTTGTAAGAAACTACCCTAACCTCATCAAACAATTTAACATAGACATTTTTTTTTTTAATTAATTTGTCAAAATATGAGCTATTTCGAGCATGTCAGTTAGCCTATTAATTGTAGTTTGTAGTTTGTACAACAATACATGCCGAATTGTTTTTTTAACTTTTAGTTTTGAATATATTTTGTCCACGGTATGGCTTACAGCTTACTGCCTTACAGATCCCTGTTATCACCTTACAAATCGTGATTTTGCTCCGCTAAAGAATGAAACTTCAGAAACAAGAAATGAAAAGAATAAATTTTTAAGTGAAACTCTTCGATCAGAAGCATCGTTGAAGTTCGAACGCAACTTTTACGCTTTAAGCATGAGAAAGATTAATGCAGTGCACTGAGTGCAACAATGAGGCTTGTGAAACTTCAGAGAGAGAGAGAGAGAGAGATAGAGAGAGAATAAGGTAGCGTATTTAATACCTGATTGAAAGGGTTTGTGATCTTTTCTATGAGGATGACTTTGGTAGAGGAAAAGCGGAAGCCGGAGAATAGGGAAGCCATATATATATCGTTGTTCGACTGAGACTCTAAGAACGATGGGAGTTCAGAAAGCTTTTGAATGACTGAATGGTCTGTACGTGCTTATATAGGATCATCAGGCAATATATGATCGGCGGCTTTGAACTTTTATCTTTTCTTACGGACTGATATGGGACTTCAGTCACTTGACTACAAATTAAAAACAGAGCTTTTCCTTTTCTTTCTGCCGTGAAATTACTGACAGTTTACAAGGAGGAAAACAAAGACGTACATATTCTGTGTCACACGACAATGAAAGAGTTAGATGATATGCTGTAAATTGTCATTCTCATCTATTTTACTATGCAGTGTTCCACAATTCGATTGTCCCCCGCGCGCCAGATCGATTCAGCTATGAGGCCGGGCATCTCCAACCAGTCAACAACCCATATCCATCTATTATAATATGCTTGGTCTCGTACGTATGTCAAACTCATTGATTTTGACTCGTAGGTAAGCTGCAGATAAGTGGTGGTAATTTCCATGCTACAAAAACAACTTTACAAGTTTACAACAATGTGAATTTCCACAGATCGATCACAGATGCTAGCTTGAGTAAAACGACCTCTGTATAATATATAGATAAATTTCTATGGTTGACTGTTTAATTTATGCCACGTATGAACAAGCTAATAAGAGAATGAAACCAGATAACCAAAGAGGAAGAAACCAAGTTTTGATTCTGTTGGCTCGTAGAGCTCAACATTTGCGCACACCCGTGCGCTTTTTCCTTCTTGTTTATTGATATTTTGGTAATGTTTCCCCGGATGCATAATGCATAGAATAGATCAATTGATCGAGGTTGTACGTACGTTCTTGTTCCAAATATGCACAAAGTTATAAGACTCGTGCGTCGGTTCGTAATATACATTTGAAATTGTGTATGGATGATTGCAAAAGCATATTGTTCATGTATCCCCTAAAATTGAAAACTATTCGTATCTTAAATTAGAGGAGCGTTCAAAATAGAGAAGAAATAGATTACTATATATCGTTTGTTAGATTATGACCTAAATAAAAGCATATTGTTAATGATTCTAACATAGTAAATCTCAAAGAAGCTAGTGCAATTTTAAAATCTTTTCGAGTGTTTATATAAATTTCGACTTAGAGAAAAAAAAAAAAAAAAAGCGTGGCTCAAGAACTTTTTAATTTTTAATTTTTTTTTTTGTTATTATGATAAAAATTCATTGGCGATAGAGTCCCTCGAGAGGACATCCCGATGGGAAGCAGATACTCGACAAGCACTGCTTTAAAACATTATAGAAAAACTAGCAAAACCTAACAATAGAGCATCAATCTCCTCAAGACAATTACCAACCGTTAAAGCATGCAATTGGGTGCTCACTGCTCACAGTCGAGAGAAGAAAAAAAAAAAGTGTATGGTACAGGCCTATCAATAGGCCGAGGGAGCATTTGGGCTCTGTTTGTTATTGATCTTCAAGTTAATTGGCGCCGAATGGCGCGCTGTTGTGGTGAAGACTCCAAATGGATAATTGGATAAACCCAACTATCTAACAACCATTGGATGAGAACCCACAGAAGTGGATCCCCCACCGAACAAACTTTGCTTCCCACTATGAAAAAGCTGAACAAAGCAGAAACTGAACTGGAGTGACCTACTCTGTTTCTGTTACAGGACGACCGTTATAGTCCGCCAATTTCTAACTGAATATTAGGTTTACGGCTCACACAGAATCTTCTAGATCTTTTTCCATGGCCGCCGAGACCGCGAGATCCACCGGCACGGTCAAGTGGTTCAGCGCCCAGAAAGGCTTCGGCTTCATTTCCCCCGAGGACGGTGGCGAAGACCTCTTCGTCCACCAGACTTCGATCCAGTCCGAAGGCTTCCGTACTCTCTCCGAGGGCCAGACCGTCGAGTTCGTCGTCGAGTTCAGCGAAGACGGCCGCACCAAAGCCGTCGACGTCGTCAACCTCACCCAATCTCGCCGCCCCGGCTTCGACCGAGGAGGACGCGGCCGCAGCGGATGGAGGGGCGGTGGACGCCGCGGTGGTTATGGGAGGTCTGGCGGTGACTCTGAGGAATATAGTGTCGCCAGAGGAGGAGGAGGGAGGGGTGATGGTTATGGCGGTCGTGGAGGTTACGGTGGTGGTGGTGGTGGTCGTGGCGGTGGCGGTGAGTGCTACAATTGTGGTGAAGTCGGGCATTTGGCGAGGGATTGTTACGAGGGCGGTGGCAGGGGTGGGAGATTTGGCGGTCGCGGTCGTGGTGGAGGTAGAGGTAGAGGTAGAGGTAGAGGCTACGGTGGCGGCCGGGGCCGTGGGGGTGGTTGTTATAATTGTGGGGAGGAAGGGCATTTGGCCAGGGAATGCCCTAATGATCAGAAGTGAGAATTGGGTTGTGTTACAACTCAAAGCTGCCGGCCACATTGGTTTGGTACATAGATTTCTGTGGCCTGCTGCGTGTTTTCGGGTGCTTAAATTGGTGGTTGTTTCTCTGCAAGGTTAATGTTCGATGACTTCTCTTGTTGGCAATCTTTACTCATTTTGTGATTATTTCTGCATCAATTAGATGGTAGATTTTCTCTATCTAATACTTGTAGATGTGATGGATTCGATATAGTTTTTCTTCTTTCTCATTCATTGTTAACTTTCCTCTCTCATTCTCTTGTTGTTCAATACGAAATTGAAAAAGGTGAAGTCCTTGATCAATGGATCGTTGTTATTATTCTTGTTACTGTATCAATTATTCGATCAATTGGATTTGTCATACAGAGTTTGATGAACTTGAATGTGTATAGCAACTTGATGTACGTTTCTTCCCTTTGGATATTATTAAACTCTAATCGACAAAAAACGTTCCTTAATTTCGAAAGGGACGCTCCCGAGTTTTAGACTCATGAAATCTCAGGTTCTAGTTGTGGATATAGTTCCTTTGTCCTTTGCAATCTTCATATGGTACACTAAATTCAATTGGCATGGGACTTTTTATACACCTTATCCTAGTCGATAATCCATGAGAGGATGATATTTGATGGGACAAGAATTTTTCTTTTGCCATGATCGATCTGCCATTTTTTGAAACGTCCCAACTCTTAGTCTTAGGCCTTATTACTCTTTAGTCTTACTGTCTTAGACCTTATCACTTAGGTGAGTTTGGTGTTACGAGTCATTCTCACTATAGATGGAACGCAGCGTTTTGACGCGGTCTTTGTCTGCAAGCCTAAAGATGCATCATGGCCCGTAATAGAATCTATTAGTTGTGTGAGCCCATGTTGGGCCTAATTTATGTCAGTGATGTCGTTTATTCTGACTATTTAGCTTGAGTCCAACTATAGTGTAAAGATCGAATTGCATTTTATTTTGTTTTATAGTTTTCTTAGTTTTTACATTTCCGTTAGGGTCAGAACCCTAACATTAGGTCTGTTAGTCTTAGACTCCGAGGCTCAGCTAAGTATGTTCCAAGAGGTCTGTAATGTTAATGCATGTTGGTCTTGCATAAAATATGAAATAAATAAATCTCTAAACGTATTTAGAACATAAAATTTTGGCCTTACATGTTGCATGCACTTTACATTAGTTTGAGCGGTTAGTAATGTTTTCACAGAACTACAACTCCCGGCTATGTTTCTATATAGTTATGTTCATCATGCTATATATTCAGTCGCACACTTTTCATTGCACTGCTGCCATGTTTCTCGTTTTCATTTGTGTTATATAAGTAGTTTAGTAGATAGATAAGGTTTATACTATATACAGTATGTTGTTAATTAAGTATTTTTGGTATTACTTTTCATAAATTCCAAAAATAGTTTTTACCTTTTAATGTATCAAATATTTAAATTGAAATGCTGGAGAAAACCAATACCAGTTAGGAAGGAAAGTTCCAAGTTCGGTTCGGGTACGTGTCTTGCACCTCAGATTCGTACTTAGTTATGGGTGCCGTTTGAGTTGGAGTGGAAAATAGATAGATAATTGAGCATATTAGTATGACTCATTTATATGAATTATGATTTGTGATTACATATTTTTAAATTTTCTCTTATATGGTGGCGCCGACGCTAGTTTCAATAACGTTGTTTATTGACAAGGTAGTAGTCTGGATATGTAACTTTTAGTTTTTAGAACATATAAAACTATGCAAGTGAGAATTATAGAATCGAAATATATATATATATATATATATATATATAGACCAATATTGTTTTGTGTATACATCAAAAACTCGTAAGAGAAAAAACTCCATGGGTCCTTGTGCCGGCCCATCTTATCACTAGTGAAACGAGCTTGAAGCCACTTTTTCTCTTTTTATCTCCTGAAAATTCATCTCTTTTTATCTGGCCATGCCCTAAAGGCCTAAAGTAAAAAAGAGTTCCGAAAACGAATTTTCACGTACAAAAGTTCCAAACCATGTGGTCACTACTCACGGTTGCTTCGTATTAATCCAGCGATAGGCCACCGAAGAAAGCCAGTAGATCATAGGACCCATGCACATGTGACTTATCTACACTGTTCCACTGTTGACTGGGGGGATCTTTGATCTTGATTCTCTATCACAAGCTTACAACTTACATGGTTTCAAACTTGAGTCCCATTTTAGGGGTGCTTGATTTGGTTCATACCAACAAACGCAATTTGATCCTCCATATTTGATAGGCTAAAGAAAAATTTAACGATAATGATCATTTTATGCTTACACTTCAATAAGAGTTGAAGAAAATAAAATGGAGGGTTAAGAGTTGAGAATACATTAGCAGAATGCGCGTTGGTCAAAAGTATCTTCCTTTTGCAGAAGGGCACATTGATATCAGGTGGAAGATTGCAGAAAACTAATAATGGAAATTAAGCATTCCCATGACAAGTCCCCATTTTGGAATGTTCTAAAAGCAAACTAGGACTCAGCTGAATGCCTGAATTACTGGACCTGAGATATATTAGATCTGCACACGGTAAGTAACAACAAGGGGCGGTGGCGCAGTTGGCTAGCGCGTAGGTCTCATAGCTTCTGAGTTATCCTGAGGTCGAGAGTTCGAGCCTCTCTCGCCCCAAATTTGTTGCACTTTTTCTTGAAGACGCCCAAATGTTCGTAACAGTTATCACAGATTCATGTGCCCTATTTATCCTCCTAGTCTTCGGACAGCAAAACCAAACGTGCGCTCACAAGAACTAGGACTTCGTTTGCGTTTGATTATTGTAACATGGTGAGTGCCGCATAAAGATGTATATAGTGAGAGTTAGAATCGTACGTAATGTATGAAGTCGGTTTGGTAATGCTTCTTTTAACTGTACTCTGTAAGTTGGAGAATGTTGGTGTAGATAGAATCCCACATCAGAAAAACGTTTTTTTGTGGTTAATATTTGTAAGTACCTACTACACTAATGTACTTATTGCCTAAGCATGTAGCATGGCATTCAAAGTGACTATTGTGTGAATGACGCAGTGGTTCTTGATTTCGGTTCTTCACATAAGTGAAGAACTCCCCCCCACTTGACAAAGGTGGGTAGTTTTTTTGTTTTTGTTTTTTATTATAAATCAAATGTCAAATTTAATCCGTTATTTGTTATTCGGATTTTTTCTAATTCAATTTCTCCCACCCATATATTTTTTAATTTTTTTAGGAGTTCAACTTTTTTTGCTTTTATGGCTTTTCCATCCCTAAATCATGATGTACATCAATTTTTTTTTTTTCTTTCTTTCAGCTTCAGTGATCTTTTAAATCATCCCAGGGTCTCTTATTTTACTTCCTCTATATGGGATACGAAACCCACCCTAGACCCATCCACCATATGGGTTGCCAATATTCTTCTTGGGTCATTTTCTCATAAAATGTGCATACATCCTTTCTCTGATAGTCTCAAGATTTGATTTGAAAACCCTCAGTATTATTCAAAATCAATTGTCAGCTAAACCATTATAATTTTTTTAACCGAAATTTTTTCACGCGCTATGTATGTGAGTGTGACCAAACAATTAATGCAAATTATGAATAGAGACTCTTATACAAGATTTATATTTGGTTTACGTAAAATTCGTAATACATGCAAAACTTAAATTGAAAAAAGTTGTAAATTTTTTTTTGGTTTTGTCTGCAGAAGGAATTCAAAGATGCTGGGTAACCAATGACAAGACCCTCTCTTACAAAGTCGGCAACCTATGCTGGATATAATGGGTGATTAAGCCATGCTTGATTGTTCTTGGTAATGTGTCAAATGCACTACGGCCCTAATGCCCTATGACAAATCCTTGATTTGGCTGATCATTACGCATAAGCTATCTTTGGTTTTAGGTTGTATCTCTCTCTCTCTCTCTCTCTCTCTCTCTCTCAATAATTTATGTTCCATTGGTGTAGTTGAGCCAATGACTAGGCGACTCAACTCTCAGACCGATTTGCCAAATCCTTGTCGTTTGAGGCATTGTACATACAGAACACATCAAATTAGGCAAAACGACTGGCTTCACACATCAAGTTAGGCATTGAAAAAGTGTCGTAATTGGGACCCTGAAGTACCCATCGAAAGTTCTTTGCAGCTAAAAGCCTACAAGATTTTATATAGACGATCACATCTCCTGCTCATCATACAGCAACATGCTAATGTCTCTCACGCATAGAAGTCTTCATGCCACCATTTTCAAAAGTTAAACCTTCCCACATGAGCCTTTGAAGCTTTTTTAGTCAATCAAACACAGCTATTGAGTCTGATATGATGTTGGTGCTAAAATGATGTAGAACGAACGAGTCCTATGAAAAAGTGAGCTCAAATTAAGTTGGTCCTTTTGCACATTGACAATGTGGCACATCTTAGCAGCTCTAAGGAGTAAGGACCAGACCTTATGGACAACTCTGAACTCTTTCACTATCAACTTCTAAGTAGAATGGTTTATATTTTTTCTAGTTGTGCGCAGGCACGGATTCAGGGAGGGGCTGAGGAGTGCTGCAGCCCTCCCCAAATTTTGGGGGAAAAATTTTCATGTATATATATATATATAAGTTTATTCTAGTGTGTATTGTGTTGTTCACTTGTTTGCCTGCATTGAAAAAAAAAATGACATGTCGTGCAGAACAAAAGAACCCATTTAATTAACCCTATTGTCTTATTCCTTATTCTCTCTCAACCTTTTCTTCTCTCATCTGTGACTATTGCCGATTTGCTCATCTGCCCTTCTCTTTTCTCAAGAGTCAGATCTTCTCCTAGTTTTCCCAACTAGCTTATTCAAGGTATTACACTTAATTTTTACTTCTAAGATGAAATTTTTTTGACGAATTTATATCAAATTTGGGGATTTTTTTTATTTGGGGTAATCAAATTCATTGATACTAGAGAATGTTATTGATATTTATTATTAACCTGTAGTGCCCAAGACAGTGACAATTTCTTTATTGTGTTTTTGTTTGAGAGATGAATTCTTTATATTTTGGATTAGATTGCTTAGTTTATTACATATTAATAGTGGGTTAGTGGTGAGATTGATAATTTTTATGCTTCTTTGTTTTGTTTTTAGGTGTTGTTTTTAATGACAGATCAAACTCAAAATCCTAAGCCACGCAAAATACAGAGGAAAGTAAATTCATACTTTCAAAATAATGATGTTGTTATTGATGATATTCCATGTTCAGTTGAGCCTGAAGTCCCTGAACCTTCTAGTTTTGTGAGAGTGCAGTCTCGTGAATTTGATGTTAATCACATTGAGCGTGATCCGGGAAAGCGCCCTTCTATCTTGTCATATCCAATTAACGACCGAGATGAGGTTCGAAGAAAATATATACTTTCTGGTCCATATCAACCGAACTTAGAAGAGTATCCAACGCATGGTTGTGGAGTTCAAGATCGCAGATTTAATGCTAAATGGTTTGACAAATATCCTTGGCTTGAGTACTCTGATGCGTATGACAAAGCATTTTGTTTGCCATGCTTTCTTTTTGATAGCAGTAACAGGCAGTCATTGTTCACTTCTATGGGGTTCAACAATTGGAGAAAGATTGGTGGAGACAAATGTTCCTTTAAAAGGCATGTAGGGAAGACAGGCTCTCCACATTATAAGTCTATGCAAGAATATTGGTTAGGCTTGAAACGTGTGTGTAGTCATATTGATAAAGTCATGAATCCACAACCACCAGAATTGATACAGCAAAATCGGTTACGGCTCAAGGCTACCATAGAGGCTGTAAGATTGTTAGCAAAGCAAGCACTTGCTTTTAGAGGTGATGATGAATCTGTTGATTCATCTAATCGTGGAAATGTTGTTGAGACAGTGGATTCCTATGGGAGAATAAGTGAGGAAGTTGCAAAGGTCACCTTAGAAAATGCCCCTCGAACTGCTACTTATACTTCACCAAAAGTTCAAAGAGAAATTCTGAGTATTTTTGCCAATAGAGTTAGAAGAAAAATTCGTGAAGAGATTGGGGAGTCTAAGTTTTGTCTGCTTGTTGATGAAGCACTTGATGAATCTAATAAGGAACAAATGGCAATTATCTTAAGATTTGTTGATTCTCATGGATTCGTTCGTGAACGATTCTTCCATGTGTTAGTGATACTTGTGCTGCAACTCTTAAGAGTAAGATTGACAGTGTTCTTACTGAATATAATCTTCAAGTTGAAAATTTGCGTGGCTAAGGATATGATGGTGCTAGCAACATGCGTGGTGAGTGGAATGGATTGCAAGCTTTGTTTTTGCAGAAGTGTCCATATGCATATTATGTACACTGTTTTGCACATCGCCTACAACTAGCTTTAAATACTGCAGCAAAAGATGTGGCAGTTGTCTTTTTATTCTTTCAAATGCTTACTTGCATTATTAATGTTATAGACTCATCTGCTAAGCGTGTTTCTGAGTTGAAATCTGCTCAAGAAATTGAAGTTGTGGAACAAATTGCTGCTGGGGAACTTGAAACAGGAAGGGGAGCTAATCAAACATGTAATTTGCAAAGAGCTGGAGCTACTCGGTGGAGTTCAAGGTATTATTCTATCAAGAACTTGATGAAATTATATAACTCAACTAGTTCAGTTTTGAAAAATATGAGGGATAATGGACTCAATGGAAAAATACGTGGACAAGCTTTGGGTGCCTATACATCTCTAAGATCATTTGATTTTGTGTTTTGCCTATTGTTGTTGGATAAAACTATGGGAATCACAAATGCTCTTTGTAAGTCTTTGCAAGAACAGTCTCAAGAAATATTAAATGCTATGAATTTGGTTGCTAGTACAAAGGGTCGTCTTCAAAAGTTGAGACAAGATGGTTGGGCTCATTTCTTTGCTAGTGTTGTATCGTTTTGTGACACACATACCATTGGTACTCCAGGTTTTAGTGTTCGTCATATGGATGGTACGAATCGTCTCTGTCAACAACAAAATTGTGTCACTATTGAGCATTATTATCGTGTTGAAATATTCAATGCTGTAATTGATTTTCAGTTGATGGAACTAAACAGTAGATTCAATGAGCAAACAAGGGAGCTCTTGATTCTTAGTTCTGCATTGGATCCTAGATTTGATTTTCAATCATTTGACATTGATAAAATATGTTGTTTGGCTGACAAGTTTTATCCTCATGATGTGCCTGATGTGAATGATCTAAGAGGCCAGTTGGAGCACTTTGAGTACCAATTCTCTGAACTTTCTGAATTTCAAGATTTATGTACTCTTTCTGAGTTATGTCAAGAGTTTGTTAAGACAAGGACACCATTCTTGTTGATTGAGAGACTAGTTCGTCTTGTGATGACTCTTCCTGTTTCTACAGCTACAACAGAGAGAGCGTTCTCAGCCATGAAGCTCATTAAGAACCGACTTCGAAGCAAGATGAGTGATGATTTTCTTGCAGATTTAATGACAGTCCATATTGAGAGAGAAATTGTCGATTCTATTGATTCAAATTCGGTTATAGATGAGTTTTATGCATTAGGTAACCGAAGAGCACAACTTAAATAGTTTGAGGATATATAGTGCTCTTGTAATACTTAAGGTAAATTTAGCCCCTCTCACTTTTGAATCCTGGTTCCGTGCCTGGTTGTGCGTCAAAGTAACCGAGTAATGAATATATATTAATTTCTCTGAAAGGCGATTTGTTCAAAAAAAGTCTAATTACCAGACAACTATAGGTCTGTATAAGGGTGGCCATAATAATTGACGTCACACCTTTTTTCTGAAAACCCATCAACAAAATCATCTTACAGGAAAAAGAAGCTACAAAGGAAAAATAGAAAAAAAATACAAATCAAGTAGATAAGAAAAGGAAGGGTTACAGATGCCAATCTCTTTACACACACTTACACATATGTATCTTTAAAATTGTTAAGAAAACTTTCTGAAAAGTAGGAGGAATCCCTCTACTCAAGCTTTGTGAGGTGGGCATTGGTAGCACTTGGTGAATAGACCAAATGTATCAACTTGGCGTATGAAGTTAAGCATGCTTGCCCACCCTCCAAATCCAAATCCCACTATTGCCACCCACACCACCACAAATATGTTCATGATGTATGATCCTGCCCACCCTCCCAAGAATGATGGTGGTTTCTCCACAGCATTCTGCAATTTTGATCAAGCACAACAATGAATCACAACATATATATGTATGAAGATATATTTATTCTGTTATCACTTAGACACTCAGTTCAATATTTTATATTGTCAAACTATTAGTCGGTGTATTAAAGATAAAATTGTATAAGAAAGTTAATAACATGTACGTCAAGTTGTACTCAATGGCCGGTGAACCAAAAGGACTAACCTCTCTGGCTTGAGGAGAAGCAAAAGTGACCATGTGAGCTAAAGCAGGGATTATGTAGACAGTAAAGCTGACGAGAAGAGATCCAACAGTTGAGTTGATGGGGCCAAAGAATGGGAATATGATTGCAAGGAACCAAATTGGGATCACCACTGGAAGTCTAGCAATGGCCCTCTTCAACATGCTCTTGGTCTCATGCACCCTCAGGAATTTCTCCCACACAAAGTACAATGGAGTGCAGGCAAATCCAAATGTTATAAACTGCAGCACAAAACAAAATCAATACCATGCTTGGTCACTAACTAATCGATTTGAAATGATCGATTTCATATTGCTACCAAGTTACCTGGTGAATGAGCATGAGAACAACAGCAGTGTCTCTAAATCCAGTCCTCGGAAGCAAAGCGAGAGCGTTGGAATGAGTCAAGAGGGCGTCTCCGAAAGCCCAGTACACAGCAGAAGCTGATGGTAAAGTTAAGGTCAGCACATAAAGTGTTGCCATCAGGTAGATCATCTTAAATTTCTGTGGCTTCCACATTGCATGCATGATCTCCCTGCAGTAATTAACAAACAAGTTTACTAGATAATTCATGTTAATCTGAAACTCGCATACATAAATGGGAATTGTTGTAATTACTCACACTGTAACAGCATGTCCACCAAAAGTGTAGAGAATGTTGGTAGCTCCAGTGAAGTAGAGAACCATAGTTGTTGGACCCGAGTGCTTCACTCCTTCAACCTAATTAGGACGTGCATATAGAAAAGATGATCGATTATTAATATGTAATTAAATTTAGCATGTTATGTTTTTTTTTTTTTTTTTTTCTTTCGCAAAAGTTGCACAAGTTATAACATGTCAGACTATCTAAGAAGAAAATATTTCATAAAGATTCATAGAGAAATTTAATAGTATGTAGCGAGCTCGTATCGTTGATCTAAATGTTAAATATGATATTATTAAATATTAAGTAATTAATATTACCTGTCCATGGATAAGGGAAGCAATGGTGAGATACCAGGCAGTATAAGTAGTCATAATAAGACCCAAGAACGACCAAATTCTGTAGTTATGAAATGAAGGTATGAAGACAGTTGTAGCACAGCAAGCTCCAAAGATATACGTCCAAGTCCTCTTGTCAAGATTGTCGTTTATGTAGTAGATGTTACTGGCATCAAAACAAATGCATAAGACAACCAAATTAATCCATCTAATCCTTTCACTACCTAGCCGATTAATATTATATAGCATACACATATAGATTATAGACATCCAAAATCGAAATCTACAGTCACACAACATAACATTCGAGACTGATTTACCTTGCACAAGCAATTAACTGAATTACAGATCCGAACAGAAGAAATGTACAGTTGAAGAAGAGGCCTAAGTTCCTCCAATGCTTTCCCAGAAGTCCATCAAGAACTTCAAACCACTGCAAATTACAAGCATAATCATCAATCACAGCTAGAAGAAAACTCTGACAATTTCAGACTATTGCAGGGTTCATCTGTATACCTGAATTACGTGGTTCCTGAAATCGGCCTTTTCTCTCTCCTTTCTGGTTCTGTACTCAACATACAGTAGACTGATCAGGTAAGCAGTCCAGCTTCCCATCAACCCGTAAAAAAGCTGAAATAGAATCCCAGATAACAAACCCAGCTGGGAAAATGAGTACGGCAGCGTCAAAAGTACTTGTGCAACCTGCATTAGTTAGTTTCATCAAAACCAAACAAAGGCTAGCTAGTTAGCTACATATATGTTCTCAAACATCTGTAGTATATAGAGAAGAAAACACAATGATGTTATGTTCTTGTTATGAACCTGGTTAGAAGCACAGCTAAACCATGCATCATAGGCAGAGCCACCGTGCCAGAGAAACGTCGAGAGCTTGCTCTTAGTAGAAGCCTTAGAATCACTACCCTCTTCCCTTTCCATCTCTAAGTAGCTTCCGGCGATAATGGTCTCGATCTTCTCGGAAGCCATTGTTATAGAGCTCTTGCTGGTGTGGGAGCTAGGGAAGCAATAGATGAGTGTATGAGTAGCCTATATATAAATAGATTGAGGAAAGTGCTTCGTTCTTCTCGCTCTTTTACTCACTACTTAATTAAGCTAAGCTAGTAAGGTATATGGCTTCCCCCTTTGCTTTTAGTAGATGTAATTTCATGAGCAATAATTGAGAAACCCAAGTGGAGACCTATTCTCTAGATGTATAAGTACATCAAGATTTGAAACTTATTTACCAAGTGCAGAAATAAAAACTAATGTGTATTATAATTTAGTAAGTATGAGACTAAATTCAGAAATTTATAATGTGATATCGATATTTAGTTTCGTTCAAATTCTAATTAAATAAATTACAAAATAAAAAATAAAAGAGTCAATCACTTCACTCAACAATATTCTTATAACTACAATGCTCAAATTAATATATTTTTGTGCTACAATGCTCATACTCACTTAGTAACATTTACATCTTACATCTCACTTTCCATCCTAATAATGTAAATTTCTTTTCAGTGTTAAATACCTTATTTTTATTTTTTTAATTTAGGCATGATAAAGCTGTTGATGGGCCAGGTATAGCATGCATTGCACGAGCGGGATGGCCCATATACGAAAGAGAAAGTGTATGGTGTAACAGTGATGGATGATAAATCCGTATATTGAAAAGTGGGGGGATTTAAAGTTGAAAGAGAGCCTAATTAAGATGGAGGGAATGATTGCTTTGAGGTGGGCTTTGGTGCTAAACATGATTAGTATCACACGTGTGCCAACTGGCTTTACAAAAATAAAAGGGATCTAAAAAACCCCTTTTTCCTCTTTTTTGGAAAAAATACCAGGTTCTTAGGGTTCTTTGGGGCCCTTGATCACCTTCCAAATTATGACCTTAACTGCTTTTAACCAAGTGCTTTTCTAAAATCTTAATTTCGGTGTTAGGCATCTTCCCACCGGATGCTTACGTACATGTGATTATCAATTTATAAAATGTAGGTGTTTGAATCAAAATGTGATTTATTATAGAGATGAACGAACCACTGCAAATGACTTAGTGGTTCTTATTTAGTTGCGTGTGCTCTCAATCAAATTTTAAATTTTAAAGCTGTCAAAATGGTCAGAAAACTAATCACGTACACTGTATGCTACAAGTGTTGTTAGAACCTTTCATATGCCCTGGTGGATTCACTTACACGTCTAGAAATACTTTTGGATACCCTAACGATGTAAAAAAAAAAAAAAGAGATAAACGATATAACGTCTTAAACTTTGACCAACAAAATAATTGATCTTGATATATTTCTGATCTTAAACATATTTGAAAATCTTCCGCAATCTCTCTGTTGATCGAAATATGTCTGATCACGGGAGAAAAGAATCACTTGGTTCATTTTGTCCTCAATTATTTGGCCATATATATATATATATATATCAATGAATGAGCACATATCTAAGTCTAAAAGAAGCTTGATTTGTTGACAAAGGGTTGCCAAGCTATCAGGGTGTGGTGCTGGACTGCTGGTGATGGACAAGGCTGATTAGGAAGTGGCAACCAATCACTTTGCGCATTTGGCCCTATGTAATCTTGGATAAGATTTATCTAAACACGTTTGCTGGAAGCTTTTATATACCTACTCTTGGACTCATTATTTCTACAGCATATGTTAGTCACTAACCAAGAGACTCATAGAGTTGTTCTGCATTGGAGCATACGTCGATGCTTAGAAGATGCAATTATTTAGATCAGATCATGTCCCTGCAAAATCTCAAGTGAAAGGGAAAAGGAAAGTGAGCACATTGGTGATAAAAGATGGTAATAATGAACAAATGGTATGGCATTGTGAAAATGGTAGCTCAATTTGGATGTTGATGAATCATAATCTAATTGTTTCAGAGGGATGGGTGTAGCTATAAGTCTAAAGTCTAACCCCACCCTCCATATTCAGCTTTAAGGATGATATATACATCACCAAGCTTAGCTAGGGTGACTGAAAGCCAGGGACTAAGGACCTTCCAAAAGATAAAAAAAAAAAAAAGAGTTTGATCCTCATTTTCTTTTTCTTCACTTGATTCATAGGTTAGGTATGAATCATTATCTCATTTTTATGAAAGAAATGTTCTTAGGTTTGGATTCGTTTGAACGGTTCAAGAATTGATAGGGTAAAGCATGAAAAGAAAGAGCATGAGCTAGATCGGACAACGACGAACACTAGCAAAGTTTCTTTATTGTTTGGAGTCGAATTGAAAGAACTAAAATCATGTCTAATTTCTGTTGAAGATCAACTAAACCTAGTTTTTTTGAAGCAAACAATTTCATGCATTTTTGAAACGATAGAAAATATCAAGGTTTAAAATGCCTTTATGGATTTTCGGATTTAAGAGCACGCAACAACAACTCCCCTACCACAATAGCAACTTAATTTCGAATTCATTTGATCATGCCAAAGCCTTGACCACAAAGATGAAGACCATTTTCTAAATATTCCACCTTCATCAGAACAATGAAACATTGTGGTAGTGCATTAAAAATACAAAATGGTATATTTGTGTATTGGAGTATCTTTAGTGCACTACCTCAATGAACACTAGTATTGTATCTTTTGTGTACTGGAGTAGGTATTGGAGTCCAACTCAAGTCAGTGTAGCCACTAATAAACTCCTTGTTCTTTCTATGGTGCATCTTATAAGAAATCGAGGGGTTTTGATTTTGTAGATATGATTATCTAAAATTAATTTATAATTAAAATAATAATCATAAATAACGAAAACCAACAGTTATCGCAGAAGTTGGAAAAGGACTTCTTAGCGTTCGTCTCCCAGGATACAATGACTAATAAATTCTTGTAACCGCACTGCAACAAGAAAGCCTGCGAACCTCTAGTACCTCTTTCTATCACCAGAATAAACAAGAGTAGAGAAACAGAGGAGATAATGACTTTTCAAAGAGAGAAAAGCTGAATGCTTCTTGGTGTTGGGTGTTAGTCTCTTGATATATTGGTATATCTGAACAAAGGAATAAGTCGCTCTTTAGATAAGGGAAAATCAAACTACTACTTTAATTGCTATGAATTCATAAATGAATTTCATATCATGAGTTATAAACGTTACATAATGAATTCAGAAATGAATTCTAATTTATATGTCATAACTATTTCCTCAATGAATTCCATTTCATACGTTACAACAGTTACACAATGAATTCGGTAGTTACAGAATTCAATCTCATTAAATATGTCGTTACAGTATTTAATCTCATTGAATCTGCTGTTACAAAATTCAAAGGGGTTCTGTTGTTACACATTCCAGAATTCAAGTAGTGAGCACGTTTTGGGTGATAATTTCTTATTCACACCATAACCAATTTAACCAGATGATTACGTGAATTTGTAACCCTCATACCGGAGAATACAAATTCATATTTTATCATTAACGAATATTAAGTGTGTCCACTTAAACTCTTCAAATTAAATTGGTTAAAATAAATGGTGATTTTCACCATTTTCCAACACATCTATCTTACGGTCTCGTTTCACTTGAAAACTTGCCGCGCTACCATTTTTGCTGTTAGCCTATCTCAGTCCTCAAGCCATTTTTGCTTTCTGGGAAAATAGAGGAAACGAATCATTCTACAAGAAAGAAAGACATGCAAACCGAAAGAAAGATTTTTTAATCAACCAAACAGATAACAGTTGTATAATTTTCCCAAATTCTGCATTAGGAATCCGAATTGAGTGACTTCTTTGTCTTCTGAACGTGGAACTTATATTGCTTAAAAATGGTAACTCTCTTGTTAAGTAAAGGAGTGAATAGTTTCTGGAAATGGAGGTTTGTTAATGGGGTACATGTGCCTTTCTGATTGGTGTTTGATGTTTGGAAAGTAAAAGCATGAACAAGGAAGAGAACCTTAATAAACTTGCAGAAATGGATTAGGAAAGGAATCACATAGCTAAGGATTCCTCAAACCTTCCCCTTGAATTAGTAGTGCTTTGTCCACACGTATTCTTCTTTCCCCTGTTTCTTTATATGTCTATGTTTCAACTCTGTAAGCGTCATTCATATTCATGTACCATAGTAGCTCCCTTATAGTGAAATAGAAAGAAAGGAAGACGTAAAGTAAGCAAAATGGCAACAGATTTTAATGTGTTCTGGTTACCAGTTTTATTGGTTTCTATGATCATCATTTCATCAGGTATTTCTTGACTATAACAAGCTTTGTGGTTTAATCCTTTTTTATATAGGACTTCGATGAGGAGCTTACTGTTTTACATGCAAGTTATTTTCGTAAACATTGCTTCCTACTAGTACAACAATGTCATGAGACTCATGATTATAAGTAGTAACATTTTTATATTCCTAGCTGGAGTAGATAGATAAAAAATAATGAAATATACTAACCCCGGCCTTAAGGTTTAAGCGAATTTTGTGAACTATTCTCTGCATAAAGTTTTGGATGAATTGATTTCTTGAATTTTTGTTTGCAGGACCAAAGTTATCCGAGTCTGCTAGAATTTTCACCATAATAAACAATTGCAAAGAGACAATCTGGCCTGCAGTATTTCCTGGGGAGAACTTCAATGGTGGTGGTTTTCCACTAAAATCAGGCCAGTCCATTGTATTTACTGCCCCGGTTAGCTGGTCTGGCCGGATATGGGGTCGTACCGGCTGCAACTTTGATAAAAATGGCAATGGAACATGCCAGACTGGGGCCTGTGGCAGTAGCCTCAAGTGTGGAGCCTCAGGAAACACCCCAGCATCACTTGCTGAATTTACACTTGCACAGCCAGATTTTTATGACGTTAGTCTTGTTGATGGGTTTAACTTGCCGTTGACAATCACACCTGTTAATGGTTCGGGAAATTGTAGCGCTTCTGGTTGTGATGGAGACCTGAGGACTACTTGCCCTAACGAGTTATCTGTGAAATCAAATGGGAAGACTATTGGCTGCCGGAGTGCCTGCGATGTGTACAACACTGATGAGTATTGTTGCAGAGGGGTTTATGGAAATGCAGCTGTATGTCAGCCCACATATTATTCCAAGAAGTTCAAAGAAGCATGCCCTACTGCATATAGTTATGCGTATGATGATCCATCCAGTATTTTCACTTGCACAGGCACTGATTATATCGTCGCATTCTGCTCTAACAGGTTTGTCATCACTTACTTTCAAAATGCTGAAGCTCAAGAAAGTAATCTTGTTGGGGCCTAATGTTCTTAGACTGAATCTAGAGCAGTGCTAAAGCATTGTGTTGTTGACACTTTGCCTTCTGCTTGTGGTGGAGTCATGCATTAACATTTGTTTTCCTCTGAATGTCTTTATATGCAGGAAGCAACCGGTATGTACATATCATAACAACAAGCTTGTCTGCAGTAGATCAATTGGTTTGAAGTCATCGATATCATGGGGGACGATGCTTGTACTGCTAATGATAATTAACTTGTGGATCATTTTTTGAGAAGATTGCTTTTTTTATTTCTTTTCTTTTTCTTCTTCTGAGTTTAGAGGTGTGTTGCATCCCCTTTTGAACTTATACAGAGCCACTTCAAAAGAATGTACCAGTCTCTTTTCCAGAGGATTGTCCATGTTGGTTGTACACGTAAAATTAGTCAGCTCATTATTTTCCTTCAGTTGAAGGAAAAGAATGGATGCATTTGCCATGAACAGATTCGCCTCTTTTCCTTTCCTCCTTTCTGCCTTCTTTCTGAAGTAAACAATATAGCTTACCTCCATATGAGTTGGCTCAATTCATTAGAACACCTAGACCCTGTGGGTGCATAGGTTCACAGCTTCATGGTAGCGAGCAACAGAGGAACGACGGTGGCAAAATAACCACAACATTAATTCTCCGATATTGTCATTTTCGCCGAAAGAAAATGATGATATCTAAATTTTTTTGTCTTCACCAATTTTTTTTTTTGCATCGCAAAGAGTATCTCAAAGGCTTCCTAGGCCCAAGGACTAATCTCTCAAGAGAGGTCATCCTACAGGGGCATTGCAGCCCCTCCCTAGCCACTCTGTCTTCACCGATTTGGTTGAACCCTTTGTATTCTAGGTTTACTGGTTTTCATGTTAGGCCAGGCCACATTGTGTTATATAGTCTTTCTACCCCATGTGTACAAGCCTTTCATTGAATATGAAAACCGATACATGGATTTTAGTTTGGACAAACCAAACAAGACTTCATACGAGAAATTTACAATCGAAAATGAAAAGAAAACAAAGTCATACACAAAGATAAACAAAACAGAGCTCCAACAAAAGACGCAAAGACAAACTCCAAACCAGAATAAAGAGAGAGAGCGACTAATAAATTTCGATTCTTCAAACTAAGACGGACTTGTAGTCTGAGGGGGAAATCTACATTTGAGTTGATAAATGAGACTATTCTACGTGAATTCTTGATTTCAAGATAATTTTAAATATTGAAACTCACATTAACAAGACACTTCCGTCATTAACTAAAGGAAAAATGTCAATTTAATGCTAATTTGGTCCCCTCATTAGCCATTTCAATGACCATCTTATTTTCTTTCCCTATTCAACATAAGGTAACAATTCATATTGTCCATTTGAACAAATCTTTTCAACCCTAGTACAATTTTAATTTTCTTCCTTTTTTGTTCTTCTGTCTTATTTAACATAATTTAGAATTATAATGTGTTGAGAAAATAGAAGATAAAGAAATTTTGCCGAAAGGTTACCCAACTCCGCCGACCTCCCATGGCCGATCGCCGGAGTCGTCGGATTCTGGTCACCCAATATTTTTTGCCGGATTTTTTTTCTTCGTCGGAATTTTTTTTTTGCCGGAATATTATTTTTTCAATATTAAATTACTGACTCTGACTTAAGCATGTTACTGACCCCCAGTAATCAGGTTACAGATTCCATATTTTCCAGAAACCATGTTACTGACCCCCAATAATCGATTACTGACCCCAGTAATCCAGAACCAGAGTTCATGAAGTTGCAAAACTTTAATCACAAAACATCCACACTATACTGGTACTAAGATTTCATTGATAACTTGACAATAACATAAAAAACTTGCACATACAATACAGTGAAACTCTACAAGATACAACACCTATACCTGTATAGGCCTAATCTATATATGTATTTTGAAGAAAATCAAACAAAGAACTATTTAAACCCAATTAACCCAAACCTAATGCCCTAGCCTAGCCCCGCAACCATTGCTCTTCGGGGTGCTTCAACAGAGATCCAAGAGGAAGAATGCTCCGTCGTTTCTTCAAGACCAACGTTGACCCAGCAGCCTTGGCCGACGACACGACAACCCAGGTCAAACCGGATCGGCACCACTGACCTCAGATCAAGATTGATCTGGGCACCCAAAACAGCAGATCGGACCACCCAAACCGATCACCTCTGCTCCTCCGTTCCCAGCCTCCAGACGGACGCCCTGTGCTCGAACCCAACCCGGATCGTCACCTCGACCCGGAATTGGACCACCCACTGCTCCTCCGTTCCCAGCCTCCAGACGGACGCCCTGTACAGCGGTGTGGATTTCAAGGCGGCAGCGGAGGAGGATGAGGTAGGGTTAGGAGTTGGTAGAAACGTCGTCGTTTGAGGAGGAGAAGTGGGCGAGGGAGGAGGAGGAGGAGCGGAAGAGGTCGATTTTTGGTAGGTGGCGGCGGTGGAGGCCGAGTTGGTGGAGCAGATGAAGGTGGAGGTTGTGGTTTCTGACGGTGAGGTGGCGGTAGAGGAGAGGAGGAGGAGGGTGAGGGTAGTGCGGATCGGAGAGTGATTGAGAAAAGTGAAACCCTAACTTGAGAGAGAGATTTATATATGGTTTTAGTATAGGGTAATTAGGTATTTTTATCAACATTCATTGGAATGAGTAGGTAACATTGAAATTGACAAGTTTTTCACATTTTTTGTGCAAATGGTCTTTTTCCCTTAACTAAATTATCTATCATGACAACGTGTTTTATTTTTATTTCATGAATGAGAATACACAAAATTGCTCAATTAATAAAAATGAGAAAAAAATGCAGAGAGAATATATAGCTGCGTCACATACACTCCAAGCCGCTCAATAGACCTCTCTCTGTCTGTGTCTTAAGAGAAAGTGGTCGCACACAGAGAGAAAAAATGGCGGGTGGTGGAAAGGTGTCATTCAAGGTCACACTGACCTCCGATCCAAAGCTGCCCTTCAAAGTGTGAGTGTAGAGTTCTCTTCACATTCCTCTGATTCTCTTCTTCGAATTCTAATAATAAATTGTGCGATTTGTTTGAATCAGGTTTAGCGTTCCAGAGGCAGCCCCTTTCACCGCCGTCCTCAAATTCGCCGCCGAGGAATTCAAAGTGCCTCCCCAGACCAGCGCCATAATCACCAACGGTATTTATTTTATTCTCTTTCTGCCCTCTGCATGATTTGTTCTGTTTTGTGATTTTGATCTTGGAAATTCGATTGGTTGTTCGTTGTATTTGGCGGTTATTGATCAAATTAGGGCTATTGGTTTCTGTGGAGTCAGGTTACAATACTGTAATTATTGGATTAGTTCCCTTTTAAATTTAGAGTCTTTGATTGATAGCTGAGAGTTTCAATCCATGTTGAGGATAAGTGTTGTTAAGCTCGAATAATCGGAATTACTGAATTGAGGGAATGATGAGAAATGATAGAGCTTTCTTTAGATTGAAAAAAAATAAATAAGTAAATAAATAAAAAACAGTATAGTAGGAAAAAGGAATATAAATATAGAGGCTAAGCTTCGCAAGAGATCTTTATTGCCAGGCTATCAATGCCTTGAGTGGTCGCAACTGGTATCGGGCTGGGTACTAATAACCAAGCAAGTTTATGTCACTTGTTATAGACATATGAGTATCACCATTGTTAGATCTACTTCTTGATGTTATACTTTTAACATTCCTGGCTTCTTGCTTATTATTCTACAGATGGAGTTGGGATCAATCCTCAGCAAAGTGCAGGTATGTCAATGCTCTATCGATGTTATTGAAGTTTTTCCTTCTCTATTCAGTTGTGTGTTCTAATGAAATTTAGCTGCATAGTATTGACCTACGGTAGCAATTCTTTCATCAGAATTAGGCTTTGATATGACATAGTTCGATATCCCTTGCCACAAAAAAAGAGTCTACTCATTATATTAAGAAATGTGTGGGCTATAGTATGATGGATACGGTTTTTGCTACTAGCCATGCTCTTGAGGGCTTGAGGCTCTTGCTTATTATCATTCTTCGCAGTGAAATAGGATTTATGGCACACTTTGATTGAGGATTTACAATATATTATACTTGGAAACTAAGGGATTTATAGATAGGAATCTAAGGCCCACCGCGACAAAATAACATTGAAGTAATAGGCTCAGTGGGTGCGTTAAGTGATTCTTCTATGATGACCCTATAATAATTTATGATGCAAACAGGTGCATTAATAATTTATTATAACCTCAATGCTTTAATTTATGATGCATGTCCTGATAGATGTGAAACAAGTGTTGGCTAATCTTTCTATGCAATTCCCAAACAGACAGCAAACTGTTATTCAGCATTATTGTTTGTGTCATTTCCTTGGTCTCATAAAATTACTGGCTTTCTCAGGCAATGTATTCCTGAAGCATGGTTCAGAACTTCGCCTAATTCCTCGCGATAGGGTCGGAGCTTTTGGGAAAATTGACGCATCAGTACCATCCAACTGAATAGACTGGTCTACTTCTCTTGTACTTTGCTTTATCCTTTATGATATGTACCATATTAAATATCAGACTTTATGAAGCAATGTCAGAATAGTTGGCAATGTAAACTCTCCAGAAAAATGACTGTTATAGATGAACTTAAATAAATATTGAAAGGATAATATCAAGCTTTAAATCTATAGTTTTTACCCCTATGTGTTGAAGATGCATCTGTCCTTGGTTTACAAATAAGAGCATCATATCTGGTAGTAATGCAGCTAACATGCAAGTCTTAATGTTTCATGATCTGGCTCTTGGCTAAACGTTTTGTGAAACAATCTCTATTGCTTATTGAAGAGATTCTGTATATGAAATCTACAGTACTTAAATAGTTACATACTTATCTACAGTTCTTAAATAGTTGCATACTTGTCAGTGACATTAGCCAATAGGTACAAGTACTGATTGTCATTGTGATAGTAAGTGGAGTGAAACCCATGTTATTTTAGAGAATAGGTCGATGGTTACAAAACCGGTCAGTAGGATTCCTTAGAACTTCCCCTTCCAGACTCGACAATTTCTTTTCCAGTGGTCGGAAGCACCACATTCGAAGCAACCAATCTTTTGCTTTCCCTTGGAATGTGATCTAACCTTGGCACAAAAAGCTTGTACTTGTGAGATTTGGGGGTTCTCATCCATCTTGACATGAGACTGAAGAACGTTGATAACTTCATCAAACAGTAGGGTACTGTCACCAAAAACATGATCTTGCTCTTGAAGTGCTTGAACGAAGGCGGTAAAGAACGCAGCAGTAAGAGTACTTTGTCATCATCTTCATACTTCGCACCCATCATTAATAAATCTACAACACAGTTCTGAAAATTTTTTCAGATGATCCAGTAGATCCCCACCTTCCATATGAAGGGAGGGGTTCAATTTTTCTGGATAAAGGTTTACGCTTGTAAATCTTCTCGAGCTTTTCCCACGTCTCTTTAGCATTCAGATCCTCTCCGACACTAAGCAACACGTTGTCGGCAAGATGGAGCTCTATGAGGCTCTTTGCCTTCTTGTCCATCTTCCAATCTTCATCTGTGATATCAGTGGGTTTCTTCTCTACCGTGAGAATAGTATCATCCAGACCTTGTAGGATTAGGATGTTCTTTATCTTCCGCTGCCACAACATGAAGTTATCTTTGCCATTGAATTGCACCATCTCAAAACTCTTCAGCCTGCCTCGTCTAGATTTCTAATCTCCTACCTGATCTTGTTATAGAAAAGAACAATCGATTGTAAGAAGATTGCCAAACCTAGCTTTAGATCGTCGTGTTAATATATGGCTCTCAAACCTTATACATGTTTTAGTTTCTGTGTGTGTATATATATATATCTTGCTAACTTGATTCTTCCTATACTTCCTAGATAATAGGGTATTTTCTCTTCAAATTTCGATTCCTAAGGGAGATAAACTCATAAAAGTTGCCTACCTATAAATTATTAAACACTTACGGACAGAAGAAAAGTCTAGTGTCCCATGATATAAATCTTGAAATCTAGTTCGTGTCGCAACAAATTCGATGATATAAACTGTCGAATTGTGTCCAAAGACAATCACTGTCCTAAATTGTGGATGGTAGGACGTCCTGGATTATGCAGTTGCACGACAAATTGAGGCAAAATAATCACATGAAATGGTGTTGAATTTTGTGCAGTGGCCCAGTCAAATGAAAGCCTAACAAGCTTCCAGAGTTTATTAATCCATGGCTAATAGAGTACGAGTGGATCTGTCACCTTGCGTCCATGAACAAGAACACCACAAATTATTTATTTTCTGTAAATTTTAACTTAATAAGTTAGTTTAATGATATTTTAAATGTTTGCTCCTCTTCTATTCTAGGGTGAACGGAGATATTTTGAAAGATAAAATGGTGTCCGGTAATTTTTTCATACCCAAATTTTTGTTTTAAAAAAAATTAAAATAAGACGAAAACATGTTTTGTTAAGAGTTTTAAAAACATACAAAAAATGAAAATTGAAAGATATTATTGATTTTTAGAAAGAAAAAAAATCAATTCGACGTTTTCATTTTTTTATTTTCTCATTTTCATTTTTTAGAATTTGAAAACCGTTACAGAACATGGTCTAATTTGCACTAGTTACTAGAACATCTTCACCAAAACTAACCATATTTTAGTTTAATTTTAGTCAAAATAATTAAAAATTTATTTTGACTTGCCATTTTAGAAATACGCATGCACCAGTTCTCTCTATTTTAACTTATTTTGAATTTAAAATACTTATAAAATGAATTAAAAGTGATTTAAATGCATATATAAATTATATATAATTACATATAATGAATGTATTGTTCAAGGAAGGTTAACTCAGTAACTTCCGTGGTGTGTCTTGTCCTAATAAGACTAGAAGTCTAGATACTCTATTAGATAGGGAATCCCTGTTCGTCAGGGATACTTGATGTAATGCCTATATAAAGGCCTCCTTATCAATGAATAAAGACAGAGAGATTTATCAATCTATTCTCCTACAACACGTTATCAGCACATTGCTCTAGCCTCCCGTCTAATAAACCCTAGAAACCCTAATTCCGAATTTTTTTTCGAAACCCTAACCTACCGTCGGCCGCCGATTCTTCCCTTCGGCACCGTCGGCCTCTTCTCAGCAGCATCTGCGCTGTTCGCCTGCCGCACTGTACCCTCGAGTACTGCTCCTCCTCTGCCTCTAGGCAGACAACCCGCTCGCCAGCAGCTCTCCCTTGCGTGCTACTTTTTGCACGCATCCGCCAGACGATCAAAATTGCTCGCAAGCCAAGCAAGCGATCCGCGAACCCTTATTCGTGGTTAAGAAGAAATCAAGAAAAATCGAAGAAAACAAGCTTCCCCAAGAGTCAAGTTTCGTTTGATCAAGCTTCTCTTGAAGAGGTAAATATTTTTATAAACGTTCCCGCTTATGAAAGTTTCAATAGTTGGGTTTTGTTTTCTCTTCCGGGACCTTTCCGTGTCCCTGCTTCTTCATCCCGATTCTATCGCTTCTCGGGACGGCATACGGGGATTTAGTCACCCCGGTGCCAACGTTTATTGGGGTAACTGTGATGTTACCGGCCACCGTTATGCTTGTGACTGTGATGTCACTGTGAACCATAACGTATTATTCTTTTTTGGAAAGAAAACAAAGGGAAGATATCGATTGTGACTTGAAGTCACGTTAAGCATCGATTTATGTGACCATGATATATCTTGGCACTGTTCTAAAAGAACAATCAAACTTGATTAGTATTCAAACATACTAACGTCTCCCTGTTTGTGTTCTGTAGATGGCTGACACTCAGCGTCCAGAATTTGACATCTTGGATGTCCAAGGCAAGGAATACAAGAGGTGGGTCTCAGATGTTGAGAACACTTTCATTGGTAAAAGATTTACTGCCACCATCAACCCTCCTGAGGATGAAAGCTTACACGCTTCTCCTGAACAGAAAGCACAAGCCCTGATGTTTCTCAGGCGCCATATCCATCCAACGCTCAAGAAGCAATACCTGAGGAAAACTGATCCCAAAGAGCTATGGGATATCCTCAAGGACCGCTTCGACAATGTGCATGACGCACAACTCCCAGACCTCATGTCTGATTGGGAGCAAATCCGCTTACTGGATTTTGATTCCGTCCAGGAATATCATCAGACTATGCTAAACTTGCAATCTGATTTGAGCTTTTGTGGGGTCGAAAAGACCGATGATGATATGATGGAGAAGACTTTCACGACGTTCCCAGAATCTGCGTCCATGTTGTCGCATCAGTACCGCGATCTCCGCGAGAAAGGCACTATCAAAACCTTCAGTGATTTGATGAATGTCCTTCAAAGAAAGGAGAGGTACCATGAGTTGATTCTTACCACCAATAAGAGGCCTCGAGGACCGAAATTCATTGCGGAATCTCATCAAGCCCGTGGTAAAGCTTTTAAGCAGAAGCATCAACCTCATGAACGTCAAGCACCGCCACCACGTACGCCAAGAGCAATACGTGGCGGACGAGGAGGGAGAAGAGGCGTCGGCCGTGGCCGACCGCTTTCTTGGACAAGGGATGATGGCAGAGCCGCCGCTCCCAGAGGGAGGAACAGTTTTGGTTCCGGTCCCAGGCGTGGTGGCCATCCGCCGAACAATGCTTCGGCTCCTTGCTTCAAATGTGGTTCTACGAATCATCTCCAACGCGATTGCATAGCAAGCAGAGATATTCAAGCCGCTTACAAGAAACACAAACAATACATAGAACAAGAAGCACACTATGTAGGAGACTTTGAGGAAGAAGTATACGATGAGGAAGATACGAACTTCGCCATCGATGACTTCCAACCTACCAAGAAACGTAGGACTCAGGAGTATGATACTCCAGACTATGAATAAGTATTTGACTTCGGTCATGAGATACGTGTTCAAGTTTGATTTTGATTGTTATTTTGACAGAATAGTCAATAAATCACGACTTTGTTCGATAAGTCGTTCTATTTAGAACAACCATGATGTATTTTTGAGTTGTCATCAATAAAATCTATCTTATTCTACGAATGATTTGAGATTTTTACATCCCTGAAAGCAAAATTGGTTCAATGCGTCCAATTCTCAATGGCATAATCATTTTGAGTTCACCAAAATTCTGGTGATGTTAACTCATATCCGAAAAAAAAAAAAAAAAAAATCACAAAGACAAAAGGAGAGATCCGCGAGCCGCGATACGCCATCCGCGAGCCACGATACGCGAGCCGCGATACGCGATACGCCATCCGCGAGCCGCGATGCACGATCCGCGATCCGAGATCCGCGATCCGTGATCCGCGATCCGCTATCCGCCAACTTGGCCGCGATCCGCCAGGCCTCGCTCGCCATGTCTATTCGCCAACTGATCTGAGATCCGCGATTCGCCAACTTGGCTGCGATCCGCTATGCCTCGCTCGCCAAAACCTAAGCGCTTGGCCGCGACTCGCTAGGCCTCACTCGCCATGGCCATTCGCCAGCTTGGCTCAGCACCGAATCCGGTTTTTGAAACCAACAATCGATAGCCTATCGAACAAATGCAACTTTTGCATCAATGGCTCGGCAAACAAAGTGTCTTCGGACTCGCCATGCTTCGGATTTAGCTCAACCGTCGCATCGCATTGCCTCAATGCCTGACCGATTCTCACCACCCGCCTTACTTCGGCTCGGCCTCTGGGTCGCTTTGGCCTTACCACAGCTTCGGCTTTGGCTTGGCCCCGGCCTTTGCCTTGGCCTCGGCCTTGGCTCGGCCACGCCACCTACGACGGTGTCCGGTCTCAATCTCTGACCTAGGCTATGATTATCATTGTTGATACTCGGTGATTAAAATGAGGCTTATATCTTTCTCTCAAGTTTTGTCATTGCCATGGCTATGTTATTGGCCTTAATGCACTTCATTTTGTGATGATATATTGTTTCAGTACACTCACTTTAAAGTGTTCGCCAAAGTCTAAAGTAGACTATTGATTCAAGTTACATTGTTTTTGTAGATGTATCAAGGCGAGATTGAGTGTTTGTTGGATTGTGCAACAACTCACACGATTCTGAGAAATCGGCAATTGTTTTCGGATTTTACGCCAAGAGAATCGTCGTTATCTACGATGACAGGAACTGGACCCGTAATTAAGGGTCGTGGCACTGCTCAATTCTTACTGCCAAATGGCACTGAGATTCGGGTAGAGGACGCCCTATATGCGCCTAAGGCGCCAAGAACCTTGCTAGCTTTCAAGGATGTGCGTGACAATGACTATCACCTCAGCACTTATGTTGAAGATGGAACTGAATATCTGTTGATCACCTCCACTCAATCTATGCGCACTCGCATTGTGGAGAAGTGTAAGCGAGTTCGCAATGGCATGTATTTCACAACCATTCGAGCCAACGAATCTCATGTTGTTATATTATGTGATTCTGATGCTTATAAGCTTTGGCATGATAGACTCGGTCATCCGGGTCGTGATCTGATGATCCGTATTTTGAAATGCTCCCACGGTCATCCATTTTTCCGATCACAAAAGCACAGAGGGCGCCTCGGCCTCGGTTCGGCCGTGCCGTCGATAGCCGCCTCTCAGCTCCAAGGAGAGGTTCGGCCCCCTCCTGCTTCTCATGCTTCTGTAGCGATGTCTAATGCTCATCGTTCGTTTTGTAAAGCTTGTTCACTAGCAAAACTTCAAGCAAGACCATCTTTTGCTATTGATAATAAACAGAATATTCCGTTTCTACAACGAATACAAGGTGATATTTGTGGACCTATAACACCAGAATGCGGACCATTTAGATATTTCATGGTTCTGGTTGATGCATCAACGCGTTGGTCACACGTAGCGTTGTTGTCCACGAGGAATGCTGCATTCGCTAAACTCCTAGCTCAGATTATTAAGCTTCGGGCTCACCACCCGGACAATCCGATTAAGTCCATCAGACTGGATAATGCTGGAGAGTTTACCTCAAAGTGTTTTGATGACTATTGCATGTCAGTTGGGATTGAAGTTGAACATCCCGTACCCCACGTTCATTCTCAGAACGGTCTTGCAGAAGCCGCTATCAAGAGACTACAGCTTGTAGCTAGGTCTCTTGTCATGGCCACAAACTTGCCAGTTTCGGCATGGGGATATGCAATATTACATGCAGCTATGCTTATTCGTCTACGACCCACAGATAGCCAACCATTTAGTGCGTACCAGTTGGTAACTGGTTACGAGCCTGATATTTCGCATCTGCGTACTTTTGGTTGTGCCGTATATGTGCCTATCACGCCTCCACTGCGTACCAAGATGGGTCCACAACGACGATCAGCTATTTATGTTGGATATGAAGCACCAACTATTGTCCGCTATATAGAGCCTATGACAGGTGATCTGTTTACTGCAAGATTTGCAGATTGTCACTTTGATGAGACATCCTTCCCGCCGTTAGGGGGAGATGGGGCCGCATCCGTCCCAAATGAACGTCAGGAATTGACGTGGTTCTCTCCCACTATGTCTCATTATGATCCCCGTACGTCTCAGTGTGAGACTGAAATACAACGCATATTAGAACTACAAAAGGTGGCGGATACGATGCCCGACTCCTTTACTGATATTGCGAAAGTGACAAGATCAACCATACCTGCTGCGAATGTACCTGCAAGGCTTAACATTCCTCGCCATGCGCGAGCACGCGCCGCCGGTCTCGGACCCGCAGCCCTAGGTGCCATCGGTAGCCTAGGCTCGGCACCTCCAAGTGGAAAGCCGGCGTCGACTTCGGATCCTCCTAGAAAGAGGGGGAGACCAATCGGTTCCAAAGACAATGTACCTAGAAAGAGGGCATGTGTCCAGGCACAAAGCGATCCGTTCATCATCGATACTGTGACGCCGTCACACGAGATTGTCTCCGACTATACCTATGTCCAAGAATCAACTCTGAATCATCTGGGGGACGCCTCAGACTCACTGTTGATGTTGGAGAACAAGGAAATCTCACTAAACTACTTATGCATGCACAATCTGATGGAAAGAAATTCCATGTATATCGATGATGCATTCGCCTACGCCGTTGCTCAAGAAGTTATTGACGACGACGATATGGAACCCCGCACTGTTGATGAATGTCAACGTAGGGCGGATTGGCCGAAGTGGGAAGAAGCAATCCAGGCTGAACTAGACTCTCTAAAGAAAAGGCAAGTTTTCGGACCGGTTGTGCCTATACCGCCGAACATGAAGCCTGTTGGACATAAATGGGTCTTTGTCAGAAAGCGCAATGAGAATGGCGAAGTCCAGCGATATAAAGCTCGACTCGTGGCGCAAGGTTTTTCTCAACGCCCTGGAATTGATTATGAGGAGACGTATTCTCCTGTCATGGATACTATTACCTTCCGATACTTAATAAGTTTGGTAGTCTCAGAGAGACTCAATATGCAGCTTATGGATGTTGTAACTGCGTATCTTTATGGGGACCTAGATACGGAGATGTACATGAAAGTGCCAGAAGGACTTTCGTTACCCAAGTCAAGTGAGCAAAAACCACGAAGTTCATTTGCTATCAGGTTGAGACGATCTCTATATGGACTCCGACAATCTGGTAGGATGTGGTACACACGGTTAAGTGATTACTTGATTGGGAAAGGATACAAGAATGATGAGTTGTGCCCTTGTGTGTTCATAAAGAGAACAAGTTCAGGATTTGCCATTATAGCCGTCTACGTCGATGATATGAACATCATTGGAACTCTGAATGAGATCAATGAGACCGCTAGCTATTTGAAATCCGAATTCGAGATGAAAGATCTGGGAAGGACTCGGTTTTGCCTAGGCTTAGAACTAGAGCACCGAAGTGGTGGAATTTTTATACACCAGTCTGCATATGTCCGAAAGATGCTCAGGCGATTTAACATGGACAAAGTTATGCATCCTACAGGCACTCCCATGGTCGTTAGAAGTCTGGATATCAACAAAGATCCCTTTCGTCCGAAAGAAGATGACGAAGAGGTCTTGGGAGCTGAATATCCATATCTTAGTGCGATTGGAGCTTTGTTATACTTAGCTCAGTGTACTAGACCAGACATCGCTTTCTCTGTGAACTTGTTAGCTAGATTTAGCTCTGCGCCAACACAACGTCATTGGGTTGGAATCAAGAACATCTTCCGATACCTTAAAGGAACCCTTGACATGGGCTTGTACTATCGATACACTCATCAGGATTCGACACCTAGTCGATCTCTTGCATCTAACAGCACAAACCATGGCTCGGATCGCCATCCGCCAGCCATATCCGCCAAGACTGGCTTTGGTTCATCCATCCGCCATCTTGCAGACATATCCGCCAACTTATCCGGACCCGCGGATGCTAAGTCGTGGTCCCGATACGGCTTTGGCGATACCCCCTCCTACTCAGATACACCAAATGATGTGATGGTAGGATTTGCTGATGCTGGATATTTGTCAGATCCACACAAAGGACGTTCCCAAACCGGTTATGTTTTTACCATTGGGAATACGGCGATATCTTGGAGATCAACCAAGCAAACCCTTGTTGCTACCTCCTCGAACCATGCTGAGATTATTGCACTACATGAAGCAGTCAAAGAATGTATTTGGCTTCGCTCAGTTATATCTCACATTCGAGAGTCTAGTGGACTTGAGTCTACTACGATGGGACCAACTTGCATATTTGAAGATAATGCAGCATGCATTGAGCAGATGAAGTTGGGATACATTAAGGGTGACAATACTAAACACATTTCGCCTAAGTTCTTCTACAATCAGCAGCAGCAAGAGACTTTGAATATTCAAGTGAAGCAAGTCAGCTCAGAAGAAAATGCAGCGGATCTGTTCACCAAGTCTCTACCCAAATCTACATTTATGAAGCATGTAAAGCGCATTGGAATGTGTCGCTTATCCGAACTCAAAGACTGATTGACTATCAGAGGGAGTTCTCATCTAGACTTCAGGGGGAGCCTAGTTATGCATGTCTCACATACTTGTAGTTGGTGCGTTGTACTCTTTTTCCTTAGACCATGCTTTTATTTTTGCCCAAGAGGTTTTTGTTTGCTGGCAAAGGTTTTAACGAGGCAACAGCTCATGCACCATTGAGGACGCGACACAAGGGGGAGTGTTCAAGGAAGGTTAACTCAGTAACTTCCGTGGTGTGTCTTGTCCTAATAAGACTAGAAGTCTAGATACTCTATTAGATAGGGAATCCCTGTTCGTCAGGGATACTTGATGTAATGCCTATATAAAGGCCTCCTTATCAATGAATAAAGACAGAGAGATTTATCAATCTATTCTCCTACAACATGTATTAAATTTTAATGTTTTAACTTTTAACTATCACACTCTTCAAATTTGGCTACCGAAATAGCTAAAAGTTATCATAAAATACAAAGTTATATAGATACTATTTTTTTCAAGAAGTTAAATAGGCTCTTCAAAATAATTATAAAGTAGCTAATGATTTATTATAGGGAGGACGACGCTCTTAATGCTCAGCTGAGTCAGCTCAGCCTAAAATAGAAAGTCCTCTTAATAAGGCTAATTTCTAAACAGCTTGACCCTTCAAATGCCCACCTCTTCCCTCCTTTACACACTTCTAGCCAATACTCGTATTGGAGAATGGACAACTTTCTCAAGCTCTCCTCCATTCTCTCCCTTATGGTTTCGGCTATGCTCCTAGCTTCGCAATACCCGATGGCCTTCTCGTCTGGTATCGAGGGTGAAGACGACGAGGAGTTGGAGGAGTACGTGCTCGATGCCCCGAATCCGAACTTTAGACTTGGAGGCAGGTTCCTTGCCAGCATTATCAAGAAAGGTGCCCACTGCCACGCCGTCAAGCACAGCATCTGCAATGGGGTTCGGGCAAACAATGGGACGAGCATACTCAACTGCTGCAAGACTCATTGTCGTAACATTCTCGCAGACCGGAATAACTGTGGGAAGTGCGGGCGCAAGTGCGAGTTTACACAGCTTTGCTGCAATGGAAGGTGTGCCTATGTTGCTTACAATCCCAAACACTGTGGCAAGTGTACTAGGAAGTGCTCGGCTGGGGTTAAATGCGAGTATGGATCCTGTGGGTATGCTTAAACAATAGATTCGTTAAGAAACAATATTTTCATTTCGTACTTGGTGTTTGTGGTTATACTCACAAGAGAAGCAGATTAGAGTGGACAGAATCAAACTCTTACCATGACTGCATGTATAGAGGAGGAAGATGAATAAACGGTTTACACCGAACTGACTCATCGACTGAGCTTGCTAGCAAGAAGATGGCTCTCATGTTTTGTATTTCTTTACCTTGGCATGCATTTTTATTTTTTACGAGGGGTTTCAGAGATGTTTTCTTTTATCATATATATATTATGAATTTTTCTTTCACAAAAAAGGAGATTTATTTTTATCATCTGACTTCTTTGATAGCTGCTCATGATCTCCTTTATCAAATATACAATTAATTCACGCATACCAGAATGAGAGAACATATGTATGTACAGTGATCATATATATAGTTATATATCGTTAACAATTCTTGATTATACCTACTTCCTAGCGAAAATAGGATATTCTCTTCAGCTAAGTACAAGCTTAATCAAATTTCTAAGGTAAATAAAACTTGACAGTATAAATTCCTCAAACACTCGGGTATATAGAAGAAAAATCTAGTGTCCCATGATATAAATCTTGAATTCTAGTTGGTGTTCCTAAACTGTCGAATTGTGTCCAAAGGCGACCACTTACTGTCCTAATTTGTGGATGGTAGGACGTCCTGGACTTTGCAGATACAAGACAAATATATATTGTATCAGAGCTCCTAATTGAAGCAAAAAAAAAAATTGGTGTTGAATTTTCTTCACTGACCCAGTAGTATTTACTTGTCTACCTAACGAGCTTCTAAAGTTTAAAAAATCCATGGCTAGCTAATAGAAAAGACACCCCACCAGGTCCCCATCTAACTTCTTGTCGTCGCAGTATTGCAAATTTAGAACGTTCATTTCTGAGAATCCATTAATGCAACTGCAGAGGAATGGTGACTATAAGCCATTTTTGAATCCGTTTGTCCGGTGCTTTTAGATTTCTCCAAATTAATAACTTTCCACATGTGGAGCTATATTGGTTTATCTTCTTCTCGGTGAATTCGTACGCCGACGAACTGTGATTCGAGGTTCATATTATCGATCGTGATTGCTTGAGCCAAAAGCTAGTACTTTATCTTGTTCTTGTTTTGAGTCGTGGAAGCAGTTCATGCTGAACAGCAACAAAATTGTAATGCAGTAGTGACTACTCCCACTTCCAGCCATTTTTGGACATGCTGTGTGTTACTTGCCAGTTCTTTTCCAAGTCGTTTTCTTCCTCCTAATGGATAGAGAATGCGTAGCTATCCAACTGAAGAGACTGGTCTACTACTTCTCTTGTACTTTGCTTTATCCTTTGTGATATGTACCATTTTAATCAAGTTGGAAGCATTTCAAACTTTATGAAGCAATGACAGAAATCACAGAATAGTTGGCAATATAAACTCTCCAGAAAAATGGATGTATTAGTCTAAACTAGCTGAACTTAATTAATATTGAAAGTTGGCAATATCAAGCTTTAAATCTATAGTTTTTACCCTTAACTGTTGAAGATGCATCTGTCCTTGGTTTACAAATAAGAGCATCATATCTGGTAGTAATGCAGTTAACATACAAGTCTTAGTGTTTCATGATCTGGGCTCTTAGCTAAATGTTTTGTGAAACAATTTCGATTGCTTATTGAAGAGAGAGACTCTGTATATATTATAGATAGTTACGTACTTACACAGTTAATTGCATACTTACTGTAGAGTTTTCACTTACTTACACTCAGTGACATTAGCCAATAGGTACCAGTACTGATTGTCATTGTGATAGTAAGTAGAGAAACGCCCATGTTATATTAGAGAATAGGTTGAAGGTTACAAAACTAATGAGTAGGATTCCTAAAGTAAATAGAGCTTCTCCTTCCAGACTTGACCATTTCTTTTCCAGTGGTCGGAAGCACCACATTCGAAGCAACCAATCTTTTGCTTTCCCTTGAAAGAGCTCTATGAGGCTCTTTGCCTTCTTGTCCGTCATCTTCCAGTCCTCATCTGTGATATCAATGGGGTTATTCTACTCTACCGTGATCGAGCGAGAATAGTCTAATCCAGATCTTGTAGGTGTAAGTATGTTCTTCATCTTCCGCTGAAACAACATGAAGTTATCTTTGCCATTGAATTGCACCATCTCAAAACTCTTGAGCCTGCCTCGTCTAGAATTTCAATCTCCTACCTGATCTTGCTAGGGAAAAGAACAATCGATTGTAAGAAGATTGCCGACCCTAGAAGATTGCCTTATACATGTATTAGTTACTGTATATATCCTGCTAACTTGATTGTTCCGATACTTCCTAGCGAAAATAGGATATATATTCTCTTCAGCTGAGAACAAGCCTAATCAAATTTCGATTCCTGTGGGAAATAAAACTTGTCTTCCTAGATATTCCTCGAACACTTATGTACAGAAGAAAAATAGTGCTTATGATATAAATCTTGAAACCAAGTCAACAAATTCGATGATCTAAACTGTCGAATTGTGTCCAAAGTTGGTCACTGTCCTAAAATGTGGATGGTAGGACGTCCTGGACTTTGCAGATACAAAACAAATATATATTGTATCAGAGCTCCTAATTGATGCAAAATAATCAAATAAAAATGGTGTTAAATTTTCTGTACTGACCCAGTTATATTTACTTGTCTTCTTAACAATCTTCTAGACTTTAGGAATCCATGGCTAATAGTAAAGACATCCCCACCAGGTCCCCAGCCAACTTCTTGTCATTGCAGTCTTGCAGATTTAGAACGTTCATTTCTGAGAAGGCCATTAATGTAACTGCAGAAGAATGGTGACGATAAGCTATTTCTGAATCTGTTGTCCGGTGCATTTAGATTTCTCCAAGTTAATTATTTTCCACATTAATTGGGAGCTTTATTGGTTTATCTTCTTCTCAGTGACTTCGTACGTCGACGAACTGTGATTCGAGGGTTCATATTGTCGATCGCGATTGCTTGTGCCAAAAGCTACCACTAATCTTGTTCTTGTTATAAGCCGTGGAAGCATTTCATGCTGAACAGGAACAAATTTGTAATGCAATAGTGACTGCTCCCACTTCCAGCCATTTTTGGACCTGTGTTGTGTGTAACATGCCACCATGCCAGTTCCTGCTTTTTGCAATTCGTTTTCTTCCTCCTAATGGAAACACCCAGGTCTAGTCCTTATCTCTCTACAACGACATAAGCACCGTTACCAGTAAAGTTAGGAGTGCCTTCTCCTGTGATATGCTCTTATGTAAACCCTAGATTCGTCACTCTCCATTTGTTGTACGTAATGCAAACCTAGCTAGTGTCATGGATTACGAGTCCGTGAATGATAGATACCCTTTGGGTAAGGTGCATCTATATTTCATCTTATCTGCAAGTGTAAAATCGGAATTCGATCAAGTATCTTGAAACTTTTAGTTAAAATCTATTCTCCAACGGGAGACATATATTGTTTCTCTAACTTAACCACAAAAAACAGTGTCGCTAATCAACGTGCAAAACGCTCAACAACTAGCTAGGCAACACTAAGGTTATATATAGTGTTCTTTTATTTGCATCTTTGAGAATATTCCAGTATTAAATGCTGCATTATGCTACGTTAACGTTATGGATTACTTGTAAGTTTAGACCAACTATTATATATACTATGTTGTGAATAACTGTCATGAATCACAACTCATTAGTCAAATTAACAACAGAAGCTCGAAGATTAAGAAGAATAGAAAATGAACAAGACGTGCCAAATCCCTCTGGCAGCCTAAGAATATATAGGGATCGCACACCTAATATGTTACTAAACCAAGTTGATCTAGAATATTAAGGATGACCAAAAGATAAGCTTAATCTAACCCAGTTTACGAAAACAGCCTCACCAAAGTCCAACAATGTTGTCGGACAAGGGGTATTTTGGTGATTGTGAGCTTCATCCGTGCTTATGAAAGTGGAAGAACCGCATGTCTCGGAGTGTTTTGCACTCTTTTCCACCTTTTTAGCCTTTTAACGAAATTCATACTTCCCATGTGATGGGATCCACCTCCATCCGTGCTACCCTTTCTTCTTTTAAACCATTTTAGCCTTTTTTTTCTTTTCTTTTGGTCAAATAGCTCTGTTTCACTTACCAATATTATTATTATGACCATTATTATTTACGAGATTACATTAAAATACTACAACAACGGATGTGTCGTGAATCGAATTTATAATTTTATATTTAATTAAAAATAATATTATTATCACTATTCTTATTTACGAAATCACGTTAAAATACTATTAGTCTTCATACCCACGCGATGTGCTTGTGAAACGACTGTACTCACACGTGCAGTTGTTTATTTATTGATTTCAAGTACACAACGATAGAAAGTGATTATGAAATACTCAAGAGAAACCAAAAGTGAAATATACGTGGGTGGTTTGAAAATTGAAATTTCTATTCTGATATTGTTTTTCCTGTTTTGTTACTATTTTAACATTTTATTATTTAATATTGTTTTAGTTGATTATTAACAGGAAGTGACATAAAAAAAAAGGTGTTTGACAGTTCAATAAGCGAAATTTGCTTAATTAGTAGAGATAAACAGTCTGTTGTGAATCGAATTCACAATTTCATATTTAATTAAAAATAGTATGGTCTATTAGGCCAAATGATACTAGTTATGTGTTTGAGCGTTTGAGGCAAAACCGATTTACCAATAGAACAAGGCTTGTTTGTAGAACACATTATTACGCTTGTTTGATAGGATACAAAATCTGATGTATATTAGTCATAAGAAAAACCCAAATTTTGCTGGCATATAGAAGGTGTATAACTACTCAATATCAACATCAAGTTCTTAAAAAGATCTACAGTATGGCCATCTTGTACTCTTTCATAAAAAAGAGGGTGGTGATCACTCACAATCCTCACTATTGATCGTGCAATTATGTATGAACTGAAAATGATTATGGGCATCCAAATTTCCCCATGGCCTGCTTCATGTTCAAGTCATGAAAAAATATCCCGATGGTCCCAAATAGTTTTCCTTAGAGGTGGTGTTCTTTATGTGGGTACCATTACAAGTCCCTCAGGTTTGTTTTGCTTTTGCTTTGGTTTTTATGATCTAATAATTTCACGCACCCATTACTACCTATTGAGAAGTTAAATGTCTAAGTGGCCTCTTGAGTATGAGGTTTGCTAAAATGGATGCTCGATCTTACATGCCTAGGTCTTACTATTCATGGGAATGCCCCATTTTTTAGTTGGATGGCGATGGCCAATGGAACCGTCACATTGAGTAGTGCTACATTTAATAGTGCCCAAATTGGTAGCTACTAAAACAGAATGGCATGTGGACGAGAGTGATATGGTGTAAAGGCAAACGAAAACGTTAATATAACCCACATCAAAGTGCCTAGTGCTTTGGCCACTTCGATTTGGATTTGGCTTTTGATGATGACCATTTGAGTTGAGTTGAGCTAATGTGATGTGGTAAAAAAAAAAAAAAAAAAAAGGTATTTTAGGATTCATGTATGAAGACATATACTACTTTCTTGAAGTATATTATTGTTCTCGTAATCTTATTAATGTTTAAATTATGAAAACTACAAATTTAGATTACTATAATATCTCTTTAAAGAAAATAATCGTAAATTTATTAGTATCTTTTAAATAATTACCATTATCTTCTCGGACAGAACAACTAAGATTTTATTATCTATTTTTGCCAACTATTTAGCTAAATTAAAATATTAAACGAAGAGGGAATAGAAAAGTAGAAAGTGCTAGAGTAATGGGAATGTGGGATGATGATCAAGAACCGAGCCTTCGGCGCCGCACTTGCAAACGGGGTCCGTTATGTGGAGATCACTCTTTCGCATTCCGTTCCTGGATTTTAACGGGGAACGTTACGAATTAAATATAGTATCTAATATTTCTGACACGGGTAGGTTGGCTCGGCTCGGCGGCTCGGCGGCTCGGAAGGCATCCCCAGAACCGGGGTCGGTCAGTGAGGTCACCCCACCGCACATTATTTGCAGACTATTTTAGGTACTGGTGGTACTTTTTTATGTCAGGGAAGGCAATCTATGCTAAAAGAGCATCGCCGGATCTATCATGGATACATATATGTCCAACTTTTAAATTTTCTGATGAATTATGTGATCATTTTCTGTTCTTTTTTTTTGGGTGATCTTCAAGTCCTACCAACGTACCAACCATTTATGTTCTGTTATATATGTTTTTAAGTAAAATAGAGTGTAGTTGTTTGTATTTAAATCACGACTTTTGTATTTCTGATTAAGTTTAGGATTTTCTTTAAAAGTTGGAAACTTCAGTTTTTCAAATTTATAGATGGTTTGAGTGGTTATAGAAACTATTTTTGTTAACACTAATAACACAAATTTTGTTTGATATCGCTCAAGATTGCTAAAAATTCCATAAGCATAAACTAAAGAAAGTTTGATAATGTCAAAGAGATATGAACTCTTAATTTGGAGACTTCTCTTGAGTGAAAATTATTGAGCATCAAATGGTGTTAGATATGATCAAATATTATTAAGTTTTATAATTATGCAACTATTAAGATATTTTCTATGTTGTTTGAATAATTTTTCGGCATGAAATACACAGGGAGAATGAAGAGTCAACCTACGTTAACGGGTAAAAAACAAGTCAATCAAAATATAGAAAATGCCAATTTAGTGCTAATTTAGCCCCCTTATTACCTATTCCAATGACCATTTTATTTTCTTCCCCTATTCAACATAAGGTAACAATTCATATTGCCCATTCGAACAAATATTTTCAACCCTAGTACAATTTTAATTTTTTTTTCTTTTTTGTCCTTCTGTCTTATTTAACATATTTTAGAATTATAATGTGCTGAGAAAATAGAAGATAAAGAAATTTTGCCGAAATGTCACCCAACTCCGCTAGCCTCCCATGGCCTATCGCCGGAGTCGCTGGATTCCGGTCATCCAATTTTTTTGCCGGATTTTTTTTTCGCAGGATTTTTTTTTTTACCGGAATATTATTTTTTCAATATTAAATTACCGACTCTGACTTAAGCATGTTACTGACCCGCAGTAATGAGATTACATAATTCATTTATTCCAGTAACCATGTTAATGACCCTCAGTAATCGATTACTGACCCCTAGTAATCAAGTTATAGATTCTATATTTTCCAGTAACCATGTTACTGACCTCCAGTAATTGATTACTGACCCCAGTAATCAGGTTACTGACCCTCAATAATCATATTACTGACCCCCAGTAATCCAGAACCAGAGTTCATGAAGTTGCAAAACTTTAATCACAAAACATCCACACTATACTGGTACTAAGATTTCATTGATAACTTGACAATAATATAAAGAACTTGCACATACAATACAGTGAAACTCTACAAGATACAACACCTATACATGTGTAGGCCTAATCTATATATGTATTTTGAAGGAAATCAAACAAAGAACTATTTAAACCCAATTAACCCAAACCTAATGCCTTAGCCTAGTCTAGCCCCGCAACCACTGCTCTTCGGGGTGCTTAAACAGAGATCCAAGAGGAAGAATACTCCGTCGTTTCTTTAAGACCAACGTCGACCTAGCAGCCTTGGCCGATGACACGACAACCCAGATCGAACTGGATTGGTACCACTGACCTCATATCAAGATTGATCTGGGCACCAAAAACAGCAGATCGGACCACCCAAACCGATCACCTCTGCTCCTCCGTTCCCAGCCTCCAAACGGACGCCCTGTGCTCGAACCCAACCCTGATCGTCACCTCGACCCGGAATTGGACCACCCACTGCTCCTCCGTTCCCAGCCTCCAGACGAACGCCCTGTACAACAGTGTGGATTTCAAGACGGCGGCGGAGGAGGATGAGGTAGGGTTAGGAGTTGGTGGAAACGTCCTCGTTTGAGGAAAAGGAGTGGGCGGGGGAGGAGGAGGAGGAGGAGCGAAAGAGGTCGATTTTGGGTAGGTGGCGGCAGTGGAGGCCGAGTTGGTGGAGCAGATGAAGGCGGAAGTTGTGGTTTCAGGTCGTGAGATGGCGGTGGAGGAGAGGAGAGGAGGAGGAGGAGGGTGAGGGTAGTGAAGATCAGAGAGTGATTGAGAAAAGTGAAACTCTAGCTTGAGAGAGAGATTTATATATGGTTTTAGTATAGGGTAATTATGTATTTTTATCAAGATTCATTGAAATTGGTAAATAACATTAAAATGGGCAAGTTTTTCACCTTTTTTATGCAAATGGTCTTTTTCCCATCAAAATATCAAGTCTTCCATTCAAATTATGATCGACTCCTCATCCTATCAATGTGCATCCTAAACCTCTCAATTTATTCGAATTTCTGTTCTCATATCCCTCGCTTTCATCTGAGCATGACATTTTAAAGAAAACTATGAGACAGAATAAGGACACCTCCCGGTTCAAAGCGATAATTAGAGACAAATGATCCTATTATTAGCTTTTTAAGCTAAATCACAATCTACCTCCTACTAAATATTGTTGCAGACTATTATTACAACAAAAAAGGAAGCTGCCATAACCCCACTGTCGCCATCATCGGCTCCAGCTCAAGCCACTCACTCCACCTCTCTCTTTCACTTTCTCTCTCTTTGTTGGAGACACACTATTTCTCCCAAGAAAAATCTTGCTGCATTTGTTTGATTCAAAAACCCATCTCTCTCTCTCTCTCTCTCTCTAAGTAACTTACTTCACAGACATACTCGCTCGCTCACTCACTCCAAGTCTTACTTCACATGGGAGCCAAAGCCAAGTCCCACCACCATTACAACGGCGGCAATGGCGGTGGCTGCGGCAGCGAGAGCAGCAGCAGCAACTCTCCCAGCCCGCCACCCTCACCGCGCCGTAACTCTAGTACTTCATTACTAGTTTCCCACCACCGCCGGAAACTCCGGTCGAAACCCATGTCGGTCGTCGCCGGCTTCCTGATCCTCCGCCGGTTCCTGCGGTTGCTCGTGGTTCTGCCCCTGCTTTATGTCTCTGGACTTGTCATGTGTGTTGGTGTGGGCCCTTTCTGCTCTCTTGTGGGCCACACCCCTCACCCCGGTTCGGTTTACCGGAGCCACGAGATGTTTCAGCTTCTCTGGCCTCATATTCAGGCGGACAACTCAACTCCGATCGAGGTGTTAATTTTAATTTTAATTTTTTAGTTTTTGAAATATTTGTTCTTGTGTTGCTGAGGGTTTGGATTCTGGAAAATGCTTGAAAAGGAAAGGAAGTAAAATACTTGGAAGTTCAGGTATTTATTTGGAAGGTGGGATAGAAAGAGGACAAGAAATAAAAAGACAAGAGCTTTGACAAAAGAATGAGCCCTGTTGCAGTTTTTCTGATTAATAAAGCTCAAATCTTTACCTTTGTTTCCAGTTATGGTTTAAGATTCGGATCAAGTACTCTCAGTTATAGTTGAAGATAGTGTGAATTGAGAAGTTTAAACCGGAGAGAATCTGAGAATAATGTTTGCGTTTGTAAGTCATTAATAATGTGTAGAATTGCTTCAAGTAATCGAGAAGATCGGTTGTTTCTTTGTTTGTAGTTGTCGTCTGTGTGGAGATACAAAAGGAAGTTGAAAGAGCAAAAGCCTTGTCCACATACAACTGCAGGACCACAGTCCGGTATGCATACATTATAAGCTTCTTTAGATGGCTGCTACACTATAGACAAATTTTAGGAATTAAATCATGGGATGTTTAAAGATGGTTACTTTTGGAATCAGAGGTCATGGATCTTTTATGTCCAGTGGATATTGGTTATGTTTATGTGAAGCAGATTTGTCATGTTTATGCAAATGTTGTGATGAAATTGAGAGTTTGTTATCGTTCTAATGTGCATTGTACTGATATCAAACCTGGATGTCAGGCAACGCTTCCCCTAGTGGTTACTTGATAGTGGAGGTGAATGGTGGTCTTAACCAACAACGCTCTGCGGTATGATAATTCTCACCGGTTCTCCATTTGTTCTTATCTTACTTCAAATTCCTTCTGCTTACTTCTAAAATTAAGGCTGCTAGATATCCATGGTAATATTTAGCAACTACATATCCCATGTTGGTGTAAGTATATAATTTGTTCTTGTTACTAAATCTGCTTTTTTCACAGATTTGCAACGCTGTGGCTCTTGCTGGACTTTTGAATGCAATTCTAGTTATTCCTCGCTTTGAATTCAATAGTGTTTGGAGAGATCGAAGGTAAAAGTTTTTATATTTGCTCATATTCCAATTCCTGAACTTAATATTCTTGTTTAAATGAGGAAAATTTATGAGTTTGACTAACGTGCTTCATTTATCTTGTCAACAAACTGGATGATCGTGTCTAACTAACTCCAGCATGTTCGTATTACAAAGTGGATGATCATGTCTAACTAACTCTACTAAATGAGATTGGCAGGCCACATGCACTCCTTAATTAAATGGCCAAGATTATGTATCGAAAATCATTTTGAGGATACCCTCATTATAGCCTTGTTTGAATGATTTTACTACGAAATGGGCATATTGTGCTTCAGATTATATAGCTAACAATAATATATATATATATATATATATATTTTTTTTTTTTTTGCAGTATGTTTAGTGATATATTTGATGAAGAGCATTTCATAGCTACCCTTGAGGGTTATGTTAAAGTAGTTAAAGAACTCCCCGAGGTACTGCTGGAGAGATATGATCATAACATCAGTAACATACCAAATATTCGTGTTGAAGCTTTGGCTCCTGCAAGGTATTACACAGGAGAAGTTTATCCAGTTCTGCAGAGCCAGGGGTATGCACTGAACTGTTATTTTTGTTCTATTTATGTGATACTATTGGCGTTCTCATCGAGCTGAAGAAAGCAAGCACGTCTTTGAACAATCAACTAGCAATAACTTTGTTCAGCTTCTGATATTGTATTGATATTGATCTGATTAATTGTATAGTCTCTCCAAACTCACATCTAGGTTGTCTTTGTTTTTCTTATTTGGTTCTCAGGGTTGTACGGATAGCTCCATTTGCTAATAGGTTATCAATGAGTGTTCCACCTCCTATTCAGTATCTAAGATGCCTTTCTAATTATGAAGCATTGCAATTCTCTTCTTCCATATCAAATTTGGCAAAGAAACTAGTTGAACGAATGACAGAGATGAGTTCAAGGAGTGGTGGAAAGTATGTTTCAATCCACCTCCGTTTTGAGGAGGTAATAAAGCTTAGTTCCAAACTGTTAAACTTCAGGTTAGTCTTAATGGTCAAGAAAGTGATCATAATATCAACCGTCTCTCTTCATCCTGCAGGACATGGTGGCATTCTCATGCTGTTTTTATGATGGAGGAGAGGCTGAAAAAGTGGAAATGAATTTAGTACGACAAAGAGGGTGGGGAAACAAGTTCAAAAGTAAAGGCCGTGTAACTCTTCCCGGTCTGAATAGGATTAATGGAAAATGCCCACTCACCCCCTTGGAGGTGCTTAATAATTAATATACATCTCTACTATTGCTACTTATACATTTAAATCTTTCTGCTATATGAACGTTAAAACTTTGACTGTGCAATCTTTCTTCAATATGATCTAAATGTTTTGTGAAGGGGAAAAGGTCCCTTAAGTCATCATAGCTTATAGTTTTCTGCTCGCATCCTCTCTTTTCTTGATCACAGCAGTCTTTATTTGAAGAATAATTAATTTCTGCTTATAATTTTGTCAACGTAGGTTGGAATGATGCTACGAGGTATGGGATTTGATAATACTACCTCAATTTATTTAGCCTCGGGGAAAATATATGGGGCAGAGAAGCATTTAGCCCCTTTGCTGAAGATGTTTCCTTATCTGCACACTAAAGAGTCTCTTGCAACGCCTGATGAGCTTGCTCCATTCAAGGTATCTCTTGATAGATTTCAGGCAATGTGCTCCCAAGAGTATGACTAAAACATTTTACTTCGAAATATTCTGTCCTAAAGGCCGGTTCTTATACTGTAGCTCTATTTTCTTTCAAATTCTAGAGATCAATCTGGTTAAATCATGTGAAATCTGTAGAAAACAAGCTGTATCAAAGATGAAACCTATTGAGGTTGTCGCTCTTCCCACATACTTGATCTAATTCCTGTCATTTCGTTTCCCAGGGATATTCTTCAAGATTAGCAGCTTTGGACTATACAGTATGCTTGTATAGTGAGGTTTTTGTATCAACCCAAGGTGGGAACTTCCCACATTTCCTAATGGGCCATCGAAGATTCCTCCATGGTGGACATTCCAAGACTATTGTGCCTGATAAGCGCAAGCTTGTAGTTCTGCTGCAGGAGATGGGTATCAGGTATTTTTCTTGCAGAAAGACCATACAATGTGGTTTCTGTTTGCAGTGTCCTTACTAAGTGAATATTTTTTTATTTAAGCTTTAACAGTCAGCTTTTATGTTAATTGTGTCAATATTGGTTTTGCAGTTGGACAGATTTCAGAATTGAGATGCAAACAATGCTCAGTGAAAGTGACCGCAAGGGAATGATTATACCAAGAGTGAAAAAGTTTGCACGAAAATCTTCTGTGTACACTTACCCTTTGCCAGAATGTAGATGTCTACAGAGACACAATAACACTCAAATTGTCCCCTCTACACTCGAGAGTTTCATGACAAAGCTGTGAGAGGAACAAACAAATCCCACGCTTTAAAAATTTCCCTCTTGTACCATCGTCAATCATATGCTTCACATTACATGGGGGTCTCGGCTCTTTTCTTCTGTGGATTTTGAAGAGACCCATTGCCTAAATCCTGCTGTTGCCTGTGGGAAAATGTAGATATTTAAGCAGTCGGTCAGGAGATGCAGGTTATCCAGTTTTGGTTGCAGAAAGGGATTACAGATTTGATGTTATTCTTTGCCCCTTATACATGTTAGATCTTTATTATCTGGGAATAGCTGAAAGTTTGAGCTGCCTCTGGCTAAGTTGGGGGTCACTTGCTCAACATTCAGTACATAGATGACTTCTTAGAGCTTGCAGAGCATGTGGGATTTCAGCTGATTAATGCATACCAACTAAGTCAAATTGGTAGGAATTGCCAGATTCGTTTGGAGTTTGCTTGTTTTGTGTTCGCCTACAATGCACTAGTACATAATGAAAATACTTGTTACTTGTTTTGCCATTGTATCTTGGAAACAATTTTGGCACGGCATATGGTGTGGCTGTACAGTTTATGTCATAGCATCATTGTACAATTAGTGATAAATACACATATAATCAAGATAAGGGGATCATTCACGTTCCTGGATCACATTACTTAATCATCCTAAATGAACCCTTTCGGCTGTTACCTAGTTGGGGCGGGAATTCCTACATCACTACTGACGAAAACGACACGAATAGAAACCTCTGAAAAATATAATTATTTTCCTATAAATGGTTTAAGTACTTCACTGACACTAGCGTAAGTACTTCACCTCAAATGAGGCGCAGCTTAAACTTGACGATTAAACTGCAGCACTAGAGAACTCTTTCAATCCAAACTTGATGCGGTGGGGACTAACATACAGGCATGCAGGCCCAATCTTCCTGTGGTCTTCCCCAGTCTGCGTCCGAGGCAATGCACGACCCCCTATCCCCTCCTTCCTCGCAGTCATGTACTTAAACCTCATCGCCATAGCTCTCAGCCACTGCCGCCGCATCCAGGCCTTCAATCACGGCAAGGCATTCCACTCCCAGCTCATCAAACTCGGCATTGCCGCCGATGTGTTTCTCTCCAATAATCTAATCTCTATGTACGCCGAGACGCCTCGTTTGATTAACGATGCACGGAAGGTGTTCGACGAAATGCCCCACAGAAATATTGTCACGTGGACCACGATGGTGTCTGCTTATACGAAGTGTGGGAGAGCTGGTGAGGGTTGAGGGTTGTATAGGTGTATAGTGGAGTGGGGTTTGGAGAGGGCTAATGGGTTTATGTACTCGGCGGTGTTGAAGGCTTGTGGTGAGGTGGGTGAGGTTGGGTTGGGGCGGGTGGTGCATGAGAGGGTACGTGGAGCTGGGTTGGAGTTTGATACGGTTTTGATGAATACCCTTTTGGATATGTACGTGAAATGTGGGTGTTTGGGTGATGCCAAGAGGGTTTTTGATGGGATGTTGGAGAGGGACTGGGTGTCGTGGAACGTGATGATTTCGGGGTGTTGTAAGGCTGGTTTGATGGACGAGGCGGTGAGGCTGTTGCGCAGGATGAAAGAGCCCAATGAGGCATCGTGGAATAGTGTTATTGCTGGTTTTATGAGTAATGGGAGCCGGAGGACGTTGGAGTTTGTGAGTTTGATGCACCGGGGAGGGTTCATGCTCGATTGTTATACTATTCCGTGTGCTTTTAAAAGTTGTGCTTCCCATGGTTCGTTAGCCTCTGGGAAGCAGATTCACTGTTATGCTGTGAAGTCTGGTTTTGAGTCTGATAGTTTTACTTTGTCGGCCCTGATTTATATGTATTCGAAATTCAATCAGTTGGTTGAAGCCGTAAAGTTGTTTGATCAGCACTCAAGGTGCAATGGTTGCATTAATTTGGCACTTTGGAATTCCATGCTTTCTGGTTGTGTCAGTCGTGAACATAATCGCGCAGCTCTGGACTTGGTTTCAAAAGTCCATTGCTCAGGTGCACAGTTGGATTCTTACACTTACAGTGGTGCTTTAAAGACCTGCATCAACTTGCCTAACTTGAGACTTGGGCGTCAAGTGCATGGTTTGGTTGTCACTGCGGGATATGAGTTAGATTATGTTGTTGGAAGCATTCTTACAGACCTGTATGCAAGAGTAGGAAACATTAAGGACGCATTGGGGTTGTTTCACAGGCTTCCAGTGAAAGACACTGTAGCCTGGTCTGGTTTGATCATAGGGTGTGCTAAATTGGGACTGAGCTGGTTAGCTTTTTCACTGTTTAGGGATATGGTGTTTTTGGGTGTAGAAGTAGATCATTTTGTCATTTCATATGTTCTAAAAGTTTGCTCCAGTTTAACATCTCTTAGAAGTGGAAAACAGGTTCATGATTTTTGTGTTAAGAGTGGATATGAAACTGAGGGGGTTGTAGTGACATCACTGGTTGATATGTACTATAAATGTGGTGATATTGAGAATGGGTTGGCTATGTTTGATTCTGCGGCAGAAAGAGACACCGTCTGTTGGACTGGAATAATTGTGGGATGTGGGCAAAATGGAAGAGCTGATGAAGCCATTAAACTTTTCAATAAGATGACAGAATCAGGGTTGAAGCTGAATGAAATTACATATCTAGGAGTTCTTTCTGCATGCAGGCATGCTGGTTTTGTTGACAAGGCAAGGACCATCTTTAAATCTATGAAAACAGAACATGGACTGGAACCCTGTTTAGAGCATTTTTATTGCATGGTTGACATTCTCGGTCAAGCTGGATGTTTTAAAGAGGCCTTAGATTTCATTGCTAAGATGCCATTTGAGCCCGACCAAATCATATGGAGATCATTGCTTGGAGCCTGTGGAACTCATAAAAATACTGAACTAGTAAATATCGTTGCTGATCACCTTCTGGCAACTTCACCAGAAGATCCTTCCACATATGTGACACTTTCAAATGTTTACGCAGAATTAGGAATGTGGGTTGATTTAAGCAAAGTTAGAACAGCTGTCAGGCAAGTGGGTACAAAAACAGAAGGAAAGAGCTGGATTGAGATTTCAAGATAAGAAAGAGTAGTGCTTTGTTGGAATTCTTGATGCAGAAAATAGTTCTTCCCATTTAAAATACCCCAGCTACTATCTGTGCTAAAATCAAGTCCTTGCATGAACTTAAGGGGTGGATCATTGTACTGGATACCTGGCAAAGATCAGAGAATGACCCATTGGTGGCAGAGTTCAGAGAGATGTATTTATCTTATGGTATGTCAAATTAATTCATCTTTACGAAAAGAAAAGACTCTGATTTTTCTTGTCTTTGTTGAGGTTGAATATGCATCTAGTCCATCAGGTCATCCAAGTACTTTTTTCAGATTCAAAGTGTATCCAAATGCAGACAGACTAAATCTGGTTACATCTCAGTTTAGCTTAGTTTTATGCTTCATACCACTTCATCTTTATTTTCATTCATTTAAGCTTCTTGTACATGCAGATTCATAATAGAGCTAACTGCAGGATCTAGATGCATGCATGCTAAGAAAGATGCCGGTGCGTGATCTTTATCTTTGGCCTCATTTAGCATATTTTCCTATTAATCCTGCTACGATGCTATCTTAGATATTAGGGTCTTCAGATGCTCTTATTCTCATGTAAATTGTATTTGTAACCTGGTATGTTAATATTTAATAGCTTTTTTAATACTGTCACTCTATCAAGTTACATACAGAGATTATCAATAGGAATACATGACCTTAAATGAATACATAATGATCCACCATCTAGTTAGCTCTTACTTCTGTGCTCATTTATGCCATAATGGTTTGTAGCTTATATCTGTGATCTCTTCTTCAGTTGTTTATGGCATAAATGAGAGACTGGAAACAAGTTTCATGCCTGTGTGGCAAATTTAATGGTTGACAGTTTGCTTCTTTCCCTATTCATTAGGTATCGGCAGTGAAGGGAGGAGGAATATATCTGAGAGACTTTACATTTGTTAAAGAGGAAGGGTGAATTATGAAGAACCCAGGACTGAAAATATCAAATGCTACTCACACTCAGTAGGCCGAAACTTGTCCTGTAGGCCCAGCATGCAGCCATAGCATCTCTTTGAAGGTTAATCTTTGCTCCTGAAGTAGTATTAGTTATTTTGCCAACAAGTTCTGCATGCTCATGCTTGAATTGGGCATTACTGCATTTGTATATTTCTCTTTTCCTAATCTTGCATTTCTGTGATTCTCAGATTTAGCTTCCCATCCTATGTATCATCTCTGTGGTATGATGAGACAATCAGTCGCAGTCTAGCAGAGCAAGTTGCCTGATGTAAGATCAGAATATGGAAGCAAAGACTAGTTGTCATGCTGAGCAATGATCTCTGGTAACTTGGAAATGAAGCGGAAACTCAAAAGGGCCTTGCCAATCAAGTTTTGTGTTCCCAAGCGTAAGTGAATTATCTTTCACCGTGCACATAAATACTCATTCTTTTGTAATACTCAACTTCTAAACCAAGAGTAATTTTGATCAAGAGGCTGGCATTGCAATTGCGCCCATGTAGTTCGAATGCACAAGTTCTAAAAATACTAGAGAACAATTCTATACCTAGAAGTCATTTTGTCAAATTCTTTTTATCTAAGAGTAACAGTTAATTCACCCAAAAAAAAAAGTAACAGTTAAAAGGATCACATAGCAATAAAGAAGTGCATATTGATTGTCCCTGATAAGGTTAACTACAAGTGACTGCTATTATATGCAGGATTGCAGGACGGTGGATGATGGATATATAGACATGATGGTCCTGGTACTTGAACCTGCAAAATAGTCCAGCGGGTCCCAACCCACATGAGCCTGACCCGACACAATGAGGAACATGGTGTGGCTTCCATCAGTTTCAGGCACCCCACAACTTGACTGTAATTACAGAGACTGGTCTTTGCTGTTGGGTCTCTTCTGGTTCTGGTACAGAATTCTGTCATTGTCACGTTGCTTTCTTCTTCAATCATTTCCAGTGGCTGTGTCTCCTCTTTCTCTGTATAAAGTGAGAGCATGAGGTTCAAGCATGCCTTTGGGTTATTCTTTCTTTTTCAGTTTTTCGCTCTTATCAATAGTGACTCAGAACCTAAAGAATGCAAGAAAGTTCACAAACAAAGTCACCTAGTTGTGGTGACCTTTTTCTTTTTGGCGCCAAACTTGTCTCATCCCAAGAACATGGCAAAGGTTATGATGTTGTCCCTTGTGCATTAGGTTCCGGCATATATTAACTAATCTCTTCTCCATGATTGCCTTCTTAAACCTTTTGATACAAGGACTTTGAGCCTGAAATGAGATTAATTGCTCCTCAGTCCTCACTATTAGAATTAGAATCATGAAAGATTAGAACAACAAAGCTTCCCAGAAGAAAAAAGGATCATTAGTATAAGCCACATTTTTAGTGGGTTTCCTTTTTTGCGCCAAATTTGGCTCATCCCAAGAACATGGCGAAGGTTATGATATTATCCTTGGTCTTTTGCGTGGACCTTAGGTTTGATCATATGCTAACTAATTGCCCCTTCATTATTGCCTAATGAGACTTTTCGACATAAGAACTTTGAGTTTAAGACGAGATTATTTACTCTTAAGTCTTACAGTCTGGGAAGGATTAGAACAACAAAACCCTTTGAAAGTTTTGGAAGTAAAAGTTAGAAAAACCAGAAAGAAGTCAAAGAAAAGAGACGGGAGAGATCATAGAAACAATTCGACCTAAAATAATGAAAGAAGGAGAGGATCGATGAAGACAATTTAGGGCACACGTTTTGCTGTTTTGGCGTGCATCATTACATTATTAGGAGGTTGGAACCTTCTCTAATCAAGCATCACCATGAATCCAAATGACAGGGAAATGAGTACAAAATAAGAGTCAAGGGATTAGTAAAACTAGGGAAGTATCCACAATCCAAGAAGCCATAGCCAACCTTCCATTCTTATTGCTACTATAGTGTCTGAGTGATGCCAAGACCAGAAAACATGCAATGCTACAATCTTCGTGCGCCCATTTCTTCGATAGTAGCTTCTCATCAGTAGGAGAACTATAAGCATAGAGTAGTGCAAAGTGTGTCCTTAGAACCATAGTTTGAATTTCGTTGTAATATATGCAAATCATCGGCCCTATCATTAAAAAGCATTTCTGTAAATTCTATATCCAAGCAGCACCTTGCTGCTCATTCAAATAGTTCAAGGGAGAATAGTGAGAGGACCATCGATATCACTGAAAGGCTACCTCTTCGCGTTCACTCAGCATCACCGGCCGAGTTCGTGTTCATTTTTGCCAGTCTTCTTTTAGAACCAGACATTGTTTATATGAATTCAGGTTCCTCGTGTCCCTTTGTTTAGTGTAAAAGAAGACCTTGAAAGCGCAAGCTTGTCCATTTCTTTTTGTTTAATGTAAAACTCAAACCTATCTCAGTAGGACTATTTGTAGGTTCTGCAGCAAATTAAGTCTGGTAAATCAATATTGTTACTAATCCTTCCCTCTGAACTTGACCATATATGATATATAGTGCCCTAATACAGCTTTGTATGTATTTGAAAGGAAAAATCACAGAGCCAGAGAGCTCCCTCGTTCTTAGGACATCCAAATTCCAATACTCAAAACTTTCACTTGGTGTCACCTAGTCATTAATCTACTCTGTTGCACAAATTCTCATGAAGATAAAATATAGGTACACATTACACTAGCAAGTCATCCAGCAATTCTCGTTTGTCATTTACCCAGCTGAGAATTTGAACTCTTCCAAAGTCTCACCTCACCTACAAGTTTAGGGTTCCTCGTTGACCTAGCTTCATGGTTCACCCAACAAATTTTAACTTCAAAAATCCACTAATCTTACGTGCAGAAAAACTACCTAAAGGATCCATGACCTACCATTATCACTATATATATATGGGGTTGTTTTTGGGAGCCAATTTTCTGGATTTACCGCGCGAGCATCAAAGTATGTTCAAAATGTATATATAAACAACATTGTTGATTCAAACGACTACCGATTACCTTTCGGTCAGTCGCATTAATTTCTGTATCGATCGATCAAAGGAGAATTAGATGAGATATAGACGTACGTAAGGTACACAAACAACATTCAGATCTAATCTAAGTTGATGATTCGAATCGATGAGACACATACCACGTGATTATCATACGAATGAATGTGGATCAAAATGTGATTAGTACTATTGCAGTTTTGTTATTGTTTCTTGCATCGACTACATGTAACAAAAAGACAGGAGGCTGCTCATGGATCGTGATCGATAAGTTGATAGTGATGATTCGCTTCCCAGAACATACCAAATCTTAGAAGAGATCGAATCAAAGATATTGCCAGACAGATCGATCAGTCAGTACCCAAAACAGAATAATTAGTTCTTAATTACCATAGTCATGAAACCTAAAACCCTCCATATATGACAACAAAACAAGGCAAAATAGCCTTGGGATTAAACACATACAACTCATCTAAATTCGAATACACCCCCACAGCTCCGGCCACCGAGTCGTACTCTTCCACCCCTCCACCACCACCTTGTCCATCCACATTTTTTTTCACTCTCCCAGCTATCACTCTACACACCAACATAGCCCTCCGGCTGTCCTCCGCTGCCACCGCAGCCATGTCATGCGCCCTCCCGCTTGTCGCCGTTGTCAGAATCCCTTTACTTCCGGCCAACTCATCACTCCCAACAACTTTAAAGCCGTTCTTGATTATGCTGCACACATTGCAGTTTGGGATGGAGTTGCAGAGGTTAGAGGAGCCGTTGAGGCCCAAAGAGCAGTCGAAGGTGGTGCAGTGGAACCGGAGAAGCTCATTGCCGTCGGCAATGCAACGTGGATGCTTCTTATTCGGGAGCTGCAGCTTGTTGGCTTTTGCTTTGATGGAGTCTCGGTACTCTTCGAATTTGGAGATTGTTTTCTGTGTGTTGTGGACTTTGAGAATTCGATCGATCTTGCAGATGGGAGCTTGCTTTTTGAGCCAGCTGGATTGAAATATGATCTCCACGATGTTCTTGCTCGTGTCCTCTGGACCGAGCTCCGAAACTGTTTGGTTAATTTTCGCATACAAAAAAGGCTAAGAATTTCGGGGTCATGAAAATAATGCAAGAAGAGTAATGGCGCATTTACTATGTAAGAAAAAATGGTATATCGAAGAATGATAAGGTGATAAACTGACTGAGAGTCGATGCTTTCATGAGTGCAAGCTGAATATTATAAACGGAGACTTGAATGAAAATCAAGTCTTGTAATAAAGGAAGTACCTGCATGCCTAACAGCTTGATGAAGCTCCAGGTTTTCGGCTTTCATGAAAATGGCTCCACATTCAGGACATGTGCAAATGCTTCCTCTGAGAGAAGGGTCTCTGGCGAAACCAAGAACAGGGTCAACGACCATTCTACACTCATAGCAGCCTGAGAATCTTCTGAAAGGCATTGCTCTGAAAGACCCAGTAGCAGATGAGATGTTTGAAGATGCAGAGAGCGACGAAGAAGAGGTGGAGACGACTCCTTTGAGCTCATGCAGAGGAGCCTTCATTGATCTGCTTGAAGTTTCATTTGTAGTGCTGTTTGAGGAGCCCATTGAAGAAGCCCTTTTCTTGTGGATTTCTGGAGAACCTAACTCCGGCCTGTGTGTGATTTTTGTGTTGCTGCATAATGAGCCGGAGCATCTCATTTTCTTGCATTTCTTGGTAGCGCTTATTTCCTCCATGGTTGCTAGTTGCTCATTTTGTTGTTTCTGTGGGTGATGCTTACCTTCTTGTTGTAGTAGCTGAACTGCTTGGAGATGTTTGCAAGTCAGTAAGCCTCTCACAACAGCCCAATAGGGTGGTTTGATCTCAGGCTTTTGGGGATTCTGGTTCTGGTTTTGATTCTGTTTCCTGATCTTTGGGTGGGTTGGCTTGGTGGATTTTCTTTGGCTTTTGAGTTTGGCCATTGTTGTAGACATGCTGTTTGAGCTAAGCTGTTGGGTGTTTTGGGAATATAGTTTCAGAGTTTCAGATGGGCTGCTTTCAGAGCATGATAGCTGAGAGGAGGAGGGTGGGGTGGGAAAGGCCAAAGGAGCTCCTTTGGCTTTTGTAGAAAAGTGCTTATGGATTAGGGTTATGTGGGTGCTCTTGTATATGTACAGGTATTGGTTTATAAACAGCTAACTAATTCATAATTTGAACAATTAATTGATATGTTAATTTGCACAGTTAATTATAGTGTAAGCCTTAACTTGATGATGAACCATATATACAAGCCATATCTATTTAATTGGATCACACTGACCAATCTACTGTTCTATAAATTCCTGTAAAAAGTTATTGAATAAGGCAATTAAAATTCAAGAGATTTGTTATCTAATAGCCGGTTGATCAATACGTACGTCAAGTACATGATGTCCTAATAATATGCTCTTTGAATTGAATTAGTGAATGATCGGGGTCAATCTTTAAAGTTTACAAAAGTTTTTAACACACTTTAAAAATCAAAATACAATACACCCCTTAGTGCGCGCACTATGCTAGCTCCTAATGAATGATGATTTTACATGTTTTCAATGCATATAGATTTACATAGTACTACTTCCCCTGATTAGGGCTTAGAGTGAAATTGTTACTCTAGTTATATTCTGAAATTGTACGTCAAATGTGTTATAATATACATATTGCTGGGGATGCAATACCAACTGGAACTCGTTTTCACATGCAAAGCCAACAGCAATTTATGGCCAAGGCAGGTGACACCATAAACAAGGCTAATTGGTAACGATTCTAACCCCAAGAGAAAGACTTTTTCTGGGGCAAAGCAAAGCGCACAATAAGGTAAACACACTAATTACACAATAATGGTGAAAAACTCAACTCCTTATGGGGAAAAAAAGCTGCTTCAGTTTGATTCCCTTTGCTCTCAAAATCATGCAATGCCCATATGCTTTGGAATAAAGCCATCTTCTATTTTAAGCACCAAAATCTCAGTCACCCCACCATTAAGGTTTTACATTGTTAATTAAATCTGGCCATTGTTGCTTTTCATATCCCTAACCCTAAGCTTTACCAGAGGATAGAATTAGAGCCTTTGCTTTGGTGACCGTTGTTAACTAAGTACAAAGTATGGAGCTCGATCAGAGTTAACAATTCAAAAAACAATGTGTAACAGTACATCGAGTTATTGGATAATTGGGTTCTTTTTGAATATTGTATATATTTAGATTCAGAAAGATCGATGTTTGAGTGGGGGAATAATGACAATAAAATTTTAGGGGGAAATGCCTCAGTACTGTAAGGCCAAATAATACTAAGTAATCCCATTTCAAATTTAAGTGAGCACATTTGAATTATTTGATGCAAGTGTCCAGATATTGTGATTAGATTTAATCACTCACAGATGTGGAAGTGTCTAAAGAAATGTAGCAAACAAACTGAAAGTTCAAAATTTAGTATTCCATCTCATATCATAAATTGCACCCGATTTTATTTAAAAGATATGTTAAATGATATATTATCGATATATATTTCGTATTAAGTTGGAACAAAGTATATATGATCTAACTTAATTTTTCACTAATATGATATACATTTAGTTATCGATCATCTAACATATATATATAGCATAATAATTATGATTATCAAGTGAAATTAAGGTCATAGCTTTGAAATTCAAAATCCAGCCCTATCCTGAATCTTTGGTAATCGATCTTACATATTTCGTCTCGTAATATGAGATTAGATCTAACTTACTTCTAACCTTATACACATTATTAACTTGTCTATAGTAGTTTAACACAATTCCTCCACAAATTAAGCAACAATGCATAGTAATCAAATTATCACCAATTTGGTCGATTACGTGCTACATATTGATAATATATATAAGAATCTCATATCAACCTTGTCATATTTTTTTTCCCTCTCTCGCTGTGAATTAATTAGGTACTATTTTCATACTTGGCATCTATAGCTCAACTACAGTACTATCTTGTTTGTTCTCATCAAATCCATGAGCATTTTTCTATGTTGTTTATATAATACTGGGATTATCCAAGAAGAAAACTCAACAAAAGAATAGCTAATTAGATCGATTAAACATACGTGGATATCATCATAATCCCAAAGTCCAGTGGGCACTGGCCCAATGAGAGGCCCAACTAAGACACAGAGAAAGCAAGAGCGCCAACAGGCTCTGTGTTTCAAAATCCCAGTAGAGTTTTCCCTCTCCAGCACTGTGAGTGTGAGTGTGAGGTGCTCTCATGGAGATATAAAACCCACCACCATGCCCAAACCTCAGTCTCTTCCTGCCATTTCCGTATTCTCCTCGAATACCTATTTTGCCCTCCTCCCCCCGTAGAAATGCCACTCACATCCTCACTATGGACAGGGACGCCCGGAACCTGATGCGTCCGATCAACTCCGATTTCACTTCGTCGTCGTCGTCGTCACCGTCTTCCTCTAATTCAGACTTGTTCCGCAGCGTTCAGGCCGCGCTCAAGCGCCACCGACCCCTGGGTACGTCTCTCTCTCACCCTCTCGAGTTTAACCAGTAAATTAGGGTTCTTTTGAATCTGAATTGAAATTTGGGGCTTTTATTGTTAGGGTTCTACTTTGAGTGTACCTAATGTAGCTTAGGACTTGGATTACTTGTGCCTTTGTAATTGTACTTGTTTTGGCTAAAAGCCCCAATTTTTTATTTGGGGATTCAAGAAATTATTGTTAGGGTTCTACTTTAGGGCTGATGTCAGTTAGAACATTTGGATTTAGCTGCTATACAATTAGACTTAGGGAGCTGCTTTTTAGTCGTGTGGAGTTTGATGGGTGAATGTGTCCTGTGACTCACCAGAGACAAGTATAAGGCCTAAGCGGATGTTGGCTCCCCGGAGAGAAGTAACTAAAAGTTCGGATTCGAGTGTTACTCACGTTGACACAAACAATTCGAGAGATGTAGCTACAAAGGGGAAGGATGATACGGCAAAGGACTTGATTGTGCAGCCACACGACTTGCCTAGTATTGCCAAGGAAACTCAGGAAGATGCATCTGTTACGGTAGTTTCCCATTCGAGCAGTATCACCCACACGTTTGATGAGAATTTAGATGTGCTGATAGATCAAAGTAAGCCTGACATTGGTGTCAAAGATATGACTTCCTGTCATTTTGAGTCTCGAGGGATTGATGCTCAAAAGAAGGTCCAATTTTCAGTTGGAACTGCTGCTTCTTCCCTGGGTAAGATTCTCATACTTCTTTTTGACTTTGCTGGTTTTGATTTTCATGATTCTTAGGCACCTCTATTTAGGACATTGTCTTTTTTACGATTATTATTGATGCTGTGTGCAAAATATTATTTTAAATCTGTTGCTATGCTTCGAATATTTTTCCCTTATATCAACAGGGGCTGATGATTATATGGCCACTCAATCAGAGACCTTATCATCTCATATGCGTTCACTTGCATTGGCAGAAATGGAGTGGGTCTCTACTAGTCAAGCAGATGCATCAGCTGTTATAAATCATGATTTAAAGCATCAAAATATTCCAGAACCCGAAAGCTGTTTGAAGTCTGATGGTGGGATTTCCTTATTGGCGAAGAGAACAACTGCAGCTCAAGATCAGTTGCATCAGTTTAGGAACTTCTTAAGCCAGCCTATGACTCAATCCTCAGTAGTTGGACCATCATGTGCTACTACAACGTCAGTTCATGCTACTTCAGCACCCATGTCGACAACTTATTGTTCTAGTTTGCATCATGGATCTCACGGGGCAGTAGATCCCTTGAAGGATTCTAATATAAACCTTCAACCATCAAATGCTCCTTTAAGGGGCGCCGGTGCAATGTCCAGTTCCCAGAATGCTGTTGCAACCCGACCTTCGACCTCTGCAGTTGATACCCAAAACGAAGGTAATGAATATAACCTTTCTAAGGAGCAAAAAGGCTGCAAGCTGTCGGAGAGTGAATATCAAGAAAATCCTTCTGTTGCCAATGTGAAGCAAACTGAAGCAGAAGTGTGTGCAGAAGATGTTGCCAATGCACGATCTCAGGTTACTTTGCCCCCAAATTTATGTTCTGATACAAAGTCTGAGCCCTTAAAATCAGACAAACTAGAAAAAGCTGTAAGTGGTAAAGCTGCTCCAGCTCCTCGTAAAAAGAATAAAGATTCTGACTTGTTCATTAAAGTTAATGGGAAGCTCTATCAGAGGCTTGGAAAAATTGGCAGCGGAGGCAGCAGTGAGGTCCACAAAGTCATATCATCAGACTGTACAATCTATGCACTTAAGAAAATCAAGCTGAAAGGGCGTGACTACGCCACTGCTTTTGGTTTTTGTCAGGAAATTGAATATTTGAATAAGCTGAAAGGAAAGAGCCATATCATACAGCTTATAGACTATGAGGTACTTAATATTCTACCTGGCACTGTTGATTTAATCATGCTCAGATTATTGTACACTTCGGGTACGTTTGGTACCCAGTATAATTGTGCACCTCCTTAGATATAATACTAGTCCAGGCATACTGTGAGTAAGCTTAATCAGTGTTATGGTGAGCTATGTTTGGTGGTAAGGACTAGGGTGAGAGGACTAAATCCACCAACTAAGGTAGAGAGGAGAGAGATAGAGAGAGTGAGAGAGGAGAGAGATGGTGTTATCTTGAGACACCAAAATCATGTACTCACAATAACACCAACTAAGGCAAGTAAAGACAAAAAAGAGGTGTTGTGTAACACCATTTTACTGTTCACTCTTTCACACCAAACACAGGCCACACTAGTTAACACCTCTTATTTAGCACAGCACCAGTTAGTACTGCACACCAAACGTACCCTTCCAGCATTGAGTTATTGTATTTTTAGACACGTATGCAATTTAAATTTTGATATCCTGCAAGGAGATAAAGACCTAATATGCTAGTGAAGTCAAACTGAAATTGCCTTTTGAGATTCAACCTAGAATTTTCAGTCCAAATAATGAGATTTTTTAATTTTTAATTTTTATGCATATATACTTTTTGTCTCCTAGTTGATTACCTCGCTGCCAATTAAGTGGTCTAACTTGGCCAACAAGGTTGCTCTGAAGAATGACTGGTGCTTAGAGCATCCAGTGGCCTGAATGGTGGTAAGTACTTCAGCAAATGAACAGCCAAAGAGGGTTGAAAGAAGGTTGAGATCGCACTGGGGTTGTTCTAGTATGCTAAGGTGGCTGTTTTGGTTTTTTTTAAGAAAGCGAAAGAAAATATGCACGAAAGATGACATTATATTAATGATGAAATTGATTAGCTGTCTGGTATCTACATTCAATCCAGTGTATGTGGTTGTGCTTTACATTCTTCTGGGAACAACTCATACAGTACCTGTGATACTGATGACCCAAGTATTTCTTACATAACTACAGTTGGAAGTCCTGGTGAACTTCATTGTAAATTTCAGCGTCATATTATAGTTGGCAGGAATGCCGTCGTATTTGCCCTTTCCTGTAATTAGTTTCGTCACTATCAGTGTCATGCTTTGACTTATTCTCATCAAATTTTCTTATGTTCTAGGTTCTTAATTGGTAAAATCCCACCTTTTCTACTTTGAAAATATTTATTAATGCCTTCAGCATTCGTAGGTGACAGATAAGGCTTTACTGCATGCAGTATTGAGTGGCTCCATAAATAATAAAGATGGCAGAGTCAAGGATGACGGGTATATTTACATGGTACTTGAATATGGAGAAATCGATTTGGCTCACATGCTCTCCCAGAAGTGGAAGGAAATGGATGGGTCGAATCAGACCATAGATGAGAACTGGCTACGATTCTATTGGCAGGTTATTGAGCTACAACTTTTTTTGGTTCATTGATAATTTTGTTTACGACTTTGTGTTTGTTTTATATTCAAAAGGATGATTTTCTAAAACTTCACCTGTTTTTGTTTTTTTGTTAGTGACTTTGTTCTTAAAGGGCCAAATCTAACACTCTAAAGTGGTTGAGTTTCACTTTCTTTCTGGGAGTTGAAGATATATGGTATTGGACAATTGACATTTGAATGTGCTTATATTATCTGAAATTATTGGATCAATTAGCGAGCCCTTCACAGTTTTATACGTAAGAGTCTGTGATATTGCCTCTACATGATAGGTTTGTTTCACAGAGCTAGCGTCTATGCCCATACTGTTATATGTTTATCCTAAGATGTGGTCAATATCTGTAGAAATTTAGTCATGGTATCAAGTTGATATCACTTTGATTAGTGTCATGATTGTAGTATTGACAGTATATCAAATTTTTGAAGTGAGAGCACTAGTAAATTACTAATGGACTGATTGTATACATACAAAGACCCATAAATGTACTATCCTCTACCACTTGTTGGATTCTTTGAAGTTATGTGAACCATACACTTCTCAAGTTGGTTACTGCTTTTGAAACAAACATGTATGTGTAGATGTTCCAGCATTATGCTGGTAAGATTTGCGAAAGGTCTAGATCCTAATAGTGTGTATTGTTAAGTTTTAATCCCGAAAACTGAACCATTGGTGTTGAAATTATTGTAGCAAATTCTTCTGGCGGTCAGCACCATACATGAAGAGCGTATTGTGCACTCCGACTTGAAGCCAGCCAACTTCCTGCTTGTCAGAGGCTCCCTTAAGCTAATTGATTTTGGGATCGCTAAAGCTATCATGAGTGATACAACCAACATACAACGTGATTCTCAGGTTAGGCTCCTTTTTAGTTGTAAATTAGTATACATTGGTTCTGCTGTCTGTTGTCATATGTTAATATCAGTCAAGAAAAAGGTATTGAGCCGCTTTCGAGCGAATAAGCAAATATATATTCTCTATCTAAATGGTTTCTCATTTTATTGTTTGCCAATGTCTGTTCAAGCAGATTTGGCTTTATGACTAATCATGGTTTGTTGGAGGACATGGGTATCTACTATATGCTTATGCTTAGCTTTTCTGTAATCTCTTTTGCAGGTGGGTACACTAAGTTACATGTCTCCAGAGGCATTCATGTGCAATGAGACTGATGCAGATGGAAACACTATCAAGTGTGGTCGGCCATCAGACATTTGGTCCCTTGGTTGCATCCTTTATCAGATGGTATACGGGAGGACACCTTTTGCAGACTACAAGACCTTCTGGGCTAAGTTCAAAGTTATAACAGATCCTAACCATCAAATTGCATATGAACCAGTCTCTAACCCTTGGCTTCTGGACCTTATGAGGAAGTGTCTTGCCTGGGACCGCAATGAAAGATGGAGGATCCCTGAACTACTTCAACACCCTTTTCTCGTTCCCCCTGTTCCAACCCAGCCATCTTCTCATGAGTACGGCTGTAAATTGCTTCGACTTATTGGCCAAAATTGTATCAGTGGTTCTGAAGCCTCAAAGCTTTTTTGTCAGCTTAAACAACTGATTGAAGACCCTTTACCATCCACTACGTCTCAGTTATTGACATCGCGTGACCAACAATGTACATTGCTCTCACAAGTGTCAAAAGTTTGCCTCCAGCTCCAGGAGCACTTTGAGAGAGATTTATAGGTGATGACAAGCCTATGCTCGTTGAAGCCTTATTTTTGGTGGCCAAGATGTGTTAGCTGCTTCGGGGTTATGGAATTCATGCCTGGTTGGTTACATATCATTGTCTTCCTATCCTTTGTATTGATATCATGATATGTAATTCGGGATATATATATTGTTCTGGTTGAATATAATAGAAAGCAGAGGATCAATTGTCGTGTCATGTGTTTTATATCAAACTATATGCACCACAATCTGTGGAAGATTTTGGAAGCAAATATGAAATGATGGACGAATGTCCAAACGAATAAGCATTTACAGCAATGTACGAAGGCAAGTAACATCCCACCATCGCCAAAACTTACAAATCACAAGAAATGTACTACATCATCTAAGTCCTCATCATTGTTGAAACCTACAAGTCACAAGTCCATCTGAGGCCACAAAAGTCTTAAAAAAATAATACTTTCAGAAACTAATCTTCAATTGCTTTCAATATATACAGATCATGAAACTCAGTAATTCAAGGACAATACATACAGCTGCAAGAAATCACCCCTCACTGGCTCACTCGATACATAAAACAATGCAAGAAATCTCCAGTGTCCGAAAGACTTACTGCTATTAGCATCCGTGTTTCTGTTTATAAATGAAAAACATGTTAACATCGCATCTCCGTATTTACTTGATTAACTTTGCATTGCGAGTACGTGACACAACCTAGATTACAAAGTCTTCAACCAATCAAACTGACACAAGATGCTAACATAAACAGAAAATGCTGTATGCACTCGTTAGTCATTACAACTCTAAATTGTCACACCCCAAAGATATGAAATGTGTAACGTCTTGTACTCTTGTGTGAATTTTGAGAAGCACTAATGACTGGATGAAAACCCCCAGTGTTCCAGTAAAACCTCACTAAGCTAGGCACGCAAAACCCTAGGCCAACATACATATTCAAGAGACATCTGGACCAACGAACATAATAACGTACGTACAGATCAACAAACCCTAGTCGATCATTCCCCTTCATCAATGACACGAACAATGTCTAACGTGCGAGAATAGGTACTGGAACACCATCAAGGAGACGAAGGTTCCCAACACAAATAGCAGTCGAAAACTGAGAGGGCTTATCTGGAATGACAACATTTTCGATTTTCTTTTTCTCAAAATCATACCAGCAAAGCATCGAATTACCTTTTTGCAAAAGAACCATTTCACTTGAATATATACATAAATTGAAATATATTTTAATTAAAAATTAGAGCGTAGAGAAAGTAGTAATCCCACCCGGAAAGGGTAAACAAAAACCTGAAAGGAAAACAACTACTTACTACAGTCCAACTTGCAAAAAGAAAACCTGTAAAGAAAAATGGTTACATATACTGATATACATAAATTGAAATATATTTTAATTAAAAATTAGAATTGAAAGTAGGATAATATTCAATCAATACCAAATAAGTTTCAAATCAGATTAGAAAGAGTCGAATCGTGTATATGTTATGTCATGTCCTTAAGACAATTACGTACGCCGCCTCTACCGGTGCAACATATGTAATAAGTGCTGGTCTCGCAGGATACAACGACTAACGAATTCTTGAAACTGCACTGTAATAAAAAAGTCTACGAACCTGAAAACACCTCTCTCTTTCTATCACCATAATAAAACAAAAGCATAGGAGAGAATGATTTTTGAGAAGAGAATAGCTAAGCTCAAATTTCGAGTCCCCCCCGGCCCTCAAATTTTTCATTTGTTAGCATATGAATACATTATCTTATAATCATCATTATGGAGAATATAAATAAAATTCCGAGTTGCCCCCCCCCCCCCGCCCCTCTAATTTTTCATTTGTTAATTGATTTATTTAAATTTAGTTTTATAAATGGTTTTTAACCCATTTTTCCAACAAAATCGGGAAAAATAGCTCAAGATCAAATTATTAGGGTTTGTAAAAAACTACATAACTCAGCTAAGATCAAAAAAATATATATGTAAGTATATAACGTCGTAACGCATGGACATCAACACAAGAAAGTAGAAACCGCTACCCTTTCTGCACCCATTTTCCCGTTTGACAATGAGAGATGGACAAAACATAAACTGATTCATTTCATCTCTTGAGGTACTAGTAATGCTCCACAAATAATTTTTCTCAAAAAGTTAGCGAGTTAATTAACTCTGGCAACGTACATTCTAATTTACTCCATTGATGAAAAAGCTTCAGCAGTGCCTCCAACGTTGTGAATATGTGGCCATAAACTCAGAAACATGGTAGCAAATTCTGGCAGTCGTTCCCTTACAAGCAACCTCCATTTGGATATCTTGATCAGGGGTGGACATTACTTGTGACTCCCCTCAGATAAAAGGAAATCCTATTTAGCTTTCCTTTTAAGTCAGTAACCAGGGGTTCAAGAAATCGCCCCTCACTCGATTCGAATAACAATAAGTACTGAATAACAATACAAAGTTCTATAAATATGCAAAGATGTTGATTACTTAAACTTCTGGTACGTACGCTGACTCTCTGCATTTACATGATCAACAATGCATTGCTCTGTAGAAAGAAATCATGTTAAAGAAAGATGAAATCGGATTTAATTATTTACGTTTTCTTTTAAGACTGTTTTCTTAGAAGATTACCTCACTGCAAATTAAGTGGTCTAACTTGGTAATTGGCCAACCAGGTATTCTTTAGAGCAGACTAGTGCTGAGATGGCCGAGCCTTATGGCCGAATGGTGTTTGAGGTCACACTTGGGTGAAACATTAAAACAATATTAAATATAAAATTCAGTTTTTGTTTATTAATTTCTTTAGTAATGATTTAATATGGAAGGAGACGAGCTAATGACACAATCAAGATTAAAAGTTTAAAACCAGAGTTTAAGAGCAAAAGCGTATGAGAAAATAAAAGAACATTAGCTGTCGTTCAAGGATAATGCATATCTCATGGTTGGCATTTACAACAGTATCTCAAGAGTGGAGATAAGTAACAATCTAACATCCCATTTTGAAACAAGAATTGTACTACATGTAAATCTCCCTCATCACAAGCCCATCTGAGGCCACAAAAGACAAGAAAATTCACCTCTGCAGAAGTAATCTTCAATTCAAGTGACTCAGATGACACTCGTTGCTCTGGTAAATCTCTGCACAACAAAGCAAATAGAAACAACAAGAGTATGTAAGTAGGGATTTCACCAACTCTAAAAGTAGAGCTTTCGGATGGAGAACTACTGAAAAGAAAAAGGGTACAAATATAGACCAAGAGGATTTCAACTAATGTCCATCGATAAATAAGAAGAGGAAGTTGGCGGACAATCAATTAGCCTGGCTATTGCTTGCAATATGTACAGATAATGAAACTCACTAATTCATGGACAATACCTAAAGATTCAAGAAATCACCACACTCGATACATATAACAATGCAAGATTCTGATCAATAATCTCCAGCGTGCAAAAGCTTAGTGGCATTATACATTATAAATGCAAAACATGTTAACTACTTTAGCTTCTGCAAGAAAAGTGGACATATCCGTATATACTTTATCAACTCTACATTGCTGTCCAAAAAGAAAGTGTTCCAAGAATGATAAAATTGGAATACATGAAGATGTACTGCTAAGCATCAACTAGGCATACTAATGAACTATTGTGCAATGGAATGCAAACAACTTACCAGAGGTCCTCAACCTAGAAAAATGAGACATGATGTTAACATAAAGGGAAAAGACGATCATTGCAACCACTCAATGCATCCAGCATAAGTTCACATTCTTGTTAATGCACCACCAACATCATTGTTGCCAGGACACTTAACTTGCCAGCCACCATTGAATCAATATTAACATGATTAAGTAATAACAATCTACATCATAAGAATCAAAAACTTACCTGCTTAATTCAGATCACTTTGTTCGGACCCTCTTACCTTGACTCATCTCACCTTCTTCGGACCATTCCCCTTCACTCATCTCACCTTCTTCGGACCATTCCCCTTCACTCATCTCGCCGTGTCCGGACCCTTCCCCTTCACTCATCTCAAATTGTTTGTACCCTTCCGCTCTATTGATCACTGAAACACCATCAAGCAGACCAAGATTGGCCACACATATAGCTGCACCAATTTTTTTGGGCATACCAGGAATTGCAACTGGTTTTGAAGTGTCTTTCTCTGAATCGTACCAGAAAAGTTTCCAACTGGTCGAATCAGAGAAGCCATGGAAAAGAATTCTATTTCCAGTCCTTGATGAGGTTATAGGTGTGCAACTTTTAAAAGTCCAACGTGCAATTTCTTTTACAATAGTATATAAATGAGTCCAGGGCTCCAATCCATAGTCCTTCATTTCCCAGATATTAATTTGGTCAGAGTCATGAAAATCACCGATACATAGTTTTCCATTCAAGACTTCCAAACTCTTATCCAACTCGACCTCAAACGGAGTGGGAAACTCCTTGAACATTTCATTTTTAAAATCCAGAGCCAGAACTCTTAAACCTCTGGAAGGCGGTTCAAGTTGCCCGAACCAATGTAATGCACCCTCAAGAGGAATGGGCGCACGAGTGCTCCATTTGCAAGAGAAGCCTTCTATCTTCTTCCAAGAGTTAGACTGCAGACTGTAAACCTTTACCTCCGAACCGTAAACCTTGACATCCCTTTTTACTTCAAATTGCAGAATCCTAACAACTTTATAGTCATCTTCAAAATACCCAAACCCATAATTGGTCCCATCAGTCCCTTTTGCATCTTCTGGAATCTCATACGGTGTAGGCGGGATAGGCTTGAATTTCTGAATGCAGGGATTCCAAATGCCCAACCATTGATAATCATCTGTGCTAAACATGCAAATTAACCCATTACAACAACCAACAATTACTGTTTGTCCTCCACAACTTCTTAGTGGCTGTGTGATTCTTCGAGCACTGCTAAATACGTCCCTATCGTAAAATGCACATGTAAAGAATTCTGTCGGGTCTCTTCCGTCCCACTCCTTCGCCACTACTAGTTTACGGTGAGCGTTGGTTTCCAACGACCACTGAAGATGAACCTTATAAAAGTATTTGCTGCTAATTAAACATTTCCATGATTTCAAAACACACAAGCACCTCAGTAGCTCTTTAGGTGATAGTCGTTTGAGAATGTTCATCATTATCTCATATGGCAAGTCTGTAATCATCAATCTAATCGGAACTGGTGCCATTTCTAACTACCAATTCAAGAACCCTAAAGAAACTTTCCCTAAAGCACAAGAATTTCAATTGCAGAGAGGACAAGTTACTTACTCTTGCGTTGAGCTGACTATGACATCGTTTTTGGGGGGCGAGAGCCGTAGGAGAAGTGAAGCGGCGAGCTCTCTCTCTCTCGCTTCTTCCACTGCTCGGCTGCTGCAAATGACTCGCGTTTGTTCGTTCCAGGCCAAGTTGAAAATTTAGACGGTTTTACTCAACAGTCTAAACTTTCATCAACTAAATATATAATATTCAGATTTTCTAGTTAATTTTCTATCTGCATAAAAAATAAAATTTAATTTTTTATTTGGTCTCGTGACGGTCTCTTCTTGGTAAACCAAAAGTTATGAGTTCTGATACATCATTGATATTTAAATTATATATAAAAAATAAATAAAAAAATTAAAACAAAATATTTTAAGTATTAACGATAAATTCTAAAACTATTATTTTTTATACGGACGCTAACTAATAGGGTTCAACATGTACGTAAAAAGTTGAGAACAAGTTACACAGGATCACCATCAATGAGACAAAAATTTCCCACACAAATAGCAGTCAAAAAGGAAGGAGGCATACCAACAATTTAAGAAGGATAGTTTTAGTGAAGACATTCGAAAATCCTTATAGTAAGGCAAGCTTTGGATCTTTTTCCATGACTTCTATTTTAGACTATAAATATTCACCTCCGAACGCAATTCATGGATGACCACCATGCTCACGAGTTTACATCATTGGTTGAATCGTAGCCAAACCCGCAGTAGTGGTTCTGATTCCTGCAATAAGGTTCCCTAGCCTCAGCCGGCGGTGGAATTTTCTTGAACCTATGAATCAGAGGATTCCATACTACAAAACTCTCTGCCTTCGATCCTGAGTTAAAGTAGTTGATACAAACCAAACCATCACAGTAACCCACCATGGTGGTCTTGATACTAGCCAAATCACTATAGTAACCCACCGTGGTGGTCAATTCATCAATTCATTTCAAAGGTTGCTTTACTCTCACAGCTTTAAATTTATATCTATCGAAAGAAACCAATGCAGATAAATATTGACAATCGTCGGGAGGATGCAGGTTTAAAATTAGAATGGTTCGACTGTTTGTCTTCATGGAGCGATCCTGCTGGGCTTTGATGAACTTTTGGCTCCGGATGGTAGATTTCCAAGCTTTACAAACACGTATGAATCGTACCAAAACATTATGTGGGAGATATGAAAGGATCTCAAATATGATTTCCGGCGGTAAATAACAAGAAATTGTTGGACGGCTGCGTTTAGGCCACATTTGTGCTCTAAAGAACATGGCAATTTCTTTGCTAAGCCCTTCCTTAATAAAAGATTTGATAAGGAATCACGTACTCCTCTTTTATATAGATCAGAGATCATAGAGCGTAGAGCAAGAAAGTAATCCCACCCGGAAAGGGTAAACAAGACCCTGAAAGGAAAGGAACTGTGCAACAGTCCAACTAGGAAAGCGAAGACAGAATTTGGAAAAAGAACAAAATAAATATAAATCAGATTATCCACATATATCCAAGCAAGATAGAAACCTCTTGTAATAAGATACCCTTTCCTCACACATGAATCCCATTTGGCAATGGACAAGTATCAGTTTCTGATTTAAGGTAATAGTAGTAATGCATAGTGCAACGTTCAACAAAATACCCTAGAAGGTTAGCAAGTTAATACGAGTGACAGACCAGACTAATCCACTCCATTGATGAAAGCTTCAGCGCGTGCCTCCTCCAACCTCCTGAAAAGGTCCTTCATAAATGGTGTGCTTGTCCCATGAGTAATCCGCAATATATCTACTGCCTTGGTCAGAGATTTCACAGCATCATCAGTTTCTCCAAGTAACCTGTGACAACCAATCAACTTATTTAAAGATTCAACGGAAGACTCTGCAATTACTAAATATTCGATGCAGAGTTGCTGACCATTCGAGCTTTCCACAGGTATAGTACTGCAATCCAAGAGAAGGATGAAAGCCTGGATATACTCCTACATCGAAAGAGAGTGAAGTTGATGTCTAGTTTAAAATGTTTAATAATATCTTTCGAAAGAAGAAGACGCAAGACTTACTTTGATATACTGGAATAGTTAACCTGCAATATGCTAGAGCTTCACTCCAGTCTTCTACCTTCATCAAATTCTGAAGACCATAATATAGTTTCATTTTATCAACTATATAAAGACTGATTTAGTATGCAAAGCTAAAGTTATCCAGATTCATTTGGATAAATCACCATTTCCATTACAGATGATTACCCAACTACATTCATTACAAAGAACACACCAATATAAAATTAAGCCCAATGAGGTACCTTTATAAGCTCCTCCCAAGTTGGGATTAAATAGATGCAAAAGTCATGACACAGATACCTCTGGACTGTCTCCATTGCCTTCAAGATTGCTATAACATTGTGGTAAGCTAACCTTGGTCAAAGATCAAACTTGTCTAACATTAAAATATTTGATACATTATATTTGTAAAGTACCTAGATTATATTAAGCAAGCCAGTGCAAATATAAAACCATTGAAAATACTGTCAGTAAATGAGACATCCCGTAATGCTTAACAAAAGAAAGAAGGATACTGATAGAGGGTGCAGATCCTACAGCCATAATAGCCTTTTCCTGCAATGATCTCATTTCAGTTTCCATCTCTATTATCTCTTCTTTACTCTTGAGTAGTCCACATCGTTGACATATATATCCATGGTCATCTGCAAATCCAAATAGCAAGAAATAAAATCGAGTTGAGTCAACTTCCTACATGCATATCTATTTTCTTTTACTTCACTGACTAGTCAACTCCATACCAGGATCCCGGAGCAAAAACCCATCGCATTTATTATCCTTGCAACAGTAGCCTTCCAGAATAGCACTTTCTTGGATATCCTCGTACTGACCCTTCAATATAACAACTTCGCTTATCATCAACAGGAACACATGCACACACGCACACACAGAGTAGATAGTTGAGTACCGCTTTAATACAGCGCGAACATGCACAGGTAAAAAGGTATTGTTCCTTCAGTGCCTTCTGCCGAGTCCCAGTGCTTCCAGCAGTGTCGATGTAACTTATCGATACCTTTAGAGAGGACTTTAGATTTGACATTTGAAATGAATAATGCAATAACTTGATAAAGAGTAAATTTCCAACACAGAAGAAAAAGAAATGACATCTTGACAGATATGGAGACACCTGAATATTCACAAGAGAAAAGATTCTCGGTATAGCATTTTCTAAATCAGCATCACCAAGCGAGGATAAAAACCATAGGAGTGAGTTCAGTGAACGCACTGAACAAATTTAATAAGATGTATCCATTCTTGCAGAATTAAGCTACTCATTCCTTCTGTTAATGAATCACTGTCCAAAATGACCAACGGATTCTACATAATAAAGGAGGATCCATCTTTCCTCCGATGTAAAAGCCCTACATAATAACTTTTTGTAGTATTGTTTATCCTTTGATGTCTAATTGTAAAGCTTTTGAAACTTATGAATTAGACCCCCTATTGGTCAAGAAACATCTCTTATCTCTAGACACAAATCCTAAACATAATTTCTCTTTTCTCATAGAATATCCTAATGACCAACAAATTAAAGTAGGTAGACTACCTCAGTTCCTTTGGGTATATGTTGCACAGCACGAACAACAGCTGTCCTTCCCTCAAATAATAGAACAGAATTTGGCAAGCAGCTAAACAACCAAAATGGTTAATAAATCTAACAAGAGGATAAAACTAAGAAGAACACAGCCATCCATTGAAAATTTTAGTTACCTATGGTTAATGATTGATATGACAGGATAGAGTCCTGTACCCAGGGGTTTCAATTCACTATCACAAATGGTGTGTGCGTTGCACGCAAACTGCATGGATCATAGAGAATCAGATTTCAGAAAGATATTAGTATTAAGACGATTTCATTAAAACATAGCATTCTTCCAATGGATATGAATCTTGTAAACCCTTTGGTACGATAAATATTATTGTCTGGTAGTAAAAGAATTGGTTAGATTAATCCAAACAGCAGCACTGTAATTTAAGCTATAAATATACTTTGGTAGCCCATGATGATTTCCATTGGTTGGGTTGGTGAATTTTCCAAATTAAATTTACACTTCTAAATCGCTTAGTCCTTACATAAGTTGCTACTTTACTTCAAAAACATTATTGTTTTACTACTGGACAATTCCTACAGGTTGACCACTGCAGATACATCGATATAGAAGCATTGGAAAGAAATATATCTGATATTCTGTAACACTAACAGAATAATCATAATCCATAATCATCAAAAAAAAGGGAAAAAGAACTCCGAAATTGCTTCTAAAAGCACACCTTTGAGAAGTTCTCCGCAATCTCCTTTATATTGATATCAGGCCGCTGAAGTATCAAGCTGACAAGGTTAGCCATCTGAGCATACAGCACCATTTGCTTCTCATCAACCTCTGACATGTCTGCATTGACACAAATCAACAATTAGTCATACAAAAACAAATTGACATTCGCAACCACAACAAAAGCAAAATCCGGTACATACGAGCCACCAAGGCCTCCACCAAACTGTGATTATCCATAGCAGAAACACCAACAGTCTACAAAACAAAGCAACAACACAATCAAAATCTTCATTTGAAAAAAAAAAAAAAAATACCCAACTTCCGAAAAATCAATCACTGACCTTCTGAGACTGCAGCTTTGAACGACAGTAGAGTCGGATCATGAGACGGAGAGAAGGCGTAACGGCCCTTCTCTTCTCTTTTGGAAGCTTCGACAGAGCTTCGCATTCGAGACGGTGCAGCTTCCACTCCGACTTCTGCAATCGGCGGTGAGACTTGAATCAAGATCGATGAAAAGTAAATGAGCTTCAATTCAAAGGTTTTAGGGCAAACCTGGCATGTGGCGGAGCAGTAGTGGACAACCTGGCAACGGGAGCACTTCTTGAGGTCACTGGACTCGAAGCAACCATCGCACTTGGAGTTATCGGCGGAGTTGTTAGGGACGCACACGTAGGGCTCTTGACTAATGATCACTTCCCCTGCGCATTTCAAAACGCACCGTTTCTCACTCTTGCGAATGAAAACCAGAGCAGCAGTAGAGAGAAGAGTTGAGAGAGAAGACCTGGATACAAGTCTTTGGTGGTGAGGAGGCAACGGCCTTTCTCTGGAAATTTCGAAACCGTTAGGCCGCGATTCCCGAGTTCGTTCTGCAGTTCCTCCATCTTTACGCGCTTCGGCGTTCGCTCCAAAACTGAAACCACCACAACTGGTGGCGAAGAAGGCTTTTCAATTTGGGGTTTTAGTCTGCGGGTCCCACAATATATGACGTGTCATCCAACTATTCTGCCATTTTCAATGGCAAGGCTGTAAATGATACAACACACAGGGCCGAAACAGTCTTTGACTTACCTATTGATTGGGCTTTGTGCGTATCCAGGAATTTCCGGTGCGTTTCCGATGCCAACTCAAGCGTCTATGTCTCTATACCCAATCCTAAGCTTGGACACGAGCAGGAAAAAGTCGGAAACGTGCCGTTGACGATAGGATACGTTCAAAATTATCATTGAAAAGACAGTTATATCCCTCTGTATGTCCTGGGTTTTATATTAGGGAATCCAAGTCCTCGGCTGGTGCTACAGTTGATGACGTGTCGGCATTTTCTAATTGACTTGTTGTATTCACCGTCCCTAAAACCCGAGACGTTTTAACTTTCTCAATGAATTTTCTAGTCTCCTCCTCTTCCACACCTACTTCACTAACTCGCTGAAGAAAGCCATTTTCTCACGCAGAACGAGCTCGACTATTTCAGCAGCCTCAGGTTAGTTATGAACAACTGTTTTGGTGACCAATAAGTTTCTTATTCCTTCAATTAAGGCATTGAATTAGTTGATGTGTTTGTGTTGGTTCAGCCATGGATTGTAGTTCAAGCTGTGTATTAGTGCTACGCGGCAAATCGCCGGCGGAGAATAAAATTGCCGAGGCGGTTAAGAACACTAACGCTCTGAAGCTCAGTGACGGCTGTGAGCTTTCGATTATGTTGGACTCGGAATCGGAGAAACCGTTCAAGGCGGACGAAGGTTTCGGATTCGATTCGTTCATGAAATCTCTCTCCACCGATCGGTTCGGTAGGTTTCTGCTTTGGTCGCCGCGCTTGCCGTCGACGCAGGACGTCGTTTCTAAGTAAGTTTCGTAACGATTCGTTGTGTAAAGTTTGAAGAGGAGTTACTGTGCCGGAGAGTGAATTTTGTTTCAGTTTTATCTCAGGAATTTTTGTGAGCTTCCGAACGGTGCGGTTTGTGTTGCTGATGTTCAGTACAAAGGGAGAGGTTTGAAATGAAAATCATCTATTGCTGATTTTATTTTGAGTTGAGCTATTTTGAGGTGAGGATTAGAAGTGTGTGATTTTTCGCAGGCCGGTCGAAGAATGTGTGGGAGTCTCCCAAAGGTTGCCTGCTGTTTTCCTTTACTCTACAGATGGATGATGGGCGGGTTGTGCCTCTTGTACAATATGTGGTGTCTCTAGCCGTCACGGAGGCCATAAAGGATGTTTGTGATAGAAATGTAAGCGACCTTGCACGTTTGTTTGATTGTAAGAATGCATGTTTGCCGTGATTATGTTTTGATATGATCATGACAATGATACATATTTTCCATTTCAGGGCTTGCCATATGTTGATGTTAAAATAAAATGGCCAAATGATCTATATTTAAATGGCCTCAAGGTTGGAGGTATTTTATGCACGTCAACATACAAGTTGAATACGTTCAATGTGTCTGCCGGTAAGTGGTCCAGTCCTTGGTCCTGATTAGCAAATCTAGACTGCAGGGTTTCAGTTTGAAGTATTAGATGAATGTACAATATCCACCACACATGCACTATATGTATTCAAATGATAAATAATAATTTGATCATGATAAGATACATAATATACTTCTGTTCTTCCAGGTATCGGGTTGAATATCGATAATGAGAAACCAACCACATGCTTGAATGCAGTACTTAGAGAATTGTCTGCTACAACATACCAGTTTAAAAGAGAAGAGATTCTTGCTGCCTTCTTTAACAAGTTTGAGAATTTTTATGATCTTTTTATCAGTCGAGGTAATCATATGTCAATTCACCATCAACGTCTTTCCAGTTATCAATAATACCATTTTCTAACTTTTGAGCTTTTTTTTATACCTAATTTTATAGTTTCACCTCAACTATGCCGATGCCTTAATATCTTCATTATTATCAAGTTCCTAGTCCAGCAAAATCCTTTAAAATACTTAAATTGTGTTTAAGCTCTCTCAATTGTGTTTGCTGATTCATTTTTTTTTCTTTTCTCTTCTGAACTTGATGTTTTTCCGATAAATGCATTTGGAAATATAAATGGTGGGCGGAGCTATTTCTTACTACAAAATTATTTCATAGGCCTTTTTTTCCAGAGTTTCACTTTAAGCAATAAGTTTCTAATTTGATGAGCAAGACAATAGTGTATCATTAATGCACGTTTTCTTAATGTCATGCAGGATTCCAATCTCTGGAGGAGCTATACTATAAGACATGGCTACACAGGTAACAGGCTGACATGTTTATGTTGATTCTCCTATGTGCATTTTTGTGGTTTATTCTTGTTTGACATCAAAAACCTAACACATCTAATGAAATGTAAAACTAAATGATTTTGTAAGTACATCTCCCAATACGCATAACTGTTCGACTCAACATACAGGAGCCATATCAAAACCTCTTGTGAAGTGATGTTCTGGAGCCAGACCCTTTTTCTCTCTTTTTTTATTATTATTATGATTTTAGTCCTTCTGTTAGTATAGTCTGACACTACCAGCATTTTTTGAGATATGTGACGTGTAAAAATGGGCATGGGGCCATTTTTACCCAATTAGAGAATAACCATATGCTTTAGTATTGATAAGGCCTTTAGTTTTCTTCATATCTCTCTGTTGATGTAACCCCTTAATCAGAGAAGTTGAACGCAATCAGAAACTTGTTTTTCATTCTTTTAATTTATCTTTGCACAAACTCATATTAATCTGAATAACTCTGCTTGAGAACATAGGTCTGTTTTTGAAGTCAAGTTTGTTTCCATATATGCAGTGGGCAGAGGGTTATTGTGCAGGAAAATAATGATGACCAAGTGGTGGAGAACGTGGTCACCGTTCAGGTGTGAGTGTGACAAAGTAGATAATTGCTAGATGAGTTACTGACTCTGTTGATGATATTTTGCTTACATTTCTCATGGAAAAATAATAACAATTGCACTATTCTTAAGACAAAAATTTTGTGTCTGAAATTTAGGTTTGTATTTGCAAATCTGCCCATTTCTTTTTATATACTGTTGTAGAAGCTGTTGGTAAAAATGTGTGAAAACCAGTGATGTGAAGGAAGGGACAAATATCTTAAACCTAATAAATTAGGGAAATCTATGGAGACAGCTGTTGGCTTACCTTTTTTACAAGGATAAACCTGAATTCACTAATACCCATCGTGATTGCCTTTCGTACCACCTATGTCATTGTGCTTAGTTTACATATTACAACTCTGCTTTGACCATTCCTGTATATGCATTTCTCTGTAACTTTATCATGAAATTCTTAAATGTTTGCAATAGAAAATTCTAGGACATATAATATGGGTGCTAGAAGAGTAGTTGGTTTGGAGACCTTATCATCTAGACCATATATTGTAATTACGTTTTTCAGCATTTAAATTTTTTATTTGTGCAGGGTTTGACGTCAGCGGGATATTTGTTAGCTATTGGAGATGACAATCAGATGTGTGAACTCCATCCTGATGGCAATAGGTGAAGTTGCTCAACATGTTTCAATATCTACCCTATGAGAACATCAATTATCTCATCTATTTTTATTCTACTTTCTTCCGTTCACCCCATGTCGAGTAAGACTTCTTGAGTCTTCTCTAGTGATCATCTCCTTTTACCTTATTTAAAAAAAAAATTGGTTTGTTAACGGAAAGCAAAAGCCCTCTGTGTGTCTTAGATGCATACATACCATTCAAGGACTAGTCCAGAATTATAGAATTCGTATATTTTGACTTTGTTAGGTAGTGTTATCATCAAGTGAACAGGAAAAACTTGGTCACATTTATACTTTTCTCTGTGAAAGAACATGGATTCATCTCTCTCACTGAGTCCTTGTTCAATTTTCTATTGAATATTTAGTGAGTAGTCATATTTATTTCTGAGGTATCATAAGACTAGATTTCAGGTTCAAGATGAGTTAACTTTTGATAGTTAGTGTTGAAATTTTCAAAATATAGTTATTGGAAGGGTTGTGTAATCATGATATTATATCTTAACGTAGTTTTTTTATATTCTATTACCAGTTGAATAGTCTTCTGCTGGTCCCAGTTTTGCATTATATAAGCTTTTTGTTTGAAGTCAGTTGTCCTTGACGTCAATTTAGTTATACTTTAAACCTTCCATGGTGAAGAAATGAAAATTCCTCGTTACAGCAAACATGGGCATAGTGTTTCTCACTCGTGACCATGGCCCAAATGATAGCTTGGGATCAGTCCATTATGAAATGTTGTTTCTCCAGGCATAGGTGTTGTAATATTTCTGCCCATTTCTGCTGTATTATCCATGTCTGTCAGAGTACAGTTACTATGGAAACTCTAACAGGCAGCTGCCATCACTTTTGTGACCTCTTGATCATTGCCTTCTCCTGTTCTAAATCCAGATCTACTTTCTTAGACAGGACTGGTAGGGCATCATTAAGTTGTGATCATTTGTTGATAGTCTCAAAACCAATAGCTGTATATATATGTACCTTTGTTTTTTTTGTCCAAACAAAAAAAGTTCTGTGGTGGAGCCAGAGGATCACTGAGAATCTCCAAGAAACCTTTTAGCCTTTTTTTTCTGTTCGATTTTCCATTTTTCTAAGTATTGCTTCTGTTGTTACATCCGCTGCATGCCTGTATACGATGAGTCACAACATTTTGGCAAATCAACAAATTGTTAACATATGCATGTTAATAATCAGAGCATGTTTAGACATAAGCCTAATTATTCTTAACCTGAGTAACCATGATACATTGTTTCTCTTTGTTCATAGTTTTGACTTCTTCAAGGGATTAGTCAGACAAAAACTTCAGTAAAGAGGATTCATTGGCACCTTGCATCACTGGCTGGATCTCACTGCGTTGTGTGCACTGCTGGAGAATATCTCGTCTTTATATCTCTTCGGTTGTCCCTAAACTTCTGTCAATTTATTCGTTCTTTTTCCTTTCCTTTAGTTGCTGTTTCTGTATAGATCTCTGTCAAACTTAGATTTATATTTTCTTGCTTAGCACCTTCGGTACCTACGATTACAACCACTGAACTTTGTTTACTTGCAAATAAAGGCAAGGATTATGTCAAGTAATCAATCAGCTCTAGAGATGGCTATACTACCCTGCTTTGAAGTAGTCTGAATATGTATCATTTCTTTTCTCTTTTTCTTTAATTTTCCTCTTTAATGTGTGCACAAAGTCACAAACTATCAATGCCTTCTGGACCCAGTATAACCTCCTGTCAAAGTTTCATGTTCGCAAGGCTGTTATATGTGATGTAAATAGAACTTTTTAGTTGCTTCTTTCATTGGGAATAGTTGAATCATGTAGGATAAAGATTCTCTTTTGTAGAAGCCAACAATCTTTTAATGGTATGTCCTGTGGTTGTAGGGTACATTCTCTCCCTCTCACAATTAGAGTATTTGTGTAATAGTGACGCACAAGAAAAAAAAGAAATAAAGAAAGAAAGAAAAAAACCCCACATTCCTCATGCACATCCTTCTGTGATATACAAACAAACTGTCCAAAGTGACCTACATTTTCTGGACACCACCCCGTTGTTGGGGCCGTCCGTGTAGGACACGTTATGAGTGTCCCCAAAATTGGTTAGGCATCTTGTACAGGGTGCAAAAGGCCAAGTTAAATTAAAGATAGAATGCTTATTAGGTTCCAGTCCTTGGACATATTTGAAGGCTTTATATATGATGAGATGATGAGTCCAAGTTTAGGGTCTACCAATACAACCCGCATCAAGTTGCAGCCTTTTGTCTCTCTCAGATTTGTATTTGCCTGGGTGATAAAAGTTGGCATTCACACTTGGAATTTCCTTCTGAATTTCATGTTTTCTGTTGCTTAAAGGTGTACTGTGGTATATTAGAGAGCCTTTGTAGCTCCATGGTATAACAGTTTTGGTTACACAGGTACTTGCTCTCATCTTCATGATATGATTTTCACTTTCATTTTCTCTTGTTGGAATTAAATGTCCCTGCGAATCAAGTATTGAGTATCACAGAATTTATTCGTATATTAGTTTATATGAATTATTGTTCATCAGAGAGTGCAATGAGACTTCATATCCGTTTCGATCTGATTAGAAAGTCATTCAAAACTAACCAAGCAAATGGGAGTATGGTATGTGCAATGCTAAAAGATGAACAGATATGTTAAATCACCTAAATACCTTTTGTAGATAATAATTGCAGTCAATTTTCATAATGATTCAAACAGATCTCTAAGGACTTGCGCTACTGTTCTTGCATCTAGAGGAAAGCAACTTAAAAGTCTGTTTACTATATTTGAAGATCTGGTGGAATGAAAATGGTATCAGATGTGCTGTAAGCTATGACTTACTTTTGATATTCCTTCTAGGTTGGTATATAATTTATATGCTGTGGTGGAAAAAGAATGGCATCCAATAAATCGATCGCTCATATATGCCAATTGGGTCAAAACTTGGGGGATAAACAATGAAGTTTAACCCTAAAAGATGCACTACTAATAGAGAACAGATACTTACCTTGTGGTAGTGCAGATATTAGGTAGGAGTTTAGTCAAAGATCCATTTAGCCATGTGATGGCATTAAGGGAATTGCCAGCCTGGTGGACCTCTATCTTGAAAATCTCTATCGTCTAGGTATTTTTTTTCTTTTTTTTCAAAAATAACACATCGATTAAAATTAGACCGTTTTAGAGAAATTATAAAAGATACATTACATTATATTGTCATATATGTAGAACACGGCTTTGTATATGCATACGTCATCATCTGTTCTTTTTAAGTATAAATTTTTTCGTGGGGTTTTTCAATAGAATAATAGAATATATATATATATATATATATATATATATATATATATATATATATATATATCTAACATGGTAAGACTTAACTAAAAAAACTCAAGCATGTTAAGAAAAGTAGTGTATGCATTTTAGTGATCACAATCAACGGTAGCACATCGTAGGTGACTAATAATTAGACTTAACTATTGTCACCCATATAAGACTGTACTACATGTAGTCCAATGTGATAGCTCTTCTTAATAATGCAACCTGATAACAAAGCTAGAGATATAATTCTCAATCACGACAGGGATTTCAAGCCAAGGAGTATAGAACAGTTTTATATTTTTATAGTCAAGAAATTACAAAACACTGACAACACGTTTTATATTTTGTTAGTTAGCACAAACCATTTTGATGCATTGCACTAATAAAAAATAAAGAGGTTGTAAAATTGGCACCAACAAAACACTTCACTCTACTAGATAGAGAAATATCATCTGCTACGGTTGATTGTGGTAAAAGAGGTAGTTTGATTAAATTTTTAAACACAACGAAGAAAAATTATACTATCGATTTTTGTACCACCAAATTTTTTTAACCCAAAATCACCTACCACAAATTGTACATTTTAAAGCCAATTAATAAATTGCAAATGTCGTCAAGCTCTTGAAGATGGCCTTTTTCCATCTACAGTGTACAACACATCAAAACTCGGCCTCTACTAAATTAAATGACACTCTTAAGATTTTAATTGATGTTTTTCAAGGTCGCACTAGTTGTCTTTGGTGTATTTAAATCTTTACATAATATCTAGATCATCTCTCAACATTTCCAACCCGTATCTTTTCAGTATGTATGGCGGGAATCTAATTTTCAAGTGGATGTATTAACAAATTTGAGTCATTATATTTATGATATTTCTTCTTGGTTTCAGTCCTCCGCCTCCTCAATGCAGCCTATTTTCCAGTTTGATCTTCTTGGAAATGATTCTTCCCGAAGTTTTTCTTTGTATTTATGTTTGTTATTTTTATTTTTATTTGAAAAATAAAATATATAATATATATAACAATGACAACAACATATAGCATTTAGATTTTAAAATAAAAGGAAAAAAAAAAAAAAAAACGAAGAAGAAGAGGTACAGCTACCAAAGCACAATGCTCTCTGTTTGTCCTCCTCTGAGATACCGTGTGTTTCCGACAGGTCGTACAATTTACCCGGTGAAATTTACTCCCTCGCTGTTCACGAGGACAACCTCCACGTGTCACCTCATCACGCCTCAGAGCACTTTGACTGCTCTCTCGGTCAAACCAACTATGATTCTCTGCAAACCGTTACACGCTAATTATTACGCGCCAGTGTGTTGTCGTCGTTAGCTTTATCTCTTTCTCTTTACTGCGATCTATATTTGTCATCGACAGTCTGTGAATGTTTGTCCAGGCGACACGTGTCGCGTACCAACGGGGAAGGAAGAGAGGGCCGTTTGCAGAGAAGATAGCAGATCATTTATTACCAACACATGCACACTACAAAGACCTTAACAACACCGACCATGCAAATTTAGGGACTTTTTTGTTTTCTTTTTCGTTGATAATTGCCAATAGGGACTTTGACACCACTTCTTGATTAGCGAATTACATACACGAATTGTCTAATTGTGGTACTTTTACAACTTTATTTTAAAATTATAATAAAAAACAGCGCTATAATACAACTTTCATAAATACGTTATATTTTAATTACGTATTACGTACGTGATCAAACGATACTAAATCGATAGTTGTAAATTTATCAGACTAATATTTTTAACTGCGAGCTATGCAAGACTAACGAATGATGACTTTGGTCATGATGATGAGCGGGCACGAGGAACATGTTTTGTGCTCTGCATAAGTTGAGCACTTGAGCATACGAATCACGGTTGTGTTAGTTTGCAAGATATCATATACAAATATTGTAGGTCGGTGCAAGAAAGATCTTAGAGAAGATCGACTCGGTCTTTACCGGAAGTAATGTTACATGCATGCAAATAATGATTATTACAATATTAATAAACAAATCGCAGTTTAGCATGCTCGAATATCCGAAGGTACCCTATTCCAAATCCTTCTTCGTCATTGGCTGCTTAATCACCATTTTGTCTTCCTTTAGATATTATCCTATTTAGATATTATCAATCAGTGCATGCGCACTACTATACGGCACGTAATAGCTAATGGTAGGCTGCCAGCATAACCCAGCTCGTGTATATATATATATATATCCTTGACCTTAAACCCTAAAAAAAACCCCCCCAACTAATTAGAAACTTAGAAATTATTAGGTATTTTCGAGTCTTGAATACTCGTCTCCACCATTAATTTATATTGTAATAGTTGAATGTTTCAATCATACAAGCATATAGAAGTGAAATGGAAATACATATAAAAAATGATCAGGGCTGGTTACTTTGACCTATGGACTATAAACATGAGACATATCCAACTTATACTTTTATTCTCTTTGAAAAACCGAAGTCATTCTTCATGATCCAGAACATACGTATAGAAGGTTCCCTTTCGACTATTATAGTCAAGACAAATCCAACTTTAGGATGGCTTGCACTATGAAGACAAGTCCTGCATTATATAGATCTATAGATTAATGATTGATTGTTCGAGCTAATGATGGGAATCTTCTTTACTTTGGAGCTAAGTTGAATTTTCTTGGCTTTGCAATTCCTTATATGTTTTGTTGGGCTGCATGCCATTTACAATGTCATCAGAGAAGCTTGATCATGGGGAAACCAATACGAAGAATGTCTAATTAGGACTTAAGAAGTGTGTTGTTCGGTAAAAAAGTCTCAACAAAATTATTATTACATGACTAATTTACGTATATAAGTGTAAATATAATCGTAAAATGATATATAAAATGTCTATTAAAATACACAATAATTTAACTGTGAAACTCAAAAAAGGTAACAAATTAAAGTAGAAAGACCGAGCTAATAATACAATTATTCAATTGATTGTCACCAAAAAGAGATGACTAATTATACAAGAGGAAAAATGGATAATACAACGGTGCAAAACAAAATCACTATCTTTAGGAACAAAAATCCAAAGTCAAAGACGTGAAAGCCATTAAACATCTCCCCCTTCAAAACAAACCAAACACCCCCAACAACTCGTTCCCCGCCACGAGTCCTCTCCTCGCCACATCCACGTGTCACTATCCACACCCTGGCGGCCATCTCCACCACAACTACCCTGCACCCTCACCACACCCTAACAAAGGGGAACGGAAAGGCCCGGAAACTCATAACACGTACAGTGACGACTGATGGTATGACCAACCGCCTGGCGCCTTTTAAAGCTCGGCACCTTAAAAGTTCGCTCGTCACAAAAAAAAAAAAAAAGTCGCTCCTCTCATATTGACCTCTCCGCCACCGTCGTCGAAAATAAAAACCAAGATCGAGTACTTCCTCCTCGCTCTCTTTTAAATTTTAACCATAACCGTCTCCATTGATTCACGCTATTCTCGCTCCCATCCCTTTCTCAATTCGTCTCTCTCTCTCTCTGTTAATCAAAACTCCATCCAAATTTTCCGACACCATGACCGCAAACGTAACTGCCTCCGTCTCCATCGCCCTCCGCCGCCACGTCACCATCCTCCGATCGCCGCATTCATGTTAATTCCACCATATGCATCCCTTCTGCTGCATCTCCACTCTCTCCGACCACCACAGCCTCTCCTCCTCGCCGGACCTCCACATGACCTCATTCGGTAGATCCGATTCGCACGCCCGGTTCAGTCTCCACAAGGAGCTGAACAGCAACAATTCCAGCGTCGACTACGGCCGCCTCAGCCAGCGGACCACGGCGGCTGCCGCCGCCGCAGCCATCGCAGCGGCGGAGGCCGTGGCGAGGCCGCCGACTAGCGGGAGGGAGCAGCCGGTGGATGTGAAGATAAACGACATCGTAGGGAATGGCGTATCGGGAATACTGTATAAGTGGGTGAATTACGGTAAGGGTTGGCGGCCGCGGTGGTTCGTTTTGCAAGATGGAGTGCTTTCGTATTATAAGATTCACGGTCCTGATAGGATCGTTGTGACGCCAGAGACGGAGAAAGGCTCCAAGGTCATCGGCGAAACGTCGATTCGGAGACTTTCGCGGCATCGGAATCCAAGTCCTCAGAAGCTGCGCCGCAAGCCATTCGGCGAAGTTCATCTCAAGGTTTTCACTCCGTTTAGATTTTCGTATTAGTTTTTTGATTTTTTTGATTTTTGATTTTACAGTTTTTATTGTATATAAATGCCAGAAACGACTTCCATTTTTGCCGTTTTGATTCAGTTCCTAATCAAGAAGAGGTTTCTGTATCTGTTTAAAGGAAAAAACTGACTCATATATGCAGTTTTTGATTGATCGTAAATTGAATTGAGATTTTTGTGGTGATCTCGGTGTAATTGTGGCGAATTGGTTCACAGGTCTCCAGCATCCGAGAAAGCAAATCGGATGATAAGCGGTTTTCGATCTTCACCGGAACAAAGAGGCTGCATTTGAGGGCGGAATCGAGCGATGATCGGTGCGCTTGGGTGGAAGCATTGCAGGCCGTGAAAGACATGTTTCCACGTATGTCCAACAGTGAGTTGATGGCTCCAGTAGACAATGTTGCCGTGTCTACTGACAAGTTGAGGCAGCGCCTTGCCGAAGAAGGTGTCAGGGAGTCAGCCATTCAGGAAAGTGAACAGATAATGAAGACGGAGTTTGCTGCATTGCAGAACCAGCTCCTTCTGCTCAAGCAGAAACAGTGGCTCCTGATTGACACACTACGACAGTTAGAGGTATGGGAACATTATATCAATTGAATTTGGAGTTCTTTAGTTTTCCTACCATTTAGAAATTAGATTTTTTTTTTCTTGTCCTTTTTTAAAAACCCACCTGTAAATTACTAGGAGGCTGCTGATTTAGAGTATCAGCTTGTGGAGTAGAAGTTTGTTTTGATTTGTTTGTGTAGAGTGGGAGGTTGAGGCTCCTGTTTGTTCTTTCCTCAAAAATTTGTAATTCATTCAATATAAATATTCTTCTGGTTGTGATATGAGTGTTTGGTGTGCTGATTACTGGAGGTAGTTATATAGAATTGACTCAATTTACAAAAAAAAAAACAAAAAATCCATGCGAGGTCCATTAGACCAGAAGATTACGTTGGGTTACTCTACTATTACATAAAAAAGTAAAAACTCATCCAAATGACTGAATTTGTTGGCTAGTTAATCTTCAAAACTGCATGTCTGGGAATTGATATTTGTTTACAAATCTTTTGGAGACCTGCTTTTCTTCTCGAGGATGTCTCCCTGATATTTAATATCTATCAAGGACTTGGTGTAATTTTAGTAAAACAGAGAATTGTAGTATCCTTCCACAGTTACTGTAAGACTAGATTGGATGTAATTTAAGGCTAAATTGTGTATTATGTGTAGGTTCATAGAGCTTTCTTCTGTATTTTATTTTTCAAGTATCTGCGTGTTCTCAGTTCTGTAGTTTATAAGGCAAGTTGGACTTCTGTATATGTTATATCTTGTTGGATGTTTTTGCTATAGATACTTGGTATGAGACACTTTCTTTGACCTGCGTTTTGGGTGACTGAGGGTAGAATTCAGTTGTAGCCTCACACCCCTTTCTGAAAATAATAAAAATGTACTGCCTCCTGCCAAAATACTGAGGTAGATTGGTGGAACTCTATGACAGTAGTCTTACACCTTTTTTCTTTCAAGTAAAACTCTGGTGTTCGGAAGGGCATACTTTATATATTTAAGGGTATTCACACGGGTATTGACTGCTGCTGGGTGCTGACAGTGGTGAGATCAAGTTTTAGTTTACGGTTCTGGTGGACTGCTTGTTGATGTCTAATGTAGAAGATTTGCTTTTAGTGCTTTTACTTGACCGTGGAAGTACAGTAGGTGCATTTTTAGTTTTTTCCTTTCCTTTCATTTTCATGATTTTACATCAGTCTTTGGTCTATATTTTTGAATTAAATTCTTTGTGAACATTTTCGTTAACATATTAGCTGCTTTACATCAATTAATGTTCCGGAACAAGTGTAAAGGCTTTAAAACATCAATTTGTCTGAGGGTTACACCATTCTTCCCTACATTAAATTCCAGGAAAAGTAGCCCACTTTCCCACACCTGAGTTTCTACAATCTATGCTCTTATCAATGCACCCGCTTACTTGTGGCCTAAATGTTTTGTTACTCATTCAACTATTGATTAGGTTCCCCAGTGTTTTTTAAATGAGAAAAAGAATAATAACTATGGTACCTAGAAGGGAAAGAGAGATGGATACGTGGCATTTGAAGGGTGTGAAATAAGGGCACTAGTTAATTTGCCAGTGCCAATCATTTCACTGATGTATACATTCACATATTTTACGAAAATATTCACTATATGCATGGAAGTCATTTCCTTGAGAATTTATATTCTGGTGTAGGTTTTTTTTTTATATCCTCATCTTTCTAACAAAGTTGCTATTTATACTGCATTGTGTAGACAGAAAAGGTAGACTTGGAGAATACAGTGGTTGATGAGAGCCGACAGTTGAAAGATTCCGGGGCTTCCTCTAGATCAAGACAAGACAAATTTAGTGGCAAGTACTTTTTAGTGTTTAAACCTAAAGTATTAATTGTTACACACAACTGATTATTGTTGTCTGATGAGGATAGAGAAAGAACTAAATGTATTTAGGGTCGTGCTTTCTTGGGCTGATTTAGACCTGCATTGATTTTAACTTTTCAGAAGGAAGTGCAACTGAATCCGAGGATGATAATGAAAGACCTGATGCTGCAGAGGAAGAAACGGATGAGGAGGACAATGCTTTCTTTGATACGCGTGATTTTCTATCATCAAGTTCTTTTAAAAGTACTGGATCTGATTATCGGGCATCTTCCATTTCTTCAGATGATGATGGTCTATATGCCATTGAATCTGAAGATGGTATGGATCCATCACTCGGATCTCTTGGAGCTGACTATCCTGTTGTCAAGCGACGTAAGAAATTGCCTGACCCTGTGGAAAGAGAGAAGAGTGTTAGTCTTTGGTCGATGATTAAGGACAACATTGGGAAGGACCTCACAAAAATCTGTCTCCCTGTATACTTCAATGAGCCTCTATCTTCTTTACAAAAATGTTTTGAGGATTTAGAATATTCGTACCTTCTTGATCGAGCATATGAATGGGGCAAAAGGGTAAGAACATGATGTCATCTCTACTGCAATGCTATAAAGTTATTTTGAATAACTTCTTTGTTGGGAAAAAAAATTGAATTAGTACAGTGTTTTTTAAAACTTATTGTTGAATTTCCTCGAACAGGGTAATAGCCTTATGAGGATTCTTAATGTGGCTGCTTTTGCTGTATCTGGATATGCTTCAACTGAAGGAAGGATGTGCAAACCATTCAATCCATTATTAGGTGAAACATATGAAGCTGACTATCCAGATAAAGGCCTGCGGTTTTTCTCTGAGAAGGTGTGTGGTCTTTAATCCTCAACTTGCAATTCATGTTTTGTACAGGTTAACTGTTATGCATTGAATAATTGTTTATTGGTTGGACCAGCTTTATTCTGTCCTATCTGGGTTGGCAAGAATTATTTGTTCAATGTGAGTGGTGCATGTATCGATTTTGTCATTAAATGTGCATGCATTCTCGCTAAACTTAATCCTTTTTCAATAAAAAAAAAAGTTAATCTTGAATGTAACATTCCTATTTACTGAATGTTGAGCAGTGTATGCTGGATCTTTGAGGTGTTTGATATGTAATATGAAATAACGCCCTTACTTCCTGATTTCTTTACAAAAATTAACTTTGGAAAGATGAGCTCTGATTGTAACAGGGGATAATATACCTGAAAAGGTGTGTGGATTTGAAATAATACTGGGAAGATATCTAATAGCCAACGTTCGATAGTTATCTGGTAGAATTTCAGTATTTGGCTCACATTGAAGATTCTTATTCTTATATTGGGGTCTCAGGTTAGTCATCACCCCATGATTATTGCTTGCCATGCTGAGGGTAGAGGATGGAAATTCTATGGAGATAGCAATTTGAGGAGCAAATTCTGGGGCCGCTCAATCCAGCTTGATCCTGTTGGTGTTCTGACCTTGGAATTTGAAGATGGTGAAATTCTTCAATGGAGTAAAGTATGAACCTGAAAACTCAGCTAATGTTAAATTTTTGCTTGGTCCTTATTTCAACTTAAGTTCTTTTCTGACAGGTTACAACCTCCATTTACAACCTCATATTGGGAAAACTATATTGTGATCACTATGGTACGATGCGAATACAGGGAAAGCATGAATATCAATGTAGGCTGAAATTTAAGGAGCAGTCTATCATTGACCGAAATCCTCACCAGGTACAGTTTTTTCTTCTATCCTGATGACACTTGTTGTCACGTTGTTCTACACTAGTATCACTTGGATTATTTTTTTTTGGAATGTTTTAGAAAATTAAGGAATAAGAAATGTGGAAAGTAAGATGTATGATGTAGTGTCCATTTCATACTGGTGACATATTCTCTTATTAAAATAATAACATGAGTAATTAATATGTATATGTTTTGCCCCATTAGGTACAAGGTATAGTTCAAGATAAGCATGGGAAAACAGTGGCAACGTTGTTTGGAAAATGGGATGAGAGCATGCATTATGTGGATGGAGACTGTTCAGGGAAGGGAAAATTCGAGTCTTTATCTGATGCCCGCCTGCTCTGGAAGAGGAGCAAGCCACCCAAGTTCCCAACCAGATATAACTTGACACGCTTTGCTATTACAATGAATGAACTCCTGCCTGGATTGAAGGTGATTGTTTATTCCTCAGATTGACTGTGAAAAGTACTGCTTGTTACCTGGCTTACTTTACGTATTGTTTTATGTGGGAACTTTAGTAGACCTCTAAAATATCTGAACTGATAAACTCATTTGATTGTGTTAAAGTGGAATGAAGTTGATCTCTTTTGCTTTCTGGATGCACTGTTATCAGATCATGATTCTTCACGTTTAATCATGTGCAGGAGAAGTTGCCCCCAACAGATTCAAGGCTCAGACCAGATCAAAGGTATCTGGAAAATGGGGAATATGAAATGGCGAATTCCGAGAAGTTAAGGCTAGAGCAGAGGCAACGGCAGGTAATATTACATTTTGGAATATATTTTATCAACCTATGTATGTGTTTCCGTTTTCATCGTATCCATACGTTTTGAGCTCTCTATATCAGCATCTGCTTGTAGTGTATTGCCAACTTTCTTTTTGAACTATTTCATCTCTTCTGATATGCAGACACTGTTCTTAGTGTGTATTTGTGTAACATAGACAGTTGGTGATAGTTATGAAAAACCGTTTTACATGTATCAAAATAATTAATTTCGGGTTCAACTCCCTAGCATTTCCAATCTTTCACACCGGTAGGAATAACAAGGCTCACTCTCAAAGAATCACAATAAAATAAACTAGTGTGGATCAGTTCGATTTTTTCGAGTGATGATATTTAACCAGAAACACATGTATCAATAAGAATCTAAATGGAATTCAGGATTACAAAATTTGACAAAACTACGAAATAGGATGGACCTTGCACTAGTGCTAGGCAACCAATTAGGTATTACGTAGTAGGTTTAGCTCTGGTATTATTAATTGAGTATGTTAAACTTATTGACTGCCATATAATTGTGCTAAGCTGTATATTGTTTGGGATTCAGGCTCGAAAGATGCAAGAAAGTGGTTGGAAACCGCAGTGGTTTGCAAAAGATAAAGCCAGCGACACTTACCGGTATACTGGCGGATATTGGGAGGCAAGAGAACAAGGGAAGTGGGATGCATGTCCCGATATTTTTGGCCAAGTTCCTTCTGAACAAGTTGACTAATAATAGTTAGTTCATTGCTGTCTCTAGTTTTACCAATTCTTTTTCCATTTTTTCCCTTGTGGGGTGGCGAATACTGCTCCGATTCAAAGCAGTTCAGCGCCTCCCATGATTTGCATATAAGTAAATTGATTGAAAGGTCTTGGGCAGGTAATAAAATCAATTCTTTTCCTCCATCCTGGTGGTCCATCTTGTATATCTGATGATGTTAGTTTGGTTTCTTTCTCATCATTGGAGCAAATCGAAAATCTAACTGCAAATTTACATCATTTACTGATTTAGAGGACCTATGTCTCATAGCTTATGCGTGTTGATCAGAATTGCCATTTTCGGTATCAATTATTTTGCCTTCAATGTAAAAAAATATCTTGGTTGATTGGGGCTAAACTCGCAGCACTTCTGTCTGTATATGTAATTTGGACGCCTGTCTTACTGTGAGTTTGGGCCCTGATATCTTGTATCTAATTACCAATTCTTCCAAAAGTGTGATAAGATATCCTACTCGCTCTAAACTAATTAATTCTTCATCATTATTTGAGATTTCCCGCAACAATTTTGGGATACGAGTGTCGAAAAGATGATGCGACCAAGCTGGTCCTTTTTTAAGGAAACTACCACCGCTACTGGGACTAATACTGGAAGATCCCAATAAATTTGATAAAAATTTTGTGTCAAGAATCAATATATCTTCCAAAAATAAGATTTGGTGGTCCGGATCAATAGCTGCATAATAACTCAGATTCACAGCTAACCATGCACAGAGTGGGAGTATTAATATCCCCTATCTCTGTGCTTATTATTCTGGATTTGCTGGAACTGTAGGATTTTTAAGAAAATATGAGGAGTAATGATAACGAAAGATCCGGTGACGTTTCTGTCGATCCTGCTGACAAGTAAATGTAAAGATGGAAGTAACCGTGGTAGCATAGCAGCAAAAGGTAAAAGCAATGTAGAGAGACATAGTAATGGCAGAGATAGCAGATCATGTTCATATGAGTAGACAGCTGGGTGATTCATTTGATTTTGTCTAACTAATACACTCTATGGTCCCTTTAAATTGTATTCTTCAATTCCTGAACCTACTAGGAAGTTGCTTCACTGATCGATCTGGAGGTGTGTTTTGAATACGAGTTTGATTAGAAGAAGTATGCAATCTCTTAAGCAAAAAGCCACATTATGGTCCCTATACATTAGGTTAGACCAGAGTATCCTCCACCCACTATGAGAGCACTCAGGAGTGGAGACTAATCCCTCGAATCGTAGAGGGGTTAAGGTTAAAACTCTCCCAATGTGATTCGTTACCATAGAGGAAGGAATCGAATCAGAGACCTCCTTGATACTAGAAGTATTTCTGTACATACCGGGGTATGACCATGCTTTAATAAAGAGCTAGAGCAGCTTAAGTAATTTAGAAGTAAGCTAATTAGCGTCAGTGACCTTGCTTGTGAGACGTGCATGCCTCGCTTTTCTATCATTGCAGAAGTAGCCGTAGTATGAAGATGAATAGATACACAGATGACACGTCCTGTCCTGTCAACTCCCAACCAGCATTCCAACAGTATAACTTGGCCGTCCAATCAATCCTAACCCTTGAATATCGTTTAGGCATGCAGCTTAGGGACCCCTTCCCTCAATCTGAATCAACCCACCTGTCACCAGCAGCCACCCCAAATAAACCAAAAAAAACCAACCCAAATCCCATATGGACTGCTCGTGAAGCTGATGCTGATCATAGTCTTGTTCATTTTTTTTTCTTCTTGAGATTTTGTTTGGTGGTGAGGCAAGCCAAGTGAGGAGGGCAGAGGGAGACGTATGAGATTGGTAACTGGAAAAAACGACCCCTGGATGGATCCGATCGGCGAGAAGGGTTTCATAGTTTTCAAGCAGAATCTTAGGGTGCAGGCAGTTGCAGGTTGATGAGGCAAACGAGGCTGCTGTTTTGTTTGTCAAGTCTTGTCGTGATTATATATATTTTTATCATCGCCAATAGCTCTTATTTTTTATCTTCAAGATGTGTTACATTCTGTTGTTTGAGCTGATCGAGCTGAGCTGCTTTCATTTTCTTGGAAGTTGTGATTGTGATCAAGCAGTGCTGAACTGAAAAGGCTTTCGATTCACTCTCCGGCTTGGGTTTCAGGCTTGATCGATTACCAGCAAGACTTATCTTTAAAAAAATCTTAATCTAGTCTCAGTATCGTACAAAGAAGCTAATCTCGTTTAATCTTTTATAGTATTTATGAAAAAAAAAATCTCTTTAAAATGAAAACAAAATCTTATCTTTAGCAAAATCATAGAGAGCTGATGCAGGTGGAGCATCTGCTGCATTATTTGACTAAAAATATATTTTCGCAATCAAAACTTCTGAATTTCATATCTTCATATATACAATCACACCAAATTTAACTCTCTAAATCAGTTGGGAGAATCTTACACATTTTTGCCAACTATTGCCAGTAAACGAAAGGACTTTAATTTTTCACTTCTCTCATTTTGATTCTTGACCATTTTAAGATTTGAGTTAACTTTTTGGATTAGGGGGTAACATTAGCCAGACGTACATTTACCAAAAATATAAATCAAAACAAAACCCTATCTAGAATGCATGCCCTCAAACAATAAACTTCTTTTTTTTTAAACCCCACAAGGCGTACCACTCAAGTAAATAGAGAGATGATGTTTGGGATAATTGAGCAATACAGCTCTATACCACTGCATGAGATAGATACATTTACCCTATTTAGAAACACATAATTATAAAGGAGATAGTTGACATGTAAGAGTGACACGGTAATAGTGGCTTTCTACTAAGCAATGAGTTGTCTCCCAGAATTTCTTACCCGAAGTTGATTTGTGGTTGCCAGACAAAAGTTTCCAACTGAGGAAATGAGAAGCTAGTTGGTTAACTTGGTTGGGCACTTCTTTCACTTTGGGACCAAAACGACAAGCAAATTTCTTGGTTGCTCTTGCCTGTACAGAGTTACTAGTACTCGATCACTATTGTCTATGAAGTCAAGATGGAATTCGAATTTAATTTCCAGCTAGGAAATTTGGAATTAATCGAGTTTGCGTATTAGCTGGTATATATTCTCCTTATACAGCTGAGTTTAAAGTCTGAATGACTTTGGTCCAAGATGTTAGTTTTACCCGTTAGCTGGTATCATCATCAGCATTGTGTTGATTTCCTTGAATGAGAAGAATGAGCTTCATTCTTTAGCTCATGAGCCAAGAAACCTCTAAGGGCGTTAGTTAGATTTGTTGCCAACAGATCTGATTATGTGTCTCTTTTGATCGGGCACTTGGTATTTCATATCGATCTGTGCTTGATTTGTATCGCATTCGGTTTTCAGGTTCATTTCTATGTATGCAGAGATACTTAAAACTCTTGAGCTAAGTTGTTTTGGACGTGTGATAAATAAAACCTAGCTAGGCCAGTCACTACAATGTTAAAGAGAATTGGGGAGAAAACAAACGTTATCCAAGACATCAAGCATCTATATATCTGTTTTTTTCGTCCATCAAATCATGCAGAAGACATTTAATTGTTGATAAATTAGCAAAAATATGATGGAATGGTCATATTAGAAAATCCTACAATGTCTTAAACTTAATATTAGTGTATTGTTGCTTCAGTTTTTTTTATTGTCTCAGTTATTGAATCAATAATAGTATGATACGTGGTGCCTTTCTTCATATATAGATAAATGCTAGTCTGAGTTGTTATATTATTCCTATGAAAAGTGTATATGTATGTACGTTTAGACATGTATGGTGACCTGCAATATATACATATATATATATATATATAAAATCTATATTGTATATATTGCTAGAGAACATTTTGGTTGTGGCAGGCAGGTCTCACATAATATTCTTAAATTGAGCTTTCAGTGGTCCAATTCCAATATATGATCATATCATCTGTTGGTGTTTTTCTCAGACAGAGAGAAGATGCATCATGCATGTATATATCAAACAAGTCCTTGAGCTCGATCTTTCAATATTTGGTTACCACTCAAATGCATACCTCTCTCTCTCTCTCTCTCTCTCTCTCTCTCTCTCTCTCTCTCTCTCTCTTCTACGTCACAATATTATCTCCTCCAAGATTCTTGCAGGTTAATTTAGGGTTTCTCACAGCAGATAGATATATCACAGCTCAACTCGATCGAGGTCTGGTGTTTCCTACTCCTTTTAATCTCATTGTATATGAGATTGACTTACATACACTAAGGATTTTCATTGCTGGTGAAATACATATCTATATTCTTTAATATTTGAAAGATAAACAACTTAATGGAATACACAATGAAAACCAAAACTTGAAGCAATGTAGATATATTTAATTAAATAAGATCACACAGATATATAAGACTGGGATACTTGGATTAATACTACTGCATTATTGGGTTGCTGCATATATATATACAAATCTTGACTGGTGATCGATGAGAGGAGAGAATGATTTAATTAGTACGTTGATCTATATTATTGTTCATATAATTGGTGATCACTTAATGATATTGGTAGGCAACATGTTTCAATTAATTAACTGGAAGAAGCAATCAAAATCTTCAAAGTGTCTTCTTGTAGTTCAGAGCTTAATTTTATAGAGTAGATCATGCCAAATCACTTACTAAATCAAGTTTTTTAATATGCATGGGATTAAAAAACAATACAGCTTAATAGTTAAATTATCTACAGAGTCGTCGGGGAAAAATTAGATATACCAATTTCAATAGTCATTGTTCGTGGCGGATTTAGCACCCGGCGAACAGTCAGCACTTGGGGGTGGAGGATGCGTGCTCCTCGCGTGTCTTCTGTGTGCTTTAGGCGTGCCAGCACCTTTGGAGTGGTGCGACTCGATTGTGGACGACCCCTGGTGCGTCCTATCGTCTGCTCTCAATAGACTCTGACTTCTTGATCAAGCGACTGTTACGCGGGCGCTAACTAAGCCGGCGTACAGGACTCGAACAAGACCTGAATAGAACTCTCTAACAGGATTTTCTTCCCAACCCCTTAGAGGATTGAGGATCTTACTTTGATCCGGAGAAGCAAAGCAGAGCTAAACCAAGATCACGGGTGTGTCACCTGAGTGACGACTCGATTGCTACCGGAGTAGCGGACTGACTCGATAGGCTCAGCAACCGCTCGACACGAATGCGAGATGGGATCAATCGCAGGTGGAGGCAAATTGCGTGAGTTGCTCCGGAGAGGCTTTGGCAAGTTAGCGGTGCGCTAGAACTTGTGGTTGTTTGTGTTTGGTTGAGAACCATTCTCCAGTTGTAAAAGAGTTATATTTATATGGTTCCCGAAACCCTAATGCATGAAGATCCAGCCTGGCGGACTCCGAGTTTCACTAGGATTGTCTTTCCTTATTCTGTCTCCAATCAAATCGGCTAAGAATACAATGAGATCAGACCTCTTCTTGATTTAGGGAACTCACTCCTTATCGAATATTGTCAGGATCATCATTCATTAAAGCCGAGATAAGCCAAATCGAGTCCATGGCGAATCAATCACTGATCCGGCAAAGATATCCTTTCAAACGGATTGCTACCCGAAACAATCCCTAGTTATCCCAATCAGTATTTACACCTTATTTTTATTAAGGAAATTCGTATATTGTGTAATTGGATTACTACAAAATAACCCCTATCTGATTAGGTAATAAATCAATATTCTCCCTCCAAGTAATCTTTCCTAAATGAATCGGGAGAACATTAATGCTGGGTTCGGTTTCCACATAAACCCTTCTGGGCTTCGGGATAAAAGCCCAATTGAAATAAATTCCAATTGCGGCCCAAACATTGCCCCCAGTCTCCGATATTAAGAGTTTCATCGAAATAGAAGAGAGACTGAGCCCCAAACGCCGGCCCATCCGCAGTATTTAAATATTCGGACTGTTGCACCGTTTCCTCTCCAATCACGACTTCCCAATTCGAAACGGTATCACTATTCACTTAAACTCTTGATTGCTGCAAAACCCAGCGCTTCACAACTCGAGAACCCCTTTCGGATTCCTATAAATCAAGTTGAGACCTTTGGTTTCTCCTTCAGACCATTCTTCTTCCTCTTCTTTAGCCCGAATTCAGAAGAAACCCAAATTTGAACCTACTGGCCTCCTCAAAGAACTTCGTTATCCGCTACTCCGTAGCGAATCAAGCCAAGACTCAACTCCTTCCTCTTATCAACTGCTCCGGGGCTGATGACCGGACCTGTCTTAGCCTTCCCCAAGAGGAACGTGCCACATTAGGTCCCTATGTGGTGGGTTATAATGCTGATGATAACGATGGAGCACATCAGATACTCGACGGCTCGGCACGCCCGCTACCGGCGCTTTTCCGCTCTGAAGACCCAGCGGAATGCCCAAATTTTCAAACCAACCACCACCAAGCCGCCGTAAACCATTCCGCCTGGCCTCTGGTCAAGCCCTATATGAAAGCCTGGTATGCAGCACGGCTCCCTCTCGACAGAGAAATCTGGAAGAAGGCTGGGGTCGCTGATGTGATCAAACTTTGCTTCAGCCTCAGCCCAAAAAGAGGCAACAGGTGCGCCGTCGTTCCGTTGATCAGCCTCTGGAATCCCACAGTCAACGCCTTTGAGTTCAAATTCGGTCATGCCTCCGTGACGTTGCTAGACCTCTATGCCGGCTTCGGGTTCCCAATCGGCCCCCAAACCTTTGATGAGAGCTACTACCCCGAAAGGACAGTCCCCCGGAGCACTATTAATACGGTCGAGGTCGGTGGGTTCGAGAAGTGGAAAGATGATACCTCCCAGCTGGATAATGCGCTTAGCGGAATAGCCTTTCTGTCTTTCTGGCTCAACAAGTTTGTGTTCTGCTCCAACACCAACAAGATGACCAAGCTTTACCACCGTATGGCGGAGGTAATTTATGCCGGCCAAGAAATTGGCCTCGCCCAATACGTTCTAGCACACCTTTACCGCTGTCTGCACCAGATATCCGCCGTGCCAATGGATTATGCTCAATCTGGTCCACTCTGGATCCTAGATATTTGGTGCCAAATGCACTTTCTCCAACTCACTCCAGCCATGAAGGGGGACCCTAAGCCTGATCAAGTTGTGGGGTAAGAATATGTCGGCTGCGCCCCCAGTCCTGACCTCAGCTACGCTGTCTGCCTCGACATCTTCTTCAACACAACCGCCAGTGAATTTTTGCGGAGGCACAGCGGCTAATCCATTTGAGATATCCACGCGGACTATTCCGGGGGTTCCTTCCCTCCAGCGAACAAGGCACTAAAGGTCGAAGGATCTTCATTCACTGCACCTCCATGGCGGACTTGCCATTCCTCTGTAGTGACAAGAAATATCCTAGCCACGAGGTCTACGCGCCTCACTTCTTTTCCCGGCAGTTCGGCCTTACTCAAATCCTGCCATACCCACCACTGAAAAGTGTGAACCTTTTTTCGGCGTGGCGGAATAGCAAAAATTTTCCACCAGCGTCCGGTGCTAGCGATAGACCACGCCTGGAGCTTCTTGATTTGCGAAACTGGGAAAACTACCCATACCTGAAGGCCTCTATGGATGCTACTGGCTCATATCAGATATGGTGGGCACGCCTGCGAGGCCCGCTCTTTAAACAGCCATCCGTCTTCTACTTCCGGAGGTTCTTTCGGAATCAGGGCGGGCACCTTACCCCAGCTGATCGAGAGGTGCTAAAGGGCGATCCGCTGTATGTTGACCTGCCCCCAAGAAAGGTAATACGCCCTGCTCCCTACTACTGTTTTGGTTTGCCATAAAACCTCGCGTAACTCTTAATTGTTTAATGAAACAGGCATCCGGACAAACCCCGACGGATAGAGGAAAACGAAAAGCAGTATGTGGGTCTCATCCGCCCCCGAAGAAAAGTAGAACTATCGTTGAGGCGGATGAAGAATCTGATGAGGAGGAGAACGCACCTGTAAGTGAATTCAACATCTCCCTAGCTTCCTCGCGTCTTTAGATATCAGTTCAATAAATACCTACGTGACGTAGATATCCCAACTCTATCCCTCTTTGCAGATACTTCGAAGGAGGCGCTCCTCGTCTGCTGCAGCCGCCAGCCGAGGTCCCATGGTGATCGAAATTTCCTCTGGTGAGTCCTCTGACCCCTCTGAAGAATCTACAAGTTCTTCCAATTTCGATGAGGATTATCCGGACCTCTATCAAAATCTTCACGAGATTTGCGGCGATAGTTTTCCTCAATCCATCCCTCTGCGCTATCTTGATGCAGGTACTTCTTCCAGTCTAGCGCTAGCAGTTGGTCAGTGACCTATTACGCCAACCCTGACACTCTCTGCCATTACAGAAACCAGACCGGAGGCGGGGGAAAACCCTGATGACATTGTGGCAGAGACCCCAGCGGATGAGCCTCTACTATTGACAACGGGTGCGCCCGGTAGCTCTTCAACTCCAAATCCGCTGGCCTCAAGCTCAACTCATGAAGTGGAGCAAGAAGAAGAAGAAGAAGCAAACCCATGCGCCGAGCAGCCAGCAGCTGATGAGCCATCCTCCCCTGAACCTGATCTCTCACTAGCAGAAGAGGAAACAATTGCTGGGGTGGAATCCCTGGCAGATATTGCCCCCCGGGTTGAACAACTTCCAACCCCTGCGGATGACCAAACTGACTTTGATCAGCAAGGGCAACCAGGGCAACCAGGATCTCCTCTGGTCAAACCCGAAGAAATCCCTTTGCCAGAAATCGTTGAGGTATGATATATCTATCGGCCTGCCATGCCATTTCCCTTGGTTAGAACTGCTCCTAACCCTCCCTTTTTTATAAACAGGTGGACGATGATATTATGGCAACTGACAATACCAACCCATTGGCAGCGGACCTTGGCCCTGTGGAATCAACTGAAGCACTGATCCCCTTGCCACGGAATCAATCCCCTACGAGATTGATTGTTGCTTCCCCATCTACTCAGCCGTCCGCGACCCCTGGCGGATCTGGTTCTGAAATCCAGGGCCAAGCTGACCCTTCCTCCATCCTGGCTGAAGACCTCTTCCTTCCCCCTCACAGCCCTGAAGAGGAACCTGCAGAGGTACAGAAGGCATGGAAATTCCTAGAGTGCTTGGGAGAAAAGGATCCTGCAGATGCTCAGGTGGCGGATGACCTCTTCTCTGCCCTTGAAGTTCTTAAGAGTCAGTTCCAGCAGCTGCCTCCCGAGCACCAGCCCGAGGCCAATTCCTGCCTTCTTCGCCTCCCAGCAGAACTAAAAAGCCTGCAGGAGCGCTTATCTGCGCCATCCCTTCCGCATGCCAAGCTCCAGGAAGCGGATGCAGCCCTTGCCCAAGCTGCTCGTGCCTACAGAGACCTGTCTGCCGCGGCCAATGATGATCCAGAGGCGGCTGAAATAGCCATGCTTGAACAAAGAATCTCCCTCCTCCGTCAGAAACAAGCACAGCGCGCAGGCCAAATAAACCAACAGAAGCTTTTGGCGATAAAATTACAAGAGGAAAGGCAACAAGCGAAGAAAGCAGCAGCGGAACTGGACCGTTGGACCAGCAAGACCAAGGCCACAATCAAAAGACTAGGCCTGCACCTGTATGAATTTAGGCCTAACCCTTAAAGGAATCTGGCTTGATGTATGTATATGTACTTTATTTGTTCAATTGGCCATTTGAGCCCATTAAACCAAGCCCAATTTGGTTTGATTCAAAAATCAAACCCTGCGCAACTGCCTCGTCATTACTGTCAGAATTGTAGAACCGTTTTCCCAAAAATTTGAAATTCAAAAGCCAAAACGTTTCCAACACCCAACTGCCTAATAACTGCGCCGCTCCAGCTCAGCCCTTAGATTGCCCCCCAACGAGACTATAAAAGAAGCACCCCTTTGCTGAAACTGAGAACCCCCAAGTTGCCTTAAAATGTTGTTCTTTATTTCATTCCTTAGGTTCTCCTATCAGCCGCTATGGCTTCCTCAATCCTTTCCACCAGATCTAGTTCGGATGTTCTCTTGAACACCCCGAATCATAACACCCCATGTTAAACAAATCCCGAACCATAACATCCCATGTTATGTCCCGGACGGATGTGATCACAGATTGGTAGCTGCCGATTCGGCACCTCTCTGCTCGCGTCGGCCGGAGGCCTAACACGGATGCAGATTCAGATACCCTCCTCACGCCTCATGCTACCATCAGTCTTCACCTCAATCGAGGCCATGCCGGCGTGAGGATGGTCAAGCCTCGGTAGACCTGCCATCTCCTTCGTTATAAAGGGAATTCTATCTCCGTGATCTTCTTCCGGACCTGAGATATGCATTTCCTCTGCGGAGATAGGTGGCGCTTGTCTAATGGGCTCCTGGAACTTCAAAGGATTCAAGGCAGCGAGGCCCTATCCGCCACTCTGCTCTGAAACCAATACTAACTCTACCAACCAATCCTCAAGCTCCAATCGCTCGGCGGAATTCCAGATTGAAAGGCTGGCGGACATGCCCTAGACATCAAGATGGTATCAGAGATAGTTGGTGGATATACCTTATTATTTAGATTCTGCCTTTGTAATAGCCACGGCCGCAAAGCCCCTTTACTTTGTAAATAAAATAAAATTTTGGAAACAAAACTTGCATCGAAAGCCCTATTATCAAAGGCGAAAATTAGGGCACACCCCAAGCGGATGTTCTTGAAAATTCTAATTCAAAGGGCAACAGGGCTTAACCCTAAAGAGAGTTCAGAAAATTTTCAAAAATTTCAAAAATCCGCCATAAAAGATAAGCGCGGATATTGCCCTTATGTTGCCCCCCTAGTTTACTGGGCTGCGCGGACGTATAAAGACAGAGCGAAGCCGAATAAACTAGATAACAAAAATAATTGGCTTCCCCTAGAATGGGTCGTGATTGAATAAACAGGTAGAAGCCCATCCGCCAAGAAGCGAATCTGGCCCACTAGAAACAGAAAATAGGCCTAGCCTCAGGCGGCCCCATCGGATGCGTGGGAAAAGTAAACTGTTATTAATGTAGGATATGACAGTCACCAAACGGACGGAAACCCGAGAAGTCGTCAGTCAAACCCATTTATCACGCTCCGGTTCCCAACTGATCGGGCGACCGAAACAGATCCCCCATAAATATTGGCGAACCACACCATTAAAGACCAGGCCACCCCCAACCGTTGGATCCCCCCGAAAAGCAGTATAAAAGGAACCCCTGGTTGCAGCGAAAACCTCATCTGATTGGCCAACTTAGAGCAAATATGACACCCATAGTATTGTTTGCAAATGGCTCAACCCTCTGGTTACCACAAGCCTTTCCACCAGATCTGCTGAAATTCCGGTTAAACAACCCAGTAACCTCAGTCACCCAGCGTTAAACAAACCCTAACCCCGGTCACCAAGCGTTATGCGCCCTGTACCTGTGCTTCGAGGTGTTTAGCCAACACCCGGCCAGTCTTGGCTGTTCCCCATGCCGAGTAACGCTAGTGATCCGGTTAGGTGCCATCATCAACGGAGGAAGAGGTCCCGCTCCTTCATTGACACGTTCATTCACCTACCTCTCAGCCAACTCAACTTCTCTTTCCTTCAGCTGAACTTGGTGAAAAGTGTCCGCCCGTTGGTGATGGTTGAAATATAGCGGTGGAAAACCGTCGCTTGGAGTCTCCCCTAGCAGGTCTAGAATAGGCGCGAGAAATCCGTCAGCCTCAAGACTTAGAGAACTGTAGACATGGTGTCAGAGCTAGTTAGTAGCTCGTTTTGTTTCCTTTTCCCTGTAATGCCCTTGGCCGCAAAGCCTTGTTATAAATAAAGCAAGTTTCAGTTTCAATACATATAACCGCTGATTCGCAAAGATGGAATTGTATTGCTGATAAAAAGTGCAAGAACATAAACACCCCAAACGGATGTCGAAGTAAAATAGGGAAAAGCACAAAACCCTAACAGTTTGGCAATGAAAGACTAGAAAAACCCAAAATTCGGCAGAAACACCCCTAGCGGATGTGCCGCTTTAACTTGTTGCCCCCCGAGCGTGCTGGACTAAGAAGAATTCTGACCCGAATCCTCATCCGCCGGGGGAACTTCAAACTCCCAGACACTTGGAAAATACTTCTTAAGATATCGCCCATTGATGGGGTTTCTGTGTACTTCCCCATCCAAGTCTCTGAGCTGGTACGCCCCCATTCCCACAATACGATCAATGACAAATGGACCCTCCCAGCGAGCACTCCATTTACCACGACCCGGTTCGTCCAGGGGCAGAGCGACCTTCTAGACCAAGTCTCCTTCGCCATAGGATTTACCCTTGGTCCGCTTATCATATGCTTTGGCGATCCGCTGCTTCTCTAGGATGATGCTTTTCAAGGCCTTTAGCCGCTTCTCGTCAAGATCTTCATGTTCCTGGAACATGGCCTGCACATAGTCGTCACCAAGCAGCTGGTGTTGCTCACGAACTCGTAAAGAAGCTACATTGATTTCCAATGGCAGAACAGCATCATGGCCATACATCAACGCATAAGGAGTAGTGCCCGTAGGAGTCCTTTTGGAAGTCCTATAGGCCCAAAGGGTGTTATCAAGTTGAGTGTGCCATGATCTTGGGTTATCCACGAGCATCTTCTTCATGATGGATATGATAACCTTGTTGGTAGCTTCTGCTTGACCGTTGGATTGAGCATAATAAGGAGAAGAATGTAGGAACTGGATACCATAATCCGCTAGCCAGGTTTGGGTTTTCTCAGCCATAAAGGCTGCTCCCCGGTCCGCCACTATGCATTCTGGAATGCCATACCGGCAGATGATATTTTGAAACACAAAGCGGATGACGGTGTCTGCATCACAGTTTAGCTTCTACCCACTTCGTAAAGAAATCAGTACCCAACAAAAGAAACTTGTGCTGCGAAGATGAATGTGGGTGAATCTCTCCGACAAAATCTAATGCCCAACCCCTGGCGGGCCAAGGCTTGATGATAGGTTGTAAAGGGATGTTTGGAATCCGCTGAACTGGTCCATGCCTTTGGCAATCCTGACAACCCTGAGCAAAACTATGGCAGTCCTTCAACACAGATGGCCAATGGTATCCGTATCTTCGAATAAGCCACCTCATCTTGGGTCCGGACTGGTGCGAACCACAGACCCCTAAGTGTACCTCTCTCATAATCCGCTTGGCCTCAACGCCAAAGATACACCTTAATAGGACTCCATCCTCCCCCCTACGGAATAGGTCTTCCCCCCTGAGAAGGTAATTAGTCGCAAGGTGTCTTATTTTTCTCTCAGACGGTGCAGATGGGTCCTTTAAATATGCTATGATTGGTATCCGCCAGTCAGTATCGATGGGCTCGACTGTAGCGACCAACCACTCTCCGCGGTCCTCCCGGCGGATAGCAAAAGATGGTAGAGTCCTGCGCCCCACCCGAAGGATTCTTTCCTTCACTCCCTGGGCTAAACTGATTCCTGTGGCCAATTATGCCAACTCATTAGCTGCTGAGTTTAATTCCCTGGGAACATAGTCTAAGGAAACGTCTATGAAACGATCCAGCAGCTCAATAGCCCGCTCGTAGTAGTGCACCAAATGAAAAGATACACACTTGTAGACCCCCAGAAGTTGATTAATAACTAGCATTGAGTCTCCAAGTACTTCGATTTCTTGTGCCCCCAGGTCGATCAATAATTCCAACCCAATGAGTAAGGCCTCATACTCTGCTTGGTTGTTGGTGCACGTCCATTCCAACTGAAAAGAATAAAGATATTCAGTACCCGCTGGATTCTGGATACAAATCCCGGCGCCCGCCAACTTACTGGTACTGCTACCATCAAAGTATAAAATCTAAGGCTGGTATCGGATCATATCAACAAACTTTGGCGGCTTTGTGAATTTCTCCTCAATAGGATGGTGAAGCAGAAAATCCGCGATGGCCTGACCCGTCATAGCCTTGAGTGACGCGTATTGCAAGGAAAACTCTGAAAGGGCTAACACCCACTTGCCAATCCTACCCCTTAGGATAGGTCTCGTTAGCATATACTTCACCAAGTCCGTTTGTGCCACCACTATCGTTGTGAATGAAAGCATATAATGGCGGAGCTTAATACCAGCAAAGTATAGGGCCAAACATAGCCTCTCGATTGGTGAATATCTAGTTTCTGCATCCAATAGTGTCCGGCTAATGTAGGAAACTGCATATTCAATCTTCTTTCCATCCGCCAGGGTCTCATCCTGGGCTAGCAGTCCTGCAATAGAAATGTCAGATGCGGAAATATATAACTTGAGAGGAATACCGGGCGTAGGCGGCCGAAGGACGGGCGGACTAGCCAAATACTCCTTGATCCTGTCAAAAGCAGCTTGGTGCTCAGGACCCCACTTAAAGACTTCTCCTGGTTTGAGCTTGAGCAGAGGAGAGAAAGGCATAACCTTGCCCGCTGAGTTGGATATAAATCTTCTGAGGAAATTAATCTTACCCAACAAGCTTTGTAATTCCTTCTTGTTCCTTGGTGCTGGGGCGTCTAACACAGCCTGTACCTTATCGCCAGCCACCTCGATGCCTCTCTCATGCACCACAAACCCTAAAAAGTCACCAGCACAAACCCCAAAAACACATTTAGCTGGATTCATCTTAAGATGGTGCTTTCTCATGATAGTGAAAACCCCTAGCAGATGATCAACATGGTCTTCCTTCTTCTTTGACTTTACCACCACGTCATCAATGTAGACCTCCAGGATGTCCCCCAATATCTTGCTAAAGATAACGTTCATCGCACGTTGGTATGTAGCTCCTGCATTGGTTAAGCCAAATGGCATACTCAGATATTCAAATGCTCCAGTAAAACCAGGGCAGCGGAAGGCTGTTTTGGGGATGTCCGGCTCGTATATAGGAATCTGGTGATAGCCTGCCGTTCCATCCATAAAAGATAGCAACTTATGCCCCGCTACTGCATCCACTAACATATCCGCTATAGGCATAGGGTAAACATCCTTAGGTGATGCAGCGTTCAAGTCCCTGTAGTCCACACATACTCGAATCTTGCCATTCTTCTTCCTCACAGGAACAATGTTGGATAACCATTCTGGATATAGAGTCGGTCTGATTATCCCAGCTTCAACCATGCTTTGAACTTCTTGTTTGACCGCCATTGCAGTTTCAGCATTCATCCGCCGTTGCTCTTGTTTAACTGGCCTGCATCCCTCCTTGATGGGGATGCGATGGCAAGCCAAATCCTTTGATAGACTTGGCATATCTTGGTATTTTTCTGTAAAGCAGTCTTTAAACTCCTGCAGCAACCCTATCAGTTGCTGCTTCAGATCTGGTTCAAGGTACTGACTAATCCCCACTTCCATGGGCTCAGCTTCTGTTCCCAGGTTGACATTTTCTACGGGATCACGTACCTTGGGTGGAGTATCATCCAGCGCTGCTGGAGCAGGCTGAATTACTTCCACCCCTGTAAAAGTCTCAATATCTTCCTCCTCAATGCACTCGACCAGTGCAACCTCCTCCCAGGCCATTTGCTCCAATCTATAGATAGTCAATCGTTGCATTAAAAGAGCAAAGGCCTCTGACTCCTCTTGTGAGAGGGCGTCACTCATTGGATACATTGGGAAGAAGTTCAATGGAAACTGGCCGGCTGTAATCTGCCATAGCCTGGGCAATTCCCCATTGAGACAGTTCGTTCTGGGTCACCCCGATTGGATGCCCCTTATGATCGACCCCCTCAATTCTGAGAGGTCTCATATTCCTATTGTAATAGCTGGCCTCCAACTGGACGGCCGCTACAGAATAAGGACGCTCATCCGCCTTGATGAGCATTGGTAAATCCGCGACTGGATCCCACATGATCATCTCTTGATGAAGAGACGAGGGAACTGCTAATGCTTTGTGGATCTAATCCCTCCCTAGGATCATATGATAGGGAGCGTTTGCCTCTGCAACGAAGAACGCTTGATAAGCCTCGGATGGTCCTATCTTTACCCTGAGCATGACCACCCAAGCAGTAGGAGTAACATTCCCCGAAAACCCTTTCACCTTGGAAACAGACTGAATAAGCTTTTGCTTTGGAATCTTGAGCTGCTCCATGGTAGTTGTGGTGATGATGTTCACCGCGGCCCCTGTGTCTATTAAAACCTTGCGGACCTTGATCCCTTCCACCTCTGCCGTGACATACAAAGGCTTCATATGTTGGGACATGTTGAACGTGGGCTTGGCGAACATCACGCACTGTTTCAAAAAGTCTCCAGCCCCTTCGGGATATTCGTGGTTGGACCGAAAAACCCCAGGCTCTGATTCTGCTTCACTCTCATCCTCAGGTTCCTGCACTGAATTAACAGGATTGGGCGATTCCTCATTGTCAATAAAGTGAGCAGTGGGCACAGGCTCTGCCAGAGCATAAGCCGATGAAAGTATGAAAGCCATGTTGCAATGATGAACTATAGCTTCGTCCTCAGGCTGCTCTTCATCCATCGGCACCTCCTCCTCATCCGCCGCTTCTGGTTCCTCCTCGTAGTCGACCATTTCATCCTCCTTATCGAGGTCTGCGTCTCATACTTCAGAGTCAGCCTTCGCGCTGGAGGCGACTGAGGATGGCCTAGTTGGCACATTCATCTGCAGCTTTTTAGCTGCATACTCCACAAAGTTAGTAGGCGCTTTCGGTTCCTTTGGCCTGGCTTGAGATATGGTAGTGGGCGGCCTGCTCGATTCTGCCAAAGTTACACTGGATTCCTTGAGAGCATTCTCCCTCATAGGAATCCCCACGTTACTCGAGCTGGCAGCCAATGATGTGCTGCTCTCCTTAGGGACCCACCTCATAACGGTGGAACCCTTGCTGGTGTCAATCACCATCATATCTTCCTGAGCCTCCGATACCCCCTGCTTTCCGGCAGCTTCTGGTTGTGTCCTCCTTGGGGGCGAATGCCTGGCTTTTGAACGCTCAGGAGAGAACTCCAGCTTGTGCCTTGGCCTGGACTGAGGTGCTCCAGTGGATCTTGGCAAATCCGCCACCCTGTCGTGCACATTCCTCCGAGATGCCGGTGGAGTTTCTGTGCATCGCTGTCGTCTAGAGTCCACGTAGGACTTAGTTCTTACTCTGTAGCGCCTATGGACTTGCTCCACCTGCTCCACAGGTACTGACAGCTCATCCTCAGTTACCCTTCCCGAAGCCAAATCCGCCAAGGTCCTCTTCGCCTTCCCAAAGCGTCTCCTTTCGTTCCGGGTGGTCACTACAGCAAGCTCAATCGCCTTGCCGTCTCGGTGGGTGTACCATCTGTCCGCCTTCGGATTATTCCTAGAAGCTGGCGGAATATAAACTGCCACAGATGGCTCTGGATTCGCAGCCTTGTGCGAACCCCCAGCCGTAGCTGACTTCACCCGGACGGTCCTGGATCCTGCCTGGGCCTTGTCCTGCTAGCATAACTATCCTCGGACCCATGATGGTATTTCATCCGCTTGTAACTCTCTCGGCCTGACTTCTCGGGAGGCGGATGCTCTAACTTAGCCTTCTCGAAGGCTCTCTTCTCAGCCTTCTCCTCTGCCTCCTTCAAAGCCGCCTGAAACTCATCATAAGTAATCGGCTGCCCTGTATTCAACCTACAGGTGAGGCAGAGCTTAGAACGAGGGACCAAAACCATGTCCTCTTCTTCCACAGCCCCAATCCAAAACTCTGGGCCGGGACTAGCCTTGTTCTCAGAAAACTCCAGCTTGCCATCGTTCAGCCACTCCTGCAGCTGATCCTTCAGACCCACACAATGAGAAGTGTAATGGTCAAAGGAACGATGGAAAATACATGCATATCCGCCATCCCCATTATTGGGATGGCATTGGTAGAACTCCTGAATCTCCGGTGCCTCCTGGTGCACCATAGCTTCCCAGATCTCTTCCGCCCTGCTTGCGTCGTACGTGTATTCCTGAAACTTGAAAACCTGCTTCCCAAGCTGCTGTGTTGGATCCAAACCGATGCTGATTTCAATCGCATTGATCTGCGGGCCATTCTTGGCCGTTACCCATTTAGGCTCCTTGGGATTCTCCAACTGCAGGGTGTTGTCGTTAATCCAAATCTGCAGCTGGTCCTTCAGCTTCACACAATCCTTGGTGTTGTGATTGTTCATATTGTGGTAACTGCAGTACGTCTTCCCCGCCATGTAATCAGGCTTGGGAATAAATCCGCCATCATGGTGTAGACGCCTCAGGTTGAATAGCTCCTGCAGAATCTCCGGAGCCTTGTGGGCGTTGTAGGTATACTCCTGAAAAGCTTATTTGGTTGGAAGCGGGGCTACTAACTTCACAGTTTCCCTAACCGGCTTCGCTATTTTGGACTGCAAAGGCTTCTGATCAGTCCGCTCAATAACCGCCACCTCGTGCTCCAGCTCCTCATCATCAACCCAAGTTAGGATTGGTCTAGGCACAGCATCCGCCTGGATAGTTGCCACGCTCTTAGCAGCAGTCGAAAGTGGAGTTTTGGGTTTCAGAGTTCCCGGATAGTAGGACATAGGAGTCCCCTTCCTTCTTTCGTTCCTCTCCTTGGACCGATCCACATAGTGCTGCTCCTGACCTAGGCGATTAATTAGATCAGCCATAGTGGTCACGTGAACCTGCCTGAAACCCTGGCGGATCTCATCTACCAGGCCATCGATCGCCATCCTCACTGCATGTTCCTCTGGAATCTCCATCTCGCAGCGGGTTAGTTCCAGCTTGAACCTTCTTAAATAGTCAGTGGCAGATTCGTCAGGCCTCTGTTCAGTTTCTGCCAGGTCCTTGACCCCGATTTTCGCTTCCTCAACACCAAACATGGTTCTGAAAAGAACCTCCATAGTTTTCCAATCTGGAATTGATCCAGGCTTCAAGCGCTTATACCAGATAGCTGTTTCCCCTACCAGAGATGTAGGAAAGAGCTTCAACTTCATGACTGGGTCCTCAGCATACTGACCCGATTCATTGGTGAAACGCATGATGTGCGTCTCAGCATCCTCCGACGTCTGGCCGGTGAACGGAGTAAAACGAATTGGCTTAAACCCAGCAGGGAACGGGATCGCGTTGACCTCTTGAGTTAATGGGTTCTCGTACGTCTTGTCGACGTCGGGCAACCCCTGTAGTTCCCTGAGCTTTTCAGCGAAAATCCTGCCAATATCATCCAAAGTTAGCTGAGCCACAACATTCGCTGGTGGTTCCAGCGGATTGTTATTAGCCTGCCCCGTAGGAGGGACATGACCTCCATTCTGATTGATAGCAGCCCCGGTATTTGGTCTGCCGGTTCCGCCACGACCAGTTGTTCGTCCTCGCCTATCCTTTGGCTGGTTAGTATTCGCATTTGTACGATCAGACCCCTCAGATTGGTCGAACCGATCAAACAGCTTCCCCATCAAGGTATTCATGTTTTCGAGCGTGGCATTGGTAGCCGCCAACTACTCTTGTTGCTGTCGCCAGCAGATATCAGAGTTCTTGACATGGGCAGTCAAGTTATCCCCCAGCCGGTTCTGCTGTCCGGCGAGATACTTGAAATTGGCAGTGAACCCCCTCTGCTCCGTCTCCATTCGCCTAACGGATTCATTTAGATTAACGACCACATTATTAGCCTTCTTCAGAGCTTCATCTATCCGACAAGATTTGTCGATCAGCATCCTCAGAGTGTCCGTCACCTCTGTGGGAGATGCGGTCTCCGCAGTAAATTGTGCCATAGGTGACGCAGGCGAATCCGCGGACTCATCCGCGAACCCCTCATCCAAAAAACCAAATGAGGCTGCCCGGTTGGTAAGGCCAAGAGTGCCGTTATCATCCTGAGAAGCAGCTTCCACCTCAACGATTTCCCCCACCGTCGCGACAACTGGTGTCGCGGATAACGGGGTTTGATTTTTCCTGTCTCGCACGACCTTGAGGGCTGCAGCAATAGTTGCTTCATCCCCCAGGGTCCCGCCAAACACTTCCTTAGCTTCAGCTTCAGTTAATCCCCTACAATCAGCTGTTCCATGTTTGATCAGCTCCTTGTGGGAATTCTTTAAACAGTTCATGGTTATCCTCTTGTAAGGATGACCCTTTGTAGATCCCGCAATCTTGACACTACGTCCCACTGGGCGTGCCAAAATGTTCGTGGCGGATTTAGCACCCGGCGAACAGTCAGCACTTGGGGGTGGAGGATGCGTGCTCCTCGCGTGTCTTCTGTGTGCTTTAGGTGTGCCAGCACCTTTGGAGTGGTGCGACTCGATTGTGGACGACCCCTGGTGTGTCCTATCGTCTGCTCCCAATAGACTCTGACTTCTTGATCAAGCGACTGTTACGCGGGCGCTAACTAAGCCGGCGTACAGGACTCGAACAAGACCTGAATAGAACTCTCTAACAGGATTTTCTTCCCAACCCCTTGGAGGATTGAGGATCTTACTTTGATCCGGAGAAGCAAAGCAGAGCGAAACCAAGACCACGGGTGTGTCACCTGAGTGACGACTCGATTGCTACCGGAGTAGCGGACTGACTCGATAGGCTCAGCAACCGCTCGACACGAATGCGAGACGTAGTCGATCGCAGGTGGAGGCAAATTGCGTGAGTCGCTCAGCAACCGCTCGACACGAATGCGAGATGGGATCAATCGCAGGTGGAGGCAAATTGCGTGAGTTGCTCGGGAGAGGCTTTGGCAAGTTAGCGGTGCGCTAGAACTTGTGGTTGTTTGTGTTTGGTTGAGAACCATTCTCCAGTTGTAAAAGAGTTATATTTATATGGTTCCCGAAACCCTAATGCATGAAGATCCAGCCTGGCGGACTCCGAGTTTCACTAGGATTGTCTTTCCTTATTCTGTCTCCAATCAAATCGGCTATGAATACAATGAGATCAGACCTCTTCTTGATTTAGGGAACTCACTCCTTATCGAATATTGTCAGGATCATCATTCATTAAAGCCGAGATAAGCCAAATCGAGTCCATGGCGAATCAATCACTGATCCGGCAAAGATATCCTTTCAAACGGATTGCTACCCGAAACAATCCCTAGTTATCCCAATCAGTATTTACACCTTATTTTTATTAAGGAAATTCGTATATTGTGTAATTGGATTACTACAAAATAACCCCGATCTGATTAGGTAATAAATCAATATTCTCCCTCCAAGTAATCTTTCCTAAATGAATCGGGAGAACATTAATGCTGGGTTCGGTTTCCACATAAACCCTTCTGGGCTTCGGGATAAAAGCCCAATTGAAATAAATTCCAATTGCGGCCCAAACAGTCATGTTTGATTGGAGTTTGTTGGTTCAGTGGTATTTGGCAAAGTGACGATCGAGAAACAGTAGAGAGGAAATACGATCGAGCTCTCTCTCAATTTGGCCTCATATAAAATCATTAAAATGATCTCGAGATAACAAATTATATAAATAATCACTCTATTTATGAGTGTAATAAGCAGTTTCTAAAGAAAAACAATAATTCAGACGTATTCTTTAATCCGTTAATGAAAGTGAAAATCGAATCAAATAAAGAATGGACGGTCTTACCATTTACCGCTTCTGACTATCTCATCTTCACCTCATTTGCCTATACATAGTACTCAAACTTGGGTTGTTCTATATATGGTTGCGACTTTTTGAATCAAATGATCGATTCACAAGTCTCAAAGATGGTGAGATTCCATGACCATGATGAATTCTAAAATCATATATAATTCGTCCGTATATGAATTGAAGACTATATATCATTATCCACGTACAAGTTCAAACTCTTAATCTCATTTTGCTCGTACGATCGATAATGCTATTCATAGATCAAGGTGGCCATAATCAACCCTATATATCATTCTCACGCACGTAATTTAGAAACCTAATAATCAAATATGTACCCTAATCGATCAAGAACAACTCATAGCTATCTAGTAGATTGAATCTTGTCGTGTTCAACTTTTGCTTCGATCAAAATTTGGTACAAATTGAAATCAATTGGGCGGTGCGTGGTTATATAGTACGTGGATTGAAATTGAATTGTGCAGAGAAATCTGCTAGCTTTTTATTGCTTGCCCCATATATCATCAAAGACCTGGGGCCTCGGCGCCTTGTTATTTAGATCGATCACGAAAAGAGGTAAGCTAATATTTACTGAGCATGCACGGTTCGAATTTATGGTATTCACATATAAACTTCTGCGACTTGTAACCACTGACAAAAAAAAAAAAAAAAAAAGCGAAGGAGGGTGAAGACGAATGAAGACGATGATGATAATTCAGAACAGAAATGTGGGTTAGTTCATGTCAGTGAACTTATTCATCTCCTTTCTGAAGCCTCGATCCAAAGCTACATTTGTATACTCCATTATGGGTTGTTCTACAAAAAGATGTACGTACAGCTAGGGGGGATTTACTTAATAATGCCTAATCTTCGTTTCACAAATGTGTATATTTCGGGCTAAGAACATGTAAGGTCGATATGTTAGAACGTTCGCATCGAACAAATTATATTCTGGCGACGTCATTGGGATGTGAATTTGATTTGGTACTTTAGTAGAGTGAGATGCGTCAATAAAACACTATGCGGAGATACATCATGAAACTACACGTATAACGAGATATACATTTTTTATTCATTAAAGAGACTCCATACACGAAATAAAAAAATATAACAACATTTGTAAATTTATTTTTATTCATTCATTCCTAATTTCAAATAAAAAAAATAAAAGACTTGATAAATAGTCGTATCAAGTTGTATATTAGTGTGTGCGATAATATAGGATGATTGAAGTTTGATATGAGGACTATTTATAGAAAACGAAAGAGATAGGTCGGGTACCAAGGATGTGTAACAATAACGTTCATGCAATCACAAGGTATCCTACTAATCATTAAGGCTTCCTAATCTGATGTGATCTCTAGTGAAGAATGAATGCAAATTTTACTCGTTTACTTCTAAGTAAGCTTAAGTCGATAAAACGGTAACTTGGATCACAATCATCATCATAACTCGCATAGTAAAAAGGGTGCTGTGTGGAAAATGAAATGCCATTATCATAGTATACAAGCGGGATCGATTTACAGATGAGTATGAGAATGACCTTTACTAAATATTCATTGTGTACCAAATTTTCGTATTCTAGTTTTGTAATTGGACAAAGCCACTACTTGAAATTGGTCCAAATGGTCCACACGTGCCACAATTACCTGTCTATGGCTTTTGTATGATTGTTCACTGTGAACCACATCACCATTTCCAAAGCTTGGTTACATATAGATTCATCTTTTCCCCTTTTGACTAGGGTTAATTTTCAAACATGGTATCAATCATTAAATTGAAAATAACGCATATAATCCCAATACGTATTTGCGAGACTTAGAACAAAAACAAATTGGTCTAATCCCAATACCAAGTCGTGAGTTAAATAGTGTTGAGCACAATCTCAAAATAACATGGTTGACACGAATGAGAAATTCTTTATTTTGTTAAAAAATGTGGTAGACAAGTTTATTATTTCTTTATTACGTATTTAGACGTTTTAGTAGTTTAAAATGTTATTTTATAATCAGCCTCATGTATGATGTCAAAATCAATAGTTTAGCAAGAATTTAATATAAGTATTACGTTAAGAGTTACGACTCTTTTAAATTTCTAAATTAATATGTTTAAAATATATCACAATTCATCTCGTTACAAGATTTAATATAACACGAAACAATCAAAATACTGTATCTATATCTAATCTATTTGACAATGATCAACAGCACCGACGAATGCCATGACACGTATATACATGACATCAAAACATTATGTTTCTTATAATAAACTTGCTTGACCATTCAAAATTGATACATTGTCCCAACCCCAAGAAGAAGGTTTCTCAAGGTTGTTACTTAACACGCTTAGGTCACATTAATCTATTTGGACCACCATATATATATGTGCTGCACCACAAACCACAAAACCCAACCCACAAAATAAATATAAACCTCACGCCTTGTAAATAATAGGAATCCATATACATTATCTTTCGGAAGTTCAAATATGCACTTTACAAATTTGACAATCTCCAATCCATCTGGATTTGGTAACAACAACTAATATCCATATGTCACTCGTAATCAAAAACATCGTTTTAGTCGAAAGCGATACACCAAATGCTATAATATATATAGTTCATCATCTACCCAAAAAAATAATAAATCACAACAATAACAATTAAAATGACAGTACAAGAAATTAGATATCCAGATATTCTTGCCAAAAGAACCACACCAACAAATTAGTAATTACTTGCATCAATAATCGACCAACAACCCAAAAAGGAAAAATTAAAATTAATTTTTCTGAAAAAAGGAGGACACTCCATTAACTGCTGCAAATTGATTATTACTTGGCACAATCTGAGGCCTTAGACTCGGTAACCCGAAACGGTTCGTTTCGTCTCTCACAGAGAAACCTTGGACGTGACGACGGGGACCACCATGGCGGTAATAAAACGAAACAAACCAGGGGCGGAATTGTAATTCACGGACCAGAATCGTTGGAAAAGGCAAGGACGATCCGGATTACGTGGCGAAATTACGAATCTTACCCCTACGTCTGTGTCATCAAAGCCTTGGTTGCTCCCCCCTCTATTCCTAGGCGCTTCCGTCACGTCACGACACCAAACGGCGAACCATCAGAGGACGGGAATCCAAAACGGTACTGGAACCCAGGGGTAAAACCGTCATTCATCAACCGAACCGGCTGAGCTGGACCAATGCTTTAATTCCTCGTCAAAAGCCCGAGCATCGCTTCCCGATGCAAAAGCCGGCTCATCAATATTACCGGTTTACACCGGTTCCCTCTATATTTAAAAAGAAAAAAACAATTAGCGTAAGTTTAAATTTCTCTCTCTAGTTAATGAGTGAGTGAGTTTCTCTCTCTATCCTCTTTTCTGTTGCTGTGGTTGTGTTGGCCTGTGGATTCCCACCTATTTTCCCAAACACAAAGCACTAAAGAGAAAAGACACACAAAGCACTGAGAGAGAGAGAGAGCGAGAGCTATACACCATTAGCAAAGCGCAGCAGCAGCAACAACTCGGAACAAAAAGAAACCCCAATTTCATTTCACTCATTCATTTTCTCTCTCAAATGCTCGCCGGATTTCCTTCCCCGGCGTACTTTGTATACACTGGACCGGCCTAAATGCAGTCATTGTTTTACTGAGTTTCTGAGTAAAGGTATTTCAGACGTGAGAGTAACACAAGGAAGGAGTGTCGGTTGCTATATGCGAGTCGAAAATGCGTGAGGCACTGTTATGCGAATCCCCAAGCGACGTCGTATTGTGCACCAAGAAAAAACGCTCCGACGAGGACGACGCGCCGCCGCAGCTCGTCGTCTCGGCGCCGGCGCTGTCAATAGGCCGGAGCCGATCTCAGGCCGGAACTCGCCGCGTGACGCCGACGACGGGAGTTCCGGCGGCGGAGTTGAGCACGGAGAGGTTTCTGCCGAACGGGGATCTCTACATCGGGAGCTTCGCCGGGTCGGCCCCGAACGGATCCGGCAAGTATCTGTGGACCGACGGGTGCATGTACGAAGGTGAGTGGCGGAAGGGGAAGGCCTCGGGGAAAGGGAAGTTCTCGTGGCCGTCGGGCGCGACTTACGAGGGGGAGTTCAAGTCGGGTCGGATGGAAGGGTTTGGTACTTTTATCGGATCCGATGGGGATACTTATCGCGGGTCGTGGGCCGCGGATCGGAAGCACGGGATGGGCCAGAAGCGTTACGCTAACGGCGACTTCTACGAAGGGTCGTGGAAGAGGAACCTCCAGGACGGCCAGGGTAGGTATGTGTGGAGCAACGGGAACGAGTACGTCGGAGAATGGAAGTCGGGTGTGATTTCGGGTCGGGGCGTGTTGATTTGGGCCAATGGGAACAAGTACGACGGGCAGTGGGAAAACGGCGTTCCGAAAGGTAACGGAATATTCACGTGGCCTGACGGGAGTTGCTATGTTGGGTGTTGGAATAAGGATTTGAAGATACAGCAACTTAACGGGACGTTTTATCCGGCTAATGGCGGGAAGGAGCAGAGTTTTGAGAACATTGGGCCGTTCGCGGCGGAAAATCTGACGATAACGATGAGGAAACGGTCGTCGGTTGACGGAAGTAGGGGGAGCTTGGCGGAGAGGACTTTCCCGAGGATTTGTATTTGGGAGAGTGATGGTGAGGCGGGGGATATTACATGTGATATTATTGATAATGTCGAGGCCTCAATGTTTTACCGGAACGGGGGGGCGGCTTTCGATCGGGACTCACTTGTGCAGTTCAAGAGGAGTCCGTGTTGTGTTTCCGGCGAGCCCAAGAAGCCCGGGATGCCCATTGCGAAAGGGCATAAGAATTATGACTTGATGCTTAATCTTCAGCTGGGTATTAGGTGAGTTTTGTCAAGTGTTTGTTAGGGTGCTTTTTGGTTGTTGTTTGTTGTTTAGTTTAGTGTTTGATTGTGCCACTTTTTTTCTTTCGAGTTTCAGGTACTCTATTGGGAAGCATGCTTCCATTGTGCGGGACCTTAAACCTAGTGATTTCGATCCCAAGGAGAAGTTCTGGACCAGGTTTCCGCCGGAGGGTTCAAACAAGACGCCGCCTCATCAGTCGTTTGAGTTCCGGTGGAAGGACTACTGCCCCATGGTGTTCAGGTGTGTTGAGCTCTCTGGCCTTTAGCTCTGTCGTATGGATTTTATGTTAGTTATTGTTAGATGATCATCTCTTATTTGAGAGGTTTATTTTATCAGATACAAAGTATTTTGAGCACTATATTTTAGCGCCTCTTCTGTTGATGCGAGTGTTGTTATTGTTACATCAGTTTCTGTTACTGATTCTCTTTGGGTATTTCAGGCGCTTGAGGGAGTTGTTTCAAGTAGATCCTGCGGATTATATGCTGGCTATATGTGGAAATGATGCTCTTAGGGAGCTATCTTCTCCAGGGAAGAGCGGCTGCTTTTTTTACCTCACTCAGGATGATAGATTCATGATTAAGACGGTCAAAAAATCAGAAGTCAAGGTTAGATGCCACCTGTTTGACCTCTATCTCCCTAACTTTTACTTTTATGGGAACAAAAGAACATTTATGCTGCACAATTAGCAGCTTGCAGTTTGTTTGTTTCTTAAATTCCACTCTAATTTCCTATTTTGGCCACAGTTGAATGGTGATGATTGCTGAACTGACCTGATGGACTGTATTTTGTTTGCAGGTGCTAATAAGGATGCTTCCAAGTTATTTTAGACACATGTCGCGGTATGAAAACTCTCTTGTGACTAAATTCTATGGGGTGCATTGTGTCAAACCGGTAGGCGGACAGAAGGTATGTGTTATGGGGACTAATTTAGCTGTGGTTTTGAATTAATCGTCTTCTTCAGTGATGGGATACCTAACTAGTTGTTAATTTTCTGGAAATCAGACAAGGTTTATAGTGATGGGCAATTTGTTCTGCTCGGAGTATAGAATACATAGAAGATTTGACCTGAAAGGCTCATCCCATGGTAGAACAACTGATAAGCCCGAGGGGGAGATTGATGAAATTACAACTCTGAAGGACCTTGATCTTAATTTTGTGTTTCGCCTGCAAGGGAAATGGTACCAGGAGCTTATGAAGTAAGTTCGAATCAACTAACTTTACCTGGTTGCTTCTTGTTCTTTGTTATTGGCTTTGATATTAACTGGGTTGAAACATTGGCAGGCAAATTGATCTAGATTGTGAATTTTTGGAAGCGGAGAGAATCATGGATTATAGTCTTTTGGTTGGTCTTCATTTTTATGATGGCAATACGTATGACAAAATGGCGTTGTCACCTTTTCTTTTGCGCTCTGGTAATTGACCATAGCTTTGCTTGGATCAGTGAGATAGTAGCTTATTGATGGGTAATGTGAATGTTGACTCTAATGTTTGTGGCACTTGCAGGCCAAAAGGATTCATTTCAGAATGAAAAGTTTATGCGCGGGTGTCGGTTTCTCGAAGCTGAGCTACAAGATATGGATCGAGTTTTGTCTGGCCGGTATGGTTTTAATAATTCGTTTCTTGATATTTTATTGTGAGGTTACAACCGAAACTTTCCATGGTCTGGTGACATTGTCATTTTGGATTTTGATGGGTGGGATAGTCATTCTTTCATGGATATGTCTTGGAAATAATTGGGAGTTGGTTAGCCTTGGTGTTCTGTGTGGGGTATTCATTGTGCAATAGTTGTTTGTGGGACACATGAAGGATATCTCAATAATTGCCTCGACCCAGTTTAATCTGTGTTTAGTGACTCAAAGTTCTGAGGAATCTATTACCGTGGTAGAATCATGTATAGTGGTGGTTTTGAGATGCAACTGTTATTTTGAATAGCCTTTTGTTTTCGAATCTAGTGGAAAATGAAGTTACATTTCTTGGTAGTTGAATTGTATGATTTAGACTGATATTAACATATATTCTCCTTCTCAGGAAGCCACGGATCTGCTTAGGAGCCAACATGCCGGCAAGGGCAGAGCGGATGGCTCGAAGGAGTGACTTCGATCAGTACACCCCTGGTGGGTTCAGTCATTTGACCCCTTCACGCAGCGGTGAAGTCTATGATGTGGTTCTTTACTTCGGGATAATAGACATTTTACAAGATTACGATATCAGCAAGAAGTTAGAGCATGCGTATAAATCCTTGCAAGTTGACCCAACTTCAATATCAGCTGTGGATCCCAAGCTTTACTCCAAGAGGTTCCGGGATTTCATTGGAAGAATTTTCATTGAAGACAGGTAGTCGCAAAATGGCATATCGCAAGTGGAAACGAGCGCTGTTGCATTAAGAAAGATTCATTGGTTGATCCTCTTTCCAGAAGAAGGCTCAAGAGCAGCTCAGAGACTGACTTCAGTGGGGGTTCGGAGACTGAACTAATGCACAGCTGTGGCGAAACCAGAAAGCTCGGTGGCGGTTTGTGGTCGGAGATCCCTATGGCTGAATTTTGAAGACACAGCCAAGGTGTTTTAGTTCTGGCAGGGGGGTCAGTGCTTGTACATTCTTCAAGGTTAGAGAGGAAAGGTTTAAGTTATGGGGTTCTGGGTTTTCTTTCTTTAATTTATTTATTTCTTCCTCTAGGTGAAATTTTTGTGGTATCAAGGAATGTGAAGATTTGAAAGATAGGTATAGGGAACAGATGAATATGTTTCCCAGAGAGAAGATTCAAAAAAAAAATGGGGAGGAGACTTGGAATAACAAAAAGTGTACAGGTTTATAGAAAAGGGTTGGATAGCTTATGGAATTCAATGGATTTTTATGTGTTATTTTGAACAAGAAAAGGGTAAAGAAATGTTTGAATCAACAGGCAGGGAGAGTGACCCTACTGGAATCTCTCTCTTAGACTCCTTGCTCCTTCAATCAGATGTTTGTGTATAAAATGGGGTTGGCAATGTGGAGTAGAAATGGGGTCAGTGCTTTGCTTTTTTGCAGTGAAAGGGAGGCATTGGGGCAGGAGGGGATAGAGAGAGAGAGAGAGAGAGAGAGAGGTAGGTGTTTTGTTTTGTTCAAGTCCTTCAAGACCCAAGCGATGGCATCAAAAGCAGAGAAAGCAAGAGAAAGATGCGCTGGTGTTTCTTGTTTTTGCCTACTTTGTTTACTGCCTTTTCTTCCTTTTCATCTACCACTGTTTTCCCTCTGAATGAAAGAAATGAATCGATTTTCCATGTCTATGTTTTTCACCTTTGGAATTCAATTCACAACCAGAGAAACCGTTCAAAGTTTTACTTGTTTTCAAGAGGGTGGAGCAGTAGTCGCAGATGAAAGAAATAGTTGCCAAAGCAAATGAGAGAAGTGGGGGAAGAGGGACAGCGAATGACCATTGAGGCATTTGACCCAGCAGGTGGTGGTGGGCACTTTATTATTTAAGAGAGGAAGAGGCCCTTCTATGCGAGATGAATCCAAATCACAGTTCTTACTGGGGATATAATACAGTCGCGTAACAAATCAAATATATATATATATAAAATGCACTGGGAATTGGGAACCGAGCTGTGCTTTTGCAGAAGAAGCACAGGTCAAAGTTTTGGCTCAGAGAGGGAAAGAAAGAAGAGAGGGAAGGGTCGATAACAGTGGTAGAGTTTTGTGTGTCTTTTTTGACCACTGCTCTTTTAGGGACCAACTCATGTCTGATAGCTCAGACCCAAAGCAGAGACTTCACTGTTAGTGATTGGGGCCATTGCCATTGCTACCATGGGGTCTCTATGATCATGATGTCCCCATTTGAATGAGTGATCTTCAACTCAATATTGAATTCGGAATGTTCTGTTTTCTCTGGATTCCGGTAGCCGGAAATTCTTAGATTATTGGGGTGATGGAAAAGTCAGAGTGATCAAGCTTGATACGGTACACAGTTCAAGAGATTAGGGTAATAAATATTGTACCAAACGGTTGAAGTAATCATATCTACCTTTTCCTGGATTTCTTGAATCCGTAGTTCAAAATCTGTAGCAAATTTGGCAAGGTTTAACAGCGCTTCATGGAAAGTCTTAATCAAATTTTATATGCATTGTTATTGGGAAAAGCCTAGCAAGCCTAGACCCAACTATCAAAAAACCTAGTTTGAGAGAATAATGGGTGTCAAAATGGTTGTGGAGTTCAAAGCTAACTATATGTCCAAGTGACATGAAACTCATTTTATTTGGGTCATCCTTCACGTGAGCTCTAAGTAGATGGATATTTTAGCATATTGTGTGTGTTGATTTTCGATTATGGATGATTAAATAAGTTAGTTCGATGAATTCGCGTATTATTACAAAGTTAAAAATAGTGTTATGTTTTTGAATTTGATCTAATGGTTGCAACATTCTGCCTATAAAATGGAGGACCAAAGAAATTATTAGGTATCTGTCTCTCCACCTTTCTTCCTTTTTTGAAAATAATGCAAACTAGGGTGCAATAGGCATCAATCAAGACTTGGTTAAAGTGCAAATTAGAAGGGTAGCCAACCCAAATATGTCACACACATATAACACTTGTTTTATTTGGCTTCGTCCAAACATTGTGAGGCTAAGTCAGCCGTCCCCGCCTGTAAAGGACTTGGCCATTCTTCTTATAATATTTTGAACACAATGACAACGTTATTGCCCATTCTTTTTAGTTTCTCTTTCATTCTCATATTGGCATATTGTATATGGTTAAGTTGACTAGAGGAGTAAAAACCAATGGCTCTCAACTTATATGTTTTATAGGTCTCAAACAAAAGATATGAAACATAGTTTATTCATGTGTCAATCATTGTATTTAGGATTGACAATAGGGGAAGATTTTCTGAAAATGACCTTTGGTTTTGCAATTTCTAATGTCGTACTTGACCCTAATGTAAAGAGGTAGTATTAGGGCAAGCCCTATTTGCCCTTTTGTACCTTGCAAAGTAAGAAACTGGAAGGTGATCTGGATCCGAGTCTTCTTCATTCCCCAACTAGGTTGGTTTCCTAGCTTGGTTTCTTCTCAACAGTTTTGGTTGACAAGAACTGAGCACCACTATCAAGAAGAGAGGTGAGTTGTGGTACTAACCATGGCACAGAGAGGGAGAGGGAGAGGGAGACGGAGAGGTGGTTAGGCTGGTTGATTAGGTTAGGGCATTAGCTAGTGGGCTAAGATGGGGGCTGAGCTAGGGTGGTGGGAGAGTGGCTGCAGTACTCCTGCATGCCGAAAAAGCAAAACAAAACAAAAGACGAAAAATGTTGTTAAATCTTTCTTTCTTTCTATACTTTGAAGAGATCGAGTAGTGAGTTGTGACTCAGTGACTTGTTGCAGCAGTAGCACCACCAGTACGCACATTAGATCTCGTCTCTGCAATGGAGATCTCTATAAATCTAGGGCATGCTCGATCCATCTGCTTTCATTCTTTTTCGAATTCAATGTGTTATTGTATCTGTTGGGGAACAGAGACGAATGAGATATTTATTCATTGCGATTGTACTCGGATGTTGCGGGGTATTTCAGACCCATGCCAACAACTACTCCACCCCCTTCTAATTACATGCGTGCTGATGCTGATGCTGATGCTGATGCTACTGCATTGTGATCTTCATTGCCCAGTAAACCCTAAACAAACTGACGGCCGCCCTTTTCTTTCGTTACTACCATTAATTTTACTCTGAATTTACTACCGACTTAAATCGGTACTATAATGTTATTTCTTATTTACAGAAATGGTGCAAACATAACATAAATGTTTTTAATATGAAAATCTTCATTCACGTTACTTCGAACGTTTAGTACTGTGATTAATATGAATCAATTTACTCTTTATATATCTCTCGAACGTCTATTAATGTTCCACGAGAGTGTGAAAATTTAAGTAAAAAATATAATTTTTAACTATAAAACTCAATTTCAAACTCATGGAGTTAACTACCTAAAGAGAGAGACGAGAAATTGGGTACATATAGGATGTAGGTGTTACAATGGTCACATTTCATGATGACCTCCAAGAAAGTGGGAGCTGGGGATAACGTATACCCTAATAGTCTATATATTTTTCCAGTTAAATTCCAAAAAGATCCCCATCCCATGCCTTTTATGATAGACAGTAATATTTTGAAAAATGTTAGACAGTTATAAGCTTCCACAAGAAGACTTGAGTTTTGCATTGTTGAAATGGTTAATTTATTTGTTAAATGATAATGGTGCGGCCAAATGTCGGGAAAAAGCCACCCACAAGGTCCAGCTTAGTTGGTAAGTAGACTGAGTTACTTAAGCAAGGTTGAAAGTTTGATCTTTGTGTATGTAAAAGGTTTTGCGGAGAGGTCCAACCCTCTACGGAGTGCTCAATAGGACGAAGGAGGGGTGTTGCTGCGTCTCTGGCGCGGCACTGGTGGACTTCGGGTCAACAGGCCATTGTGAACTATTGTGCCTCCTTGTGGTCTCTCTCAGTACCCTCTTACTAACAATTAAAATGTCGGGAAAAAAGCCACAGTCATTACCCACAACATGAGGATTAGGCCTGTGTGGAGGGAGACAGCTCCACCCTCCATCTTGAATACATAGTTATATAGTTATATCTTCCTCTCCAATAATCATATACTTTCATGTGCACTTGTGCCTGCGCTAATACTGTACTACTTACTAGTCTGATATCATTATTGTTGCTTCATCCACCACCACGCAAGTCCCAACACCTCCATCAAGATCGATTATGAAAAGTTGGCTGACCTCCTAATTATGCTGCTTTAAGGGTTTTCATGCCGTTCTATAATCCTTGTAGGGTGCCTTTCTTTGCACACAATAATGGGATTTCCTCCTACGCACTGTAACAATGCACCAACCCAAATACATTTCTTCTATTTTAAAATAATCTAAAACTATATTTCATGTAATCTAACCATTTGATTCAATTTTGGTGGTTGAACTAAATATACACGAGTTCAATGAGAAATGAATTAGACAACTAGATAAGGATATGCTAGAAAATTAGGGTATAATTGAAGCGTGTTGATGAGGGTGGATCTGAGTTTGTTGAGGTTGAAGATTGACAAGATAATAGTTGAGCTGGGTGGCTATGAGCTAATTATTCGACGACGTGCTTAGCACCTCCGAGTTTGAATGGACAAGTAAACGTGATTTGCACAATTAATGTCATATATATGATGATCAAGTTATACAAAAGGCTAAAGCCAACGTCTGTCTATATATTCAACTAGAATTCCATGAATGGCACAAGACATATATATATATATTTATGATGATAATTGGTGAATTCAGAAGCTTCATCACCTAAATAACACTTAGAAAAATAAAAGGAATGGGACATGGGCATTGTGGCTGGCCTCTCTTAAATTCTTTGATAAGAATAATGAAATTGTAAAGTAGTACTACTAGTGTCAAATGTCTACTACAATAACAACTAGTTTGAAAGGAAGAGGATAATGACATAATGTAGTGCCGATTAATATGGTCTAGCAAAAGTCCTTATCATTCCCAACATTAGGTTCCACTGCAGGGGACACCCCCTTTGCCACTTCTCCTTCCATTTCTTCTTATTTCCCTTTCCCTTTCTTTTCATTTTATCGTATTCACGATTCGAAATCATATGTAAATTCTAAAATATTAACATTTCTATAGATAAATTATTAATCACTTCTTATACTTTTAGGACCTCAATAGTTTAATTCTTACTTTCTTAATTTCAACTATTTACTCCTTAAACTATCAAATCTTATACAATGTAGCCATTTTGTTAACTACACTGAAACAGTAAATCGGACCTATTATTTTCTGAACAAATATAATTTCATCATAGGAATGATGAATCTGTTGATGGTGAGGCCAAATAGTGGCTAGCAGACACTAAAATTGTTTGTACGGAATCGAAAGAGGTGAATGAATTGAGTAGTTTCGAATGAATGTTCATCAATATATAAGAAAAATGGGTGACGAGTCGATACCACATGGAACTCAAGTGCCAAAGTTGATATGGGACCTCCGAAGCTTAGTAGCAATCAGACGTGTGTGTGTGTGTGTGTAAGGTGGTATGGATTTGTATATAACTACCCTTCTGGGCCTTCTGCATTATAGTTTGTCACCTCCAAATTAAGCCCTACTTGGATATTGATACTAATCTTTCCCATCTACAGCCTCATTTTGAAGATATGGGATCGGTTATGAGTTTAATTAGGATTTAAATGTATGGGGACCAAAGGACCATTCAAAGGCTTCATTAGTCTTTGCTATTGCTGGTAAAGATTTCAGAGTCACCAACTTTGATTATACATGCAAGTCTATAACTCTAAATTTGCAAGCATTTGACATACATATGGGCAAAGATAGGCTGTATGTATCAGGTTGTGTATTGGAACTTGCTTGCTGCAGTTAACCTAATATTAACCAACATTAGGGGATCAAATCTTATTTTCCCCAAAATGATTTCCTTGTTTCATGTACTACACCATACATTAGGTGCATTACAAAATATTAGATCGAAATGGTTTAAGAAGAGTAATATTCGGCTCGTAATTAATTTCAGTGAGAGGAGTTTGTGATGAGAAATGGTTGTTTTTCCAGTTGCCAAAGGAGAAACTCTGTATGCTTAAGTTCTGAGAAATGCTCGTATAGGTAGCCAGCCTGGATGTCCATGGTGATAGTTATGTGTAATGAAATAATTCGTTTTCAATCAAACAAAACAAATTGAAAGGAGATTGTAAAGACGCCACAAGAATGCAGATGCCATGGTAATGATCTACTTATTAGGTTTCTTAAGTTGAGAACATAAAAACCCCACATCAACCCAACCCACCAATTCTGAAGATGTTTTAAATATATATTAACTTAAAAAAAAATGCAATAATTCTTGTGGTTTGTGTTGATATGTACATTAATTGAATGGACCAATCTTTCTTTTTAATATCTCTCATGGTGGGTTGGGGGTTGCTACACTTATTCTAGGGTGGTCAGGAGAAAATCAACCTGCCCAGTATGTATGATCCTGCTTGAACTTCAACTGTGGCATATGAGTTGTGTTATAAATTTGGGACAGGGGAGGCAATGTCATTTTCCTTGTGGGAGGCAACACCATATGGTGATCTAGTGCCAACACCTTGATTTTGGCCCCCCAGCATAATTTGAGATAATGATGCTACATAGGATATGTTCTAGATTTTGCAATGACAAAAGGTATAAAGATTTTTTCATTTTAGGGGGGTCGTCAATAACAGGATCAGATTCGCAGTTTACCTACTCTGATTGCTCTTGCATAGTTTGCTAAAGTTAAATGATGTTTGGGTGATTTGGATGTTACTCCTCTCATTGGACATCATCACTTGCAGGGTTGGGAAAAAAACACAAACAGAGGAAACTTTAGGTCAGTGCTTCAGCAACTCTGAATCTCTATCAGTTCACAGCAGCACCACTAATATAGTATTCGAGATCTTTACAGGGATATGAACGTCAATGACCAAAATAAAAATTTCCAGTCTATCTTTGATGTTAGGACCAAGATTTAGTGCAACTGTATTTACCAACTTTATATAAGCATCTTCAATTAGTATTATTATTATTTGGTTTGTCCAGGCCCAAATGTGTTTTGAAGTTGGGTCCAATGGTTCTTCTCGTAAGATGCCAGTAGGATATTGGTTATTACTTGTTAGTTGTAGACTTGTAGGAGCCTCTCCCAATTGAAAGCACGAATTTGATAAGAGAGGTGAGTGTTTGAGCATCAGTTTCAAAAGCTCGAATTTTGGAAGCATCATGGCTTTTAACCAATCAGTTCTTAGTTCCAAATTTTTCTCATCATATGCTCGAAAGGCCCAAACTCTAGGTTCATCCCTCAACGTGAATAAAGCAAGATCGAAAATCCAAACTTTTATGTTGTATAAATCCCCAGATATCCATCTTCAACTGGTAATTTTTCTGTGTAGAGTGTGGTCTCTTCTCAACTCGAGCTCTAAACATTAAGATGGTAGAGTCTAGTCTTTGTTATCTCTCCAACATCAACTCAGAACTAGATAAAAGCAGGGTTAACACTCAGCTTGGAAAGACCCAGATTCGAATCATCAAAATCCACACAAAAACAATCTTAATTTACAAACCCCTATTACCAGGTGGAGAAAAAAGCCATGGATAATATGTAAGAGGAGATGTGGGGAAGATGATTGTTGATGATTTCAATAGGATAAATGAAACTCAACTGCCCACCTTCCCCAAATGAATGTTGCAGGGAAATCTTTCGGATCAGAGCGCATTGAGTAGCACTACGCCGATACACACAATCCCTGCGTTTGCAAACTAAGAATAATGAAACATGTAACGAAGAACAAAATACCAAGATGAACGATTAGAGAGACGGCCGAGTCAAATATGAGAACAAGGTTCAGTGAAGACTGTATATATAAGAGATGAAACCCACGCTAGGGTTTTAGGGCAACCATTGATTACTAAAATACCCTTTAACGGGTGGGATCAATGGGGCTGACCTGGTTCCGGCCCATAATGCCCAAATTCCCAAATCATTAGGTCATCTCTGTTTCTAATACAGTAGGTAGTTTCTTTACTTTCTTACACTCATTTTGAACAAATATAGTAGCAGATCAGAGTCAGTTGATGAACATCGACATTGCCTTTATATTCTAAATTTTTTGTCTTTACAATATTTCTGTGAGGTTGATATAATTTCTCCATCACATGAATGAATGCAAACATACAAGAATTTATCATAATCACAAACAAATATGAAGCTTATAAAGCTGACTCAAGAATGGAGTCACAGTTGGGTAAATAAATACAAATTCGGTGAATAATTTTGCTTTCAAATTTCAAATCCACAGCAGAAAGTAGAAGAACGCCTCAAAATATGAGAAGAAAATACATGTATGCAATCCATAATGTGAAGGTCTCCTACAGGCCTTGATCAATCAGATAATCTCCCAACCTCTCCACGACCATGTTACACTGTCCGGGTGTCATTGGCTCATCGTATATACCTAATATCATAGCTTGGCCGGTTTTCTTCACAGTAATACCACCAGAACCCTGAACAGGAAATCAAAATCAAAATCAAACAGCATTACTACCAATAGCAGCATCAGAGAACACAATCAATGTGCTTCAAAAGATTGTTCGAAAATTTGCATAGTGTCATGCAATCGACAAACCTTTGTTCATGTGATATTATGATCAACAAAGACTAACTGTTAAGACGTATCATTTCCCAAATTGTTATAGAAAGCATCAAATAAGAAGGTAGCAGGATGATTGGAACAAGGTACTATAAGAACGAGTTACATAACGAATGGTAGTCTCTTAATGCATTCTTTGCACTATTACTCAACACATTCAACTGTTCAGTTGAGATAATGTAGAAATTGGCGATCTAATCCCGAAGAATGAAACTGATCAACTATTACACGATGAGTGCAAATGAACAAACCTTCTTTCCACGAATCACAGCTCCACTCTCTCCCTGAATAACCATATACTTTGTACCACCAAGGTGCAGTCCAGTTGGAGCAAGAGATCCTGGCTCATCGAAATCTTTCATCATCGCGGCAACTTCTTCCGGCTTGAACTGCATATCAATAAACGTATTAACCTACCTCACTCCGAATCACCACTACATCTTAAACTAAAATGTAGCACAATCATCAATATTCTGTACCACAATGCATGCATATCAATGTCTTGGCATATTTGCTTGTCAATCTTCTACAGTGTTATATCCATACTTGAATCCTAACACAAAGCTAGTACTTGTTCTGTTGATCATATACTCTGATCTAAGTAAGCAACATGAATCACATAGAAAGTAACAGTGAAACTATATAGTCATAGAGATAGATCGGTTGTATAAGAAACCTGAGGGAAGCTGGAGCTTTTAGCCCACACACTACCGTCGTGACCGACTATGGCTGCCGCCGTCAGTTGGTGGCCGTCGATGTCACACATCAAGTGATCGTCCACGTACGCCTGCCACGACATTTCTCCGGTTCAATCCTCACCTTCCGGTTTGATTCTGAAACTCGACCTCTCTACTTAGCCTTGTTTCAAAGTCGACTAAGCGCTTATATACGAAACGAAGCGAGTCCAGCTGGGTTTGGGTGGGTCCGTCGGAACATGGCTGACCTGAATCCGATGAGTGCCCTTCACGTTCCCAACTGACCCCGCGTTCGGTGACGTGGAACCCACGTGACAGGTGGCTTGTCAGATTCCGATTTAAGAGTATGACTTGCAGTAGAAGTATCAAACTATGAAGCTGCAGCTTTTACCTTTTTCCCTACATTTTACATTGTTTTGCTTAGTACCATAACAACCTCAAATTCACCCGAACAATTATTCACTTTTTAGGCTAGTGAATAGTGATACTACTTGATTGCTGCATTGTGAAGAAGGTTTTCATATGGTCGAGATCGTTATGTAACATGGTTATGATTCTGAATTCACTTGCTCTGAAAACCTCGTTTAAAAAAACATTAGTAGAGAACAGAAACACTCGACCAACCAACAGATTCACTATTTACTCTAATATTAACCGCAACTTTGTCCATAAAATTCGTTAGTTACAAGTACAACTGTACAAGCCTAAGGCTAAGAGGTAAAAATCATGATAGTTTAAGAGAAATTAAGAGGTGGTAAATTTGTAGTCTTCTTCACCAGGTTGTACGCAACATCATCTAATCATCGTCCAAAATAGGTTCATCTGCATCAATATGAGTGTGAGCTCAATACCAATTGGATTTCTCGGAATTCACAAATCAAAAGTACTGTAGTGCACGAAGAAACACTAAATTCATTCTGCAAAAACAAATCTTCTTACCATCATCTTCTTCTGGATTAAAATCATCCTCCTCATCATCAAAATCTCTGTTCTGCAAGATCAAAGTAAACTCGAGTAGTTGTAACAGAACTCAACAGTGTAACAAATATAAAGGAATGGGAATCTCAAGAGCGAACACAACGAAACACACAACCAACCACCATATTGAAAGGGTTTCATTTTTAAAAAAAAATGGAAGAAAGGATAACTAATGTTCACCATGTATAGCCAATCTATTTATTATTTGCATCATATTTCCAAGGTTAAGATTCAAGCAGTTAAAAAAAAAATATATCCTCAACTCCTATAGTCAACTGACACTAAAGAAAGAGTCAAAGAGGTTTCCTGAAGATCAGTATCACCCAACAATATAGAAATGGGTTCAGTTCATTAAGACCTTCTTACAAAATAAGGGTAATACATAAAATACCATCGATAGACTGAAATCATTCCGTATCAAGGTAAAGAAAGTTAGAAATAGGTACTTATCAGTTTGATTTACAGCTTATACTATTGGCTTTCTGTCTAATACAGCATATGGATAAGCAATGTACCATCTAAGTTCATGACCTAAATCAATTGAATTTAAAGGCTCAAAGAACATATAAGATCCAAACTTTTTGTACAAACCTGCTGATAATCATCATCACTGGGGTCTTCATCTTCCTCCTCCTCCTCTTCCGCATCTGCATCCTCATCCTCATCCTTTTCACCTTCTTTCTGTTTCTTTGCAACCTACAGGGCAACAAAGATGATTACCAAGAAATGAATACCGAAAGGTTAAACTGCAACTACAAATAATAACATCTTCAAAATTTCATTTGGATCGATTGCATAGATGTCACAGGAATTTATCACACAACTATTGCAGGTAGTGAGAGAAATTAAGACATCTCATACCAAATTCTGTTCTCGCTTTTCAATTTGATTCCAATACATCTCAGACGTTTCTGTCAAAGTCCATAACCAAACTGATAAGTACCCATAATTAAACTGATAAGTACCCCCCACCCCTCACAAACAGAACGAAAAAAAGTACAATATAATAAATGAAGCTTCAATCTCATGATACCTGTATCCCGTTTATCCCATTTAACATTTTCTCTGCTCACTTGCCACACATTTGAACCTGAAATTCCATTTTGCATTGATGAGTATGTGAGACGCAAAAACGAAGCATAAAAACAAAGTTAGAATATTGGATACCATCACATTTTTCTTATTGGTCTTCACATTACAAACCTCTAGTCAATTCTTTCGGAAACATACTGAGAACCAAATACTGTTTGAAAGATTCAATTTCTCTCTTAGCCTTTCGCTTGCTTCCCTCGGATATTTCAATATCTTTGTCTTGTCTACCTGAAACCGCAAGTTAAAGAATTGTTTGATTTTGAATATACAATCAGGTACATTAGCAAAATGCAGTGAAAAGTGGTAACAATTAACTTAGAAGCAAGAATATGATTTTCACTAATAACAAAAATTTCGTTAAGATTACATATGTTGGCTATAAAGTGGCTATAAATCCTATAATATGATTTCACTTACTAACTGTCTAAAACTTCTAAAACTTTTCATGACAATCTGACTTTTACTAAATGTTTTATTGCATATCAGTCATATACATGGTTTTGGAACATGAGTACACTTGTGTTGCAATCAAAAATATAAATAATAAATATAGGGTGAGCTAATTTCAGATAGTTTATAAATCGGTATTTCTATCTGTGCACAGCCATTGATATATTGTTCATGTCGGAACTATGTGTACTGGGCACAGTAGTAGTGCTACAAGTTGCTTGTGTATTTGTATAACATGCATGATTTCCTACGTAGCAAAGGAAATATCAATCTAATGAACATAATTCTGTCACCATTGAACCAGTAAAAAAATTCAAAACAAGGAATTAGTATACAACACTGACCAGCCTTGTCAAGATTATATTCGGAATATTCGGATTTCATTAACAAATTCAGAGTATCTCTAATTGATGTTTCTTCCTCCTTCAAACCTTTGTTTTTCTTTTGATCGAACTCGGACAAAATACCTCCGGCATCAGGTAATTGAATATCCTGCAAAACAAGTCTCACATTGGATAAGAAAAGTGGTAGAGGAGCCAGCAAACAAATTTTTATGAACTATGATCTAAATGAAGAAACTGAATTCACAATGGAAGATTAACGACACTAAGATTCCTACACCCACAAATTCATAAGAGCTTAAAACATGATTACTGAGATTGAGCTACACGAATAAATATAGCAAACCCAACCCACCTAAGAACTGGGTTTGATCAGAATCAACAATTTGATTATCTTTAATAATGAGATATAGTAAATCGATAAACCTCAGAAAGAAACAAGAACATATGGGAAACCCACATTTGTTCTCAGAAAGGCATCTCAAAATTCTCATTAGGGACCCAAGAGTAAGATATAAGAGATAAGAAGGGAGTATAGATGTCAGAAATGGTACCTGAATAGAGCGAAGACAAATCTCAACTAGACCCTCTAACTATGTCTCTTCAAAATGTATTTATTTGCCGCCGGAGAGAGGGGTTTTAGAGGTTTATCAGTTTGATGTTTGCGCGGCAGCACTATGCAGACCCCGTTTTATATTTCGCGGGCGATCGGGTCGGGTCTTAAACATGGGCTTATGTGTCCTGGCGGCCTATAGATGGGGAAGTGCCACGAGGTAAATAGTGTAACCAAAGATCGGAGAACCTTAGAAGGAGCATGAACAGTTGTAAGAATTGTGTTAAGAAAACACCTACGGGATACATCATACATCTCAAACTGTTGTATATTTTAAAAGGGAGATATTAAACAAAGTTTAATCTATAAGGCGATACGAATTTTAGAAGTATTCGAGTGGGACGGTCGTATCATAGAAACGCTCATATTACATACGTAGTAACGTACTAACGCTAAGAAATGTTTAATATCTCATTGTATGAAAAAGTGTAGTTTAGATGTGAAATATTAAAACAACGGTGTATAAAAAATGTGGTGTAACACTGGAACACATTCATTATATCAATGTTTACTTCATAATGTAATTATGTGAATGTGAATAACTAATCGTCGAGTTTAGGGTTCAATATGCTACTTCACAAAAGCATTAGCTAGCTAGCTGAAACTAAAACAAAAGCACTACTAGCTGAAATTATATGTACTAATCCTAAACGAAACTTTATAATTTGGTCAATGGGAGGTTGGTCTATTACTCCCCCCTACCTGAAATACTAATAACAGAAAGGATTAGAAATGGGTCAAACGACTAGTAATGTACGAAGAGGCTATCACTATCACTATCACTATCACTATCCTTTGTTAACAATGCTTATGTCTGGTTTTCAAAACATGAAAAGATGGTGGTTTTTTTGTTGTTTATAGAGAGCAGTAAATGAAGCTCCGACATACATCATCATTGCAAATATTTCGGTATCATCAACACCACTACTTCTGCAACAAGCAACTTCCTCTCCTTCCTCACCGTCCGATCACACCCCCACCTTACCTCATTATCACCACCGTCTCACACCAAACCCTCACACAAGGTCTCAACATTTCTGATTATCTCTTCTCACTGCAAAAAAAAAAAAAAAACCTCCGAGACAAATACACCACCATGTTTCATCAACCTCTAGGAGAACCGTACCTAACCCCCCAGCCATTCTTTTCCAGCCATTTTATCTACCAAAACTATGTTCAAGCTCAACCTTACTCTGAGGCGCTAATCTACGTTTCTGATCCATTCTACCATGTTTTTCCAACTCATCCATTTCCACCTTACTATTTTCAGCGGCCGCCAAACCCACCCATAAACCCTAGAGAGCTGCTTCCTCGGCCTCGAAGAAACACTCGCATTAAGCCAAGGCGGAGCACGGCAGCTACTACTTCTAGCGTCCGGAAATGGGTGCCAAGAAGGAAACTGGAGCTAACTTCTACCTCTGTTAGGACAAGAAATGTTCAGAAGGGTTCTTCTCTGATTCCATTTCCTACAAGTTCTCATCACCAGCAAATAACTTCAACTGCAACAACCCTTATGATCAAGAATATCCCAAATCATTTTGGGTACTCAACCTCTAGCTCTCTTGATTTAGTACCCTTTTGGTTGTTTCTTTATTTCAAGTAGTTGGCTGCAGTACGAAGGACCCAGTTCGTGTCTGGTTAATTTCTCAAAATTCTGCCTACTTTTCTGCAACTTTTGACTCAAAATCCACTATGTTTGTGTTCTATAAATTATGCCCTTTTCTTAGGTCTTCGATTTTGAGAGAGAACCTTGTTTTGATTTACTTTGCAGGAGAACTGATCTAGTGGAGATGCTGAAAGCTCACTGCTTGAATGAGAACTTGAACTTTGTGTTGCGGTCCAAATCCACCGAAAAGTCCGAGTTTGATTTTCTCTACTTGCCTATGGATTTTAAGTAAGTGATTGGGTTTTGAGACTTTTGTTAGTCTTGTTTCATTTGTTTTTCTATGCCTTGCTTTTCTGTGTGATTGAATGAAATTCTCATTCTGTATATATTCTGTTTGTTAATCTCATCAGGGAGTTTTGGGAAAAAAGGAGGATCTCCAACCTGGGATATGCTTTCGTGAATTTCACCTCCTCTTATGCTGCACTCAGATTCTATAAGCAATACCACAAATTTGAGTGGCCAGTGCCGGAAAACAAGAAGATTTGTGTGATTGCTTGTGCCAAAACCCAGGTCAGTTAATCATATTAAGTTTGCAAATTTTAAATCTTTCTCCCACTTTTCTTTGGGTTCTGGAGTTTCAGAGATTGAGTGTTCTTTTTGGGCTGTGGCATGGTAGGGCAAGGAAGCTTTGATTAAGAGATTCAAGAACATGGTATTCTGGTGTCACAGCAATGACTACTTACCGGTGATTTTAGCACCTCCCTGTGATGGTGTTGTGAACTCCGGTCTTGTACCGGTGGGGAAACTTGCCGGGCAACCAAAGATTCAGAAGAACAAGAAGAATCGGAGATAGCTAGGAATATAGTTCTTTAAGAACACTTTGATCTGTGTTGAAATATTTTGTATGTAAGTTGATTAGCTGAGCATATCAAGTAGCTAGCTGGAGCATCAATAGAGTTTTCACAATCACCTTTAAGTTTTTAAGAATTCCAAGCTGAATCGTTAAAAGGGGTTATTGTTAGCGTTCATGCTAAAAGGTGCTAATTTTTTTAAGGGTTGAGGTGAAAATTGGAGCCAAAGTATCGTAGGATCCCATCAGACATCCATAACTATCATTCCTCTATTGAAGGAATGGAAATCGGACTGAGCCAAACTTGGCTAACACAATTTGGGGTCTGGTGCCACAGTTGAGTTGGGATTAGGGTGAGATGGAAACATGGCTTGTCCACTCTGAAAGTCACAGTGTTTCAGTGCTTGTATATTTATTGAAAGGTAAAAATAGGAAAATGGAAAAGTCTGGCAGAATTTTTCTATTTGGTATATGTCTATGAGTCTGGTAGATTATCAAGCATCAATTTGTAGCTACCAGATGGATATAGCTCATAAACAAGCCTCAGGGAGACATAGAAAAGACAGAAATGAAATCATTTCTACCAAATTGCCCAAATATGTGAGAACTGAGGCATTGATAGCAAATTTACCCTGTTTGAAGGTCATAATTACCATATAGATCAACACTGATAAACATCATTGGAGATTAATTAATGCAGTTGCGATTAAAGAAACTCGTTCCAATTTGAGTAATTAAGGTCCAAACGAAGAATTTGTATCTCGCAGGAAAACTCATCATATGACCTTCACCAAAAGAGGCACAAGTGATAGTGATGAATGTTCAATACACATAGTTATGTAATGCCATCACAATGATAAGCACTTATTCACAAATTTAAGTGAATTAAAATAAGGAATATGATTATGTGATATAATTTTCTACTTAATTTCTTCAAAACATAACCTATATAGTAGTAACCTAGCTTATTTTCCATATTAGGCACCATAGCCCCAAGTAGTATTAGAGTAGAAATTGCCAGACCTCTGGAGCGGCTTTTTGATTAGCTTGTAACCTGAACACCACACAGCTACCTACGGTCTGCACCACTGCTCAGAGCCTCAGAGTAGTACGTAGATATATAGGATAAGCTAGCTAGCTAGGCATGATTATGTCTACAAAATCTGAAATATTTACATCCAAGATGAGTCTGCATGCAGATCCTATAGTAATGCAACCAACCTTATCTTTACCATTTCATTTCTCCTGGCCGGTGAAGTAAGAAAATATCAAGTGAAAGAATATAACAGCTCCCCAAAAAAGTTAAAGAGTAAAGAGGTGCAGCCCTAATATGGGTTTAACGCAGAGACATGAGCTTTACGTACTGTACGTGTCTCAGGCACTCAGCATTACTATTGGTGACAATAGATCGAATACAAGCCTCTCTCGCACCAATACTAGGTTAATTTTGAGTTCGATGTTACGCTTGATTAGGAATATAAATTAAGCAGCTTTTATCTATTTTTTTTATATTGGAAGGAAGTAATTCAATTTCCTCTCAAATTAAATTAGTTTCCTTTTTCTATTTATTTGTTCAGACTTCAGACAATATCAATGGGCAGCCTGCAACCATATATACTTGCATGTCTCTGTTGCACCAGATTGTGGCAGACGACTTTGAAAGCTCTATCCCATTTTTTATATCATATTCTCTAACAAAAATACGCATCATTTTAAAATTTTCAAAGAATTTTGTAATTTATTGTCTGAAATTCTCTGCTACTATGCCGTCGATGTAGGGATTTGTTTTCTTGGTAGCAAATGATTCTCTGATTAAATAAATATGAAAATTGGGTTTGTCTTCTTAAGTGCAGATCGAGGGCTGTAAACGAAGTCCCAGTATCATCATTACTGACATTACAGAACGAAGGTCAAGTAAATAGAAGAGGGAGAGGGTGAATAAAAGTATGGGCAAGAATGGTGAATTATGATGATCCATGCATGATCGCCATACTTGGTGAGAAAGCCAGAAGAAGGTCATGTAAGAAGTGAGACATGGCGCCCAGAGCTAGCTAGGGAAGCAAAGTGTTATTATAGATAAAACCTGAGCAGCACACAGCTACACTTGTTCAGAGTTCAGACTATGTAAGACTGTTGATCACCACGAGTTTGACTACTGCACAAAGCAAACCATGTACGTTCTGTATGTCTGGCTATTATTACCCATGCCATGACTGGAGAAGCTAAAACCCATTTCTATGTATGAGTAATATACGCCCAGCAAAATCTTATTCATTTACCTGCTTTCATCTTATCTTCTTCAAATTTATTATTATATCCTTCAAATTCTATCTACGAGTATTTCTGAAATACGCCAGCGTTTCACACGCCTTTAAATGACGTTAACGTAGAAGTTAGATTGTTATTTACTATTTCACACAGGACAAGCTATATTTCTTAGGTAAAACTCTTTTTTACTGCTAGAGTGACGTGGTCATTTAACCCATCATCCTCAGTCAAGGAGCCATCTCTCTATGAGTCTTAGCCTCTCACCTGCGGATGGTTCTTGAGTGGAATACACGGAGGTTCAGACAATCTGACTGGAATATATTTACTGGGTATGAGACAAAAAACTTATTCTCGATTTGGATTATGTGATTGAAGAGTTATGATAGCCCCGATTACTCTGTGTGCAACACCGCGGAGCAGTGTGTGCTCGCAAGCTACCAAATTAGGAGGAGGTGACCGTAGTCGAGAGCTAGACGAGAGGCAAACCAAATTATCAACCCAAGTTAATTGAGTATTTCTTTGTCGTAATTTCAATCTCTTGGACATGTCGGCGACGACGACGAAGGGTGGTCAGAGAGACCGGTGATCTTGTCTATGGTGAGGGAGAAGCTGAATTGGGGATTGGGGTTGCCGATGAGTGTCGTTGGAGTGTCGTGCACGTACACTAATGACGACATGAGTTGCAGGAGCAGGTTTCCTTTATGCGTAGAATGGAGAAAAAAGAGAGAGTTTGAGTAATTGATCATGGTTTCGGTTTGTGATTGAATATTGAATTTTAACAGAGTAACAGGGAGATTGAATTCGGAATGATAATTGTGAGATTTGTTATAAATGTCTTTAAAATTTAATCTGAATTCTTTTTTATAAATAATTTACTAGAGTGTCTTTCTTTTTTTAAATTTGTGGATAACAATTAGCCCATTGACCCCACTTGTGGCGTGCATAAATATAGGCGTATTCCGGCCCCTTCCATTCTTGGAAATCGCTTCTGCAATTTTTCCGCTTAATTACCTTGGTACACAAATCTGTCACGTTTTGTAGGGCAATCATTATATTTTCTCTGACATTACCTACTCTCTGATCTACATTATCTTTCTGAAAAGATATATATCTTGGTTTTGGGACCTAAAACTAACTCTAATTAACACTCAATCTCCTTGATTCCTATATTTTCTGACATGTTTCGAGCTTTTTGTCGATTGATATTGCTTACTAAATCCACATAATATGGTCAAAGATTGCATAATATTAAAAATTAACTATCGATATCAAGAATTGAGATCCCTAAATGAATTATTATAGGTACCAATTTGCATGTAATACATATACATACATATATGATAAAAAAAAATTGTAGTCATTCTTCTAAAACAAATCATTATTTAGATAAATATAGTTCAAGTATAAATAATTACTTTATTTAAAATATTTTTATAAATTTCTGAAGAAATTGTTATCGATATGATAATTTTGTTCAATTATATGTAAATGTGTAAAATCTATATGATAATTTTGTTGTTTAGTTTAATAAAGTTATTGTCAAAATAATAACCTTACTATTATTCAATTAATTAGTTGTAAAATAATTATATAGTATACATTCTCGTACAAGAGACAACCTAAATCACTAAATTCAGCTAGAATATCACTCACCTCTGTTGCATAGAAGAATATTTCTCGGCATATTTATAACGCATGTCATATAGCCATGCAAGTGATGCGACTAACACGATTCATTATGCAGCTGTTTGTAGTCGGGGCCAAAGCATCTCTTTAAATTATTACATATAGCCATAGAGATGAGACATAAATTTTATGCAATTACCAAATCTAAGGATTTTAGTGGTTTCGTATATCTTCATATTGACTTCGACATCAAACAAGCTGAAAGCTTAAAGATGTTCAAGCTAGCGGAGAACGTCAAACAAACTGGCATCACAGAGGGAATGGAGTAGTTGCCCAACGCCCCAACACTTCATTATTGTGGAGGAGTGGTCTACTAGATATATTGACAGCGCGTTGCTTAGTAGAAACACTAGATGCCGTGGTGCGGTATGATCCTCACAAGTCCGAGTTTCATTATGTGTTTTTGCCCATGGATTTCATGTATATAGCACCGTAATATATCGATTAAACTTTGTCCAAAAACAAACTGGACATGCTCATTTTTATTGGACCAAGTTATGTTATAGTTTTCTTACCATTTCTTGTTGCAAATCTACGGATAGCAAATTCAGTTACGGATTTGTAAACTTCACTAGCTAGTGCAGTCGGGGCAAGAAGATTTTATTGAAATTACCATAAGTTTGAGTGGGATATCAAACAAAGGAAAAACCTTTTACATCCACTAAATTACTAGTAAGTTATTCTAAATATTTGTTGATTTTTAAGTAATTGTACGAGTTTTTCTAATCAATATTCATATTTTTAGCTAGGGAAACAAAGCACTACTCAAGAGTTTTAGGTGCAAAGTATATTAGTGCGAGTGTGATGAGTACTTGCCTTTGGTGGTAGCAACACAATCTGATGGTGGATCGCCTCTGAAACTCTTAGCTCTTTGAGATTTTAGAGGTGCAAACTATAGATTTATTAATTTGTTTAGTGTTATATTATGATAGCTTGGTTAGTATGTTTCTCATCTTATGGCTAACTAGTTTTATCAAGATATTATAGTGGAATACTATAATAAAATAAGTCTTTTGGTGAACCAACTCGATCAGTAGTAAAGTATAATAACTCATATATAGGTTTTAATTAATTTTCCCCAATATCTTAATGAACTAGAATCTAAATGCATGTTTGTGAAGTATACCACTACACAATTTCAGGTCATGTATATGTAGACTCTGGTCACAAGTTGATTAACCATGCTATTAGTGCCTGGGTGCTATTCACAAGTAGTAAATGATCAGAATCCACCTAATGCCTGTAATGGAGACATGGGAATAATATATATATATATATATTTTTTTTTTCTTTTTTTTTTATTCAGAATGAACTTTCGTTTTGAACTTATCGTATGAAGTTCAGTTTTTGACACGCTATTCAGTCATATTTTAACATCTCCACCGTTCAGATATATATTAGAACTTAATGTATAGATCGTCGCTGCCAAATTTCATTCAATATATATATATGTCTTCACATACGTTGTCTTAGCTTGATATCTCCAACATGGATTCTTCTAATTACTTACTGGGTGGCAGTGACATGGAAGCAAAGCTGGATCGGAGTCACCCATGCATATATAGTGTATGAGAGCACCCTCGACTCCTGCCTTAATTTCTCTCTATAGATACTAGCTAGCTGTGACTCTATCTGAAATGCAAACGATCAGCCTAGCTTTGGACAAATAGAATAGTGCTGATCGAATAGCTACATGACGATCGATCATCAAACAAGTAAAGCTTTGACAAAACAGAGCATACTTTCATCCTTTCTTGCCCGTTTCGATTGCAGTAGTCTTTCAATAGAAACCATTTGCGTGTTAGTGATAATATATATATATATATATATATATATATATATAGGAATTAAGTCTGGAAAAGCCAAAACAGGTTAATCTCATGGCAAAAGCGATTAATCTCATCCTACTCGTTATTATCCCTTGGATAATAGCTAGAAATACTCCGGTTCATGTCATATCTTTTGACTCAATCAATTGATTTTCCAATTTCCAGGCATCAGTGAGACACAACTTTCATTTCATTTCATTTCCTTAACAATGTAGGAGTACGTCAGTGAGTGACAGAAAAACTGGACAAGCAAATTTAGGAAAACAGTGGCCTTGGAGCTGTTTGCTGCAAATATGAATTCACATAGCCATGCTATGGTTTTTCTCTGTACATGTATGATCGAATACCAGCTGCTGCAGCAATGGTTTGGCAGTTAACTAGCGTTTTAGTTATTACCTTGTATTATATTAATACATATTATATTATTGGGAGAATTACTTAGTAGTACCTGACCACATTTGAATTAACTAAAAACTCACTTTCCATATTTCTTATACAAATTAGGACATAAGCCCAAGCCCAAAAAATAAGTAGACCAAAATTGATTAAGTAATTAATGTAAAAATATCTAAAATACCCTTATTTTCGTGAAAATTACTAACTGCCACCCAGATCTAACAAGTTTCTCTCTCCTCATTTTTTTAGTTTTTTTCAAGCAAATTTAAATTTTCCGGCTAAACTACCAGTAATTTGGAGGTGAGCCAATATATAAAGTTGTTCCTTATGTCATGGGCTTTCATTTAAGTACCATATTGCATATGTTTTGAGAAATTTTGAAATTTCGAATTTTGCTCACCAAAAACCACAGTAGCAGTTAGTATCTCAGTCGACAGTAGCAGCTAGATTTATAGTCAATAGTAGCAAGTGCCTTCCCACAGTAGCAGTTAGATACATAATCGACAGTAGCAGGGACCTTCCCAGCCAACAGTAGCACCTTTCAAATCGACAGTAGCAGCTACTTTCATGCTCGACAGTAGCAGCTAGATTTATAGTCAATAGTAGCAAGTGCCTTCCCACAGTAGCAGTTAGATACATAATCGACAGTAGCAGAGACCTTCCCAGCCAACAGTAGCACCTTTCAAATCGACAGTAGTAGTTACTTTCATGCTCGACAGTAGCAGGTACATTCCAAGTCGACAGTAGCAGGTGTCTTCCAAGTCGACAGTAGCAGTTAGTTTCCTAGTCGACAGTAGCAGCTAGTTTTGCAATAGACAGTAGCAGCTAGTTTTGTAATAGACAGTAGCAGCAATTAGGACTAAATACATGCTTGTAAATATTAAGGACAAAAGAGTAAATTAGTTAATAACATGTGGCAGCTTGTTATGCACATGGTATTTATTTGTAAATTTTTGTCCTAATTTGTTCAATTAAATATGTAAGTGAGTTATTTGTAAAACAAATTGTTGTCATGTACTAATTTGTAGTTTGTCCTATATTATTTCTCCCTCTGATTACCTACATAATATTACTGCCTAAAATTTAGCCGACGGTGTTTTCGGGAGAATCCGATAAGTTGAAAACTTTTGGTAGAGAATATTCTTCTTTTCTTAGCACTAAACTTTCTACACTCCTTCCAAAAACCCTAACCCTATATATCGATATTACTTGATCCGCGTTTTTGATAGAGGATCCTGCTCCTTTTTACTTTGGTCCAGAGGATCCCCAGAGATTCAGACCCTCTGTTTTGTTTATTGCATTTCATTTCCGAAGCTTTCCTATTACGGTGCCTAAGAACGCAGCTCAATGAAAACCAGGGTAGACCTGTGCTTACATGAATTCATGAATATGACTCTCTCTCTCTCTCTCTCTCTCTCTCTCTCTCTCTCTCGTACACATTGTTTCATGTTAGCCTCGTCTTGTTTCTGCAGGAGCCCTGTCTAAATTGAAAAGACAGAACGAGTATCACCGTACCGCTTCCCAGTTTTCTATCAGTGCAGAGAAGTTATGCGCGAAAATGTGAAACAACCTAGCTAGCTCGATCATTCTGAAAAGCCTTCCCTCTTCACCCTCTCTGCACTTTCAATCCCCACCATGCACCCATCTCATTTTCAGATTCAACGTAAATCTCCTTCCATTTTATGAATAGACCCAGTTCAACCTATCCACAACTCAACAGCCAGCACTTGTTCTATTTTCAGAGACCAACAAGTCCTCACTAAATCCACAAAACCTCTAAACCCAGAATGCAAACTCTTCGTCCACCTCCCGTCCAAACGTACTGATTAAACCCTAACTGAAAAAGAAACCTTAATTAGAATCTAAGTTGGTAAATGAAAATCCATGCTTGCTGAGTAAAAAATCAGAGGGAACATATTACAAACGTACTCTGTCGTATCAGCAAATTACCCCCCAAAACTCAGTGACCCATCCTTTTTCCATTTAGCAATATCCATATTCTTAATTAAATAATTTTACCTTCATTATATGGGGACATAGTAATTACCATTTACCAATACGATATGTTACACTGGGTTCATATGCATGCATTCTTTTTTCACATACGTACGTTGTCTAAGCTTAATCTCGAACATGGAATCTTCTAACTCAATTACTGGCCGGGTGGCACTGATTTGTAGCTATCCTATTTCTCGATCTTAACAATGGAAGCAAATTAAGCTGGAGTCACCTATAGAGCATGTGCACGGCATGAAACTACCCTGGGCTAGCTCATATGTCTTGCATCACCGTCCTACTCTCTCTGCGATAAAAACTCGCTTAGTGAAACGAGCCCATGGACAAGTAGAATAGGCTAAATAGCTACGATATCGATATATCATGCAAAACTTTGTCAAAACAGAGCTAGCTAGGTTTAATTTACAGTTTACACATTTTCATAATTTCTTGTAGGTTTGATTTAACTGTTTGAGTCTTTGCAGCAGATACCATTTGCAGGTTTATGAACATGGGAAGGAGTGAAGAACGTACCAGTATAGAGTCTGGAAAAGCCAAGAACAAGTTAGCCTCGTCGCAAAAGCTGAGAAACTATATATAGGGTGCGTTTTGGGGGGCTTTTTAGCTCCCTTGCTTATAAGCAATGGCCAAAAATGTGTTTGGTAAAATCTCCTCCAGCCAGCTTTTAAAAAAAGCTCTGGCTTTTTTCCTTGAAAAGTAGAAGTAAGGGAACCCCAACTTCCGAAAGCCAGCTTCTGCTTCGGTACTGTAGCGGACACTGTAGCGGAGACTGTAGTTAAATGAATTTTTCCGAAATACCATCTATTACCCCTAACCTCCTGCTTCGCCATCGCCTCCTCTCTCACTATCACCATCGCCTCCTCTCTCTCGCCTTCTGCTTCTCTCCGCCTTCATCTCCAAGCTCTCATCCCTCTCCCCATGATGATCGACGCTCACCGGCGAAGACCTCGACGCTCTCATCTCCGACTCGCCTCTTTCTTTTTCCGGTCAATTCGCCTACTCCGACGAGCTGCGGCTCCAACGAGTCCAAGTCCGAGAGGCAGTGGTTCGTCGACGCCTTGAACTCTGTCGATACTACTGGGATTGCCGGCTTTAGGGCGGCGTCGATCAGAGATCGGAGGAAGGGTGTCCAGAGCAAATTTCTGGGTGCATTCTTGGCCTTTCTTTTACCAGCGAGGAGGTTGTCGGGAAAAAGTTAGAGAGATGTAGCCGATAAAAATTGAATCTAGCTACTTAATTTTCGTCAGTTACATTGACGAAAGCACACAATTTTTTTTTCCTTCTACAATTTCACCATAATGATTTGTAATTAATTGTATTTAGAAAAAATTTCATTTAAGTATAAATAAAGATTTAATTAGCCATAAAATTAAAAATTATTAGGTATTACCATTTAATTAAAGTTAAAATTTCTTTCATGTCTAAATTAGTCATTTACAGACAAAAAGCACAAGCCAACTTTCAGTTTATCAAACACTTTGCCAATGTCTTTTCCACCAAAAGCACCTAAAAAAAGACAGGTTACCAAACACTCAGCCACTTTGCTTTTCAGCCGCTTATTTTATAAAAAAAAAAAACAGAAGCCAGTTTTTCTATAAAGCTTAACTGCACCAAACATACCCTATGTCAAGCAAGTCAGTATTGTCAATTGATCAGAACCCATGGATCAGAGGAAGGTCTCTTTCAATCTGTCATCAACGCTTCTTCTGTTGGTTCGAGTTGGTTCAAAATAAGTCTTATTATAATTTTTTTGTAAAAAGATTAATAAGAAAAGCAAACCCAGCAGGCTAGCAGCTTAATTAATTATAGATTTTATAGTTGTGATCCAATTTGATTAATTAAGGTGTAACGTACGTAGGTAGAGCAGTAGTAGTGGTATTAACCCTAATATCCCATATAATTAGGCACCAAAGCCGCACTAGCTTGCTGGTTAGTTACTGAAAAACAAGTTTTTGATTAGCCATCCAAAAAATTAAGTTTTCATTGGATAGGTCAAAAATGGTCATTAAGAACATTATAAACCCTAGTCATTTGCTAAGGAATTTCAATCGTATTAATAATCTTGTTAATTTCTGGGATATTATTCTTACAAAAAAGGTGGGGTTGCTGTGGGGCGCGGAGGCAGCAGAGCTCAGGAAGCAAACTGTAGACTGCAATTTCATATGAGACAATTCTGTGCAGGCTTTAATTTCTTTCTGATTTTTTAATTTTTGAAGTAATGCTTATCACTACTACAGCCATTGGATGCCATCCAACGGTTAGTTTTCTTTCCGTACAACAAAAAACCCTGCTTCAATTATTACATTTAACCTTATAAGCCCTAGTAGTCATTTGCTCTTTCCATATCCAAACCTAGCTGCTAGCTCAGCATCAGCACCACCGCCATGGACATGAATCCTCCTTCTCCTCCAAGAGATTCCGGCTCAAACAAGAGGAAGGATCCTCCTGCGGATCTTCAAGGTGAAGGTCTCCAAAACCCACAAGGGGGATGTGCACCCTCTTCCTCCGCTTCCTGCTGCTCCTCCGGCTCCACCGGTTCTTGCTGCTCCAGTTGATGAAGCTTCTCCGGTTGTTGCTGCTCCGGTTGCTGCTCCAGCAGTTGCTGCTGCCTCTCCTCCGCTTCCTGCTGCTCCACCGGTTGTTGTTGCTCCACCAGTTGTGCTCCTCCGGTTGATGCAGCTCCTCCGGTTGTCGTTGCTGCTGCTCAAAGGACTCCGAGGGCCTTGGCGATGGCTTTTGTTGAGAGTTTGGGAGACGATCAGCTGCGCTTCCATGTGGTGAATGTATATTTATACATGTTGTGATCGATTTCACTTAGCTAGTATATATGTATATTCCTTATTTAGATCTGATTTTGTTTGTTAATTTTCGGTCTTAGCTGATTACCATGAAAAGGTGGATATTGAATCCTGATTGGAAGACCATTACGAGCAGGGAGGACCTCCCAGGTGGTTTGACTCCGAGGAAGCCAGCCATTTCGCCAGCATATATGTCTATTTCCACTCAGATTTGTATTTTTCTTTACCCAGTGATGTATGGGAAGATCTGTTTGTTGTGCTTGTGATTAGACTGAGTAGGCCGTAGTGATTGTGTTACTAAGATACTTGATTATTCTAATTATTATTGAAATACAAAGTAAGTTTGTTCAAAATATCAATCTAAAAGCTATTATCGATCTCCCACAAAAGGCAAACAAAAATGTGCATTAACTAATAAAAAGAATTAATTATAAACTTGTGATCATGTGTGATTGATGTATTTGTTATCATGTGGCTATATACTATAGATCAGTTCAATTGTGTATAATTGATTTTCGTCGATCTATATATTACTCAGATGTTCGTCCACCTACAGAGGATGATATCACTGCCTTGAACCGTGCTTGGGCACTGTTTCAAACTAAGGTTAAGACTGATAATGGTGTTAGATTCATCTCTGAGACGGTAATAAAATTTCTCAGTTGATTTATATTTATTTGACTTACGTTAATTCGCTCACTATTTTACTTTGAATTAATTAAGGTGTTGTGTCTCCGCTCTTATCTAAAAGGCAAACGCTACCTCCGCTGAGAGGATGGATACCGTTTTCCCTACAAAAGACGCTCTAATCGACAGGACTGTGATGATTATGATTGGTTTGATCACGGGAGTGGCGACGATGAACCAACTGCTATTGGCAAAGATGAAGGTAATATCTTAACTGGACACACACGTGCACTGATGCACACACATATATATTAGCTAGTTTTTAGTAATTTACTTGACATATGAATGATTTATATATATCTTGCAGATGGTGAGGATGTGTTTCGGCTTGGAGATGGAAGTGTGGTGCGTTACATTAATGGCGTTCAAGAAGTGGTTGAGGTCCCGGACGATAGGAGGCGACTGCTGGTCCTTTAATCTTTTATTGATGTCCAGTCCGATGCAATTTGTAAGTCAGCTAGAGTAGTTAACTGACAGTTTGATCTTTGATCAATCTCTATAATGGCATGCTACTTAGATATGGTACAGGTGCATTGCTTTATCTCTAGTTAATTGGCCTTTTGATCAATCTCTAAACTGGCATGCTACTTTAATTAACCCAGTAGTTAATTGTGTTTACATTTATATATTTGTCCTTCTGTTTGGTATGTGCGGAGTGCTGAGTTAGATATATAGATATTTATTTATCTAGTAAATTAGTTAGATGTGGTTAGGTTATTGACTATATATGCCTGACATTGTCCTCTCCAGTACTATTTTTTTATAGATATTTCATATTTTGTGCTTTTTTGATGGGTTTATTTACATGTATCAACTAAATTCTTCAAAAATATTTTAGAGCCTTATTAAGACCTCAGAATTTTGGCCTTAATCCTACGTGGCGTGTCACCTCCTCAAGACACATCATCAATATCAAAAACCTTGTTATGTTATATTTTGGTTAAAATACAATCTTGTCCTTTTAAATGCAATGGCTTTAAAATACACATCATCAATATTGTCTTAATACAAAGCAGTAATTACGTTGACTAAAAAAAGTAATAATTACGAAATATAATTTACTCATAACTATCTAATTAATAGTCATTGTAAATTGGGCAACAATTACAACTAAATTATGTTTTATTTTAGATGATTTTGTTACCTTTTTTGGGTTGACTATATGAAATTTATTTCTTGACACAATTACGATATTTGACATTAAAGAATTCTATCTTTGTGAATCTTAATAAAAAACTTAGATTTAGAATTATATATATATATATATATATATATATATATATATATACATATCCATCAAATTTTAGAAAAATAAAAGTAGATAAAATAAATTTTTATCGAATTTTTTAGATGAATTATATATATATATATATATGAAGTTTATTTGGACATTGATATAGTGTGTTGAAATTTTTTTTTTTGAAATAGTACTATTTTTTTTTTAAATAGTATATGTGTGTGTATATATATATATGTATGTATATTCACTTAAATTTATATTTTTGAATAATTATAATTTAAAAAATTATATTTGGTGTTTAAATTTAAAAACGAGTGTAATAAAAAAAATGGCTTGAAAAATATTTTTCTTTTCTTAAAATTATTTTTATTTTTGAAAAATGACAAAATAATCTAGAGTCATTGGATTTGAAAGGACAAGATTGAATTTTAACCCTAATATGACATAACAAGGTTTTTGATATTGATGATGTGTCTTGATGAGGTGGCACGCCACGTAGGATTAAGACCAAAATTCTTAAGCCTTATTAAGGCCCCCTATCACTATTCTAAATTCTTATAATCATATACATACATCGAATATATCCTTTTGCGCTTTTGATGAATTGATGAATTTATTTCTTCTGCAGAAGTAGAGTCACCATTGATGATTGCTGGGGAGCATGTTGGGTAGTGAAGACTTATCTTTTGGTTACTTTATGATTTCCTTCATGTTGTAAAAGACTTATCTTTATATGTTGTGTATGAATATCTCTCTGTCTCTCTTTTATTTAATGTTTGTATGAACATCTCTTAACTGGTTTGGTTTGTTGTCTTTTCTTTTTTAGGGATAATATATATCTTAACTTCAATATTTCTGGATTTGGATTTGTACGGGCATATATAGTATTTTTGTGGCTTTGTGGTTTTCATATCAAGTAGAAGAGAAAGGGGGGGGGGGGGGGGGGGGGAGTATCTTTCATATCTCTTGGGAATAATGTATCCACATGGCTATGTGGCGTGCTGCGTGCATAAATAGTTGCATGCATATCTGATTTTAGCTTTCCTTTGTTGATGTTGATTATATCATCATATTTATGTCTCAAAATTTAGCTCTCTATCTTGTGCTTAATTATGCATATTTTCAACTTTCCAGAAATTGATTATTGTTTTTCTAATTCTTTCAAGTGTTTATTCTTACAAAAAATGTGACCAAGAAATGAAGTGAACTAATGTTAATTTTTCCCAACTTGTCTATTGGTTTAGAGGATTGTTATAGGCCATGCAGGAGCATTTACCACAAACTTTTATGACCAAGAAAAATAAGTCCCCACTAATAATAATTTTTGTTATCTACACCTCTCAGTAATTTGTCAATCCCAGTTTTGTCATTACATTTAAGTATTAAACTGGTTATAATCCTTTGGATAATAGGAATACTCCATGTTGTGGTATATATATAAGATTGTCCATCGTTCTGTCCCTTGTCATATATTTTGATTCTATGAGTTGGTTTTCTAGGCATCAGTGATATACAACTTTAATTACCTTAACTAAGTAGGAGTCAGTGAGTGACAGAGCAGACAGACATGCATGGCACCCTAAACTGCATAAGCAATTTTAGCTAGGAAAGCAATAGGCCTTGCAGCTGTTGCAAACATGAATTGAACATGGCCGTGCTTTAGTGTTTCTCTGTATAAATACCAGCTCTGCTGCGGCATAGGCTTGGCTTTGTTTTTAGCTTTGGCATCTAGCAAGTACCAGCTGACCTTTCATTATACAAAGACATCTAGCTTCACAAGTTTGCTGCAACTCTTGTATCAAAGGCAGAGAGCCAGAGACTATCTGTGTGCTAATGCCTAGCTAGATAGAAGGAAACTGTCAATGCTGAAAAGATAAACCAGGCTATGTCTCAAATTAAAGCAGCTCCGAAATGGATAAACCAGCTAGGTATATATTTCAATTACATTATGACTTTCATAGTTTACTAGCTTATGTTATTACCTGCTAGATTTGATTTGATATGATTATTTGATGCGTATTACTTATTAAGTAATTACATTAAATAGTATTACTGCCGAGAACTGGTTAAAATTTTTTGGGCCGAATTGAATAAGCTTGTAGCCCACGTTTGCAGAAGGATTAGGGTAGATTTTTTTGTTTTTTTTTCCAAAACCCTACACGAACGTATGTATATATACATCATTCTCCGCCGTGAGAAGATTATATACCTCTCCACCAATACAGATAAGATGGTGGGCAATACTCCTATGATGAAAAAACAGAAGACAAAGATGGTAAACAATAATAATCTTTCTTCTTGGTCAGATCCTCCGTTGGATATCTTATGCGCGATCGTCGTTCGTCTCCTCTCCGTATGTGAGTATAGAGATGTTGTTCGCCTTTGTGTTGTGTGCAAGAGCTGGAGAGTTATAATATATAGGGTCTATCTTGAACCAATCGATGTCTTTTGCGAGGTCGCTAATCGTCTCCAATATGAAGAACTCGTTCGTCTTTCTTCTGTATGCAAATTCTGGAGATTTATTATATATAAGGTCTATCTTAAACTACGCTACACGTTGCGTAATCCAGGAATTATGTTGTACATTAGTCGACGTAGTAAAGACGATCGATACCGGTTACTACGTACGCTTCTTTGATATATCAGTCCAGAAATTCCGCGATATCAAGCTTGAGGTCAAAGAAGAATTAAGAACATTCGAGCAGGTTCATTCAAAATATGGTTGGATCATTTTAGCCAAAACAGGGCTTCTCTCCAAAGCTGCACTCGTCTTGTATCATCCTTTAACCAGTGAGGTTATACAACTGCCCAACATAGAGCTGAAGACTTGTACTAATTTCCAATATGCAACATTCACAAGCGCTCCGACTTCTCCCGACTGTGCTGTCTTTGTCTTCTGTCGAGTAATAGCAGAACCAGAAAGTCGCATTGTAGCCACATGTAAACTGGGAGATGATGTATGGAGATTCCGTAAAATAACTGGCAGGTGTTGGAAGTACGGAATTACGAATATGATCTATGTCAATGGAGTCTTCTCTTTTCTTATGGAAAGAGATTTACATGTACTTGATTGGTCGGTAGAGTTGGCTACCTTAATGTAGCGATTGAAGAAGAAAATAGCTGGGTCGTGGACTATACCCCCATAACAGTAGCACAAAAACAGAGTACTCCGTATAGCGAGAACTGTTGGTTGGTTGAGTCTGATGGGAAGCTGCTATTGGCAATTTATCAAAACCATCGGGATGTTACATTTACCTATTTACATGTTTACCAATTCAATTGGTCTCGAAAAGATTGGACTCGGCTTCGAAGTTTGGGAAACCAGGTATTGATTTTACATCGTCTCGATTATTTTATCAATATATCGTTATCATCTGCTTGTCACACATCCGGGGATGATAGTAACTTTCAAACGCCGTGATAGTTTGGTATGGCGGCCTGGGTGGTTCTTATTATACTTACAGCAATGATGGCATTTGGACGTTCGCTGGCAAGAATATAAAGCTCTGTGCCTTTCAATATTTTCGATCCTAGTGTTTGCCTGTATTTTGTTAACTTTGTTTTAGGGTACACTTTGCTATTGTCAATTGCTATGTATCCAAACGAGAATATTAATCGGTACTCCTTTCAGCTGCTAGAGTTTATTTTTGTGGTCGAAATCTTTAATTGGTAATTCCTTAATTGTAATATCAGGTACTGCGATCTACTGTTGTTTAATCTACATGCATGCGATGGATGTTATAGCAGTTACCATAGTGGATTATTACAATCATGTATGTTAAAATTTACCATGCAATACCCTTTTGCTTAACAATCGGAAGGGAAAAGCACAACTAAGACTTGGTCCCCAGATATTGCAGAAGCAAGTCTACGAAAGAACGTTGGATTCACGCATAACATCATTGACATGACAGCCATCTGTCCTAGCTAGCTATGCAGCATTTAGCTATGCGCAACCAGTTGAACTAGTTTCAAGGAAATTTTACTTGTTTAACAAATAAAAAAGCACCGCTACATACACTAAATTTTTCTACAAAAATTGAAATCCCTAATGACATGGCAACTGCCACCTAATCACATGTAGCTAAATAATTTCTAATGTGTATTTGATTAGGAAAATAATCAAAGAAAAAATTTAGGAGAGTAAAGTCTTTTAAGATAAAAACTAAATAAATAATAGTGTTGATTACAGTAATTTTTTTTTTGAAGAAATCAAGTTGATCGATTGTATTGAAACTCAAGTAAGAGAAAACAATTATACATATCTTTCCTCTACTGACCATGGGTAGATAAAAAGTTTGTGGGACAAAACACAGCGCGCGATACATAGATTATGTCAAATCATTAGATAGAATTTAAGCTCACTTATTAAAGCGAGCCTACTACCAATGCACGATAAAGCATTGTAATAGGTAAAGTTAAAAAAACTTAAATCAAAACTAGCCCCAACCCACTTATTTTGAGATCTCAACCCAAACCAGAAAGGAGTGAGCTGGCCCAGCCCAAGCAAGTTTGGCAAGCTCAGCAATCCACCAGTGCCACCACCAGCCGCTGCCATGACCACCGTAGCCAAAATTTTTAGATTCAACTGCAGATTCAGTCGCACATCTTGGATGATCCAGCACCTAGCTTGCTTCTATGATGCGCCATTGCCCTTAACATCAGGGCTAAATATCTAATCAGATGTAAAAGAAAACCTTCCCAGCCCAAGTCCAAAAACCTCACACGGCCTGATCCAAAGCCCAGGCCAAGGCCCAGAGCTGCTTTTGTTTCTTCCCAGCCGGGTACAGAGATCCCACCTCCGACAACAAAAATCATCCGACGATACTCACCACCAACGGTATCACCCAGTTTGTTGCAGCCCTCTCCACCAGATTGGGACTCACCGGAGAACCAAAGCTAATCTCTAGGGCCAACACAACCTTCGCCGTCAGTACTTTGAGGCATCCAACTCCAGCCTCCATCGACGATACCACTGTAACTTTCCTTTTAGTTCCAATAAAAAAACCACCACTCCATGAGAGGAGGAAGATGCCTTGGTGACTCGAAGCCATATCGCCATGGTTGCACTTAGATTGATTGAGGAGGTATCGAAAAACGAATTTGGAGTACTAAGAGAATGTAACGAGAGGCATAAATGGAGTAAAAGAATTTGATTGGCGAGGGAGGCAGGGAATGGCAGCCGGCGTCGACTTCGAGCACGATGATGAAGATACATGCCATGGTGCCTAGGGTTTGGAAGAGATAGGAGGCGGCTCCGCATTCTTCTTCTTCTTCTTAGATTAAAAGAAAACCATAATTTTCACACAGAGGAAATAAAGGAAGAATGAGAGCTCGAGATATGATGGGTAGCTATAGTGGAAGAAAAAACGCAAAACGTTGATTACAGTAAATTGGCGAAAAGAAGAATAGGGAAAAAGATTAAAAGAGAACCATAGTGAAAAAGGTATAAAGAGAACCATAGGTTCCAAACAGAGGAAAGGAAGAATGAGAGCTCGAGATACGATGGGTAGCTATAGTGGAAGAAAAATTGCAGAGAAAGAGAGAGAAAGAGAGAGGACGCAAGGGGTATTGATCCCATAATTATATCTAAGAGTAGAGACTTAGGTGTATGAATCTATAGAAATAAAGATTGGGCATGGTTGATTTTCTTGTAACTTGCTTACATCTTGAAGGAAATTTTTCTCTTTCAAAATCAATTGGGGTTTAATTAAATTTGAATTGTATCAATAATGGTGACTTAGGGTTTCAATTCAGTGGTTTTTATTTGTTAACAACAAAAAATTCATACAAAATACAAGTAATTATTAAATACACGTGGAAATTACAAAGGATGATATGGCACTTGTCATGTCATTTGGTATGTGATTTTGGTTAATTTTTTTGGGGTGTTTAGCATTTCTCAAATAAAAAAGCTTTTACGATAGGGAAAAAATTCAAAATTGAAACTTCCATAATAATATAAAGTCATTGTTAGGACTAGTACTCTTCGACTAGTCATCGATTTTACATTTTTGAATAGGAGATGGAACTCAAAGCTAGCTATGCCCGTTTTAGTTTACTGAATTAAAATTTAGCATTGAGGGCGACATTATACCAGTTTCAGATCGATGTTGTTTGGTCCTTAGGTTTTACTCTTTTTGGTTTTCCATGGATCACATATATACTGAATGAAAATATAGGAAAATTAAACGAACGGTTAGCTTGAGACCCATTTCAGTAAGCTGGTCATTAGCTACCTAATGAGTGTTTACAGGTACATAGTACGTACATACTTCCACATACAAGAGTTGTAGATGAGCAAATTGAAACAGATAATCGCAGCGTTGCACTTTACTCTCACAAATAATGGTATAATTATTACGTTAGATTGCAGCTAGTGGTAGATTTTCCCATCATTGGAGCGAGGTTTAATGCAGGTTGGCACTGACATTGATATTTGATATATACCAGAAAACTACGTGCACTTTTAATTAACCTGGGGGTAACAACAGTACAACACACTATACTCCTCTCTTAAAACACTATCCATCATAATCCAGTTTCAGTAGTGTCATTATCTTTCTGGTTCGATAGTTCCATTCGATTCAGTTAATGCGTGACTGATTTATACCTAAAACTCTCACGTCGTCTATAGTCCCAAAATACGTATTTAAGGTCTACTGCAAGCTTAATTGGTAAGAAACACCTTGAACGTGCTGCAGAATTGCACATAGCTAGCAACCCCAACCCTAGCGATGTTTGTAGGATTTTATGACATCTCTATGCATGATAATGCTTTTTGGCATATCCAGACACAGCTTTAAACATTTGATCAATTGACTATACATAGCGCCATTCGAACTTGGGAGTTCGGATTAGTACGTGATCTGATATATGACAGACATGTCAGGTTTAGGTCTTATATATCAGAAACAAATCTTTTTGACCAAGCGGATTAATGTAATAGATCTATCACAGGTTTTGAGGTTTAAGGATTCATTTGCTGTGAATTTAGTATAATCTAGCTAGTTACTTTTGCCATCCTTTTTAAGGTTACCAATCGCTTGCTTGTTTAAAGGGTTAATCTATTAACCAACGGGTAATACACACAATTAGAAGCAAGCAACCAATTTTACCAAAGTGGCAGTAACTTGGTCAAAAGTTACTGTATGAAGAGCACTATTCTCATAAACTTTCTGCACTCCTGCCAAAAACCCTAGCCCTAACGATACTACTTGGTCCAGAGGATCGGAGCCTTTTGTCGTTATTGATACAGGATTTTTTTTTTTATTTACTTTGGTCCAGAGAATCACCAGAGATTCAGATAACCCTGGTTTGTTTATTGCATTTCATTTTCGAAGCTTTCCCATTTTAGTGCCTGGGTACGCAGCTCTTAAAAAACCAGGGTAGACCTGTGCGGCCTGTGCTTACATGAATCCATGAATATGACTCTCTCTCTCTCTCTCTCTCTCTCTCTCGGACACATTATTTCATGTTAGCCGTCGAGATGTACGTAAAGTAGCCTCCTCGTCTTGTTTTTGCAGGAGGGACTGTCCAAAATGAAAAGACAGAATGAGTAGCACCGCTTCCCAGTTTTCTATCATTGCAGAGATGTTATGCACCAAAATGTGAAACAACCTAGCTCATTCTGAAAAGCTTCTCTCTGTCCAACTTTCAATCCCCACCACCCATCTCAATTCCAGATTCAACCCTTACCCTCCTTCCATTTTATATATCAACCCAGTTCAACTTCAAACCTCACTCCTCATCCACAACGTACTCCACAGCTATCACTTTCTCCATTTTCAGAGATCAACAAGTCCTCACCATGTCCCCAAAACCTCTCAACCCAAATGCCAAACCCTTCCTCCACTTTCCGTCCAAAACAAACTCCAAGCCCCTCAACCCTAGTTCCAACCCTTTTAAGATTCAGACTTATCTCTGCGACCCTTCTTGGCAGTGGCGACCATTTATCCCAAAATATGTAACGCCGGAGCTTCCAAGTGTGAGATCGTTTGTCGAAGCCATGAACCGCCCTATTCCGGTCAGCTGGAGTAAGCATCATCATGTCGTTTCCGGTTCTGCGGTTCATGTATGGAAACCTAAGCTTCTTCAGCACAAGGATCAGAGGAACAGCAAGTCGTCGGAGAAGAAGAGAAGCAGCAAAGGGAATGTCATTCCTTTCCCTTCATGTTCAGCTAATCAGAAATCTTCCTGTACGACTGTGATGATCAAGAATATTCCCAACCAGTTCCGGTGAGTACTTCATCCTGTCTATTTTAAAACGCCGAATATACTCTGCGTTTTGGGCATGCTTTTGACTTTTATTTTACCTCTGCATCTGTTCATTTTGCGTGTAACAGAGAATTGACTGATGGCTTTGTCGTTCTTTTGTCATCTTTACCCCTTCTGCGCTAATCATATGTTTGGATCCTTCGTGCAATACTTGTCTTTATTTGTACCATTTTACATGCTCGTGTTTTTAATTAGTTTAGAAGTATATGATGAGTAAATGGTAATCTGGATTGATTAGAGTTAATTGATACTTGCAGGAGGACTGACTTGATGACCATATTGAGAAACCACTGCAGGAAGGAAAACAAGAAATCTGCCTACAAATCTGAGTTCGATTTTGTCTATTTGCCAATGGATTTTCAGTGAGTTTACCATTTTAAGGCTTTAGTACTTTAGTTATAAAAACTCCAACTTTATTAATGTCTTGTATGTATGTGAATTTTGATTAGGAAATACTGGGAGAACAAGAGGGTTGCAAATCTGGGTTATGCATTTGTCAACTTCACCAGTCATGTTGCTGCACTGAGGTTCTTTCGGTACTATCACAACCGAAATTGGAATGTGAAACTCAACAACAAGATTTGTCAAGTCACCTCTGCCAAAATCCAGGTTTACATTCAATCTTAAAGGATCGTTTAAATAGGTTCCTTTTTTTACTTATTTTTGGTCAAAAGTTTACTTCATTTTTGTACTAAAACTTCGAAAGATAAACAGAAGTTTTGAAAGGTATTTTGGTCAAGGAACTCTAGTACTTTAGTAGCATTGTGTCATTTGGTCAGTGAATGATTTGGTCATCTCTTTGTTTTCTTTCATGAGTTCATCTTGGGGATCCCTTCACATTGTGGTTGTTGTAGGGGAAGGAAGCTCTTCTGAGGCAATTTGAGAACAGTGTCTTCTGGTGCCACTCTGATATGTACTTGCCTGGGGTTTTGGAACCAGCCTGTGATGGTGACTCACTGCCGGAGCTCATCAACGTCGGACGTCGTGTTTGTGCACCATCAAGGAGATCCAGAAGAAAGGCTTAGTAGGACATTTGGTAATTGTGAAGCTGAGCTTGTGATGTTAGCTAGGGGTTATCAGTTATGGACTGTAATGTTGTCGTTTTCTGTGTTTTCTTTCTCTCCCAAGATGGTGGTAGCTAGAAGTACTTCTTGGGAGAAAAGGAAACATGGGTAAGTGATTACTCATTAAGATGTCTAATTTGCTTTGTTATCTTCGATCATCTAGTGTAGTTTTATGATCGATTTAGATTTGGTAAGTGTTTTAATTGTCTCCCTTGGTGGAATGAAGTATGACCATCTGCTTGCAACGCCATAGTGCATGTTAGTGTGGGGTGAATATTGAAAACACCATATCGGTTGGGTATTGCCTAGGAGGGTGTATTTAGGAATCTATCTCAAGTACCTTGATGATGAGAAACCCTTAATTGTAGAATGTATGTGGAGTGTTTATGTGCTTTTCTTTTTTCATCCAAGAGGAGTTATTATCAAGTAAGTATAAGGTGATAATCTCAAACTGCGTTATAATTTAAAAGTGCCATGTTTGCTGTCAATAAGACAGTTTGGCCGAGTGGTCTAAGGCGCCAGATTTAGGCTCTGGTCCGAAAGGGCGTGGGTTCAAATCCCACAGCTGTCAGATTTTGTTTTGTTTCAACTTTTGAAGCATTTTACTGCTTAGGTATAGGACGTTAAAACGCAGCGTTTCAGCTGAAATGAAGTAGTGACAATTGATATACTGGACTCTCTGGCTTCACTTTTGCTATATAACCGGACAACTTGAACATTAATGGAGTGAGTGGACGGACTATCAGACTAATAGCTAAAAATGGTTAGAAAGCTTTAGGTGAGTACTGGAGTGGGTAAATATGCGAAGGAATTTTCCGAATGATTTATATCTGAAATGAAAAGCAATCTCTAATCCGAGGAAGTAACATTCGCTTTGATCAACATTGCTTCGCATGGAATAGAAGTGTTCCTGAAATAGTACCGAGCTCTATAGTAGGAGTATGTGTTTGCAGACCTAAACGAAACAATTATTCATAAAGAATGGCCATGCAAGTAGTAAGACTTCACGTAATACAAAAATTTAGCCATTAAAATTCATCATTAATCACATAATGAAAGACCATGACAGCACTAAAAGTACTGGGATCAGCAGCAATCGATACATGCAAATGTGTGAAAGCTGAGGTATGAAACAGAGATCGATAGATAGAACCCAATCAAATGTAAATCTTTGCCTACCCCTATAATCATCATAACACAATATGCACAATCTTTGACAGTATAAATATAAGTACCCTTATGATCAGCATCATCAAAATTTGCTACATCCTCACTTGGTTTTTCATTATTTTACAGTGAACTCTTCATGTTTGGACTCAGAGGAGTTGTGATGTTCATCATTCTTAGACAACTCTTTTAATTAATCAGCTTCTCTGACATTATGTCCAAGATATGAACCATTATCCCCATGTTGCAGTTCAACAATCTCACACCTAGTTTGATCAAATCTATTATGCTCATTCCCAACATCCAAAGTCTGCAGACCAATGTCTTCTAAAGCACCAAATTCAGCTGTTTCCTCAAAATCTGTTGCTAACAAGGTCTCATGACTCTCATCATTACTAAGTTGACCCATAAATGAAAACTCAGGGCATGAACATGGAAGAACCGAGTTAGCCTCACAAGTTGAATCTCCTTTGAGAACAAGGCTTCCAATTTTTGCGTCTTCTTGAACAAATTCTTCTGTAATAAATTGCTTAAGACCCTCATTTTTAATCACCACAGCAGCAGATTCTTCTCTCATCATAGACTCAGGTGAGAAATGTATTGCATAATACCTTCAGTGGAAGAAGGAACACAACCTGTAAGCATCATATCAATAGTAACATATGCAGCACTAGTAGCATGAGCTCTGGAAGTATCATATAGTGTAGCCACAGCACACTCTGAGGGAAGAGACATGGACTTCATGGAAGAGACGGCATCCTTAAGAGTAGCTTTAGGAGCTTCTTTCCTACCATCTGAACCAAAATTGGATGAATAAACTGAGCAGCCTTGCTAATAAAGACTTTTAGCGCTGGATTGAGAAAAAGCCGCATTGTTGCTGTAGCTATAGTTCATATTTTGAGAGACACTACAATTGTTTTTTTTTATGAGAAACCATTTTATTGCATGCGTACTCCTTTTTGCTGAAAATTATGCATCTGCGAATTCCTCCATTTTGCTGGGTATAATTGCATGTAAGACTACGTACAATCAGTCTTGAACCTCTCAAAGATGGACTTCACAGTTTGATCAATCTCATCTTCAGCAATCAACAAAAGAGATCTTAATTCTTTCATTGAATCAGAAGAGCTTAGTATTTTCATTCTTATTATAGCTTTGATGGTAGAACACTCGACAAACCATTAATTACTCTGAGTATTGTCTCCTCATCATCCATAGGAATTCCTATAATAGCAAGCTATGGGAAATGACACAAACATATTTCTCCATTACTGGAATTCCTATAATAGCAGACAATTCTGTAACACATTACTGCAAGGCAGCAGCAAATCAATAACTCGAAAGAGACTCACAAATCTGCACAGTACAGTTATTCCTCACTCCCAAATATTTCTGATTAATCTTCTTCGACACACTAATTGGCAAAGTGTATATATATAATACTATTGACAGGCACACAATAAAGTACCATTACCCATAGATCAAAGTCGATTGTCGATTGTCAATTGCAACCCTCAAAGCCTTGAATACCATCTCCAACGATCAACAACTTCAATCTTTTGTTCATTCAATATCTTTATCTAAATTGACTACCAGCATAGACATACAAAATTATGCTTATGCTGAACTGTTGAATTCTAGAAGATACCCCAAATCATATCAGACAGAACCTCTGCACCAAAATCCCCAATTTGAACTCTCGAAAGTATGAAGTGAGGCAAACAAAGATAGGAACGAGTATCAGGAAGGAAGGAACAGATGAACAAAGCAAAGGAAGTGAGGCTCGGACCACAAATTAGGGTTTCACAGTAAGAGAAAAAGACTCAGATTGACAAAAATTTGGTGAATTTCTGATGCTCAAATCACTGTTAACATGATCAGAGTAAGAAACCAAAGATTCAAAGCAGCAATTGAGAATCAAATTGCAGGAGAAACATGGACACTTCTTCAGAATCTAGATCACAATCGTCATAACGAAAATCAACACACTTATCTGAGTAGGGTAGAGCTTCAATTGAATACAACGGTAGCTATATCTGCTATTCTTAACAATGTGATCACTCTTATATGAAGAATTGATTACACCATTCCCTTCTCAATCTTATCAATCATTTGGAAATCAAGCACATATTCATGAACAAAGATACAAGCTAATGAAATGTATAACAAAAATGAAACCCAAACGTGATCACTGGTGGATTCAATTTCAAAGCATACTGCAAAATAGTTTGAAACCATAGGTGAAGAACTGATTAACACCCATTTACTTCTCAATCAGGTTCACAGTCATGAACAGAGTTGCAACACATCAGTATGCGTAATCAAAATCGATCCCAAATGCACTTACATGGGTGAGAAAACATCTTCATTAACTCAAGCCCTTGCATCAGTCCCACTAAATACTAACCGAATACACATAACGAAACAACAGACTTCACATCAATTACAAAAAGCATTAGAAACACAACGCACAGTACTAACGAGCTTTCTTCTTTCCGGCAACAGTGACCCTCTTGCCCTTCAATGTCCTGGTGTTGTTCTTAGTCCTCTGCCCTCTGCACGGCAGACCCTGAATGTGCCTAATCCCTCTGTAGCACTGAATCTCCTTCAGTCTCCTTATGTTCAACGCATTGAACCTCCTCTGCAAAACACAACACAAAACCCAATTCCATCAAAACCCAACTCCACAAATCAGACACACTAAACAAAAGCAGACAGATAAGGCTTACCAAGTCTCCTTCGATCATATACTTGGAGACCTCCTCACGAATAATGGTGAGTTCTTCCTCCGACAAGTCTTTAGTGACCTTGTTCTCCATCTTCAAGTCATTCAGAATCGTACGAGCTCTAGTACGACCGATCCCATGAACGTATTGCAGCGAGAACTCCACCCTCTTGTTGTTGGGGATCTCAACTCCCCCAACACGAGCACATTGGATGCTCAAACCACCCACCTGCGCAAAACCCACAACAACATTAAACCTTAAAACTCAACTTTGAGCTGAGCCCAGAATTTAGAGATGGAAGTTTAGTTTACCTTGGTGGGGGTTTTGATTGGGAGTGAGAGAGAGGTGGAGAAGGGGTTAGGGCTCCGGCCGGTGCTGACGACGGAGAGAGACGGTGCCAGAGGCATTGACAGGGTTTGTGCCATTTTTAGAGCTCCAGAAATTTGCTTACTGCGTTTGTGTGTGGATGAAGACGATGAGGTCTAGCTCTCAGCTTATCTTTGCGTGAATTTCATTTTGTTATTTGACACCTTGACCCGCCCGATCCATCAAGGCCCAAACGGCCCAAAAGGTGCTTCAAATGCCTCTTGGTTGAATAACGAATGTGTGTGGAAATTACAAAATTTGAGTGTAAATGTTGAAGTTACAAATTTCGATTTTGATGTATGGATTCATGTTCTATTCAACAATCAGCGTATGAAGGTTTTTGGTTTAGGATTGATTTGGTGATATTGATTGGCCTTTTGGTTGGTCAAGGTAGAAATTACATTGATGTCAATTAAGTATGAACATATCTTAACCTAAGAGGAACATTGAACAAATCAAGATTAACGACCAAACGCAATACAACACAAGGAAATGGTAAGATATAAGGACGTATGGTAATCAGAAGATATGAGAACGCATCAATACTTGTTAGTTGAAGAAAGATGGGACCTCAACCATTTTGTGAGTACAAGAATTGGAAGCAGGGCAAAGTAGATTAAAATCTGAATTCCAAATTTCAAACTGTAGAGGAGTAGCACGAAGCTTTCTTATTTATAACATGCTTGGTAAAAAGCCAGCAAGAATGACTTGAAACATAAAAATTGTATCCATACTGAGCTCCTTTTGAAAATCCCCAGCTAAATTTTGCTGCTCACTAGATAAACCGAAAGAAGTGGCTATTTCCTTCCTCCAGAAGGAATCCGCTTACCAGCTTTCCTGGTCCTGGCATTGGTCTTGGTGCGCTGTCCTCGGCATGGCAAACCATCATTATGTCTTATCCCTCGGTAGCACTGGAGGTCTATCATTCGTCTAATGTCTTTCTCAACAACTGCCGCCTGAAAGATCCAGAAACCAAATATGTAAGTGACACAAGTCACACAACCATACAACTAGTGCTTCAAGAGAGGCATGGAGAGAAACAAAGAGTTATACCAGTTCCCTTCCAATTACATACTTGGACAGTTCATCACCCAGAGCAACAATTTCTCTTTTAGTCAAGTCCTTGGCAAGTTTGTTGTGCATGTGGAGCTCAGATAGGATGTGACGAGCTCTGGCTCTACCTATGCCATGTATGTAAGGAAGGGCGTACTCAAGGGACTTATTGTCTGGGATCTCCATTCCTGCTTTTATACTGATGCACTGGGTTCGTATCCCACCAAACTGCAAGTAACAACAGCAGTTCAGATACAACAACATACAAATCTGTGACTTTCCAGCTTTAATATACAGAAACCAAAGATTATCACAACAACTCAAATGAGAGTCAGGACCATCAAGACAGGTGCAATCACAGTAAACAAAAGAGCAAAATGATCAGCAGTACTGTATCCAAACAACAATTCTAAAGAGGAACCAAAGTCAATTAGCAGGAGTATAATCGATGTAGTGGTAGTATCATGAGTAATATGACAGTAACAAACTAGCCATCTTGATTGAGTGAAAGTAGTAGTACAGACAAGGTCTCATATATGAACTATGTTGACTTAGATCATCAATATTTGAGTTCGGATCTACCTGCCTTCATATAAAGAGAACAATGCAACATCATCATCGACATTCATGTTTAATGATGAGCCTTGCATTTCCTATATGGATTCTTTTCTTTTGTATGAATTAGCATTTTAATGCATTACTGCTATAACTACAGAGGGAATGTAATCATCAGTTACGATGCCATTTAGTAAACAGACTATCTTCGGCATCCCTGAAAGCTTATGGCCAACACAGGGTCTTTACTACTTCACCACATTAGTACATATTGCTATTTCTTCTAACTTTAACATCTCCGCAACCTCGGACTTACTAAGACCTAATCATGTAAATGAATTCCTATAATTCTACACTAAAGATGCCTTCGCCCAGTTACTACATTCAGCTGGGAAACAGAACACTAATTGACATGAATACATGATAAATAATTCAGGAAGCAGATGATAACAACCTAAACTCACAATTGAGAAGCATTCATTTCTGATTTAGATACAAATTTCATTGAAGTAACCAACCTACTAGCTCAAAATGAAAAGAAATCAAAGATAACAACAGAAACCCACGCCCAATCAATGGCATACGAACAATTCACACAAAACCCAGAATGCTTGTCATAAACCTCAGAGCCTCTAAACCCCTAAAAGTCGAAGTCTAGTTCAACTGAAAAACACGATATTATGGATTAACTCACCGGTAAAGATTGAAGGAGTCGAACCCCAACATTTGAAGCGACTGCTCGTAACCCAAACATCACTCACCAATCGATTGTTGGATCTTTCAGTAAGCACCAATATTCGAATTCGGTTTAAATTACGGGGTTTTTGTCAACCAAATTGACTCCACCCACTTTCCTTTTATTTGGGTACGATGCAAACCCCATTTACATATTTTAAAAAGGGAATTTACCATTTCACAAACATAAATAAGTTTTTTTTTTTTTTCTTTTTTCCCTTTAAAAAAAGAAAGAATTAAAGTGAGGCCATGGCAACTTGGCAAATGAGGGCAAGGTGCTAATGGCAACTTGGCAAACCAATGTCAATGACAAGTGAGGGCTAACGACATTCATGTCTTCATGTTCGGATGTTCCTTGAAGCGATGCTGAGCACACGGAACATGCGGTGTTCATGCTATTGAAATAACAATTTCATCAACCGAATAATCATGTACACCATCTGGGCAGTGCCCAACACCTCAATGTACCTCACCCATTCTTGAGTCTTGAAATATAAAAGAGATAAAATGTCCGAGACCATTGGCATATACTTTTTACTGAAATACGTTAGTTATTTTAGCAAACCATCACTTAGAATACATGATTTTACTAATGGAAGTTATGACAGAAGAATTACACCATAGGTGATCACCGTGATCTCAATGGAATGACGTTTACACTGGTACCTTCCGCTCACATATTTACGGTAACTTCTATTGTGTACCTTTCCGAGACTATCATTGTGAGTACACAATGATTTGGTCCGCTTTTATGTGAAGAAAGAATTACAGTCAGCTAAAAGAAGGAAGGCAATGTCATGGTGGTCATTCCCATAACTCTAATCCTTAAGAAACATGTAGCAGAATTATACAACTATCAACTTATTGAATAAACGAGCTCAAACTCAAACTATCTCCTCCGCAGCTTAATGATCTGGACATTTAACTAGGCGGAAACCACCCAGACCAAAAAGAAAAAGAATTCAAGTCAAGTATCTGGTAATTTACAAGCAGAATACCACATACATAAAAAACCAGGATATCCAACCAACATTAAAGAATCAATGGAAAACTCGGAGCTCAGGAAGGTATGCATCCTTCATAAGTCCTTAGACTCCTCCTTGATAGGGTCCCGAAGAGTTCCAAACATCCAGTCCATCCATATAGTATAATGGCCATAATTGTGGCGATAGGTGGTGTGATGAATAGTGTGGTAGCCAGCCCCCATCACAGGCCATATATTGGCATGGATGCAATCATGAATGTTCGCTGTCCATATGGCTTCAATAAATAGGAGTGCTATGTGAGTAGTAAAATGCATTGGCACAAGAAACAGGGCAATAACATGCGGAACTGCCTGCAGTATCCCATCAAGTGGGTGGAATGCCAAACCTGGACAAATGTGCACAAATGTGTAACTTAGTTATGGATTCATGGCATCAAATCATTGACATTGGAATAGGGCATACCGTTGGTTGAGTTAGAATAGATTGGACGGACAATTAAAATAGTAGCAACAGTCAAGATGTAAGTTACTTAAGAACTGAGAGGATGAAAAGCAGTTGTAAAAATTTTGATCCTTGATTAAAAGGGGAACATTGAGGAAGAGAGAATGAACAGGCATATGCACCATCATCAAATCAAGTAACTACACATTTTCACATATGTCATATACTTGACGAGAGCCAGCTAATTAATCAAACAAGACCAAGACATATGTGTGTATACATGCATCCAAATTATTGACACAAGGCATGTAATTAATTCTAGTAGTAATTGACAACTTACCAGCAAAAGGAGAAAGGGTGTTCTGCTTGTTATAGATGTGATGTATATTGTGAAGCCATTTATACAGAGGCTTTATGTCATGCAACTCCCTATGCATCCAATAGATTCCAAACTCCACGACTATAAGATAAATTGCTAAATAGATGAAGTAGGCAACCCAACCTACATCACTTATTCTTGCAAAGCACCTCATCCAGCCATGTTCAACCATGTACTCAGAGATAGACGGAAGAGCACAGTACCACGGCATTGCCTTCATGGCAACATATATTTGCAAAAGCATGGCTTTATTAGATGGAATGGCATCTACAATGAGGGAACATGTGTCAATATTGATCAGATACAGTAAATCTGAACAGTAACAAAAATACATCTGCATCAATAACCAATCAATTAAAAATCTTTAAATGTGCATCCAGAGTCAAAACCCAAAACATGTCATATTCATCAATCAATATGAGTACTATTCAACATAATGCCATCTAACATTCAATGTTTTTCCAGATTTAGTTGATAGCATAACAGGGGGTTACTTCATATACACTTAAGGAGACCCCATTAAACCCCATAGAAGTTGATCTAGTCCTTCAGTGATTCAATCAAGTTGTCTCTTTGGTTAATCCACTAAAACTCTTTACCAGATGCACACTGAAAAGTGAAAACAGTAATAAAATATATAAAAAAAAAACAGCAAAGGAAAAACTGTAAAGGCATCATGGGTCTAACACTGAGTGCCTGAGTGGACTAATAATTCAGGAGAAAAGGAATATAGAAAAATTAAAATCTCTGACTGAAGTAATAATTCAGGAACAAAAAAAGAAGAAGACAGAGACACAGCAGAACAGAACAGAAAGCAAAGTGAGATGGATCGAGATATGTGGTGTGTTTGACCTTTAGGGAGATAGACGTTGCATTTGAGGTAGTAAATGTAGAAGCACCAGAGGAAGCCGGAGAGGAGATAGATGATGCAGCCGCCGAGGTAGTTGCGCAGCCACGACTGGAAGAAGTGCGGCAGCGGGGCCCACACCCAGTTAGGCAGCAAGCTGTCGAGGACAATGCGGTTGTAGAAGTTGTTCTCCTCCACGAACAGGTTCAGGTACGAAGACGACGCCGACGAGGAGGTCTCCATTGCCTACCGGCGGTGATTGCGAGGCCGCAGAGAGACAGAGAGAGAGAGAGAGAGGAATGAGCTGGGATGGATCCGCAGGTGGTATTTGAGGTGGGGGTTGAAATATAATGCATGCTTCCACTTTATATGGTGATGGGGCGGACTATCATACTTCATGTGTAGAGCAGAATCGGCCCAGATTTTTTTTTTGTTCAAATGGGCCCGGTTAATGCCTCCACCAATTAAAATCAAAATTGTTTTTTTTTTTTTTTTAGAGGATAATTTGATTGGGAATATCCGGTATAAATTTACCAAAATTTATGCATGTTGTAATAATACACATGAAGAGATGGGTTGTAATTTGAGTGTATTGTAATGAAATTTATTTCGTTCGAGATAAAAGACTTTGAGAGATGTAGTGGCATGGGATTGTATTTGTCTTTTAAGATTTTGAATCAAACACGACTCGTTGTATTAATTTATTGGGATTCATGTAGATGTTATGTCTATATCAAAAAATCGTATTATTTGTAGTATGTTATCTCTTGTTCCTAATCAATCTTGTGTTAATTAAGGCTTTGTCCTAAATATGATAAAAATGGACACCATACCTAATAGTTTTCCCTAATACTGATTGTAGGTGATCGATGTGATGGGGTCCCTAGCTTGTAAGGAGCGTTATAATGAAAGGGTGTGTTGATGTCTCAAATGAAGACATGGGAAGCTAGGCATTATTAAAGTCGAGGATGCAACATTATTTGTTTCTGGAAAATGCAATGTTAAACATGCATGCATGCATGCATGCAGTTCGACAACAGTTTGATCGCTAGAGTGCACCAAGGATTTTCAAGCAAAAATATATTGCTTTTCCCTAATCATTCCATATTAGGGAAAGTTGAAAGCCATAACAATTGGTTTCGATCTCCTTCTAGTTTTATAAATAAAAGATTTTCTGCTTGCTGTATTCAATAATCCGTAGTATTAGAGCCCACAGTTACGATACGTGGCCATGTGGCTTCTGTTTGTTGGAGTCATTTTTTGAATGAGGAGGTGTTTGCTAACCGTGAATGACTTGACTTATGGAAAGCGTCGTTTATTACACGACGGACCAGTTATCACTATCACCTATGTGAAACGACACCGCATACTTAATGTGGTGACAAGGAACGACAATGACTAATGACACACCTCATTGACTCCCATATCCTTTCGTCGTCTTCACTACGACTGCAAATGTGAGGAGGACTAGCTAGGCTGCAGAAAATGTACCGAGTAGAGACGAAACTGAATGCACTAAACCCAGCAGCAAAAAGAAGAAAGACCAAATCGGGTGCAGTGGATATTTCTCCAAAAACATGGACAAAGGGTAGGCTACTTGGCCGTGGCTCTTTCGGCTCTGTCTATCAAGGATCTTCTTCGTAAGTCTTCAAAAGCCAGAAACCCTCCCTCACACTTGTGTCAAAATTCACAGATTTTAGATAAGTATGGTTCTGGACATGTTGAAGGAACTGTGATACATATGTGAAAGAAATCACGGTCAATCACTTTGGACTCTTTAAAACTTGCTGCTATACAAGGAGAAAAAGATTGACTTGCTTGAAGGATTGGATGAATACATGCATAGATCAAGGAGAAAAATCAGGATTTACAAGATCATTTACCATATTCTTTTCATTGGATGAATCATTTTCTTTCTGCTATAACGCTATTGCTTCTGTATTCACCCCTTTTATACAGCTTATACTTTTTTCATTATACACAAGCTGTATATATAATTCACTAATATATATATATATATATGACCTACACTTGAATCAAAGTGATACTGATGTGCAACTGTTTGTGTTTCAATGGTTGGTTCCGCACCTTTTATCACACCTTGATTGGTTATGGTTTTTCTTTCCTGCAGTGATGGATTTGTTTTCGCTGCCAAGGAAGTATCGTTGCTTGATCAAGGAAGTCCCGGGAGGAGTTGTGTTCATCAGCTTCAACAGGTAACAAATTACATCTCCTGATCGATTATTGTGACTTGCTCATGAGGTTGATCAATCTTTACATTATGTTTTTGGTTTTCCTTGTTCCAGGAGATTGAGTTTCTCAGTTGGCTGGAACACAAGAACATAGTTCAATTCTATGGCTCATTTGAGGTACTCCCTTTACCCTTGTGTTGCCTTTCAGCTTGAACCTTTGAATCTTTAACCTGAAAGTGTTCTGAATGACATGATGTGTGCGTTTGTTACCACAGTAAGTAATCATGCATGTCGATGTGTAGTACATAAGTTTGCTATGTTGATATTTCTTCTTTGTTTTAGAGTGATACTAATTTACATGAGACAGATCATTGATGATGATATGTAAATGCCATTATGCCTACAGAATATTCCACCTTAATGTATAAACTAGTCCACCAAAAACCGTCAGTAGCTGATGAACTTTGCCTTTTTTGAAACAGAGTTTACTATTTTCTTTTATTTACTCTTTATTTTATCTTTGTTCTTTCATTCACCCACTAGTTGGTAGTCAATATCCGTCCAAAATTATTACAGGTGTTTTTTCATACTTGTTTTGATTATCCTCAGTATTGTGTTGAAGATAGCTGTTCCAATAGGGTAATTTTTCTAATTAAGCAGTAGAACTTAATACTCCTGTTGTTTTACTTGTTTGTGTTCATCATTCTGTTATTTATCTATATCTGAATGATCGTTGCAGTATGGATCAAACCTTTATATGTGTATGGAGCATGCTCCTAATGGATCCATTCGACAACTCTATCAGAGATCGAACCTTTCATATCCTCGTGTCTCTAAATACACAAAAGAGATCCTTCTCGGTCTAAAGTATCTTCATGGCCATAATGTGGTTCACAGGTATTTCATGTAAGATGTATAATTATGCGAAAATTGTGGTTTCAGGATGTATTGATCTGACCAGGTTTTGTATTTCCGTTGAGCGTTTTTGTTATATGGAATAAGTCATCTCAGAAACAACTGACAAGAAAAAGATATGTGGTTGCACCATAGCAATATCCATCCATGTTTAATATGTGCTTGAATGGTTTCGCGGTTCTCATTTCTCATTTCCAGGGACATTGAATTTGCAAAAATGCTATTTTCTACAATTATTCTCTCATCCATTTATTTCTTGTATGAAGGGACATCAAGTGTGCCAACATTTTAGTGGATGCTTGTGGATCTGCAAAGCTTGCAGATTTTGGATTGGCAAAGGTTTGTCTTCTGCTCCTGATCATTTTTTATTCTACTGGTTTCAATAGTTATCACAATGGCCGTGAAGCTTTAATTTCTCCTAACAGATGTTCTGTACCCTCTTTCAGATAACCACCAAAATGAATGAAATTCAATCTTTGCAGGGCACTGCATTCTGGATGGCCCCTGAGGTTGGTCTTTACAAATGTCTTGATCTATTTAACAGAGACTCCACCTTTTTACCATTATAATTATTCATAATTTTAAAAGGAATTTTGATTTGATGGTGGTTATAACTGCTTTTATATTTCTTAAAAATTGGTAAATGCAAAAGATTAGCTTTATGAATCAGGAATGTAAATGAATTTAACACGAAAATGGAAGTGAAAAGAAAGATGAATGTCCGGAAAAGAGTAACTGACATTGCTGAACTACTGTGAGTGAAAACTGTTGTATTTGGTTATCCCAGATAATTTGTGGTTAACAATGGTTCTTATGGATTAAGGTATCTTGCAATTTGAAGTTTTGCCAGCTTCTGCTTTCCCAATATTATCAGGTGCTCAAAAATTGTATGTATCTAGATGGAATGAATCTCATATAACATCTAAAAACATGGCTAACCTTTGAAAACTTTGCATATGGCACAATTAGTTTGAGGCTGCACAAAGAAGATTCTGTCATGTCAAAAGAATTTGCCAATCTTTCTGAGTCGAGCTAAGGTTGTGCAGGTTTTTAGTGCAAAAATGAAGAACCAAGGTTATGGGCCTCCAGCAGATATTTGGAGCCTTGGTTGCACTGTGTTGGAGATGTTAACAAGGCAGGTTCCCTACCCTGGTTTGGAACCGGTCCGTGCCATTTTCACTACACCTTTTACTCTTTATAGTTCATGATAATATATGAGGTGATGCATCTTTTCATGTGTGTGCTCAACAGTTTCAGGTATTTTTCAAGATTGCAATGGGGGAGCTCCCTCACGTTCCTCATTTTCTTTGTAAGGAGGCGCGAGATTTCATCCATCAGTGCTTACAAGTTAATCCAAACAATCGACCCACTGCTGCTCAGCTCTTATGTCATCCATTTGTCACTTCTGGGCCTAAAAAACTACCCCATGTGTTGGATTACTTGGATGGTCTTTGTATTCAGATGAAGGGAAAAGACCTTTATGCAAGAGGATATTTTAATGGCTATGATTTTGATTTATGATACATACTAGCTGTTAGGGGCAGGAAACTCTCATACAGATTTGTAAAGAAGTTGAGGAAAGTGCCCAAAGAGTTTGTTAAGGCACTATAGTCATTTAGATCAAGTCTCTTGTTGTCATTGTCATAAGCTTAATAACGCGCATAACACTGTGCAGACTGTTATGTTCATATATAGAGTTATTCAATTATTGTGGGAGAAGAATTTCCACAATCGATTTCAATCTGTCTTGAAGAGTCCATACGTTATCTTAAATGGTAGGAAACTAGTGCATCACAGGTAGAAAATAATTTGGGCATTAGTATCCACTTTCTGACATATTCCTAGTATCTGATACCTCAATCATCTCATCCAATGGATATCTCACAGATCACAGAAGTGAACATCTGTAGTATGATTTTGGTGAAGCTTAATCGTTCCAACTACACTGTATGGAGGTTACGTTTTCTTCGAGTTCTAAAGAAGTACAAAGTGTATGGACTTGTTGAAGGTTCTGAGACATGTCCTCCGGCCTTTATAATTGACAGTCAGGGACGTATCACTGATCTGATCAATTTTGCATATGATGATTGGATGGAACGTGACCGGATTGTAAAGCTCTGGTTGACGTCAACTATCACTGGAGAGTTGCTATATTACATGCCTGAAACAACTTCTGCTATGGATTTGTGGTTGACTTTGGAAAAGAGGTTTCTTGGTGCATCAAGAACTCGTATACATGATCAGCTCCGATTACAACTTGAAACTGTCTGCAAGGGAAGCATGTCCATGAGTGAATATCTTGAGCAGATCAAGCAGCTAGGGGATGGTTTAGCAGCAGTTGGAGCTCTTGTTTATGGTGTTGAACTTATTCAGTATGTGCTTAATGGCTTACCTGAGGAATATGAGCCTTATGTTATTGATACTGAGTTGCGTGTTGATCGGACTAGTATTGATGAACTGTCCAAACTGTTGCTTAATAAGGAGGTGTGTGTGATGAAAAATAGTAAGTCGCCTACTTCTGCAGAGCCTCTTCATGTCCACAAGTGCGGGGAAGACCAGGCCAAAGTGATAGAAATGAAGCCAGTAGGAACAAGAGAAGAGACTAAACTGGCTGCAATGAACTTTTCTCCTAATAGCTGGAGAAGAGGTCAGCTTCTGGGTCGTGGAACCTTTGGGTCTGTGTATCAAGGATTTTATGAGTGAGTTGATTCCCATAAACTTCACACTTACATCATATTAAAAAAACTTTTGTTTTTTATGATCTTTCTTCTGTGCAGAAATGGACTTCGCTTTGCTGTTAAGGAAGTTTCCTTGCTTGATCAAGGAAGTCAAGGAAGGAAATGCCTTCATCAACTTCAACAGGTAACAAGTGATCATATATGTCCAGGTCTTGTCACTCTTCTGTACTCTGATACCAAGTAATTGGTTAGTGATTAGGTTTATGATGTAGAGAGTCACTGGCCTAATTGACTGTTGTTTATTACTATTTACAGTAGCATTTTTGTTTTCCTTCTTCCAGGAGATTTCTCTTTTGAGTCAGCTTGAACATGAGAACATAGTTCAATATTATGGCTCATATGAGGTACCCTTTTCATTTTCTTGTTGCTTTTGCAAATCTTGAGCCTTTATACCCTAAAAGTTGTTTTGGTCATCATGCTAGTATACTCTTAGTCCGTTCATTCTGTATATCAGTATTCAGTATATAAATTGCTGCTAATTCATGTAATGATATACACCCTCGTCTTGTATAGTACTTTTATACAATAAAACTGATCATCATTGGTTTTAATATGCATGTTGGAGACGAAGTTCCCCTTTTATTGAGTTAATGTACAGAGAAGTTTATCAAATGTTCCCCTAAATTTCACTATATCTAAAGAGGAGTTACCCTGCCGGCAATTTTGTCAAATACTATTTCAAGCTTATGTGCTCGTAGTCTCGTATTATGAATCAAAACTAATAATACTCATGTATTATGCTGTGAAGCACTTGAAAAGTATACAGGTTCTGTCACATTTGTTTCACATATATACTAATTAGGCCCCAGATCTTTCTTTTACACATCTTCTGATAAGCACCATAGACTGTCTTATTTATATGTTAATTAATGTTCTTTGTAGCATGAATCAAACCTCTATATGTGTATGGAGCTTGCACCTAACGGATCCCTGCGTAGACACTATCAGACATGTCATCTTTCAGGCCCTCGAGTTTCAGTATACACGAAAAAGATCCTGCTTGGTCTGAAGTATCTCCATGACCGAAATGTGGTTCATAGGTAATTCATATCAGAAATCAATCAGACTGTATGATTTATGTTACTGTATTGGTTTTCTGCTGTTTTGGTCTCTCGCTGTCACCGGAGTTTGTATAACCTTTGAGCATCTTGTCACTTGGAAATTGGAATGCGGTTCCCTTTTTCATCAGTGAGTTTTCGTATGCTTTTCTTGATTCATGTTGCCTATAGTTCTCATTTCTTTGTTTTTTGTATTAAGGGACATTAAATGTTCAAATATATTGGTGGATGCAAATCGATCTGTGAAGCTTGCAGATTTTGGACTTGCAAAAATAACGAAAATGAACGATATTCAATCTTTGCAGGGGAGCGTATACTGGTTGGCCCCTGAGGTTTGCATAATCTTCTTCACTGACTTTTGAAACCTTGTCAGTTCTATGAGTTATGAGTAACCTTGCTGGGACCTGCATTTGTATAGGTTGTTAATGCACCTTTGAACAACCAAGGTTATGGGCTTCCGGCTGATATATGGAGTCTTGGATGCACTGTGTTAGAGATGTTAACCTGCCGCGTTCCATACCATAACCTCGAATGGGTTAGTGCCATATTCATTACATCTTTTACTCTGGAATTCTGAATCCTTACATAACATGATGAACATGACTGATGAGCTGATGCAACTTTGTGTTGTGTCTATTGCAACAGTGTCAGGCCTTATTTAAGATTGGTAAGGGGGTGCCCCCTGAGGTTCCTGATTCTCTTCCAAAGGATGCGCAAGATTTCATCCAAAAATGTTTACAACTTGATCCAAATAATCGTCTTACTGCTGCCCAGCTCTTGGATCATCCATTTGTGAACATGCCACTTAGTAATCCGACTTCTCCAAGGCAGCCGATGATAGTTGCAGATGTACTACACTTAAAGGGCATTTACCGGGGGTTAACCCCTCAACTCTTCAAGTCAAAGTCATGAACAAAGACACTTCATGGTGTTTACCCGATCCTAGATGATTAAAATCTTCATATTTCACAATTAAGTCAGCTCTTTGCGAGAAAACATTCATGAATTTGCTTTTGATTGTACAAATTTATTTGTATTCATGCACCAAAATAGCACTTTGGAATGATCGATAGTTTAAAATTAAATTATATATTTAGGGATTTATCGCATCTATAACAAGGAAATCAGAAATCCTGATAGCTAGGGTTGGGATTGGGCACTTTTTTTTATTGGGCCTCTTCTCCTTTCCTGGATCAATACAGTTTCCTTATTCTAAATGGATTTGTATAACACAGGTTATATTATTAAGTGAACGTTCTGTGAGGCCCATTTTCTGTACCAAGCTCGATCTCTAAAGGTAAAGGAGAATGAGAAGAAGAAGAAGAAGAAGTAGACGTTGACGACGTCTCGATAATGGGATTGAATTGAAGTGTTGGATGAATATGGCTGTTGTATCTGCACTTTTATTATGGGTCGTTTCTCATGCCATTGTCGTTGTGTCTGGAAGCACGGAACCTGGTATGAAGAGGGGGGACCTCCTGTTCTTCCAACGCCTAACTAGTACTTCAGATCAGCCCATTCGTGCCGGAGACATATGTCTCTGGCACGAATGGGGTGATCTGAAAATAATGTAGTGCATTATTCTTTTTAAATCTGAAGCCAGAGATCCATCATGTAGTCACGGTTCATGAACAACGCCGAGATCAAGATGCCGGCAGCCACCACTACGTACGGCCACCGTGAAGGAGTTGATGTGCTTACAAAAGGAGATAACAATGATGTCGATGATAGAATGCAGCGTTTGTATGCCGGCCAGTGGCTTCAACGACAGAGTATCATTCGTAAAGTTGTAGGGATTTTACCTTATGTTGGATGGCTCAACATTCTCATGACCGAAAATAAGGGTATTTGGCCCATTGCCTTCCTGTTTTGGTTATCAAGTGAAATAATCACCTCCAAACTTTCTTGGATATCAGACAAATTCCACTGTTCAGCTGTCTAACTGTTCAAGTACAAGCAAAGAAGAAGACAAATCTGCATACATAGGCAGGGTTTCGTTTTCTGACTTGAGTATACCATTGTAATTAATTTGTCCGTTGGCTTGATTAAATCTCATATAAGGATTCCCTTACTCTTGAAGCTACGATTAATTTGTCCGTTGGCTTGATACAGCTAAGTACGTACTGAAAATTAACAAACACACACACTGCCATACTAAGGGTGGATCCTTGCGATTACTACAAGCGCACATATAATTACTCCTTCCTGATGCATGTCGTCGTTGTTAGCTAGGGCCTCAGCGTGACGAGGCCAGCTAGGGAGATATCATGTTAACTGTGTTCCTGCAGGTCTGCAGGACATGCACCAGCAGTAAAGCTGATCGATCGAGCCCCATTTGCGCATGAGATATTCTTCAGTCTTTAGACTTTAGGTTAATGCATGGTAGGGAAGTATGGATGATTGATCAAGGTACTCTATCATGTCACTTAACAAGTGAACAACGTCCAAATCAAGATACCGGCCGGGGCACGCGAAAGTCGAAACCGTACGTCCTACGTGGAGAATTTGATCGATATCGATAAGACCACTAAGGATCCCAGCATGTTTCTGTATACGCTAGGTTGCTCCGCCGTCGCTTTATCGGCACTGTATCATCGACAAAGTTATAGGCCAGGTTTTTACGTTAGATTAGTGACTCTCACAAATATATATGATCACAACCCTAATACCTTAAAGTCGATCATCTTAGAACTATCTTCAATACTGATCAATCGAATTCTATATGCTGATGAGAGCGAGGTGGTTGAATGCAGAGAAATTGAGGATCAAGAGGCCGGACCGAGTGCATGTCCTCTCTCAGTCATCATCATAGTTTGGTCGGCTGTAGCTTGTAAAGTGTATCGGAGTGCATTGCTTTCATGATTTATAGGGAATACGTGTTGTCCCACCCATATTTCTAAAACCACAATCACAAGGTGGTACCTGCAAAGGAGTTCCCCCGTATTCTTAAAACTATGTTTCTAAGTTTGTTAAACCAAACCTAGCTTGTGACTACCAACAAGCATTTGCAACTACTCTTTCTTAATCGAAAAGCTAGGCTAATTGACCTGTACATGATTGAAAAGTTCATAGTATTAATTTGGTTCTGAGATTAACTTTCATCTGTATATGCGGGTGGAAGTGGCTGGTACGGATCAGCTTTCCAGGGGAACTTGTTTTACACTCTGGGCAACCCAAAGTGTAATCATAATCATATATGATCATGATGAGGATAAGTGCTTTCTTTAACTTTGTCAATGACCCCGTGACATAGCAGAATAGATATTCGATTCTTTCACTATGTGATCGAGTGGCATGTATATATTTGTTAGTGTGGGAGGGAGTACGTATTAACCAATAAGGGCAGCTTGTAATAATTCACTGGAAAAAAGAAAAGGTCACTGTAATTATATGAATGCATTATAAGATAAGAGGCTATCCTTTTATCATTTTCAGGGTCAATCGAATTATAATTAGGGTATCATCTCGACTCAATAGATTTACCATCGTTTTAGAGTTTTAAGCGAGAGATCTGACTCCTTTAAAATGAGAGAATATAAATTTACTTAAAATTCATAAAATCTAAATTTTTTGTTGAACATAAATAGTATCTATATTTTTATTAATAAAGAAGATTTATGAATAACAAAATACGAAACAAATTGACAAGTGAAATTTTGAAGAAAAAAAGGCAATGTGTTTCCGAAATTATATACTTGTGATCATGATGATAGCAGGCCATATGGCTCAGGCCCCCATCACTTGAGCATAAACTTGCAGAATGTTAATCCGGAAGAGAATGTGATAGAGGACCTACATGCAATGCAATTCCATGAATATGATCATAATGTCTGAAGCATCACTTGAGGCTTAATTAGCTGCGGTTACACTTAACCAACGTGGTAACGTGGGTGACTTAATTTGTTCTTTATCAGATTTGAGGATGTGACTATAATCTAAGGAATTCAATAATCTTGATGAAATTAGCAAATGCAATTATAATCCAACTAATGACAACCTAGTAGAAAATAAGAATCTGATTTTGGGTATAATGATTTAATTAATTTATTCTTCTCCATAGAGGAGGCATATATAGTGATACAAACTTATATGTACAAGGAAATATATCCTAAAGATTACATAGAACAATCTACCTATACATACAAGGAAAGTAAATATCCTAGAATATTCTACACTCCCCCTCAAGTTGGTGCATAGATATCAATCATGCCCAACTTGTCAATTGAATCATCGAATGCTTTCCTTGACACTCCTTTGGTAAGAACATCTGCCAACTGGTCTTTTGTATATACGAAAGGGAATTGAATGACTTTCCTGTCTAAGTTCTCCTTGATAAAGAATCGATCCACCTCCACATGCTTAGTTCGATCATGCTGAACTGGATTATGGGCAATTTCAATTGCTGACGTATTATCACAATGCAAGTCCATAGGCTTCTTTAGTTTGACACCTAAGCTCTTTAACACATTTCGGATCCACAACAATTCACATACGCCATGTGCCATACTTCGAAATTCTGCTTCTGCACTTGATCTAGCAACAACTTTTTGTTTCTTACTACGCCAAGTCACTAGATTTCCTTCAACAAAAGTGAAGTATCCAGACGTAGATCTTCTATCAGTCTTATCACCTGCCCAATCAGCATATGTGTATCCCATGACCTCTAATTCATTCTTCTTTTCAAACAACAAACCTTTTCCAGGTGCCTTCTTGAGATACTTTAAAATACGATATACTGCATCCATATGCTCTTCACTGGGACAATGCATAAATTGGCTAACCACACTCACAGCATAAGCAATATCAGGTCTAGTATGAGAAAGATAAATAAGTCTCCCTACTAGACGTTGGTACCTTCTTTTATCTGTTGGAACTTGATTCGGATAGATGGCAAGGTTGTGATTCATCTCAATTGGTGTATCAGTTGGTTTGCAATCAAGCATCTCTGTTTCAACTAGCAGGTCAAGTACATACTTGCGTTGGGACAAAGAAATTCCTTTCTTGGACCTTGCCACTTCAATCCCAAGAAAATATTTCAGTTGTCCAAGATATTTCATCTCAAACTCCTTCGAAAGATATTTCTGTAGGGCCTCCATCTCTTTCGGGTCATCTCCTGTGACAATCATATCATCAACATATACTATCAGGGCAGTAATCTTACCCTGATTATGCTTAATGAACAAAGTATGGTCTGAGTTGCTCTGTCTATAACCAAACGCCTTCATTGATTTTGAAAACCTTCCAAACCAAGCTCTGGGTGATTGCTTTAAGCCATATAATGACTTCTTCAATTTGCAAACTTTGCCTGCATCGCAAGGCTTATTTTTGACTCCTGGTGGTACATCCATATACACCTCTTCTTCTAAATCTCCATTGAGGAATGCATTCTTCACATCAAACTGGCGAAGAGGCCAATCTCTAGTTGCTGCTAGTGAGACCAATATTCTGACAGTGTTGATCTTTGCTACTGGTGCAAATGTCTCTTCATAATCAATTCTATAGCGTTGGGTGTACCCTTTGGCAACCAGTCTGGCTTTATATCTGTCAATACTCCCATCTGCTTTGAGTTTCACTGTATACACCCAACGACATCCAACAGTCTTCTTTCCAGGTGGCATTGTCACAATATCCCAAGTTGAATTTTTCTGCAAGGCTTCAAGTTCTTCATTCATCGCTTGTTTCCACTTGGGATCTGCCAATGCATCTTGTACACTACTTGGAATAGATACAGAAGATAATTGATTGACAACAAATGCATGTGACCCAGACAACCTATGATTAGACATAAAATTGGCTATAGGGTATTTTGCTTTAGCTGTGATGTCTGGCTCATAATGTTTTGGAGAAATACCCTTAGTAGTTCTATGTGATTTTCTAGGTTCATTGGAAAATAATGGTACCTGTGTTGGCTCATGTGTGTATGACTTATCAGACGAGGCTGTAAGTAGACCAGGTGACGCAGCAGAAGGTGCAGCATGTGTCGGCACAGCAGGTGGGACTGGCTCGGCAGGGATTAGCTCTCTGTGATATAATTGCTCTGCTTTTGTGTGGTTTTGAGGTTTGTATGTGTATGAGATTTAGGATTTGTGTGTAAGGGTTTTGTGCAGCGGAAAAGAATGGGATGATAGGGTTTATGTTTTGTGCTTTTGCTTGTGGGATTTGGGTTGTACAGCGGAAAAACTGGTTTTTGTTTTGTGTTGGCTCTGATACCAAGTAGAAAATAAGAATATGATTTTGGGTATAATGATTTGATTAATTTATTCTTCTCCATAGAGGAGGCATATATAGTGATACAAACTTATATGTACAAGGAAATATATCCTAAAGATTACATAGAACAATCTACCTATACATATAAGGAAAGTAAATATCCTAGAATATTCTACAATTACAACAAGCATATAATTAACAACTCTTAATGCGACTAGTGCGTTTTGATTTGATTTCTCTTAGAGTTAATTGCAGAATTTCAAGCTATCATTTCTTTACTGAAAATGATGTTGCAATAACTTTACTCCATTTTTAGGGCAGATATCAATTTAGGACACTTGTTATTCTATACAGAAAAATATGACCACCATCATAACGGCCAGTTGTTAACTATGTTAAGGTATTCTATGTTTTAATGTTATGTTGCTTGAAAACAAGCATTTCCGCATTAACTTTACTTTGATAATCTTACAGAAAATGTAATATTCGAGATACCGTGTTAAATAGCGTATAGGTACATTTTGATTTTACAATTCATTTTCTTTTTTCTTTATACTATATACTGTATTTATGATAAGAAGTTTTGTCAGCCATTACTGAATTTCCAACTTTATATACCTAAAATCGAAGAAAAAGAAAGAGAAATGATGCAGCATAAAATAATTTGAAATTGGAAATATAATCAGGATCCCAAAAATAGCGACGCGCTTCAGGTGCCTAGCTCAGCTGTCATGCTAAGTACACCGCTTCACCCACTCACAAGATGCCACGTAGTAATGCCTAATTTGAAGATGTGCTCAGCATTGGTCTGTCGCGAATTAGTGTGACAGCTGCGGAGATTGATATCACAATCCTTTTCTAATGAATGTTTAGATACACGCCGAACGGTCGCGAGTAGGTCCGGTTAAAGGCACTCTACGTGGGGCCTCAACTTTCATCTATACCTGGAGATTCGGATCCGGTCCTATTATTTGAATTTTTCGAACGTTATGATCTGTTCGCAGGTAATGTGCCCCCATACCCAATCGTGTCCCATGTCTTTGTCTGCTCCTAGTTTGTTAACCACCTTCTGGCCAGAAGTAACATTTTACCTTACTGAAATAATTTCTTGTGAGAAATAATTTCTTTCTTGTGAATTGTAATACTCTAATTTAGTCCTATATTAATTAAAGAAATTATACGGTTACTAATTTTACTGCTTCTTCGGATACGAGATTATGTTTGACTATTTTGATGAATGCACAATGGTTGATCGTTTATGTATAACTGAGGTTACCGAGCTGATCAATGAGTGAGTGAGATATTATTTACAAATAAATAACCAACTTATCACATTTCATATTTAAGCAATAATAAATCTTTCATTGCAATTTAACATGTACATACGTTACAATTTGTAGTGTGAGATGCTGGAGTAGGTCAGCACCTAGCTCTTATATATATATAGCAACTTTAACCCTATAACATTTTAACCCAATAACTTGAATTAGATTTTACTAGTTAAAAATCGTTGAAGTTTTTTCTATATGTTCTATAGGGTCCCAAGTTTCTGTTACGAACTAACTTAGATCTCACTCCCATAATTGGGTATGTGTGGCTATAGCTATTGGTTAATCCATGATTATGACCTAATTAAGATAACTAGAAATATTGGTCGGTTACTGCTGTCAACAACCATTGATCAAGATGATAGAGACAATTAGCCAACCTAGTCGGCAATTTTGAATAATGCTAATTGGACTTATGCATGCATATTACTTATTATATCCATACTATATGATTAATCAAGTTCATCTGGTTTCGCTTATGAGTCTTTTAGGTTCTATTTATCTTAATTCTGATCATGCGTAGAATAAAAAGATATATACATATCTTAGCTTAGGTTTGTTTATATATTTATATTTTATTAAAGCGTCGTGGTCTGTTATAAGTATAGTGTACGTTCATATATTCGAACTATGACCTATGCGACACATAAAATTAGCATTCATCATTTTATATATATATATATATATATATATGTTTGTGTGAGGGTAAGGGTAAGGGATAAGTAGATATTGTCAAAATTTAACAGAAAGAAATGACAATTAGATTTATTCTCCCATTTCCTCATCGAAGAAAATACTAAGGCAATGGCGCGGGAGTAGGTTTGAACTTAACGTACATGATAAGATGACGCTATATACATCCAAAATGAAATGGACAAATAATGCACCCACTTACGTCCAAATATGTCATGGCTTAGGTTCAAATATTATCTTTATATTGCCAAAATTAATTATTAGTACTTCATTTTGAATTCATTTGGATATCTCCTCGTTCGATCGATCCTTTTTTGTCTTTACTTAGATATTGGTAGTTGTTTATCTCGATCATTTTCAAAGTAACAAAGCTGAATACAGATACGTATTTTACTTCTACTTCATTAGTTTGAAGTTCGATCATCTTCTGATTCTTCTCTTACCTACTTAGCTAATAGATCATGTTAATGCACAATGACTCCATCTGTTTTGTCCCCGCAGTTTTGATTCCAACATTTTGTGCTTCTAAACTATAGGATTCCATTTCTGTTTTTGTTGCTTTGTTTTGGAATCGAAATTTGTCCTACTTTATTCTTGTTCTCATTTTCTTAATGAAAATTTAGGTTTGGAAAATACTTGTGTCCATATCAGTATGGACATGTGCGTCCGTTCTATATAATTTACATATTTTGGACAATGTTATCAACGATTTTAACCGTTCAAAAGTTGAATTAATTAACAAAGATTATCTCTGTAAAAATTCGGAATAAACCAAAATCGTTGGTTCATTCGATTGTATTCGATTGCATCAAACAAATGAAAATGAACAGTTCTAGTGAAAGTTGAAAGTCTTATGAACAACCGTTTTTTTCATACAATCGAATGAGCCAACGATTTTGGTTTATTCCGAATTTTTACAGAGATGATCTTTATTGATTAATTCAACTTTTGAACGGCTAAAATCATTGATAACATTGCCCAATACATGCAAATTAGAAAGAGTATGGACGCACACGTCCATATTGGTATGGACATAAGTATTTTCTATTAGGTTTCATGTCCCTGTATTTATCATAATTTATGTTGTATCATTTTCTTAAAGTTAGCATAAAATGGAGGTGTGGTCAGTTATTTCGTTTGAGATTTTATAGCGCTCTACAATGTAATCAACAACGTACAATAGTCACGTCACAATAATTGTTACTGAGAGTGCTTATGTAATAAGTTATAATATCCTAGTATGTTGTATTATGCACATTTATCATTCTTGACTTGTAATGTGTTGAGAAGTGAAAAGCTAGCTAAATTCTAAACTCAAGTTGTTGCCAACTCTACATCGTAATTGTAATTGAACCCCAAACTAAGTCAATACGATGATAGAGTAATCACGAATCTATATAGTCAGATGTAAACAAATATTTGATAGTAGTAAATATCATTTAATCATCATGGCAGTAATATCGTAATCAAAGTTGGATCATACTGTATCTAACCCTAGATTTTCCACATATGCGTTGGTAATGTTATTTAGAAAAAAATAACGTATGATCCAAAATAGGATATGATAGATTTGGTCTGAGCTACGTATGCATTCTGTCTTTGTCCTCTAAGCACCAAAATAGGAAGATATATAGCTGCAACGTCCGAATCCACATCCTTTAAAAATGGCTCCATCCTCAGCCCACGCGCCCTAAATGCGGTTGGTTCGGCTATTTGGCCCAAAAAAGCTGTTGGTTTTTCATTTTTGGAAATAACAAATTAAATATATATTACGTCAAGAAAATATAATGGGTAACAGGCCGGGTTAAAACCCGAGAGGCTCGGATCCAGGTTCGGTTGTAAAGGCAGTTGGAGAGATTGTTGAGAGCATAAAGTAGAAGAGGGACTCAAAATTAAAACAGAAAAGAAAAAGAGAGAGAGAGAGAGAAGAGAAAAGCATGGTCTACTCACTCTCTCTGTGACAATGTGATTCTCTCTCTCTATCTCTCTCTCTCTCTCTCTATCTCTCTAAATTGGAAACAAAGAAACCTTTACACCCTACACCAACAACAACAAACATTGACACATTGCTATTCTCTCTCTCTCTCTCTCTCCGACGAGTGGGGGATTGCCGGAGTTTAAGGAGATATGGCGGCAGCTGGAGGGGCGGTTTCGATGTTTTCGGTTGTGGAGGATCTGCTTGAGCAGCAGTGTACTACTCCAATCGGAGATCTTGATTTGGTCGAGTACCGAAAAGTCGAGCAAGCCGGTGAGAATATAATATATATATATATATATGTGTGTGTTTAAAATTAAAAATTAAGGCTAATCAGAGATTGTTCTAGTTTAAGTGAGCTGATTGATTGAGCCTCCTTTGTGTAGCATCGAGAAGAAATGAGGCGGCTGGGTGGCTGAGAAAGATGGTCGGTGTTGTCGGGGCCAGAGATTTGCCGGCAGAGCCTTCTGAGGAGGAGTTGAGGCTTGGATTGAGGAGTGGGATTATTCTCTGCAATGCTATCAATAAGGTTCAACCTGGAGTTGTGCCCAAGGTGGTGATTTCTTATTACAATTGTAACTTTCGGATTACATATGTGTGTGTCATTTGATTAACTTGCTTATAATTCTTGCTCTTCAGGTGGTGGAAAGTCCATCTGATTCAGCCTCGACCCCTGATGGAGCATTGAAGGCGTTTCAGTACTTTGAGAATTTGAAGAACTTTCTTGATGCTATTCAGGGTTTGGGGCTGCCTATGTTTCAGGCATCTGATCTTGAACAAGTATGTGTTCATACTCTGCAAATTCTTTTCATAATTTTTATGCACTGATTATGCATATCAAAACCATAGGAATTAGTTTTCTTTTGATTGAAACTTGAAACTACTTGTTTGATATCCTTTCTATTTTGTTATTGTTAGGGAGGCAAATCTGCAAAGGTTGTAAATACAGTTCTGGCGCTCAAATCCTACAGTGAGTGGAAACAAACAGGAGGAAATGGGACATGGAAATTTGGTGGAAATGTAAAATCAACCACGTCAATCAAGTCTTTTGTGAGGAAAAATTCGGAGCCATTTATGAATTCTTTGCCAAGGACTTCGTCGTTGAATGAAAAGTCTTCAAACTCTTTCACCACTGATCTTGATTCTAATAAAATGGTTGATAATTTGGTATTCTATACTTTTACTATAATAGTTATTTTTTGTTTTTGTTTTTTGTACCTGTACATTCTCAATTGAATTAGAGGAATGACCACAAGCTTTTCCTATCATATTTTTTTATATTTGCAGGCTAGTTCACGCTCCTTGAGTAAGCTTGTCCGTGCAGCTCTGTTAGATAAAAAGCCTGAAGATGTTCCAATGGTAAGGGTTGATATTAATCACTTTCTAGTTTATATGGGGAAGCATTCCTAAGGATGTGCTTGATCAATCTCTGTGTGTTTGACAAACCTCTAAGATTACTATTACTTGTAGTAATATTATCTGCAAAATAACTGGGGTCATTTTTTTCTTCTGGCTGTATCAGTTGGTAGAGTCTATCCTAAACGAGCTTGTGGAGAAATTTGAGCAATGCAAGTCCGGCCAATATGAATTGGTATGCTAGTCTTTCTCCTTTAAACTATTCCTTTCTTTTCTAACACTCAGGAAAAAGTAGGTGCACGGATATCTGCTTTCAGGTAAAGAAATATGACTGGAGTTGTGACTCGAATTGATTATTTGCATTACTTACACTAGATGAACCAAAAACTCTTGCATCTAATAGTTCATTTGTGTGCTGATGAACAGTTATGTTTTGACGCAACTAGCTCCTAACTCACTAGTTCATTATCTTATAGAAAAATACAAGTACAAAAGATGTCACCAGTTCTCATGGCAACCAACCTCCAATGAAATTTGCTTCTGGTGATAAAAGGGTAATAGTTCTTAATTATTGAATGGAAAGCACTACTCATATTTAATGTTGATATGCAAAACTGAACAATTACTGAATTACCTGTGTATATGGAATGATGTTCAGATAGCAGAAAATCTCAAAGTAATAAAGAAAGAGGAATCCTTCAATAAATGTTACATTTCTGATGAGGAATCGAGAAGTCGGCTTCTTAAACAGCAAATGATCTTTGATCAACAACAAAGAGATGTTTGGGTAAGTTTCAGCTGTGGCATATTCTCCATCTTTTTCTTTTATATGTTAATCGGATTGTGCATTTATATGTTAAATTTTTTGCAGGAACTAAAGCAAACCCTTCACACTACAAAATCTGGTATTCAGTTTATGAAAATGAAGTTTCATGAAGAGTACCAGAATATTGGTATAAATTTAGAAAGAAATATCTATTGTTTCATATGCCCATCTTATCTAAGGAGATGGATACATAAATCTTTTTCTTATAAGTATTTGCTTCCATAGGTTTGCACATTCATGGCCTAGCTCATGCAGCAAGTGGATATCACAAAGTTCTTGAAGAAAACCGAAAGCTCTACAATCAAGTTCAAGACCTCAAAGGTAATAAGGTCGCTATTTGCCAAAAGGTTATGCCTGGCACTTGCCTTCCTAATGCTAGTCTTCAAATTAGAGTTAATCAGTTGTCTGTTATTTTGATCAGGAAGTATTAGGGTTTATTGTCGAGTGAGACCCTTCTTATCTGGACAGTCAAATAGTTTAAGCTGTGTGGATCATATGGAAGATGGGAATATCACTGTTAACACCCCATCAAGACATGGGAAACAACAAAGAACCTTCAGCTTCAATAAAGTCTTTGGGCCATCTGCAACCCAAGGTTGATTAGGTTTTTCTTAAAAGGGATTTTCTTCTTATGTTTTGCAAAAACAAAAGATTCAGTACTAATATTGATATATGTTTTTAACTGTTATCTGCTATTATTGGCAGCTGACATCTTTTCTGATATGCAACCACTGATTCGTTCTGTCCTTGATGGTTACAATGTCTGCATATTTGCCTATGGTCAAACGGGATCGGGGAAAACTTTCACAATGGTATTTTATGCTCTCTATATCTATAGAAATGATATTTAACGCATTGTTGCTTTATTGAGTATATTATTATTAAATATTGTTGGTTCATATCAGACTGGACCCAGAGAGCTTACAGAGAAAAGCCAAGGTGTAAACTATAGAGCTTTGGGAGACTTGTTTCTCATAGCAAATCAAAGAAAGGATACTTTCCACTATGATGTTTCTGTTCAGATGATTGAGATTTACAACGAGCAAGTCCGGGATCTCCTTGTTACTGATGGAGCTAACAAAAGATATCCTTTACTAGTTGGATATTTGCCACTTATGTTGTTTTTTCTCAAATCTGTTCAGTTCATGACATGTGGCATTAGTTTTCTACTTATCAAACTTGAATAACTTGAAAACTCGGAGATATCTTACATATCAGTTCTATCTTGAATTGATTAACTGTTTAGTACTTTGATAATGCATTTATGATAAAATATTACATATCAGTTCTATCTTGAATTGATTAACTGTTTAGTACTTTGATAATGCAATTATGATAAAATACAGTTCAGTACGGGTGAAAATGAAGGTGATTCATGTTATTACAATTTTGTAATAGCCTGGATTGCTAGTTCCCATTTGAGGTTTTTCTTAACTATTTAGCACATTAGAGATTCGCAATAGTTCTCAGACAGGTTACAGTGTGCCAGATGCAAATATTACTCGTGTGTCGTCAACATCTGATGTTATTGATCTGATGAACCTTGGACATAAGAATCGGGTTGTTGGTGCAACTGCTCTAAATGATCGAAGTAGTCGCTCTCACAGGTAGGAAGAAATGCTAAACTCCCATGTGTGAGAGAGAAAAGTGGTGTTTTTATGAATGCTTGAATTAAATTATCCAAGTTTAACTTTTATCAATCTGCAGCTGCTTGACTGTTCATGTTCAAGGACGGGATTTGACTACTGGATCTATTCTTCGTGGCTGTATGCACCTGGTTGATCTTGCAGGAAGTGAGAGGGTAGACAAATCTGAAGTAACTGGGGATAGATTAAAGGAAGCACAGCATATTAATAGATCTTTGTCAGCTTTGGGTGACGTGATTGCTTCCCTTGCACAAAAGAATCCACATGTTCCTTATAGGAATAGCAAACTAACACAGTTGCTCCAAGATTCACTTGGTAAGGTCAATTGCATCTTATCGTCAGCCTTAGAGTATCCAATTTTTTTTTTCCTTATATATGTTTATTTATAGGTGGACAGGCCAAGACACTTATGTTTGTTCACATAAGCCCTGAGCCAGACGCTATTGGTGAAACTATAAGTACACTTAAGTTTGCTGAACGAGTAGCCACAGTTGAGCTCGGTGCTGCCAGAGTGAACAAAGATGGTGCAGATGTGAAAGCTCTCAAAGAACAGGTGTTTACAGGCTTTTTTTTGTTGAAATGTTGTGTGTGTGGCTCTTCAAATGGTTAGTTTAGGGATCATAGAATTGATGCATTATTGAACTTCTGTGTTATCAGATTGCTGGTCTTAGGGCAGCACTGGCCAGGAAAGAAGAGGAAGCCGAGCAACGGCCTGTTCTAGGCAGCTCTGATAAATACAAGACAAAAGCAGGTGAATCTTTAATAGGGTACAGACAGGGTACAGACATCATGGGAGAACAGTTTGGCTGCCAGCAACCAATGGGAAATCTTGGCAACATTGAGGTAAACTCTTATCTTTAACAGTGATTCACAAAGATTAAGGTTTCTTTGACCATATACAGGTGGAACTACTAACACAACTTCACTGAACTAGAATTTTGAAATGAGTAAACGGGAGATCACATCTAAGTATTTACTTATTCTATGCTTCAAAGGTTATTTTAACTTAAATTGAATGAGAGTCGATCTGATGCCAAAATTTTAATTTGATGCTGAGTTGGTTTCTTTGTGTTTGGAGAGCCAGCAGGTTTGCTTAAGGACTTTCTAGTGCAGGGCTTCAATAAACTAAGACTTTACTCTCTGTAGATTAATATCAAGTATGACATGTCCCAGATTGGATTTAACTATCATTCAGTTATTACAATTATATTTTTGACAACTCCACTATTTGTAGATTGATATCGAATATGACTTGTCCCAGATTGGATTTAATTATCATTCAGTTACTAAAATTTTATGACAACTGAAATTATATTTTGATGTACTGATTTTGTAGCTTCATAAAAACTCTGCCCCAAGGCAAAGAATACAAAACTTTGAAGTTGATGAGCTATTAGCAAATTCACCTCCGTGGCCTCCAGTTAAGAGTCCTGGCCAGAATCATGGGGATGAAGATAAAGACCGATGTTCAGGTGACTGGGTCGATAAAGTTATGGTGAACAAGCAAGAAGAAAGCAGAGTTGGAAATCCGTTGGGAGGCTGGGGAGCGGACAATGAGAACTTATCTGATGCTTTCTACCAAAAGTATCTCCAAGATTCTTCTAAAATATATCCAGAACAGTCCTACAACATGTTCACGGCAAGTAACGCGTTCAATGTTGCTAGTAATGATGATATGGATGACATTGATGCTGCCACTAGCGATTCTTCAGAGCCAGATTTGCTCTGGCAATTCAATCAAACCAAACTTATCAGCACAGGCAATGGCATTGGGTCTAAAACCAAGAAAACAAATGCAAAGCCAGTGAAAAGCCCAGAACTAAGGTAATTTGACATGGTTTTTCTACTATTTATCTGTGCCCTACAGAGTATTTTTAAGCTGCAGCATGCTTAGTTACTAAGAAGTTGCTCATGATTTCTGCAGCAAGCATTCTCTAGGCCCTTCACCTTCACGGAAACCTTTAAATGGGTTGCCACACAGGACTGCAAGGCAGCCAGCTACAACAGCTGAGATGAAACGCAAAGCTGCTCATAGAAAGTAGAAGTGTTGTTACCTTGACACGTTCAGAGGTTGATTTTTTTATTTTTTATTTTTGATTTTTTGGTTGATTTGGTTGATTTGTTACACAGAGAGAAAGAGAGGTTTCATGTATTATCTTACTTGGAGACTAAATCTTGTAATCTTGATATACAGATAAATGCAGCAATAAATCCAGTTGCTTGTACATATGTATATGAGTGAGTCCTAATAGACATATCTAGCCATAGAGTTGGTTTGGACGACATATAATTCTGTTTATCAATTCTGGATCCCCATTTCCTTTTCTTACGAATATTTTCCAGTTGAAACTTGAAACAACTAATGATCAAAATAGCTTAAAATACATGTAGAACAAAAAAAAATTTGTTGGAAAAAGGGCTTTTGCCGACGAATTTTCATCCCTAGCTGCATTCATCTCATCTGTATTGAACAAGTTGGTGCATGAAACTTTGTTTTTAAAATGATTTAGATGCTTCTAAGTTCTAACTATTAACTAACGACAAGAACAGTTAGTTCATTACATATATTTTATGTTGCTGGCTAAAACAAGTTAACAACCAATAATGCTTCTAAGTTTCAAATCTATCAGATAGCTTTAAATTATGGACTTCTTCCAGGTCCTTTCTATATTTAGCTGAAAAATTTTGAACCGTTGAGTTCATGCAGAAATGCATGCGTTTATTAGTAGCTCATACCAAAAGAATAATAATCGTGTAGTCAAAAGGGAAACAAAAGAACTATAGAAAGATGGCTTCTAGGGTCAACGTTTGTGTACCATGACTTCTACGTATAGAGGGTCCAACAAGGGCAACGATATAGAAACATTCCACTTAAAATAACAAGCTATACATCTAAGCCTCACTTGTGAAACCACCAGGATGATGGATTCAGTGTTCACATAATCCTAAACTATCTACTCTCTATATATACTGATTTTGTTAAACAACCTCCCTACATATCTCAAATCTTCTGGTCAGTTTCATCAGCAAGCTTAGGCCAACATATAGCAACATGGGTGTCATCAATCTGAGCCAGGAGTTTAACAGTCCAGTAGATGCAGCAAGATTGTTCAAGGCCTTGATCATCGACTCCCACAACCTCATTCCAAAACTCATGCCTCAGGCCATTAAGAGCATCGAAATCATTCAAGGCGACGGAGGAGCAGGAACCATCAAACAGATCAATTTTGCTGAGGGTATGCGATTAGTCATACTAATTCAGATCATGATCACATTTGTGGTCATTGCTTTGTGATTTTAACCATGTTATATGTTTCTTTTATGCAGGTACTCGTTTCAAGTACATGAAGAACAGAATAGACACCTTGGATGTAGAAAACTTGATGTGCAAGTACACGCTGATTGAAGGCGATGTGTTGGAGGACAAGATTAAGTCTATTGCTTATGAGGTAAAGTTCATACCTTCTGCAAATGGAGGATGTGTTTGTAAAATGATGAGTGAGTACCAAGCTGTTGGTGACTTTGAGATCAATGAGGAAGAGATCAGGGGTGGCAAGGAAAGAGCAATGGGCATGTACAAAGTAGTTGAAGCTTACCTCTTTGAAAGTCCTGGTGCTTACGAGTAGCTGCAGCCTCTTGCCTGATCTTTCTTATTCTCTTCGGGTCAACTTTCACAATTCAAGTAGTCATCTTCATCGAGTGCCTTGCGTTTGTAAATTTCTAATCTTTGTTCGAGTTGGACGTGAGATTAAAATAAACTTGGTGATAATTATAGAAGTTTATAGTTAATCTGTATCTGCTAAAGCTACAGAATACTTGTTTCTGTTTGATGCTTAATGTCAAAACAAATGTGCTAAGATGAGTAAGATATGGCTTAGTTTGGGACAGCTTTTGAGGCTGCTTTTGAGACTGCTTTAGCTTTTGGGATTAATGTATGGTGTTTGGTAAAGTCCCTAAAAGCTGCTTTTGGCCAAAATAGATTTCCCCAAAAGCTGAAATCAAAAAGCTAGGAAATAGAGCTTTGGAAAGCAGCTTTTGAAGAAATGGTGGTGCTAAGAAATATGATTGCACAAAGTCTAATGAATGCAATATAGTTGCAATATTAATAGACTCTAATATATTTTGTGTAATAGTTCCATTTGATAATGGTGGAAAATACTTTGTCTAATATTTTAGATGAATTTTGTTTAATATTTAAGAATTCTTCGTAAATCTTTTATTTGGTCCAAACAACTGGTCATACATTGCAAAAAATTATACCAAAATAATTGCACAAAACCATAGTCTATAATTTAGAGAAGTAATATCCATTTTAATAAAACTTAAAATATTTAAGATTATTTTGATAATTTACACCCACTCAAAGTACTTTTTACTTAGAACTTACCAAACACAAAAAAATACTTTTCGTTCTCACAGTACTTTTGAACACAGTTTACCAAACACCTAAACTGCTTCCTCTCACAGCAAGTTCAAAAGCCATTTTACTCACAGCTGATTCAAAAGTCATTTTACCCACAGCACAGCTGTCCCAAACTAAGCCATAATGTCGTATACTAGTAGACTACTACCAAACTGAATAATAAACAATGACACATGATCTTTCTACAAATGCAGCCAGGGACCCGAGCTATAAAAAACAGTAGTACACAATGCAGGGGTCTATTCAATACCAAACTTTATAATTTTAGCACATGGTAAGTTTTCATAAGCTTAGTCAAAATAAAAGAGGTATAGGGAAAATGGAAAAGCAAGGTAAGTAAGAATCAGCTCACTTTCAACAACTTGAAAGTACCAGAATGAATATCATTGATCAATTTGGGGAGCAATCACAAATTACATGAATGTAATTACATTGTAAGTTTGCAACTAAAGACATTGAAAGAAAAACTAAGAAATTAACAATCAAAGCAAAGTTCTATCTGCAAAATTTCCTTGTACACAAATCAGGAGTAATGGGGCAGTAATACATGAGATATATACTATTTAGATGCAACAGTAGTTCAGAAGATTGATCTCATGGGAAGGCACTGGTCGATCATGCTTGCTTGTAAAGATTGGAGACTTTATTTGAAGAATCAATGTATAAGTGCAAGCTTGTTCTTGGTATCTCAGATGTACAGAATAGATGATTGTTTTTCTTTTTTCTTTTTTCTTTTTTTGTATCTCAAAAATCTGGACCATAATTGTAAGTGTATAAGGAAAAGAAGCAAGATGAAGAAGCATTAAAAGACGAGTCCTTGAGGTCTGAACATGGTTCCGGAGAAACCTGCTTGGAAAACCCCTTCACGTTGCGACAGAACCATGAGCTAGAAGAATCCCCAGTCATGGAGAATGATACGTTTGAGAGACAAATAGATGTGAAAGGCGATTCGTCGATTCCAGAAAAATTACCAGCAAAAGTAATATTACTTCCAACCATGTTGTCAAAGGTGATTGCTTTAACAAAAGGAAGTTGATCAGGGTCAAACTTATCATCAGTATGAGAGCCACTCTGACCAGTAACCTGAATTGCTGTTTGAATGTTATCCATGTCTACATTGGATATAACTATGTCTTTCATATATCCTCCTCTTCCTTTAGTTGTCTTGAGCGCAATGCCAACAAATGAGTTAGACAGATGGAGTCGTTCTACTAGTACGTTTAATATGCCTCCTGACATCTCACTCCCAAATGCCAGGCCGGAGCCTAAAGAAGATTGAAGGTTGACGCCACGGATGTGTACACTTTTGGTTGGTTTTCCATAGGTGATTCCATACTGATCCCAACCACTCTTAAGAACAATTGCATCATGACCCATGGTAATGTTGCAGTTCTCAATGCAAACATGCTCAGACGAATCTGAAAGTCGAGATTATAGACATGTTACAGAACACAACTAAACCAGGCTATTCACAGTTTTCAGATTAGACTATGTAGAAGACATGCCAAATTTCAGTATCCATCTCAAAGAAGAACAAGTATAATCAGAAAAGTATAACTTTAAAAGTTAAAACATAAAACAACCAAGTAGCATTAGTTAAAAGGTCTGGAAAGTGGTGTACGAACCTGGGACTATACCGCTAGTATATGGAGATGCAGGAGAAGCATGAACAGTTATGTATTGGACTTTCACATACCTGTATTATTGCACGAAACGTATAAGACATTGCATAAGCATACAAGAAAACGTGACTTTTGACCTTATAACTGATAAGTAGTACCTCATTACCCCAAAAAAATAAATAATTATTGATAAGTAGTACCTGCAGTATGTAGGATGAATGTTCCAAGCAGGGGAGTTCAAGAAAGTCAGGTTCGATATAACGACATTGTCACATCTGGTGAATTCCACAAGATGTGGTCTGCTGTAATTCAAGGAATGAGAGCTGAATTGCTCCCACCACACAGAACCTTGTCCATCTATGGTTCCATTACCACCTGATCTTGCACAAATGTGGAAAAGTTAAACATAAAACTATTGGAAAATATTAATCTCATTAGAGAACTATACATTTATGTATAAATAGATCCTCACCTGTTATCACCACATCGTGTAAATCATCTCCGTTGATTAAGCTACGATATCTCCAACCTGGCAAATCAATTCCTCGACCATAAGAAGGCAGGGGTTCCTCAATTTCCCAGTGAGTATAGTTCTGCACAAATCATACATTACAACCATGACTATAAAAACCAAACCAGCATATCACAAGTTATTACTCCTAAAAGGTTATACCTGTGACCCAAGAATAGTAGCACCGGTCTCAAGGAAAAGCGTGAGGTGGCTGGTGAGATTGAAGCTCCCAGTGAGCCACCGACCAGGGGGAACATAGAGCTGAGCACCACCCTTATCAGCAAATGACTTGACATAGAAAACGGCATTCTGGAAAGCTACTGTGTTCAATGTTTTCCCATCTCCAACTGCCCCAAACTCTAAAAGCGACACACTGTGAGGCCTGGGATCCAATGCCTTCTGGTTTTCACATTCTCCATGATACTGTAATGCACTAGCAACTCCCAGAACCAAAACCAGCGCCAACTGCAAATAAGAAAACACAACAAGAAAATTTTGATGCCTATCCAATAAACACCATATCCAACCAATTAGCACACAAAACTCAAATGATATTCTCTACATAAACCCAGATCATAAAATAACAACCCCGAAATCGAAAATCGATTAGAACATCAAAAGCAACGTACTTACTAGCCTCTTCATGAGTCTCTCCACCGTTTTCAATAAACACCGGCTAAACTAAGACGCCAGCTAAAACTCTAGAAGAACGAAAAACAAAACAAAGCAAAAAAGATGGAGAAGTAAGAGCTTTGGTGTATATAATGCCAATCGAAATGAAGTATATAGAAACAAAAAAAATCAAAAACAGAAACAAAAGGGTGGTAAAAGAAAGCGACAGCTTAAAAAAAGAAAAAGCCAGCTCCCTTCCTTGATTTACATTTTTAGTTACAGAACCTTAACAAAAGCAATCAAAGTTGGAAAAGCTCAATTAGATTTTTCGGTTACACTTTGACAGAGAGAAGAAGCAAATTTCCAGGCCCCAAAAAATCATAACCATTGCCGACACAGAAGCCCCTCCCATTACAATTTAACACAGCGAAAGTTTTGTAATTTAATCATTAAATTTCATTTTGGAATTAAATGGAATTGCCTGATGAGCCATGCGGTGGTGGTGGTGGGGCGGTTGGGACTTGGGACCATGTACGTTGAAGGATGTTGATGGGAGCCGTCGTACTGGCGTCAGCAACGCCGGAACGCAACCGATTGTGGCGTCAGCATTGGTAGTGGGGGGCCCGCCAGGACGCTGTTCTGTTCGACAGCTTCTTCGGGAGACTTTCTGTGATGATTTAGTTGGAGTTTGATTATTCCTTTTCCTCGTACGGTCGAACAGAATTCTGGGATTCACTCTCTTATTGTACCTTTTGTAACACGTCTTGTCTCTAAGATTTTACCCTTCTTTTTTTTACTTTTTACTCTCTTTTGTTCTGTTTGGAGGGTTGTTTTTACCAAAACTTGCGGCGCCATCCTAGTGGCGGGTGTCAAAACTGCAATTTATTGGTCCAAAGAAAAAACTATAGTCTTTGAGACCTGAGAGGATTGGCCTAGTAGGATTAGGATGGATAGTGCTTATCATCTCTGGTAGAAAATAAGAGAAGATAGATTCAATTGTGCTCACCTTCATGGATATAGTTTTGAGGGATTGGCAAGTGCTCTATTTGCTTATGATATATGTAAATAATATTATCTTATCGAATGCCAATAAATTGTCGGAACAAAGCTCAGTGACCAATATTAGTGGTTCACGCCAATAATCTCTTCCTCATATCCTCATAACTCTTAACCGAACTCGATTTATATGTGTTATTTTTGTGCACGAGTCATCCTAGTCTTTTTTTTACCGTTCTAATTTCTTAATCAATTTTTTGTATTAAATAGTTTTACATTGAAGTATGTTGTGGTGTTCTAATGGCTTGGGGGCGACTTGCGTTCAAGACTCGATGGTTCATGAAATTTTACGATTCACACAAAAAATCGTATTTTGTTATGTTTTTATTTTATGTAAAAACCGAGATATCCGTTACCGAGAATCGTTTAGACATAATTACTATGCACTTAATCACAAATATGGAAAGTGTACAAACCTTGTAATAAATAGTTAGAAAACACCGGGCCATATGCAAGTTGATCGTATCAAATACAAGTTACATGTGATGTAAGGTGAGCAATATTAGTTGACTGCTCATGACAACTTGATCGTGAAAACATGTAGTGATATCCGAGGTGCTTTTCAAGTATAGTGCCGATTAAAGGAGACAATCACATGGTGAATTTGCCGCGGAAACAACCAAGCAACCAAAGCCGGGCAGCTAACCCGGAACCCGACGCCGCAGATTGGAAAGCCTTACTGCAGCAGATTTTATTCCCAACAGTTTATGTTTCTCCTTTTCTTCCTCTTTTTGTTTCTGAAGTTAATAGAGAAGCAAATTTGTGCAATCATGAGTAGTAACTAGGTAGTGGCCCCTGCGGGACAGATTTGGTTGTCAACTATAACTGTCGATCAGTATTGTCCGTAACTTTGTTAAAGTTTGATATCAATGCCGGCCGGCCCAGCTTTCTCTCGTCAGTTGAGGTAGCATGCAGTAGCAGTAGCCAGTAGGGTCTCTTATACCTGAAGGAGATCGTGAGAGGGGTCATTGTGCCTCGTACCAGATTCATTCCAAGCGTGGCATTTGTTTTTTTTTTTTTTTTTCATAATCAATAATCGAACCAAAATAGCATCATTCAACTCAATGGAATTGAAATATCTTTTGCCATAGAACATTATTTTGCCTAAACTCAAGATGAGAGATGTTTAATGTACCATCTGAGTGGCGGGACAACGACATGACTCACGGGCAAGTCAGAATCCGTTGGTATTCATGCCACACTAACAGATCGATCTTGTGTCCCTTTTTGAGAAAGTTAGTGAAAAACTCTTATTGTGTATGATTTTCTTTTTCAGTGTACAAAGGTAACATAGTTACTGGATGGCCAGGATGTATGAGTGATGATATTATCATCCTCCTCCGAAGTTCAGGTTTCTCCAAACAGTGTGAAGAAGAATCTTGTTTGAATGGGAAGAAGATGGTGCTGTCTGAAGGAATAGAAGTAAGAGAATACATAGTAGGAGGTTCTTGTTTTCCACTTTTGGAACCCCTTACCTTACCAGGAAACAAAACTCTCAGATAATAAGTCCGAGTTTAACATGAGATTTTCTGCAACCCAAATGGTGGCAAGGAGAGCATTTGTGAGGTTGAAAGAGATGCGAAACTAACTGAAGGAAGAGAAAATGGCTCATGAACAAATGCTTTTCGATTCGAACATAACTTTGATTCCAACTAATTTTTTCTCTCTTGCATTTTTTTTTTTAAATTCCCATCTCTTGTGTAGTTCGATTACGTGGTATGTATGGTCAGAACTAGCTTCTTGACAGAATTCAAGAGAGGATAAGAGTGACCACGGATCAACCTTATATGTCAAGTTGAACTAGCTTCCTGGCAGTTCTCTTCTGTCACTTAATCAAAGTCATACAGCGTATTCATCAGCAGGGAGGCAGGCAGAGAAATCCTTGTAACTCTCACTTGGTTCACCAACCTTTTCCACCACAAGCTGCTTCTCCTCAATCTTGTAATCAATCAAGAGGTAGGTTCGTTGTGCCTTCGATCAAGTCTAAAAACTTCAACTTGCAGTCATCATGCACAGCCATCCCAGATGCTGAAATCAACAGATAACAAAAGAAATCCCATGTCCACAAACTTAAGTGAATGCTTATATTGTGAGTGAAGTCCTGCAGCACTGACCCATGTCCACAAACTAATAAAAAATCGATGCAGATTCTGCTATAAGAAATCGACAAGAGGAAATCCAAAGTAGCATTAACACAAAACCGTTATTTGATTTTACAAGATTGATTTTACAAGTTTATATCAATGGTTTGCTAATTCTAATGGTGTTTGGTTTTAACTTCATTGTACGAATGTCATACTCAATTGTATTCGTTGCCGTGACTTAATAGTTATTATATGTGTCTTATTTTGTTTTAGACAAACGTTTGGATCTTGCATTGCCATATTCTAAACACAACTTCTAATGCCCTAATCCCCTCAATGCAACGAATACAATCACTTTTTTTTTTGGTAAAGGACACACCACATTATTTGATTTACAGTAGCTAGTTAGACGATCTTCTTGTCCAAAAGAAAAAGTGAGACGATCTTAATGATCCGACTGCGTGACCGGACCTACTCATCGTCACACATCGTGCTCTTCAAATTTGGGCCTGACCGTTTTACGACGCTACATCGGCCCAATAGGCAAGTTGGGTTCGTTGCAAGATTGCGTATCCGTTATCCTGGCACGCCGCCCAATCATTTGGACCCGACTCGCAGTCCTCCCATACTTGTCGCCCATAATCTCTCCCATTCCCAACTCACCCCGATCACACTCTAAAACCTCAACCACCGCTCTGCTTCGGCCCTCTGCCCCTATGGCGATGTACGTCATTTCACGGCGAGTAACCGCCGGATCCACGCCGTTCCGTTACGCTGCAACTACTTGCTGGAGAAACTACTCGACGTCGTTTCGCGAAGAAAGAGACACATTCGGACCCATTCTCGTCCCCTCAGACAAGTAAGTAACTCAGATGACTTCAATTCTTGACTAGTCTCAACCACGCCTCCTTCATTTTGACGTGATTCGATTTCTGTAAAAACACAGATTATGGGGAGCTCAGACTCAGCGATCGCTGCAGAACTTCGATATCGGCGGTGACCGTGAACGGATGCCGGAGCCTATCATTCGCGCCTTCGGCGTCCTCAAGAAATGTGCTGCCAAGGTTTTGATCGATTTTTACTTTGACTTTTTTTACTAGTTGACTGTGTTTGATAGATGCACGTAAGGTGTTCGATGAAATGCCTAGCTGGATTTGTTTTTTTTGGATTAATTTCAGTTTACTACCCAAATCTTAGGGTCAAGTTTCAGTTTCGTTCTTAATCTTTTAATTTAATCACGTGTGTACTTATACTCCTAATTTTTCATCAACTTGAGACAAAATTTCAAATTCACTTCGAATATGATGTCACCATCCGACGTGTAAATAACAATTTTAGTTGTAAATAGTCTATTATACCCTTTTAAGAGTGTTGGAAACTCGTGTAAATAACAATTTTAGTTGTAAATAGTCTATTATACCCTTTTAAGAGTGTTGGAAACTGAAAAGTGTGTCAGCGTGTCTCGACCGCGTTGGATGGTGACGTCATATTTGAAGTGAATTTGAATTTTTGCCTCAGGTTGATGGAAAATTAGGAGTATAAGGGCACATGTGATTAAATTGATAGATTAAGGACGAAACTGAAACTTGACCCTAAGATTTGGGTAGTAAATTGAAATTAATCCTTTTTTTTTTGTATTGAAATTGAAAACTGGTGCAGGTGAACATGGAATATGGTCTTGACCAGTCTATAGGGAAAGCTATAATGCAGGCTGCGCAAGAAGTGGCCGAGGGGAAGCTGAACCAGCACTTTCCACTTGTTGTGTGGCAAACTGGGAGCGGTACACAGAGTAATATGAATGCCAACGAGGTTGGGTTTCACCGATTTATGTGGAGCAAAGTAACTGAAAGTTCATTGTTATAGTGTTTAGTTGAATGTTATGGATGTGATTGGATTATGCACAGGTGATTGCAAACAGAGCAGCTGAGATACTTGGCCATAAGCGCGGTGGGAAGTTTGTGCACCCGAATGACCATGTTAATAGATCGCAATCGTCTAATGACACTTTCCCAACTGTATGGCTTTTCTTTTTACTTTTTTTTTCTTATTGTTCTCTTTTATTTGTTGCTGTTTACTAACTCCACATTTGTTATTTCCAGGTCATGCACATTGCCAGTGCAATGGAAATAAATTCAAGGCTAATACCAAATCTGAAAACTTTGCATTCTTCTCTACAATCCAAGGTTTTGTTTCTCTCCTTTATAGTATATGGAAATTGTAGGTTTAATACATATATATATATATATATATATTATTTTCAATCTTGTCTATAAAACATGTTCATGATTCTATCTGTTCTAATATGGCCAGTCGGATGAATTCAAAGATATTGTTAAAATTGGACGCACTCACACGCAAGATGCAACACCTTTGACACTTGGGCAAGAATTTAGTGGCTATTCTACACAAGTATGCTTCATTTCATCTTGCACTGATTGATATGAGCCACTTTTTTCCCTTTACAATGGTCGGACATTCTGGGTATCTATTCGTTGAGAGATTCATTTAAAGCTCTTCTCTTTGGCTTCAGGTGAAGTATGGAATCGAGCGAGTCTTGTGCACTCTACCCCGCATGTATCAGGTACTCAAATGGCCGTCATTTACTTTCACTGGCTTCTCGTTTTCATCAGTACTGATTAGTTGATTTCTTTTGACCAGCTTGCACAGGGTGGTACTGCTGTTGGGACTGGATTGAATACAAAGAAGGGGTATGAATTGCTTTAAGGTTTAAGAGTATTCACCTCTTTGTGGTTATATCTACTTACGTTTGTTTGCAATGTCATTGTTATGTACCTTTGATTGTTAGAATCATGCTTTCATATCATTTTCTTTTTGTTTCAATCTTTCTACATTTAATTGTCTTCGATTTAGCCTGCTACTTGCTTTGTAATAAACATACATTGTCAATGTAACTGTGTTTGTAGAGTACTTGTGTTTCTTTGTATTTGTAGTGATGTCATGTCTCCCATCTTCTAGAATGAGTGATTGTTGTTTTCCAGATATTGTAAAACTGACAGTGGTCTGCTTGTGCCTATCACGTAGCTTTGATGTAAAGATAGCTGCAGCAGTAGCTGATGAAACAAACTTACCATTTGTCACCGCAGAAAACAAGTTTGAAGCTTTGGTTAGTCACTGACTAAAAGTTATCATCTTTTCTTCAAGTACAAACTAACTGTAGTAGATAGTATGTATTTTTGCAGTTTACAACAAACTAATGTTGCATCATTGATGCATTTGTTTCTTGTGCCAGGCTGCACATGATGCTTTTGTGGAAACAAGTGGAGCCCTGAATACAGTTGCTACTTCTTTGATGAAAATAGCAAATGACATACGATTATTAGGAAGGTTTGTCATCTAGTTGGCTGATACCTGATTTACCTCATCCCTTCTTTTAATGCCCTACGTATTGTATGAATTTCATGGTGCTTTTGTTGTACAGTGGTCCGCGATGTGGCCTTGGTGAACTCATTCTTCCTGAAAATGAGCCTGGAAGCAGCATTATGCCGGTAAACTCTTAAACCTTGCCACTCATGATATACGACTCAGAGCAGTTTCCCACCAAACTTATTGTTTTGACCGAGTCTATTCTGTTTCAGGGGAAGGTTAACCCAACCCAGTGTGAGGCTATCACAATGGTTTGTGCTCAGGTAAAGTACATTTACTTCTATTTTGGGAAGATAATATAAAACTTAGGTAGTCAATAGCAAGTTGTTATAATAATTGGATATAGTAGTCTTAATTTGTAAGAACTTTCTGTTGTAATCATAGTTTTATTTACTTCATGCAGGTTATGGGTAACAATGTGGCCATTACAGTAGGTGGATCTAATGGCCATTTTGAACTAAATGTATTCAAGCCCATGATTGCTAGTGCTCTTTTACATGTAAGTTCTGATGTAAACTGAAGGTTTTCATTTGAATCAGGGTACTGCCTTTATATTGCAACTAAGCTTAGTAACTTGGTAGCAAATTTTTTGCTTTTTGAAAATTTCTCTTGCAAAAAAATCTAGATAGAAAACATGTCTGAAAATTTCCTGAAATGTGCATTCTGGAATTAAAATGTAGCTTGCCTGGGATATATATGTATAAATATAGAATTTTGAATGCTTGGACTCCATGTGACTTTTTGGTTCTCATTATGATGGACCTGCCCAATGGTATTTCCCATAAGTTGTGTACAAGTATGTGCTTGATTTCGTTTTGGGAATCTCTTGCCCCTTCTACATCTCCAAATACATTAGCACTTATTTACTCAGTTGGTGTTGTGACTCTTTACTGGCAGTCTGTTAGATTACTTGGCGATGCATCTGCTTCCTTTGAAAAAAACTGTGTTAGAGGAATTGAAGCCAATAGGGAAAGAATCGCAAAGTTACTTCACGAGGTTAGTTTAACTTTGTGAAAAAATTTGAAATTTGTGATATGTCCCACAGCTAACTGATGTTTTCTTCCCTGTGTGTATATCAAATAATGGCACTGCAGTCACTGATGTTGGTCACATCCTTGAATCCTGTAAGTTTTCTGATTTTACTTTTACCAACTCATGTCAGTCTTTCTCATGTTCTCTCTTATCTGAAATGAGAATGATATTCTTCCTCCTATTTCAGAAAATTGGCTATGACAATGCTGCGGCAGTTGCAAAGAAAGCTCACAAGGAGGGATCCACTTTGAAGGTATTTGTTGTACCCTTGTTTGATCGAATATTTCTCTGCTGCGCATTCTTGGGCTGCAAGGAGTTAATAGATAATGACTTTATTCTGGTGTAACGGCTGACTCAGTTTGACACATAAAGTAAATGGTATTATCAAAGCATGTGCTGAGTATAGGAGCATAGGCATTACTAATTGCAACATATAAATTCCATTAGTGTGCTTAATACCTAGTTGATTTTGCAGTGAAGTTATAAGATCTCTTGCATCTTTGGATAGTTGATCTTTAAGTACTTAACGACAAAGATGTTACTATTCTGCAGGACGCTGCATTAAAACTTGGGGTGCTAACGAGTGAAGAGTTTGATACTCTAGTAGTGCCCGAGAAGATGATTGGCCCGTCTGACTGACCGACTGACCCACAGTTTCTCAGGATCAAGCCTTTATGTTTCATCTTGGATTTTCCTCTACAGATGAAATAAGGATTCAAGTTTGATATGATTCATAATTATTACAAACTATATTCTTGAGGTTTTCCCCACAGTTGAATTGGGTCTCTCAGGGAAATGCCTCCAAATTTTTGTAACAATACAGGTAATCTGGAATAAAATAGAAGAATATTTCTTTACCATATTTAATAGAAACATTTGATGAACCTGTTTCTTTCAAAGAAAACAGGAGATGAGCTATCTACCGTCTTCAATTTCCTATTACGGCTTACCACAATAATTTCAGAAAGATATTTAGTATTTCCTGAGTTTATCTTCTAAATTTATACTATTATTAAAAGAAGAAGTCTTGTTCACCATAACTGAATTTTTTTTTTTTTTTTTCAGTTTTAACTCTCTAATATTAAAATATTTTTAAAAACAATTTAATTATAAGGTTAAATATGACAATAACAAAATAAATTTTTATAAAAAAAAATTAAAACAATTATCTCACATTTCATTTTTTTTCTCCTATTATTTCTATGTAATTTCTACTCATTTAATATTCATAGATCACAGATTAATAAAAAATAATTTTAAATATATAAAAGATATAACTTGTAAATAACAAAATAATAAATATAAATAAAATTCAACTAAAAAGATAATAGGATGGAAATTATCTGCAAAATGTAACTTCAATATCCTAACTATTTGCGGATGAAATGTCTCCCACTTTTATCAGATAAAACTAAACTACCTCCTCACTTTTATCGTGTTTAGGGTAATACTAGTATACTACTACTTAAAATGGGATATATGCACCGTAGAATTTATTCAAAACCAAAAAAGAAAACCATAGAATAATTTTTTTTTAAAAAATTGTACAGGTTCATACTAGGACCAAGTCTAAAATTTACATAATTTCCGGCGAGTTCATTTCTCTTTGGATCTATAGGATTCAAAGAAAATTGTATATATATTTGACAAACAGAGAAGGAGGATTGAACAAGTAACCAAGTTAAAACAAATTTGATCTGAAGATCGACACAGAACAATGGCGTCTGAGTCAGGGTCGTTTAGAGAGGAACGAGACACATTCGGACCCATAAATGTTCCTACAGACAAGTAATTAGTGTGCATGCACCTTTATTTATCATTTTTATGCTTATTTTGAAGTGTGCTCGATCATTTGAAATGTAATTTTCAGGTTATGGGGAGCACAAACTCAAAGATCCTTGCAGAATTTCGACATTGGAGGCGAGCGTGAACGAATGCCTGAACCTATTATTCGGGCCTTTGGCGTCCTCAAAAAATGTGCTGCCAAGGTTTAATTCTGTTTGGATGACTTGTGGAGTGGGAAAGGCAATTCCTAGCTTAATCACTTGGTAAAAACTGGTGCAGGTGAACATGGAATACGGTCTTGATCAATCTATAGGGAAAGCTATAATGGAGGCTGCTCAAGAAGTGGCTGAGGGAAAGCTAAGCCAACATTTTCCACTTGTTGTTTGGCAAACTGGTAGTGGAACCCAAAGCAACATGAATGCCAATGAGGTTGGTTTGCAATCATTCATATGTAAACAAGTTCATATTCTGATCTTCCTAATATGATGTTATTGGATTGCGTCCAGGTCATTGCAAACAGAGCAGCTGAGATACTTGGCCATAAGCGCGGTGAGAAGTTTGTGCACCCAAATGACCATGTCAACAAATCACAATCTTCTAATGACACTTTCCCAACTGTAAGCCTTTCTTTTGTTTGAGTTCGTCGTGAAAGTAGTGTTTTCCCTTCTTGCCATTTTCTTGAAAGTTTTGTGTTATTTCCGATTTCAGGTCATGCACATTGCAACAGCAATGGAACTAAATTCAAGACTCATACCGAGTTTGAAAGTTTTGCATGCGGCTTTAGATTCAAAGGTTGGTTGTCCTTGAAATGCCGACTTTCATATATCTAATGTAACATATGTTAGTTTTTCCTTCTTTTCTTAACAGATTTCAATACTTGTTCTTGATTCCACCTTTTCTATCATAACCAGGCTAATGAATTCAAAGACATTGTTAAAATCGGACGCACTCATACACAGGATGCAACGCCTTTGACTCTTGGGCAAGAGTTCAGTGGCTATTCTACACAAGTAAGCTTACTTTCCTAATGTACAGCTTGATTTACATCAAGCAATATTTGTTTTCACAAGAATATTAATACAGGATCACATAGAGGTCCTAGGACAATCTTGTCATTAGCCTTTTGCTTTGGCTGCAGGTGAAGTATGGAATTGATCGAGTCATGGGCGCTCTTCCTCGAATGTATCAGGTTGGCAACTCATTTGATTATCAGTTGCTTTCCTGTCCGTTTGTTGTTTTGTTTGGATGTTCTGGTTGATTTCACTTTTGTTTGAGCAGCTTGCACAGGGCGGCACTGCTGTTGGGACTGGATTGAACACGAAAAAGGGGTAAGATAGCTTATGGAAATTTTCGTTCATCATATTCTGTGGTTGCAATAGAGATGTATGCTTCGATTTTTTTGTTAAATCTAAATCTCAACTTTCATGGTAGCATTTGCATTGAGATCTTGTCTCACATCCTAGTTGTTGCTTATTTACTAGTGTAGTGTGATGGGGATTTTGCGAAACTCATAGTGCTTATTCTCTGCCTGTCATCTAGATTTGATGTAAATATAGCTGCAGCGGTAGCTGAGGAAACAAAGTTACCATTTGTTACAGCAGAAAACAAGTTTGAAGCCTTGGTTAGTACTAATGTTGTATTGGTACAAATTCCTTCATCGGATAGTTTGTATCCGTTCATCTGGTATTGTTGCTCTATGTGATTTGGTTTATGCCAGGCGGCCCATGATGCTTTTGTGGAAACTAGTGGAGCCTTAAATACAATTGCTACTTCTCTGATGAAGATTGGAAATGACATACGTTTCCTAGGAAGGTTTGTTCACTAGTTGAATCATGCATGACCCCTGATTTCTGTTGCTCCCCTTCCCATTGCCGGTTTTTTTTGTGTGTGTGTGTTTTTTTAAATTTAAAGTCGTGGTGTTCTCATTGTACAGCGGTCCACGTTGTGGCCTCGGTGAACTTAATCTTCCCGAAAACGAACCTGGAAGCAGCATTATGCCTGTAAAACTCTCATATCTTACCCACCTTATGTTCAGAACTAGCTTTTTGTATAGATACTAATCCTACTAAACTTGTCATTTGGACTTTGTCTCCTGTTCTGTTTCAGGGAAAAGTTAATCCAACCCAGTGTGAGGCTCTCACAATGGTCTGTGCTCAGGTAAAGTGCCTGAGCCTCTAGTCTGTTTTAAGAAGATATTATGAAATTTTCTGAAGGCATTAAGTTGTTGGGGCATGATTAATTGGTATTGTTATCTTATGTGGTGCAGGTTATGGGCAATCATGTGGCTATTACAGTTGGTGGATCAAATGGTCACTTTGAACTTAATGTATTCAAACCAATGATGGCTAGTACTCTTCTACATGTATGTTCATTTGTAACTTTGTATTACCATGAAATTTACTTGGAGATGGAATTGGTGTTCTTGAATCAAATTCAGATAAAAAAAATTTTAAAAAGAAACTGTAGTATTTTGAAAATACTCATCTCTGCCAAATGATAATGCTTTGCTAAGAAATTCACTTGACCCAAATTCATGCACATATCTCAATGAACTTATGTTGTTGATTCTTTAATGACAGTCTCTGAGGTTACTGGGGGATGCATCTGTCTCATTCGAAAAGAACTGCGTGAAAGGAATTCAAGCCAACAAGGAAAGAATTTCAAAGTTACTTTATGAGGTCAGTTTATTCTGGGCAAAGACTCTTGAACTGTTTAGTGTATCAAAGTTACATCCCATAGCTTATTGAATTTTTGCTCTTTCTTTGTGAAAATCATGGCGTTGCAGTCTCTAATGCTGGTGACATCCTTGAATCCTGTAAGTTACTGCTCAGCATTGTGTTCATATGTTCATAATGTACCTTTGAATATTTGTATTCAGATACATATTGGTTCCTGCTTCTGTTGCAGAAAATTGGTTATGACAATGCCGCAGCAGTTGCAAAGAAAGCCCACAAGGAGGGATCTACTTTGAAGGTATATATAAATTCCTAGTCAATAGGCCAGGAAGCTTCAGGAGGCGGCATTGAACACATTAAGTTCAATATCGAAAGCTAACAAACTTGTAACACTCACTGCAGGAAGCTGCACTGAGTCTTGCTGTGCTAACTAGTGAAGAATTTGATAGTCTTGTAGTGCCTGAGAAGATGGTCGGTCCATCTGATTAACTGATCGACTTGTCATCATGATGCAGAATAACTAGTTATATTTCGAATGTTTTTAGGAATGATTTAAGTTCCGGATTGTTTTAGGGTTTATTGTTAGGAATCATATTTTCATATATGTTTTAAATTATTATAGCTCTTATAAATATGACTCGTTATAGTAGCAGTAAGACTAGATTAGATTGATAAAGATTATAAACTTCTACCTTTGTGTTATGTTCTCTCGACTCTCTCTTTCTCCTGATTCTCTCCTTAATCCTCTATCTTCTCTCATCTCTACTCTATTTTCTCTCTATCTTCTATCTACATCCCTTCTTGTCTATCTCCTAACCTATTATTCCCTAGCTACTGCATAGGGAGCAAGTGGTGCCACCGCAGCCAGTTTCCTGCTCGGCGCTACCAAATTTTCCGGCTGTGTACACATATACCTACATACTCTCGTGTATTTTGCTGAGAGTGACTATAACTGATGTAACCATCACTAGCATTGTCGCTGACCTTGGGTTGTATGCCTGTTTCTATCTTCCCTCTCGGTGTAGTTTGTTTGTTTTTCTTTTGTCTTTTTTTGAGTCCACGAAATTGTATTGCTAAAAATTAATGACCAGAAGACACGGTTATATCATATACTAAGATTTACAAAATTTGTTGAGTAGAGACTAACAAGCACCATGACCGGTATCTTGACTGTTTACAAATTTGCTCATAAAGAGCATACAACAATAGACTAAAAAACTCGCTAACTAATTTCCTAATAACATATTACCGCCTACCTAGAGACCTCAATTGATGTACAGTCAAATAATTCAGATCATGTAACTAAAATTTCAACACTATTGCTCAGACAAACAACTTAGGTCTAGATGTCCTTCCCATAGAAATCAAAGTGTCCATTTTTTGTGTGAGCTCAGGCCCAGTGCCCAAAGCCCAAACTTTCCCGAACCCAGGCCCGAGTCTTTCTCTCTACACTTTCCTAACGCCTCTTCCCAGCAAGGCTCGCCGCCGTTACTTCCAGCGCACTTCACTGTACGATCAGATGATATCGCCGCCACTTTATCTGGCGGTCAGTCCTTCCGATACTAATCAGAACCTCTTCTAATTCCGGCAGTCAAAGCAAATGCAGTAGCCTTCCCTGTCATCCGATCCTCCCTCGCTCTCCACCAACGCACCACTAGCCTTAATTCTTGAATTTTTGAACTTATTGTTTTCAGTTCAAAAACTCTTAGAATCACTCGTAATATTTTTGAATAAACACAAAATTGCAACAACATTAGTTTTTTTACTAAATAGGCCATAATCATTCTTACTCTTTTATCTCTGACTTTTACTAGCCAGGTGAAAAGACTATATGATCTACTTTCACTAACTGATAGTGACAATGATATGCTGTGTTGCTGGCAGCTGGAATCATAAATCCCAAATACAATGCACCTTCCCCCACTTATATTTCTGAGATAGATTAAGAGAACAAGGACCTAACCCACATCAATATTTCCCATCTCTTTCATGGACTGTGATCCTTCCCCAACTTCTGTGCTTTGTCTAATTAAACTTATCAATTAGAAACTCCAGAAACACTAAATCAATTTTAAATAAATAAAATCTGGATAAATTTGAAGCCATTTTATTGAACAAGAAAAAATCTCAAATGGGTCATTGGCACGTGGAAAGGACGGTTGTGTGTTCTCTTATTCGTTAATCGAATTCGTGCGTCGTCTTCGTTGTCTCACTTTTCTGTGACTAACGCTATGTGGCTCCCTCCACTTTGCTCTTCTTCTTCTTCTTCTTCTTCTCTGTTTCTGAAATGGATTGGAAGCCTCTGAAGCTCTGCTAGTGATCTTTCACCCTTCACTCTCTCCTGTCAAGCTTCAAGACTGGTAATAACAGTTTAACGTTTCTTTCTTCTTTTTGTTGGTGATTTTCATGTCATTTTCTTATAAATCGAGTATAGATTTGTTTAGGAATGAGTATTGTGAAATTTAAACCCACAACAAATCAAAGATCGTTGCTTTTTGTTTTGAAAGTTGAAACTTTGATGAATTGAAATGCTAGATTTCAGCTACACCCCAAATTGGATCATGTCAGATTGGTTAACTGATCATTTCTGTTGTTGTTTGTGGTTGTTTTAGGAGTTGAGACAGTAGTTAGAATTACACCTACAGAAAATTATGGATCTTTGCTTCTTTCGGAAAAGTTATGTTTTTGATGAAATGAAACCATATATTGGGTTCATGTCAGTTTGACAAATCCATTACTTGTGTTGTTGTTTTTTGTGATTCGTTTAGGTTTAAGAGAGTAGCTGCATAATGGAGTCATGTGATTGTGTTGAAGCACAATGGCCCCCTGATGAACTTCTGGTGAAGTATCAGTACATCTCTGATGTGTTTATTGCTTTAGCGTATTTCTCGATTCCATTGGAGCTCATATACTTTGTGCAGAAATCGGCTTTCTTCCCATATAGATGGGTGCTTATGCAGTTTGGTGCTTTCATTGTGCTTTGCGGCCTAACTCATTTCATAAATGTGTGGACATTCTCTATGCACACAAAAACTGTTGCCATTGTGATGACTATTGCAAAGGTCTCCTGTGCTGTTGTATCATGTGCAACGGCGCTGATGCTTGTTCACATTATTCCGGATTTGTTGTCTGTCAAGACACGGGAGCTCTTTCTCAAGAACAAGGCCGAAGAGCTGGACAGGGAGATGGGCCTAATTTTAACTCAAGAAGAAACAGGAAGACATGTTAGAATGCTGACACATGAAATTAGAAGCACACTTGACAGACACACTATACTGAAAACCACTCTTGTTGAGCTGGGGAGGACGTTAGGCCTTGAGGAATGTGCTTTGTGGATGCCGTGCAGGAGCGGTATGAACCTTCAACTTTCTCATACTCTCAACTACGATGCCCAAATTGGGTCTACTGTGTCATTCAGCCTTCCTATCGTTAATGAAGTTTTCAAGAGCTCTCGAGCAATGCGTATACCATATACCTGCCCCTTGGCCCGGATCAGACCACTTGTGGGAAGGTATATGCAACCTGAAGTTGTTGCTCTGCGTGTACCGCTGCTGAATCTTTCAAATTTCCAAATCAACGACTGGCCTGATGTCTCTGCCAAAAACTATGCCATCATGGTTCTGATTCTACCAACAGATAGCACAAGAAAATGGCGAGACCATGAACTTGAACTGGTTGATGTTGTTGCAGATCAGGTACTTTTATAGTTTTATTCTTCACCTGTTTCCTTTTCAGTGGTTGCCTCATTGTTATAATATTTACCCTTTTGGCTCAGTCTGTAGCTACTTCTATTGTCTTATTGACAAAAAAAAAATCAACTCTTATATATCGCCAATTGATAGGATTTTTCATTAATAAAGGTAGCTGTTGCTCTTTCACATGCTGCTATTCTTGAAGAGTCTATGCGAGCCAGTGATCAGCTCGTGGAGCAGAATGTTGCTTTAGATTTGGCCCGGAGAGAAGCAGAGCTAGCAATCCGTGCTCGCAATGATTTCCTTGCTGTCCTGAACCATGAAATGAGGACACCAATGCATGCAGTTATTGCATTGTCTTCACTTCTCTTAGAAACAGAGCTAACACCAGAACATAGGGTTATGATAGAATCGATACTAAAGAGTAGCAACCTTTTGGAAACACTTATAAATGATGTCTTAGATCTTTCTAGACTTGAAGATGGCAGCCTAGACTTGGACATTGGAATGTTTAACCTCCATGGAGTTTTCAGAGAGGTAAGTTTTATGGATTCTGGCTTCAATATACTTCCAAAAAAAAAAAAAAAATCATTACTGTGGACTTACGTCAGGTATGTTTCCAAACTGTAGGCAATCGATTTGATAAAGCCTATTGCAACTGTGAAGAAGTTATCTATGACGTTGATTCTGGCCCCGGATGTGCCTGTTTGTGCTGTTGGAGATGAGAACCGGCTTATGCAAACTATTTTAAATGTTGTTGGTAATGCTGTCAAGTTTACAAAGGACGGTTATGTTTCTGTTATAGCGTCTATTGCAAAACCAGAGTCTTCAAGAGATTGGCGACCGCCTGAATTTTATCCAGCGCCAAGTGATGGCTATTTTTACTTACGAGTTCAGGTCAGAGCATCATTACTGGGTTCATTACTACATCTCATCTCTTTGCTTATTAACACAGGGGTTTGAGCATGTATTGGTCTTCTTTATTCTATGGATAAGTGCATCTTTGTGGTTCCAGGGTATAGTCTTTGTAGTTCGACAATCTTGTATTGTGATCCAATGGTTGTTGCATGCTAATAGTATTGTGTAGTTCTCCTTATATGACACATTAATATTTCTATGGCTGCAGGTTAAGGATTCTGGTAGTGGTATTCTTCCGCAAGATATTCCTCGTATTTTCACCAAATTTACTCAACCCAGAAATGGATCCAATAGAGTTAACGATGGTGCAGGACTTGGACTTGCCATTTGCAAACGGTAGAATTCAAACTTTCTCCACTTTTCACAATTTCTACTAGTCACTACACCATCTACAGAAACAATTTACTTCTTGAACTAATGTTGGAGCTATGAAGTTGTAGCTTCTGGTATATTGCCTGTTCATTAACATTATCATCTCACTATTTTTATCGACTGTATTAGGTTTGTGAATACCATGGGAGGTCATATTTGGATTGAGAGTGAGGGCATTGACAAGGGGACTCTCGTTGTATTTATCGTCAAACTGGAGATTTGCAACAGTTGCGGTACAACAATAGCACATCAAATAGTACCCAAAGGAGAGGCAAATCACGGAAGTGCAGATCTCATTGGATACAAACCAGCTTTTAGAGATGGTTACGGTTTAGCTTCAAATGCACGTTATCAAAGGAGTCTTTGACTGCAAAACTGTAAATGCTGTGCCAAAAAGCCACACATTTTCTGAGACTGGAGATTTAGATGGTTGACTGCTATTAGAAATTTGCCTGCTCTGTTATCATTTGAATAGTCTATGCAACCGATATTTGGTCTTACAATCCTAAGATCTTCAGCATCCTTCTCAGAAAACATTAACGAACATCAGCATCCATGCTCTTCAGAATTGTTTCAGCCAATGGACAACCTAGATATCATCAATCAATGTTCAATAACTACCAAAAGGAAGGCAGGATGCGCTTTCCTATCTATTAGGTATTCCTCTCTACATAGCAAAGATTTGTTAGCCCTCTAACATCAGCACCACCTAACCAAGTTGCTCATCTCCAACTCTTGACAGCAGATTAATAATTTCCTTACAAAAAGGTTTGCATGTTCTCAACACCGCAATAATAAATCACAAAGAATTGGAATGCAAGGATTAAATTAGGAAACTCATAATATAGCAGATCAAGTGCAAAAACCAAAAAATAGATAACAAAACATACGAAACTTCATACATAGTACAAAGATTCTGAAACTTCTTTCAACTACAAAGCGAAGTAATTTAGTCCAGAACAAACAAAGATACTGGTGTCTTAATACTAGTCTATCAAAACAACTTGAAATACATGGACCATTAACAGCAATCCATCTATCAGTTATCTCCATAGGACTCACTTCCTGGATTTCTTAGATGCCCTGCAAGCAAGCAAAAGAGAATATTCAGTAAGAGTGTAAAACCAAATAAAAACATTTTAAGGATAATAAACATGAAAAAAGAAAATGTACAGTGTCAACTTACTGTACGGGTTTGTCTGCGGCAGCAGCCGGGGGAGCAGCGGCAACTGGTGCTCTCTCTCCAGGTCCCTAAACAAAATACATAAGAATAAGCAACGTAAGAACCTAAATTGTAACACCACAATAATGGACAATAAATTTGAGTTCAGTTCAACAAATTTATTAAGACCAGTAAGGCAAACAAAAAAGTATTCGAGTGAATATTTCAACAATACCTGAGCCAAACGTTCTTCCCTCCTAGCATTTTTCCTCTCCCTACTAGCCTTGTTCTTGGCACGTTTAGCTTCAAACTGGTCAGACAATGTCTTCTCTCTTGCCTTCTCGGCCTTAGACTTGTGGATGCTCTCCATGAGCACTCTCTTGTTCTTGAAAACATTACCCTTGACCTTCATGTACATGTCATGGTACATGTGCTTGTCAATCTTCTTTGCCTCACGATACTTGCGAAGCAACCTCCTAAGGACACGCATCCTGCGCATCCAAAGGATCTTGGTTGGAAGCCTTGCCTCCCTGGTACCCTTGCGCTTACCTAAAAAATTCAGAAACCACACATTCCAATGTCACTAAAGCTCCAAGTCACAGAAGAAATGTATAGAACAAAGATTCTCAGACCAAAGACTACAGCATACCATGTCCAGAGTGACGCCCCTTCCTCTTGGCCTCCTTCATACGACGGGCACGGGAGCGTGAGTGAATCTTGGTGGGCTTCCTGATGATGAACCCATCCTTGACCAACTTCCTGATGTTTTGGCCTGCAATTGACAATCCAAACAACCATTAAGCAAGCAACACCACCAAAGATTTCAAACATCCTTTTATCTACAAATTTCTTCTGGAAATAAGGAAGTAGCTCATAAGTCACAATTGCACATAAAACATTTATGCACATTAACAGTACAGTTCAAACTGTTGAAACACTAGTTGAGCTTAGTATACAGTTGAGAGTTTTCCAGAAACACACAGAGACGTAACTGGATACTAATCTGAAGACCACACAGAGGTTAAACATCAAAGTAAAACTTCAATATACATAAGTACAGCTCATATGATTAAGTTTTAATCTAAACACATACAGATCCTAGCCCTACCTACAACGAAACAGAACAACCCACAGCATAGTACTCAAAACCAAAGGCTCTCTTGAACTACCAAGTCAACATCAAACAGTTCACATAATCAAACACAGTACGAAGCAAACAGATCCTGAAGAAGAACACAAGAAAATGAAAGAAGATTATATGTAATCGAGCACAAAAAGAGAGAGAGAGAGCTCACGAGAGTTGGCCATGGAGATGTCGCTGATTTCATTGGGGTCAAGCCAGACCTTTCCCTGACCACACTTGAGGACGCTGGCGGCGAGCCGCTTCTGGAGCTTGAGCGAAACCATCGTCTTACCTCCTCCTCAGTTTTCTTCAGAGCAGCTTTGCAGAGAGGGTAGAGATAACTGGAGACGGCGAATATATACACCCTTATAACCTAGGGTTTCGATTTTGGGTCGGGGAATTAGCTCACGGCCCATCAAAAACTAAAGCCCAATATCAATCGGGTCGAAAAGTCTCCAATGTTTTTTCGCTCTCTTCATTTGGTCTGGCTTCCTTGTATTAATTACTTTGACCATGTGTAATTCTACTGCGTAAAATTCCTATATACTGAATTACTGATTTCATACGCTCTGTGATGTTAATACATAGTTATCCATCTCCTATTCAGATCAGGTTACCTGTTTATTCATCTTCTATTCAGATTAGGTTATTCCATATTTCTATATGTGCGCATTCTGTCCGAGCAATGCAAGTTAATAATATACTGCATTATTACACATCATGAATCACGGGTCCGTTCCATTCTCTTTAAACTCAACTCTATCAATAGTTGTTTTGCTATAAACACGAACGTAGTTGTGAGTTGTTGAACAAGGAGTATATACGGATCCAGGTACTGTCATTGTGTACACTGGACGGTAGATTTCGCTGCCGGCTAGCTGTTACAATTGAAAAGATTTTATTCACTATTTTTTCAGAAACAAAGACAAGTTGCAGACTGCCATGTCTCTTCAGTCTTCACACAAAAGGATAAAGGCAAACATGTCTATTCCAGTATTGGAGAAGGATGAGCAAGAAGCTAATCCCCTCAAAGAATTAAACGAAGTATATATAATTTCTTTCTTGTAACTTTTCGTAAAACCATGCATGACAATTGATTTGTTAAAGCTTGCAAAATATTGTACAATCGATATTCATCTGCATGTTTGATCAGTTTTACATGTTGTGTTATTTTCATATGTAGAGACACTGCGTACGCTTCAAAATCAGAAGCATGAGCTTGAGAAGAAGGTCCTTGAAAATAATTTGAAGGCTCAAGGATATATCTCAGCTGTACAAAGTAAGAAGGCAGCCCTACAAATTAATAGACCATATAACCAATACGGTAAGATCCCTATCCTGCGAACAACAGACCTACCATGTTTTGTATACATATGTTATTATTCTATCGTTTTACTATTCATTAATTATATATACCTTCAACTCTTTAGTATATGATTTGAAAATATGATTTATACAGTGTTGAGAAAATGTATGGAGAATAATGGACGCTTAAAAAAAAAATCGATAAGCTTATAAATTTCAGTTTTTCCATTGAGAATCAGGTATGTACATGTAAATGTATGAAATTAATACTATTTCAAATTCGAAACAATGATGAAATTCATATAAGCTTATAGCCAATTCTTAATATATTTTCTTTGTTGTTTTAGATTACTTTACTCGAAGGACTTGCTGCTTCTCAGAAAACACCTGCTTATGATGGCTCACCAACAAACGAAGAATCCGGAAAGAGATTCAAGGACATGAACATGACAATGTAAGTTGTATTCGATATGAATTTCATATATTGATGTTTATCAATTACTCGAGGATATAGTATTCCTCTGCCTAAGTATATATTAAGTACCTCCTAACTTTGGCCTTGAATTAATTTGTACAGGAACAATGATGAACTGAGGGAAATGTTATATGAGATCAATGAGGTCGACACTGAATACATGCAACTGAAATCCTTGACAAAATTAAGGAGGCGTTGTCAACAGTGGCGGACGCAGGATTATTTGTAAGAAGGGGCCAAAATTTGTTTCAAAATACAATGAATCTTCAATAAATGTTAGTATATTAATAAGCATATCCTAATACCATATTTTATGAAATTTCTTATTAAATTCTAACATTTTGACATACCCATATAACAAAATAAATAAAATTACTAGAAAAAATATAAAATAAGTGATCTAAAAATAACAGTTAATTAATCAATTAACCTACATATTCTAATAAACAAGTACTCCCTTCGAATTTTATCCCTAAGATCAGGATGATAATCCGAAATTTTGGTCCTTAATCCAGGATGAGAAGGATAAGCTCTCTTAAATTAATCTCTACCCGGCTCTGTTTTGATATTTAATTCTATACAACAGAAGATGTCTCGCTCGATGTTGGTTTAAAGTACCTCTCCATATTTCACAGACTCACAACTGTGATTTTGAATTTTTAGATAAAACAGTATTTTATCTAATCAACAAGTTATAAATCCAAAAAAGTACACTACTAAATTGAGAAAAAGAATCATGGCAAACCTGCAATCACTACCAGATACGGAAGAATAGCCGACGAAAATTTTTTCGTCGGCCATTCCATTTTTTCGTCGGCTATACCCTCTGCCGACGAAAATTTCGTCGGCCATAAGTCGTCGGTAATACCAATGGCCGACGAAAAAAAAAATTTCGTCGGCCATTCCAACCTTGGCCGACGAATTATGGCCGACGAAAATGATTTCGTCGGCTATTTGTTCGAGTATGGCCGACGAAATTTAGTTTCGTCGGCTATTTGTTCGAGTATGGCCGACGAAATTTGGTTTCGTCGGCTATTTGTTCTGAAGGATAGCCGACGAATTGGGCTATTTCGTCGGCTATTTCGTCAGAATATATTAATATTTTAAAGTTATAGCCGACGAAATAATGTCAATTTCGTCGGCTATAACTGCATTTTGGGCAAAAAAAAATACCGGATCGGAGGAGGAGAAGGAGGAGGAGGAGGAGGAGGAGGAGAAGGAGGAGGCCGGAGGAGGAGGAGGAGGAGGAGGAGGAGGAGGAGGAGAAGGAGGAGGGGAAGGAGGTGGCCGGAGGAGGAGGAGGAGGAGAAGGAGGTGGCCGGAGGAGGGGAAGGAGGAGGAGGCCGGAGGAGGGGGAGGAGGAGGGGAAGGAGGAGGAGGCCGGAGGAGGGGAAGGAGGAGGAGGCCGGAGGAGGGGGAGGAGGAGGAGGAGGAGGAGGAGAAGGAGGAGGAGGAGGAGGAGGAGAAGGAGGAGGGGAAGGAGGTGGCCGGAGGAGGAGGAGGAGGAGAAGGAGGTGGCCGGAGGAGGGGAAGGAGGAGGAGGCCGGAGGAGGGGGGGGGAAGGATGAGAGAAAAAAGGCGGGAGGAAGATTTAAAAGATTTAGAAGGAGAATAGCCGACGAAATACAATGTTTCGTCGGCTATACTTAGAGAATAGCCGACGAAATTAATATATTTCGTCGGCTATACTTTGGAAAATCAACAGCCGTTGGATCTGAGCCATCCAACGGCGGACAATAAAAAGGCGCGGATCAAGAGTTTAGCCGACGAAATTTGAATGTTTCGTCGGCTATACTTAGAGAATAGCCGACGAAATTTGAATGTTTCGTCGGCTATACGTAGAGAATAGCCGACGAAATTTGAATGTTTCGTCGGCTATTCTATGAAAACTTACTAAACTGCGGTTTTGAGGTCCTAAACGAACTCGAAAGCCCGAAAAAGCCCACACATCGTAGCAAAGCTACGAGTTTTGTTCCTGGCGTCGTTCCCTTTCCGGAATGGTATCACAATCGTCATTCGGACGCCGGACGCCAAATCTGCAGTAAACCGGGTTTTGACTGATTTCATTATTTCGGCACACGGATTTTATCGGAATCTTGTCATTTTTCAACCGTAGACGTATTTCATTATTTCGGTCATATCTTATTTGACGACATATTTGCATTTGAAGAGTGTACGTATAGTAACTATTTGAAACTATACATTCACTTAAACACTTAGTAAACAAGTTAAGGAACATTAGTACATATGTTCCGATTTTGAATCTAAAAGTTTGGAAAATCTATTCCAACCGTCAGATATCACCGTTAAGATTAAATACATGTATGAAAAAAAATCCAACTACATCTGACAACGTTAAAGGCTCGATCGGGACGGTCAACCGGGTGAGTCAAACCTCTAAACGCTTTAAAACGGAAATTGGCCCGTCTAAATGACGTTTTTTGGCCTGATCTTCAATAGAGAATAGTTTCAGATTGATGAGACGCGACTAATCGTATAAAAATTTTCCACAAAATATTTACCGACCGTAAGGCTACCCATAGGAAAACGGGAGTAAAAAACAGTTAACCGCAACATTCGGCACACAGATTTTGTCGGAATCTTCCCATTTTTCAACCGTAGTCGTATTTCAATATTTTGGTCATGTCTTATTTCACGACACATTTGCATTTGAAGGATGAAGCAATGGTTTGTCGATAGTGATAGAAAATGGAAACTGCTCTTTTTTTGTTTTTTTTTTAATCATAGCCGACGAAATCAAACCTAGTATTCGTCGGCTATTCTTTTGTCGTTTTCTGTCAAAAATAATCGTATAATTATTTTTTAAAAAACTTATGGCCGACGAAATACTTAATTTTCGTCGGCCATTGTTAGTAAAATAATTATTTTTAAAAAACGTATGGCCGACGAAATAATTAATTTTCGTCGGCCATTGTTCGTAAAATAATTATTTTTAAATAATTTATGGCCGACGAAATAATTAATTTTCGTCGGCCATTATTCGTAAAATAATTATTTTAAAAAAAACTTATGGCCGACGAAATAAAAAAATTTCGTCGGCCATTCTTCCAAAAGTTTATAGCCGACGAAAACTTTAAATCGTCGGCCATTATAGGAGTATAGCCGACGTTTTTTCATTTTTACCGACGAAAAAAAAAATCGTCGGCCATTTTATGGGAATGGCCGACGAAATTTTTTTTTTACCGACGACAAAAATTTTCGTCGGCCATTCTTGGGAATAGCCGACGAAAAAAGTGTTTCGTCGGCCGTTTTTTTTTTTTCGTCGGCAAAGCCCTTTTTTCTTGTAGTGAATGCGTATATAACAAAGGTTTAATTGTAAAAGAATGGTGGTTGAAGGCTGAAGAATCAGAGAGACTCCAAAATAATTATAGAAAGAGAAGAAGTGAAAGACGAAATACCAGAAAATTTCTCTTACAATACGTCAAAAATTATATATAAAACTAGTTTGAACTGTTGGGATCAGAATCCTATTAGGGTTATATAATATAAATATATAAATATATTTAATATATATAATATATGTTGAGATGGTGGGTTAAACTCTACTTTTCGAATTCATGTATTTTTTAAAATTTTTATTAAAAAAGTTATAAAAATAAAATAAAAATTAAAACTCAGCGGGGCGAGTGCCCCCATTGGTCCCTTCCTCTGTCCGCCAATGGTTGTCAACATATGATGAAAAAACCGTTTGTTTCATTGAAGAATAATCTCTGCAAGTTACCGATTGTTTCGATGAAAAATAATTCTCTCTACGAGTTATTTCAAAGTAATAAGTTAATTATTGAAGGTATGAGGTTACCTTTTGTTTCGATGAAGAATAACCTAAGCAAGTTATTTCAAAATAATAAGTTAATCAGTGAAGGCCTGAGTGAGACAACAAATAAACGCCGTAACCCCGCCACAAGTCGATCAACCAGCTTTGTGGAAGAGACGGCTTCATATACTGCTTTGTGTTTGCGGTTTATACCGGTGGAAAAGTCTAAGATCATAGCACTTTTTCTCTTAATCTGGTTTGGCTTTCTTGTATTATTTTGACAATGCGACTACGATTGCTTGTGCCTTGCATATCACGGCACCAAGTCCATATTTTCTAGTTGATTCCAATCTTGGAGGCCAAGTTTACGTGCTGCCTGAGTTTAGTTGTTTTGTTTGGTTTAGTGACTAGTACTTAAAAATGGATTTTCCATGCTATAATTTGGACGAGACTTAACGTATTAGACTTATCAGATGAGAACCGCGAACGCATGAAGCATTTTGATGAGATTAGATACTATAATGATTATTCCTTATAAGGATTTAGCATAATTTAGTTTTTCATTAATCCATTTATGCATACATGTATAAGTATGCAGCTAGCTTGCTACATATTAACAGTCTATTACGTTGTTACAAGTTCCTGGACTTTATATGAGCAATTCATCCGCTCCTAGCTAAGAAACTAGTTATGATTCTCAGTTGAATAAACGATTATATATATAGCGGTACCTATACTACTTACGGGTTTAGCGTACACTCATTTTACATTAAATTGAACCGAAGGTGCTTCATTGGTAGTGGTTTGTAAGTTCGACACAAGAAGACTGATACTCTAACATCCTGGTTATGACAATGAAGTTGAGTTGTTGTTTTATGATTATGAAATTGAGAAGGATAGAGTCTCCTCAGTTTGTTATAAATTTGTAAGGAACATGCTTCGATTCAACTTTGATCAATCCAAAACCAAATGTATATTAATCTAGTCTCATATACGTACTCCATGTCATACACTAATTAGTGTTATATGGAACTAGGTTATATACTTGTGCATCGTTAGCTAGATTTCATACGTACTAGCTTTTACATGCATAGTTTCAGGGCCGCACCCTTTCTCATCATAGTTACCCTCCGCCCAGTTGCTAGCTTTAAGTGTAATCTCAACGCACTTGTAAGTTGTTGAGCAAGGAGCTAGCATATAGAGACTTAAGTACTGCCACTGTGTACACTGACCGAATTTGCTGCCGGCGGTTACGATTTGAAAAGATTTTATTTCACTCTTTTTCCGGAAACAAAGAGAAGCTGCTGCAGATCGCCATGTCTCCTCCTTCAGTCTTCAGTCTTCACACAAAAGGATAAAGCCAAACATGTCTATCCCAGTTCTAGAAAATGATAAACAGGAAGCCAATCCTCTCAAAGAATTAAACGAGGTATATATATATATATATATATAATTTCTTCGTTGTGAGTTTTCTCAAAACCATATGACAATTGATTTATTGTAGCTTGCAAAATATATATTATACATCGATATTCATCCTCATGTTTGAGTTTTCATATGGTTTATCTTTATGTACAGACACTACGCAAGCTTCAAAATCAGAAGCATGAGTTTGAGAAGAAGGTCCTTGCAAATAATTGGAAGGCTCAACGATTAATCGCAGCTGTAGAAAGTAAGAAGGTAGCTCTACAAATTAATAAACCATATAACCAATACGGTAAAATCCCTATCCCGCAAATATAAATGTTATTCTATCACTTGTTCTGTTGATTAACTGTGTATATACTTCAAAAACTTAGACATATAATAATATGAAAATATGATTCATACACAGAATTGAGAAAATGTACGGAGAAGAAGGGGCGCTTACAAAAGAAAATCAACAAGCTTATAAATTTCAGCTTTTGCATTGAGAATCAGGTTTGTACGTGTAAATGCGTGAAAATTGGTATAGTTTTCAATTCGAAATGATGATGAATTCCATTAAAGATTATAGCTGACTTTCGTTTTTTGATCCTCTTAGATTACATTACTGGAAGGAGTTGCACATACTGGGAAATATGCGGTGAAATCTGAGGACATGGACATGACAATGTAAGTTGTATTTGCATTCCATTAATGTTCAAGTTACCCGAGAATATATATATATATATATATATATATATATATATATATATATATATGCAGTATTTCATTTTGCTCTGCCTAAGTAATTTTGTGCCTCCTATATCTGGCTCTTAATTTTGCACAGGAACAATGATGAATTGAGGGAAATCCTAGATGAGATCAATAAGGTTATCGAATACATGCGATTGAAATCCTCAGCAAAACTGGGGAAGCGTTGTCGAGATCTACTGAACAAACCGTTTGTTTCGATGAAGAATAATTTCTGCAAATTATTTTGTAATAGTAAGTCAATTAGTGAAGGTCCTAGTCTCGCGACAACTCAACAAACTAGCTAACGACGTTCTGTGATTTCGCCAAATATATATGCAACAACTTGTTTTTCCTTCCACTGATTTCAAGAGAATGTAGCAGATATTATTATAGAATCTGATTTCTTTACTTTTCTCGTTAGATAAATGGGCCTTAAAGCCCACAACTGACCCAATCCACAATTTCCACCTCTCCTCTTTCACCTTCGCCTGAACTGCTTTGAATGGACCGCCTACGTACTCTTTCCCCATCTCTCTTCCTACATCTTTCCGATACAAACCAAGAGCTACTTTTCCATCTCCATTAATCAAAACCCAGATTCTCAAGCTATATATTGCTTCTTTTTACAAATCTTCATCGTTGTGTTCACTAACCTTTCTGCCTTGTTCTCTGTTTCCTTAAGAATTTAAGGTTCTCACTGAATCAAAATCCCAAACATCATAACAGATGACTTTCTTGTCTACCCAATATGTCGTTGCCTCAATCCCAACATACCCAATCTGTAATCATCAGCCTGAACCTTCCCAGAGTCTCTCCCAGAAAATCCAATCGAAACTGAACAGAATCCCAGTTGTTACAACTCAACACTTTAGCTCTCCAACTACTCAGGAATCGAGAAAAGAGTGAGTTTCTCAATCTTTCATTCTACAAACAACACTTGGGGTGTATTGAAACTGACCCTATTGTCCTACAGGTCTGAATGTGAGTGCTTCAATCTGTACAAGGAGCTAGTCCCCTACAAGCAAGCCTGGTCTTGGCAGAAGAGCATAGTGAAAGGGAAGAAAGCTCTGATTGAGAGGAATGAGCACTGTCCAGACTCGCTGTTGGTTCTTCAGCATCCTCCTGTTTACACAATGGGCCCCGGTAGCTCCGAGAAGTTCCTCAAATTCGATCGCAAGGATGCTCCATTTGATGTACACCGGACCGAGCGTGGCGGCGAGGTTACTTATCATGGTCCTGGTCAGGTAGTGGTGTGAACTAATTGCTTTGTCAGTGTCGGGGTCTGTTTTTGTTGGATGTAATTTTTGTAGCTAACTCTTGATTTTGCGTATTTGTGGCAGTGTAGATAGTAATATACCCCATTATGAATCTCCGAAATCACAAAATGGATCTTCATTGGTACCTCAGGTCACTGGAGGAGGTGATCATTCGCGCGCTTTCAAAGACATTTTCGATCAAGGCCTCTCGGCTTGAGGGTTTAACTGGTGTTTGGCATGGTATGCTACTAACCACATAATACTTTCTGTAATTTTGTTATACTAGGATCATTTGTCATTACCAAAAGGAAACAACCAGAAATATAAATTAATGTGTTACTTTTCTTCAGGCAACCAGAAACTAGCAGCTATTGGTATACGAGTGTCTCAGTGGATAGCTTATCATGGGTTAGCAGTGAACGTAACCACAGATTTAACTCCTTTTAGTTGGATAGTACCGTGTGGTTTACAAAACTATCAGGTTGGAAGCATTAAAGGGTTGTTAGGGGAGATGGAGTCATTTAAAGTTCGTAGAAGAAAACAGCTAACTGATCCTGATGATGGCCAGCTACTTGATATTGCTTGTAAATCTTTGATCAATGAGTTTTCAGAAGTTTTTCAAGTCGGAATGAACTATGAAACTACCTCGAAATTAGAGTTTTTAGAAAGGAACCTATAAAGCCTCTAAAAGAGAAAGTAGTTCAGTTCTAGGGTTCGTGCCAACAATTGCCGGTGTGAAACAGATCTTAAGACTATAACATTGCCATTTTTAATCTGTTCCTAGAGGAGGTCATGTCGCCAGACAGAATTACATAATAGTTTTATGAGCATTAGAAATGGCAATGGTGCCAACCTTGGAAGCCCTGCCATTCACCTCCAAATTGTTATCACTACCAGTTTCCTTTGGTTCACTTCATCCCATTAGGCCATTACTTATCTAGCACAAAAGTAGAGAACAATTGTCTCCCATTGAATATTTCAATATGACAAAAGTGTGCAGCAAAGATAGCATTAGTTTTCCATCCTTTTTATCTCTTGGAAACTAACTTGCATTGTCAACCTGTAAGGTCTGGAACCTTTTTGAGCAAGTTTGAGTCACTGAGCTATTTTCAAACGGATTTAGGTATATCATTATGTATTATATGTCACTGAACTATTGAAGTGTATGTCAATCAAGTAATATTTTGATATTTGATTACAGGTTGATAAGTGTGAAAGTATGAAGGTGTGAACTATTGATTTCCAGTTACTTTTGTCTGTTATTGTTGCTTGCACGTCTTGATTGACATACAAGAATAGATTGTGATTCTGATATTTGATCGTTAGTGTTTTATTCTCTCTTTTTGATTTGATTTTGGGATTTTGGAGGCCTCTGTTTGGAATATCTTGTGTAAAGTTGGCCTCAAAGAGGGTAGATGTGTTATGCTCTTATAATTTCTACTGTTTTCCACTGTTTGTATAGGTTGTCTGCCTGTCTTTGTGTCTGTTATACTTTCTGAATGGATGTTGATGTAGTTGAGGCTGCTGCTTTTGGGCTCAGTGATCAGTCATGGTCCTTTGCCTGTTCTGAGCCATTACAATTACTTCCACATCTTGCTAATTTGCATATCCTTGAGCTTCTCAAGTATTGCCTATCCTTGAGCTTCTCAAGTATTGCCTATCCTTCCAGAATCTTATGCAGTCAAAACCAAGCATAATCCCCGATTCATATCGATGTGCAGTGTTTCTCTCTACTCTTGATGTTCATTCTCTGGTCAGCTATCGTTTTGAGAGGTGGTTATTGTGAACGCCAGATGCTTATTATGCTATTAGAGCAAATGCACCTGGTAACTTTGAGATGTCGGTAAAATATAATCTGTAGAAAGATTTGGATCGAATTTTCATAATTATGAATTAGACACTACGAGGAAACTAATGATAATCTAGTTTCTTAAAGTTGTGTCTGTTAAGTTCATAGATATGACAGCCTTCCGATCTGCCGCATAACTTAGAATTTGGAGTTGTCTTTTTTTACTTTATTGGTCATAATAGTGATCTTCTGGACCGTGACATACTTGTATGGTATTGGTTTGGTTAAAGCATTCTCATTGTGGATTAGTTGGCCTAATCAACAATGGAAATTGTATTAAAAATGGCCTCTCAAGAGACATAATATTCCTCTAACTGCCAAAGCAACAAGTCCCAGTTTCAATGCATGAATGATGTTGTCTGGGTTCATATTTTGCGCTGCAGTTCTTTTAGCAACACTCACCGTGATTCTTCTGGCTTTGGTTTCTCCAGTACCCGAAACAAAGCCATCGCCTTGGCTGGACCTTTCCTTGTACATCCAGCAGCCACACATTGCAAGCTCCAATGCGCAGCATCCGGTGGCACAATCAGACACCGGAGCATTCATCTTCCACCGCAAGCTCACGGAGGGACCTGAGAACACTTCTCGGGTAGTCGGAAGAGCTCAGGGTTTCATTATCCCTATGGAAGACTTTGCAGAATCGGCATTCAATATCATCTACCTCACATTCCACACTCCCGAATATGCCGGTAGCCTTAGCGTTCAGGCCAAGCATGTTTCCCGTAAAGACACGGAAGAGCTCACTGTGATGGGTGGAACAGGATCGTTTGCTTTTGCTCGCGGACTAGCTGTTTTTGCTCACAGTGATCAGCAATCGGCGGGTGCCGAATCCACTTATCACGTCAAGCTGCAGCTTAGATTTCCTAATCAGTCTCGCACAACTCTAGGCTGATGAAGCTGTTTTGGTTGCTTAATTGAAATCAATCGGTCAATATCTTCATGGTTTTGCTATACTTGTGCATTGTCTTCGACTTGCATCTTTTGCCCCTTAACTTCCCTTATGCAAATTTGGAGCTAATTTGCTATAACCCCTTCTGATTATTGGTACAAGAAGTTGTGTCAGTTTGGCCTTGTATCATCACAACTCTTTTCAATGATTCCTTTTTTTACATGTAACATCCATGCTGTGATCAAATTTGCACGAGTGATAGAAAGTTAAGAATGGACGGCCGATATCGCATCTTGAGGGTGGTAATACTGTCATAAAACTTGAAAAAATATACCATATATCACCAATTTATATTAGAGGATTAACTCAAATAACTCAACATCTGGATTGATCTTCCTCCCTTGTTTTCTTAATATGCAATTCTCAACAGCCTTGTTTCATCAAACTAAGATATTGGGAGAAACTAGTACAATTGAATAGATATGTAAACCCCTTTTAATATTCTTCAATATGAAGTTTACAAATTGTAATAGTAGAATATTCAACAAAGCCTTCACAACAAATATGGTACTCCGTCATTCTTTTCTAAATTCTTGCCTTGAGCGGGATTCTAGATATAAAGTATTGTTGTAGGAGAAATAGATTGATAAATCTCTCTGTGTTTATTCATTGATAAGGAGGCCTTTATATAGGCATTACATCAAGTATCCCTGGCGAACAGGGATTCCCTATCTAATAGAGTATCTAGACTACAAGTCTTATTAGGACAAGACACACCACGGAAGTTACGGAGTTAACCTTCCTTGAACACTCCCCCTTGTGTCGCGTCCTCAATGGTGCATGAACTGTTGCCTCGTTAAAACCTTTGCCAGCAAACAAAAACCTCTTGGGCAAAAATAAAAGCATGGTCTAAGGAAAAAGAGTACAACGCACCAACTACAAGTATGTGAGACATGCATAACTAGGCTCCCCCTGAAGTCTAGATGAGAACTCCCCCTGATAGTCATTCAGTCTTTGAGTTCGGATAAGCGACACATTCCAATGCGCTTTACATGCTTCATAAATGTAGATTTAGGTAGAGACTTGGTGAACAGATCCGCTGCATTTTCTTCTGAGCTGACTTGCTTCACCTGGATATTCAAAGTCTCTTGCTGCTGCTGATTGTAGAAGAACTTAGGCGAAATGTGTTTAGTATTGTCACCCTTAATGTATCCCAACTTCATCTGCTCAATGCATGCTGCATTATCTTCAAATATGCAAGTTGGTCACATCGTAGTAGACTCAAGTCCACTAGACTCTCGAATGTGAGATATAACTGAGCGAAGCCAAATACATTCTTTGACTGCTTCATGTAATGCAATAATCTCAGCATGGTTCGAGGAGGTAGCAACAAGGGTTTGCTTGGTTGATCTCCAAGATATCGCCGTATTCCCAATGGTAAAAACATAACCTGTTTGGGAACGTCCTTTGTGTGGATCTGACAAATATCCAACATCAGCAAATCCTACCATCACATCATTTGGTGTATCTGAGTAGGAGGGGGTATCGCCAAAGCCGTATCGGGACCACGACTTAGCATCCGCGGGTCCGGATAAGTTCGCGGATATGGCTGCAAGATGGCGGATGGATGAACCAAAGCCAGTCTTGGCGGATATGGCTGGCGGATGGCGATCCGAGCCATGGTTTGTGCTGTTAGATGCAAGAGATCGACTAGGTGTCGAATCCTGATGAGTGTATCGATAGTACAAGCCCATGTCAAGGGTTCCTTTAAGGTATCGGAAGATGTTCTTGATTCCAACCCAATGACGTTGTGTTGGCGCAGAGCTAAATCTAGCTAACAAGTTCACAGAGAAAGCGATGTCTGGTCTAGTACACTGAGCTAAGTATAACAAAGCTCCAATCGCACTAAGATATGGATATTCGGCTCCCAAGATCTCTTCGTCATCTTCTTTCGGACGAAAGGGATCTTTGTTGATATCCAGACTTCTAACGACCATGGGAGTGCCTGTAGGATGCATAACTTTGTCCATGTTAAATCGCCTGAGCATCTTTCGGACATATGCAGACTGGTGTATAAAAATTCCACCACTTCGGTGCTCTAGTTCTAAGCCTAGGCAAAACCGAGTCCTTCCCAGATCTTTCATCTCGAATTCGGATTTCAAATAGCTAGCGGTCTCATTGATCTCATTCAGAGTTCCAATGATGTTCATATCATCGACATAGACGGCTATAATGGCAAATCCTGAACTTGTTCTCTTTATGAACACACAAGGGCACAACTCATCATTCTTGTATCCTTTCCCAATCAAGTAATCACTTAACCGTGTGTACCACATCCTACCAGATTGTCGGAGTCCATATAGAGATCGTCTCAACCTGATAGCAAATGAACTTCGTGGTTTTTGCTCACTTGACTTGGGTAACGAAAGTCCTTCTGGCACTTTCATGTACATCTCCGTATCTAGGTCCCCATAAAAATACGCAGTTACAACATCCATAAGCTGCATATTGAGTCTCTCTGAGACTACCAAACTTATTAAGTATCGGAAGGTAATAGTATCCATGACAGGAGAATACGTCTCCTCATAATCAATTCCAGGGCGTTGAGAAAAACCTTGCGCCACGAGTCGAGCTTTATATCGCTGGACTTCGCCATTCTCATTGCGCTTTCTGACAAAGACCCATTTATGTCCAACAGGCTTCACGTTCGGCGGTGTAGGCACAACCGGTCCGAAAACTTGCCTTTTCTTTAGAGAGTCTAGTTCAGCCTGGATTGCTTCTTCCCACTTCGGCCAATCCGCCCTACGTTGACATTCATCAACAGTGCGGGGTTCCATATCGTCGTCGTCAATAACTTCTTGAGCAACGGCGTAGGCGAATGCATCATCGATATACATGGAATTTCTTTCCATCAGATTGTGCATGCATAAGTAGTTTAGTGAGATTTCCTTGTTCTCCAACATCAACAGTGAGTCTGAGGCGTCCCCCAGATGATTCAGAGTTGATTCTTGGACATAGGTATAGTCGGAGACAATCTCGTGTGACGGCGTCACAGTATCAATGATGAACGGATCGCTTTGTGCCTGGACACATGCCCTCTTTCTAGGTACATTGTCTTTGGAACCGATTGGTCTCCCCCTCTTTCTAGGAGGATCCGAAGTCGACGCCGGCTCTCCACTTGGAGGTGCCGAGCCTAGGCTGCCGATGGCACCTAGGGCTGCGGGTCCGAGACCGGCGGCGCGTGCTCGCGCATGGCGAGGAATGTTAAGCCTTGCAGGTACATTCGCAGCAGGTATGGTTGATCTTGTCACTTTCGCAATATCAGTAAAGGAGTCGGGCATCGTATCCGCCACCTTTTGTAGTTCTAATATGCGTTGTATTTCAGTCTCACACTGAGACGTACGGGGATCATAATGAGACATAGTGGGAGAGAACCACGTCAATTCCTGACGTTCATTTGGGACGGATGCGGCCCCATCTCCCCCTAACGGCGGGAAGGATGTCTCATCAAAGTGACAATCTGCAAATCTTGCAGTAAACAGATCACCTGTCATAGGCTCTATATATCGGACAATAGTTGGTGCTTCATATCCAACATAAATAGCTGATCGTCGTTGTGGACCCATCTTGGTACACAGTGGAGGCGTGATAGGCACATATACGGCACAACCAAAAGTACGCAGATGCGAAATATCAGGCTCGTAACCAGTTACCAACTGGTACGCACTAAATGGTTGGCTATCTGTGGGTCGTAGACGAATAAGCATAGCTGCATGTAATATTGCATATCCCCATGCCGAAACTGGCAAGTTTGTGGCCATGACAAGAGACCTAGCTACAAGCTGTAGTCTCTTGATAGCGGCTTCTGCAAGACCGTTCTGAGAATGAACGTGGGGTACGGGATGTTCAACTTCAATCCCAACTGACATGCAATAGTCATCAAAACACTTTGAGGTAAACTCTCCAGCATTATCCAGTCTGATGGACTTAATCGGATTGTCCGGGTGGTGAGCCCGAAGCTTAATAATCTGAGCTAGGAGTTTAGCGAATGCAGCATTCCTCGTGGACAACAACGCTACGTGTGACCAACGCGTTGATGCATCAACCAGAACCATGAAATATCGAAATGGTCCGCATTCTGGTGTTATAGGTCCACAAATATCACCTTGTATTCGTTGTAGAAACGGAATATTCTGTTTATTATCAATAGCAAAAGATGGTCTTGCTTGAAGTTTTGCTAGTGAACAAGCTTTACAAAACGAACGATGAGCATTAGACATCGCTACAGAAGCATGAGAAGCAGGAGGGGGCCGAACCTCTCCTTGGAACCGAGAGGCGGCTATCGACGGCACGGCCGAACCGAGGCCGAGGCGCCCTCTGTGCTTTTGTGATCGGAAAAATGGATGACCGTGGGAGCATTTCAAAATACGGATCATCAGATCACGACCCGGATGACCGAGTCTATCATGCCAAAGCTTATAAGCATCAGAATCACATAATATAACAACATGAGATTCGTTGGCTCGAATGGTTGTGAAATACATGCCATTGCGAACTCGCTTACACTTCTCCACAATGCGAGTGCGCATAGATTGAGTGGAGGTGATCAACAGATATTCAGTTCCATCTTCAACATAAGTGCTGAGGTGATAGTCATTGTCACGCACATCCTTGAAAGCTAGCAAGGTTCTTGGCGCCTTAGGAGCATATAGGGCGTCCTCTACCCGAATCTCAGTGCCATTTGGCAATAAGAATTGAGCGGTGCCACGACCCTTAATTACGGGTCCAGTTCCTGTCATCGTAGATAACGACGATTCTCTTGGCGTAAAATCCGAAAACAATTGCCGATTTCTCAGAATCGTGTGAGTTGTTGCACAATCCAACAAACACTCAATCTCGCCTTGATACATCTACAAAAACAATGTAAATTGAATCAATAGTCTACTTTAGACTTTGGCGAACACTTTAAAGTGAGTGTACTGAAACAATATATCATCACAAAATGAAGTGCATTAAGGCCAATAACATAGCCATGGCAACGACAAAACTTGAGAGAAAGATATAAGCCTCATTTTAATCACCGAGTATCACCATTGATAATCATAGCCTAGGTCAGAGATTGAGACCGGACACCGTCGTAGGTGGCGTGGCCGAGCCAAGGCCGAGGCCAAGGCAAAGGCCGGGGCCAAGCCAAAGCCGAAGCTGTGGTAAGGCCAAAGCGACCCAGATGCCGAGCCGAAGCAAGGCGAGTGGTGAGAATCGGTCAGGCATTGAGGCAATGCGATGCGACGGTTGAGCTAAATCCGAAGCATGGCGAGTCCGAAGACACTTTGTTGCCGAGCCATTGATGCAAAAGTTGCATTTGTTCGATAGGCTATCGATTGTTGGTTTCAAAAACCGGATTCGGTGCTGAGCCAAGCTGGCGATTGGCCATGGCGAGTGAGGCCTAGCGAGTCGCGGCCAAGCGCTTAGGCTTTGGCGAGCGAGGCATAGCGGATCGCAGCCAAGTTGGCGAATCGCGGATCTCAGATCAGTTGGCGAATAGACATGGCGAGCGAGGCCTGGCGGATCGCGGCCAAGTTGGCGGATAGCGGATCGCGGATCTCGGATCGCGGATCGTGCATCGCGGCTCGCGGATGGCGTATCGCGTATCGCGGCTCGCGTATCGTGGCTCGCGGATGGCGTATCGCGTATCGCGGATCTCGCGTATCGTGGCTCGCGGATGGCGTATCGCGTATCGCGGCTCGCGTATCTCTCCTTTTGTCTTTGTGATTTTTTCGGATATGAGTTAACATCACCAGAATTTTGGTGAACTCAAAATGATTATGCCATTGAGAATTGGACGCATTGAACCAATTTTGCTTTCAGGGATGTAAAAATCTCAAATCATTCGTAGAATAAGATAGATTTTATTGATGACAACTCAAAAATACATCAAGGTTGTTCTAAAAAGAACGACTTATCGAACAAAGTCGTGATTTATTGACTATTCTGTCAAAATAACAATCAAAATCAAACTTGAACATGTATCTCATGACCTGGGTCAAATACTTATTCATAATCTGGAGTATCATACTCCTGAGTCCTACGTTTCTTGGTAGGTTGGAAGTCATCGATGGCGAAGTTCGTATTTTCCTCATCGTATACTTCTTCCTCAAAGTCTCCTACATAGTGTGCTTCTTGTTCTATGTATTGTTTGTGTTTCTTGTAAGCGGCTTGAATATCTCTGCTTGCTATGCAATCGCGTTGGAGATGATTCGTAGAACCACATTTGAAGCAAGGAGCCGAAGCATTGTTCGGCGTATGGCCACCACGCCTGGGACCGGAACCAAAACTGTTCCTCCTTCTGGGAGCGGCGGCTCTGCCATCATCCCTTGTCCAAGAGAGCGGTCGGCCACGGCCGACGCCTCTTCTCCCTCCTCGTCCGCCACGTATTGCTCTTGGCGTACGTGGTGGCGGTGCTTGACGTTCATGAGGTTGATGCTTCTGCTTAAAAGCTTTACCACGGGCTTGATGAGATTCCGCAATGAATTTCGGTCCTCGAGGCCTCTTATTGGTGGTAAGAATCAACTCATGGTACCTCTCCTTTCTCTGAAGGACATTCATCAAATCGCTGAAGGTTTTGATAGTGCCTTTCTCGCGGAGATCGCGGTACTGATGCGACAACATGGACGCAGATTCTGGGAACGTCGTGAAAGTCTTCTCCATCATATCATCATCGGTCTTTTCGACCCCACAAAAGCTCAAATCAGATTGCAAGTTTAGCATAGTCTGATGATATTCCTGGACGGAATCAAAATCCAGTAAGCGGATTTGCTCCCAATCAGACATGAGGTCTGGGAGTTGTGCGTCATGCACATTGTCGAAGCGGTCCTTGAGGATATCCCATAGCTCTTTGGGATCAGTTTTCCTCAGGTATTGCTTCTTGAGCGTTGGATGGATATGGCGCCTGAGAAACATCAGGGCTTGTGCTTTCTGTTCAGGAGAAGCGTGTAAGCTTTCATCCTCAGGAGGGTTGATGGTGGCAGTAAATCTTTTACCAATGAAAGTGTTCTCAACATCTGAGACCCACCTCTTGTATTCCTTGCCTTGGACATCCAAGATGTCAAATTCTGGACGCTGAGTGTCAGCCATCTACAGAACACAAACAGGGAGACGTTAGTATGTTTGAATACTAATCAAGTTTGATTGTTCTTTTAGAACAGTGCCAAGATATATCATGGTCACATAAATCGATGCTTAACATGACTTCAAGTCACAATCGATATCTTCCCTTTGTTTTCTTTCCAAAAAAGAATAATACGTTATGGTTCACAGTGACATCACAGTCACAAGCATAACGGTGGCCGGTAACATCACAGTTACCCCAATAAACGTTGGCACCGGGGTGACTAAATCCCCGTATGCCGTCCCGAGAAGCGATAGAATCGGGATGAAGAAGCAGGGACACGGAAAGGTCCCGGAAGAAAACAAAACCCAACTATTGAAATTTTCATAAGCGGGAACGTTTATAAAAATATTTACCTCTTCAAGAGAAACTTGATCAAACGAAACTTGACTCTTGGGGAAGCTTGTTTTCTTCGATTTTTCTTGATTTCTTCTCAACCACGAATAAGGGTTCGCGGATCGCTTGCTTGGCTTGCGAGCAATTTTGATCTTCTGGCGGATGCGTGCAAAAAGTAGCACGCAAGGGAGAGCTGCTGGCGAGCGGGTTGTCTGCCTAGAGGCAGAGGAGGAGCAGTACTCGAGGGTACAGTGCGGCAGGCGAACAGCGCAGATGCTGCTGAGAAGAGGCCGACGGTGCCGAAGAGAAGAATCGGCGGCCGACGGTAAGTTAGGGTTTCGAAAAAAAATTCGGAATTAGGGTTTCTAGAGCTTATTAGACGGGAGGCTAGAGCAATGTGCTGATAACGTGTTGTAGGAGAAATAGATTGATAAATCTCTCTGTGTTTATTCATTGATAAGGAGGCCTTCATATAGGCATTACATCAAGTATCCCTGGCGAACAGGGATTCCCTATCTAATAGAGTATCTAGACTACAAGTCTTATTAGGACAAGACACACCACGGAAGTTACGGAGTTAACCTTCCTTGAACAAGTATAAAATTATCATCAGTCACTCTATATATATTCTAATTAAGACCTAGAGAGACGATAAGTAACGAGGATAATGTTTCCATTAAAAGTTAACTATGGACGAAATTATAAAATTTGTGTAACACAAAGTGATTTTGTATTTTGCATTCATTTTTGTAATTTACTACTATAACCGACGTATATACCACCTATTTATCTATTTCTCACTTATATTTTATGTCTCTGCATAGGCATTTTGGAGATTTAATTTTCTAGTGAAGCTTAGACACCAAACAGGCGCCTCACTTTATAGTAGTGGCCATGACTCTCACTTATGTAGTCCAAATAATGATGCAACATTATCAAAGCCTAATTATAAAGAAAAAGTTGTTCGATGATGATTGATGAGCTCAGGTTGTAGACATAAATTCTTATATGTTATTAATTTTAATCGTTAAATTTTAACTATTAAGCCTACCGTTCATAATATTAATATTAGTAACACGTCTAAATACCACAACATGTAAAACGTTGTCTGTAATATTACTAATATATAGGCGTATAATTTATGTTGTTACGATCTAGACGGAGTGAGTACGATAGACGTACAAGTTTGAATGATGAGCTGAAAGGTAGCAACTAACAAGTACAAGTTTATAAAGGTAGGAATCGACCGGCGCCCACAGTTGAAAAACAAAGGGGAACCTGGTAAAGCATTCAAAACCAGTAGCGCTGCTTGGAATAGGAATGGGATTCCCAACAAAACCACCCCGGATTCATGCAACTTGCAAATTCTACCTCGTCATTCATCACTATGCACCAACCCAATGTACCACCTGACCACCATGAATATTTCTACAGAGATGAGCTTTCTTAATAATATTTCTTCTATTTTTGTCAAAAATTCGTTAATGATTTTTCTGGAATATATGATTATCATGCTCCTGTTCCCACATGAACTATGTTTGATTTGGGTTGCCATTTATCAGTCTGATTTTATTTGGCTTGAACTTTCTTTTTGGTGATCATAGTAAAGGCAGAGTACTGTTGGCAAACGGTTTATGTTCAAGCCGCTATTCTGTGGAACGATTCTCTTACACCATCATAAGAAAGATTCAAATCTCTTTTATTACAAAATACATGAAGAATTAAATCAGCTGTTTGATTCAGTTCTTATAACTAAGACATGAGCACAAATTAAACAAGAATCAATGAAAAAACTCATCAATTCGACAGAAACAAGAACATTAATTGTCATTCTCATCATCGAAGCTCCAGAGATCACCAACCATGCTTTCCTGAGCAGCAGGATTTACAGGGGATATGGACTCCCCATCCAGATAGGGAATCTGATAGAATTTCATGTAGTTCTCATACGCCATTAGCTCCTCAGAAAGCTTTTGAACTTCATTCTCCTCAGGGATCCCTTGTATTGATTCCTCTTTCTCTTTCTCATTGTGATTGCAACAACCCAGTAACCCTGTTGAAGAGTAAGTCCCCTCCGAACCCGACCCAGAATTTTCTTCCCCAGAATATACAACTGGGTCTGTAGTAGTGTTCACAACAAACCCATTTGAATTTGCGGGAGATGTTATAATCTGGTTCAGATCATATATTATATGAAATGGATGATCAGCAGGGTTGGAATTGGAATTACTCAGATAAGTTTGATGGGGGTTGTAGTGCTCTTGGTCATCTTCATTAGGGAAATTAACCTTGGCTTTCTTGCCACGGATTTTGCGAGCCTCCCTGTCATAAGCTCTGGCTGCTTCTTCAGCTGTGTTGAAGGTACCAAGCCAGACTCGGACCCCTTTTCTCGGGTCGCGAATCTCAGCGGCCCATTTGCCCCACGGGCGCTGCCTTATGCCTCTGTAGAGGTTCTTCCTCTGCCGCTTGGCTGGCTTTTGTTCTTGCACAACCCCTGTTTTATGTAAAACATAAGCCTAAGTAAGTAAAGTGTCTAATAGAAATGTTCATCCTTTTAAGACAGACGTCGGAAATAAAGAAGAGGATGCGCACCTGAAGTGGGAAGGGGTGTTTCTTTGGTGGGAGGTGAGTCCTTGTGACCAGATGGGGTGAGATCTGAGTTGAAGAAATTGTCCGGCCATAACCCCGCGGAGACGCGGCGGCCGCGGTTGCGAGGGATGAAGTCAGCGATTATAGCACCGCCACACATGTTGAGGTTTAACTGTTTAAGAGATTGACTTGGAGAATTTGTGAGAGGTTTTGTTGAAAGAGGGTGGGATGTTTGAGACTTGAAAAGGGTTTTAGAATGATGTGCAGAGATGAAGAGGGAGGGATGGAGGGAGGGGGGCTTTTGTACGAGGAGAATTGACACTGCTTCTATGGATATGTCATAATGTGGAACCTTCGGTGGGATTTACCTCACCATTTATAACATTGTTACCCTATTCTTCTTATTGGCTCAGTATTTGGTCACCGGTTTGGACCTTGCGTGGCTGCCAAGGATATGAATCGCATAGGATAGACCGTGATGTCAAATGACCGTATGGTCTTTACTCTGTCACACAGCTCCGAGTGACAGCTACCCCCATGCGTTACATTTAAATGATAGATTGATATATACAGTAAATCATAGATGGTTGTATATGATGAATACCAATATATTTAAAATAGAATGAACAATTAATTAATAAACAATTATATATGAATACCAATATATGTGACACCTACCTCTCACGTCAAATTAGGAGGTTTTTAACATAATTAATATGACTTTGTGAAAAAACACGGTCACACGTTGTGAGAACACAAAACACGTAAATATAATATATAAAAGGAACTAATGTCAAATAAGAAAAAAACTAAAATCAGTTTTCATCATGAGATTGTGAGAATTTACCCATAAGTTGAACAATTCTCACTAGCACCGTGAGGTTTAGTTAAAAACTTAGAATTAACATCTTGTTAGATTTCCAAATGACAATCTCAACGTCAGGCAGTGTGGTAATTTGATCTACGAATCTGTTTCTGCCTAAACCCGGGGGTCTTGGTAGATACTTGATGAATCCGACTCGATCTCCTGCAATCCTGCTTACTAAGGGGAACACCGGGCGGGCCGGCCTTCACCTCTCCGATGCTTAAGTTAGTATAGTTGGAATATATATAACCTGGGCACGTATGTAAACAGGGAGGGAGACAAGTTACCTATTTATGGTGGTAGTCGAGGCCCGTATATAGGTGGTTGAGGGTGAGGGCTGGTCTTGCCCTTCGATGTGGGACTGGTTCCCTTCTGTTTGGATATTCTGGTGCCCTCTTTGGCAGGCAGGCGCCCCTGGTCCCAGGACCCTTGGAGGCAGGATAGACCGCTGGGCCCCGAGGCCTGGTGCTGGTGCTCCGATCCTGAGTCCTGGGCCGGGCTCTGGTGTACTTGCCGCGGGTCTGTGGGCTTGCTGTAGCCCCTCTGCGGCTACTGTCAACAAGTCCCCCAAGTTCCCGGTCAAGTGCAATCTTGAATGGGGACTTATCTGTCTTGCTCTTGTCCCGCAGACCCGCGGGGTTACCAACCTACCGGTGCTCAGTCCCCCAAGTCCGCGTTAAAGATTGGGCGTGACCGAGGTGAGTATCTGGATTTTTGAATGGGCGTTCCTAAAGTATCGAAACGAGTCCCGGATGAACCATATTGGTGCGGGGCGGAGTTCATGGGAGCTCGACGGGCGTCCTGCCGTATCGGAACGAGTCCCGGATGGACTTGCAGACTAGCCTTCGGGGAGGCCTGTTGGTGCGTGGAATAGGCCAACAGGTGCCCGAAGGGTGTTATGGTCGCGCTGAGGCGTTGTTTTAACACTTGCTAGCTCTTCTCTGCTTTTGTTGTTTAAGCGTTGAGGTAATGTGCAGGTTTGTTAGCCTGCGGGGAGACTTGCTCTGTGTTAGAGAGACAATCTGCCCAGTGGAGTGGCGTTGAGATAACGAGTCTCGCCATGTATCCCCAAGGGTATCACAGTTCAGTGTGATGCAGGGTTTTTATCCTGCTGGACAAGAGTACATTGGTTAGATGTAAGCTCGCCCGGGTTTATAAAGCCCATGCGTTTGGAAGCCTCGCGTTGTTGCTGGCTCGTCCCTGCCCGTAGGCGTAGGGAATGACATCCGGTAGAATATTTTGGAGCTGGTTGAATGTCACATGCCCGGTGGAATGCCATAGTGCTGGGCGGATCTCGATCGGGCGGGCTGCCATATCGGGGTAAGTCCTCCAGTGAACTGGCATTCAGCCGGTGTAAGTAACCGTGACACGTCATGGTGTCGGGTTGATTCGAATTTTGACCTTTGTGGAGCGAGGAGAGGGGACGCCTCGTTGCGTGCTCCTTGTTTACTAACTGTTGTTTGTGGGTGGGGCATGTGGCTGACATGCAATGAAGGGGGAGCCCATCAGTTCCATCAGTTTATGATGGCATGGGGTCTTTTATTGATGCCGTGGACACGTGTCGGCAGGGGGCGGACTGAGATGGAGGGGATCGACGGCTGGGGTTGCCTGACCTTTGTTGTTGCCCTATTTATCGTCTCATCTGCTTTCTTCCTGCCGCACTTTGCTTTCTGCTCTCCTCTTCCATCTTTCGGCAGAACTGAACTTTTGTTTTGAGGTTTAATGGCGTCTGGGAGGTCTGCGCATTATGGCAGTGGCGTTCGTGGGCCTAGGAGGCACGAGCTGCGGGATGGTGATGGGACGATTGTCTGCGACGAAGCAGTCAGAAGTATGGACGAGAGGGAGATTAGGGAGTTTCGGTCGAGGTGGGATATCAACTCTTCCGTTAAACTTCGAGGCTTGCATCCCGGCGAGCTGGCCTGTAATCCGGAGCCGGGCTGGGTCGCCGTTTTTGATGACCAGTTCCGCAACGGTCTATCGCTGCCGTTGCCGGGATTTGTCCAGTACATGCTGAGCTCACTGAATCTTTCCCCAGCCCAGCTTCCGAGCAATCAGTGGAGGCAGTTGCTTGGGCTTGGGTGCCTGTTCTGTTTGAGTTATATGGACTGGCCCACAGTTAATGAATTTCGGGCGCTGTACCGGATTTCTTACTGCAGAAAGGGCCAGTGCCGTGGTTGCGTGAATTTTGCCACGCGGGAGCATGGTGCTGCCATTACACATCTGCCGGCGACGGTTTTGGATGGCTGGAGGAGGTCGGTGGTACTGGCCGGTGGTAAGTGGCAGCGGACCTGGAGGGGTTATCAAGTGCCCGGGGCATATCAACCGATCGGGGACCAGACCTATGAATTGGAGAACCTGGAGAAGCAACGGTTATTCCGTTTGTTTTATGGCTGGGACCATGATAGCCGGAGCACCTATAATTTCACTCGGTGGAACGTGCTGGAGGTGCTGGGGATGGGGAGAAAACCTACTAACGGTCCTCGGCCCGCGCTTAAAGTTGAGGAGACTATCGAGCCGGATGAGGAGCTGATAGCAGCGCGGTTGATGGAGATAGGGGAGGAGGCCGCAAAAGTCGTTCTTGACGTGGCTACCCAGAAGCGTACGGAGCATGCAAGGCCGGTGCCGCTAGTGTTCTCGGACGCGCATTATGGGAGGCGGCCGGGCGGTGAGAACAATTCTCCACTCCGCATTCGGGAAGTGCGGGCGGAGGGCCTCCCGGGGCCAGACCCTGTGGCGCGGCAAATGGCAGTGCGTACCTCGCGGGAGAGGGAATCGGTGGTTTTGCCCGAGAACCGTCGAAGCAGCTACAGTGAAAGTCCGGCAAAGAGAGCGAGGGTATTTGATGCGGGAGCGTCAAGCTCAGCTGGGCCGACGGGGCGAGCCATAGTCCCGACTGTGGAGGCGGGTGGTCGTAGGACTCAGGAACCGGAATCCGTTCGTAGCTCTGGTGGTGGATTTAGCAGGCTTGTGGCTGGTATAATCGAAACCTTGGGGCTCGACCGGGAGGGGTCCTGGACTGAAAATCCGGGTGAGAGTATGGCGGAGCCCGTGGGACTGGCTCTACAGGTAAATGTGTTTCTGTGAGTCCTCTTCCGTGATGTGACATGAGCTGATGCTCCTTTTGCTTTCTTTTTGGCAGCTGGCTCAGAGGTTTTATGTCGCCGGCCCCAGAATGGAGGCTGCCGCTATCCTGGAGAAGCGGGTGGAGGAGCTGGGTGTTAAGGTGGGTGTGGCGGAAGCCGAGCTTGCGAAGGAAAGGGAGGAAGGCGGCCGGCTGAGCGCGGAACTCGTGCGGGAGAGAGAGGAAGCCAGCCGACTGCTTGCCGCCCGTGATGGGAGGATTGTTGAGTTGGAGGCAAAAGTTTTGGAGCTGCAGGCCCAAATGACGGCGGTCGTTCGGGGACGGGAGAGGCTGGTGGAATCCGAACTTGCTGAAGTGGCCGATAAGGCCGTTGACGAGTTTCGGGAGTCGTCAGATTTTGAGGAGATGCTGGAAAAGGCTCGTACGGAGGGTATAAGTGACGCCTATCTGGAGTGGCGGGAGAAAGGGTGGCTCGACGCCGAGCGGATGGAGGCTGACATAGCCCTGATCGTGATGAGGGAGCAGGAGCGGGAGCTAAAAGGTGGCGGGTCGGGGGTTGTGGGTTCCGGGAGTGCTAGCTAGGGGTGTGTTCTGTACATATATCCTGTAATTGGTGTAGTCTCTTTAATGTCATAACTGCACATTGCAATGCTTGCCAATTACACTTTCGTTCTTTTACGATTGCTACTATTTAGGGTAAAAGCGTAGGTGTTCGATATTCCACGGCCTGGTAGAATAGATGCCTGTTGCGTCTATGATGTGGAATGTTGCCGGGCCTACGGCCGCGGTGATCTGGTAGGGTCCCTCCCATGTTGGCTGCAAGGCCAATGGCTTTTTCTGGACCTTCCTCATGACCCAGTCGCCGACTTGCAGCTTTCTTTCCCGGACCCTTCTATCGTAGTACCGGGCGACCCGCTGCTTGTAGGTTTGGTTTCGCAGGTGCGCTCGGTCGCGCCGCTCCTCGATGAGGTCCAGGTTGAGTAGTAAGCCGTCGGCGTTTGTGTCGGCGTCGTAATTCTCGACCCTGCCGCTGGGTATCTCAGTCTCCACAGGGAGCACTGCTTCACTCCCGAATGCCAAGCAGAACGGGGTCTCTCCTGTTGCCTCTGCTGCTGTTGTCCGGATGGCCCATAATACCGCGGGGAGTTCCTCGGCCCAGCATCCCTTTTTGGCATCCAGCTTCTTTTTAAGAAGAGTTTTGATAATCTTATTGACCGCTTCTGCCTGGCCGTTAGTCTGCGGGTGTGCTACCGAGGCAAATAGCATCCGGGTCCCCAGGGAGGCTGTGTACTGGATGAGATCTGCGTTGTTGAATTGCGTCCCATTATCCGTGATAATAGTCTGCGGCACCCCAAACCTACAGTAGATGTTTTTCCACAGGAATTTCTTAACCCGTTCCTCAGTGATCTTTATCAACGGTTCTGCCTCGACCCATTTAGTTTGGTAATCCACTGCCACAATGGCGTACTTGTATTGTCCTACTGCCACGGGGAAAGGGCCGATGATGTCTAATCCCCATTGTGCGAAAGGCCAAGGTGCCAACAGGATTGATAATGCGACTGCCGGGGCACGAGGTACCGAGGCGTACATGTGGCATTTGTGGCAGCCGCGTGATATTTTCCTGGATGCTGCCGCCATATCGGGCCAGAAATATCCCGCTCGGAGTGATTTGTGGGATAATGACCTTGCGCCGGAGTGATTACCGCATACCCCTTCGTGGATCTCTCGCATGATTGCTTCTCCTGCCTCCTTAGTCACACACCTCAGCTGGGGGAAGCTGTGGCCCCTTCGGTATAATTGGCCGTTAATGAGGCCATACCGGGCACACCGGAGGTGCAGCCTCCTGGCTTCCACCGCATCCTGGGGGCTGGTTTTATCGGTCAGATACTTGACTATTGGGTCCATCCAGCTCGGTGGTACCTGCTCTACCGCGAATATTTCAGAGATGGTCTTGCTTATACTTGGCTTTTGGAGGGTCTCGATTTTAGCTCTCCGGTACTCTGGGGGGTAGTTTCCGGTTGCTAGCCTCGCGAGGGCGTCTGCATGCCTATTTGCATCCCGGGGAATATGTTGGATCTTGGTGCCGCGGAAGAACCCGATCAGTGTTTTGGCCAAAGCCTGGTAGGAGGATAGCTGAGGATCTTTAACCTCGAACACCCCGTTCATCTGGTTGACTACCAAGCTAGAGTCGCTGTATATGTCCATGGATGAGATTCCCAGCTCCTTGGCCAGTTGCATACCGGCTATGAGGGCCTCGTACTCGGCAGCGTTATTGGAGGTGGTAAAAAGGAACCGTAGTGCATACTCGTACGATTGGCCGTCGGGCCAGATTATCAGGACCCCGGCCCCACTCCGTTTGGCGGTTACGGAGCCATCCACGTAAAGTTTCCAGCCGGTTGGCAGGTCTGGTTCGATCTTGGCGGTTTGTTCTGCCCCTGCGTCCTCGAGCGGGGCGGGATGGTCTTCTACCGCCATTGGGGTGAGCTCACATATGAAGTCCGCAGCAGCCTGTCCCTTGATGGCTGTTCGTGGGGCATAGGTGATGTCGAATTCCCCTAATTCGACTGCCCATCGCACGAGCCTCCCGCTGGTGTCTGGCTTTTGCAGGATCTGCCGCAGGGGGTGGTTGGTATATAAGGTGATGGAATGAGCCTGGAAATAGTGCCGGAGCTTCCTGGCGCTAACAATCAAGGCTAGAGCCAATCTCTCTATATCGGGGTACCGGCCCTCGGCTCCTGTAAGTCCCTTTCCCGCGTAGTATACCGGAAGTTCGAGCGTGCCCTCCTTTCTGACGAGAGCGGCGGAGACGGCGGCTGCGGATGCGGCTATGTAAAGGTACAACATTTCTCCCGGCAGTGGTTTGGATAGGAGAGGAACTGCAGCCAGGTATGCTTTGATGGACTGGAACGCTGCCTCATGCTCCGCAGCCCAGAGTATCTTCCTGGTTTGCTGTGCCTTGAGCAGTTTAAAGAACGGGACGCACTTATCGGTTAAACGGGAGATGAATCTGGCCAGGGCGGCCAACCGGCCGGTCAAGATCTGGACCTGGTTTCTCTCTCCTGGTGTTTCCATATCAAGGATTGCCTGGACCTTCAGCGGGTTGGCTTCTATCCCTCGCTGGCTGATGATGTGCCCTAGAAAAAGACCCTCTGAAATCCCGAAAAGACACTTCTTCGGGTTCAAGCGCATTCCGAATTTGAGCATTTTACCGATGACCACGGCCAAATCCCGGACGTGGGCCCCCGCAGTTAAGCTTTTGACCAACATGTCATCAACGTAAACTTCCACGGTTTTGCCCATCTCTTGTTCCAGCATTTGGTTCACCATCCGTTGGTAGGTGGCGCCGGCGTTTTTTAGACCGTACGGCATCCTCTTATAGCAGTAGGTGCCTCGGTCGGTTGTGAATGACGTGTGTTCTTCATCATCCGGGTGCATCCGTATCTGGTTGTACCCGGCGTAGGCGTCCATGAAGCTGAGCAGCTTGAAGCCGGATGTGGAGTCAATGAGCTGATCAATCCGAGGGAGCGGGAAGCTGTCCTTTGGGCATGCCCGGTTTAGATTAGTGAAGTCCACGCACATACGCCACTGACCGGCTGCCTTCTTCGGTACCATGACCACGTTGGCGAGCCAGCGCGGGTACTGGACTTCCCGGATGAAACCTATGCCCATGAGTTTCTGCACTTCTTCTCTAATCGCCTCATACTTTGCCGGGCTGAAAGACCTCCTCTTTTGCCTCGTCGGGGGGACGCTGGGTAATGAGTTTAGCCGGTGAACGGCTATCTCTGGGGATATGCCCGGCATGTCTTCGTAGGACCATGCGAAAACCGAACTGTGGGCCCGGAGAAAGGCGATGAGTTCTTCCCTGACGACCGGGTCGAGTTGTGTCCCTATCACTATGCTTCGGTCCGGGTGGTCTTTGGAAATACAGATGGCTTCGGTTTCCTCCACGGCCGAAGGTCGCTCTGGTTTCTCGGTGAACGTGAATCGCCTAACTCTACCTGGAGCGATGTCATCACGGGGGTCAAGACTCAGATCCGGCGCTGGTACTCGCTGAGCGGTTGTAAAGACCTCGGCCCGCTTCCTCCCGTGGGTCAGGGCTTCTGCGTAGTACTTACGGGCGATTCTCTGGTCCCCGCGTATAGTTATAACTCCGGCTGGTGAAGGCATTTTCAACATCAGCATGTGGCCGGCAATGAACGTTTTGAGCCTCCATAACCCTGGCCGACCGATTATACCATTGTACGACGACAGGCAGTCGACGATGATGAATTCCAAATGCTCTGTTTTCGTTCTGTCTCCCTTGCCGAAAATGATTGGTAGGTAATCGGATCCTAGAGGCTGGACTACCTCACCGGAGAAGCTTATCAGCGGCTCGTTATCCTGGGATAACTTGTTCCTCCCTCTTTGCAATCCTCGGTACGCGTCTCGGAACATTACGTTGACAGAGGCTCCGGTATCGATCAGCATACGACTGGTTATCCAGTGGTCTATTTGGACCGTGATAAGGAAGGGGTCGGTGTGCGGTTGGATCACATCCTCCGGCTCTTCATCCTCATAGAAGGTGACCGAATTCCATCCGGTTTTAGCGGCTTGGACGCTTCGTTCTCTGAAGGCGTAAATCTCCCTCCCCCGGATTGATCTTAGGCACCGCTTCTTTGAGCTCCGGGTGAGCTGACCGATATGGTCCCCACCGTGGATCATGTTAATGCTCCCGTGTACCTCGATCCACCCGGGGGTTCGCGTGCATATGGTCCCTATCGGCCGAGCTCGCGGTCGGTCCGCCCTGGGGCTGCCGGGGCGGGCTTGGTCTTGTACGACCGTCTTCCGATCTGGGATCCGAAGGTCCGGTTCATAGGGTTTTCTTGCTGGCGATGGAACCGGGGCCCGTGGTGTCCGCTCTGCTGACACAGCTACCTGGATCCGAGCTGGGTGCCCAAAAGGTGGTCCTCTTCCTGGTCGGGGATCATTGTCGCTGCTTCGCCGGGGTTGCCACTCCTTTCGCGCTTCTATCCCCCTGGCGGCTACAGGTACCCGGCTGATATGTAGCCGCCCGGCTTTGCCTCCGTGAGTGGATGGCGGTATGCCATCTGAGATCCGCTTGGGCGCCTTGTTCCCATATGTCTCTTGTTCTGCCTGAGCATGCCTAACGGCCACGGTCATCAGCTCGTCGTACGCCAGCGGCCCCTGCGCTTGTAAGTCGTATGAAAGTTCCCCAGCTCTTAATCCTTGCTTGAAGGCCATCCCCGCAATCCTCTTATCCAAGTTTCTTACCCCGGACGTGGCGACCTGCCACCGGTTAACGAAGGCGCGTAATGGTTCGTGGCTAGCCTGCATGCAATCGAAGAGGACCGTCGATGGCTGGGCTGTCGTGGCTTTAAGGACGAACCGGCCGACGAACCTATCGGCCAACTGTGCGAAAGTTTCGACCGAGTCCATCGGTAGCTCGTAGAACCAACCCAGTGCCTCCCCTACGAGCGTTTCTCGGAACATGTTGCAGCTCACGGCATCCGAATAGGCCCTAGCGCTTGTCTTCGACTTGAAGCTATCCAAGTGCCGGTACGGGCAGCTTGTTCCCGAGTATGTCAACTTCAGAGGCCTTTGGTCGCCAGATCCCCCCGTTTCCCGGATCCGGCGTGGGAAGGGTCCAGTGCGCTCGGTAAACCGCGCGCCGTCCTGCGGTCGTCCCGCCTTCCGCTCGCTGGTCTCCATGCGGCTTTTTATGTCCGATACCGAAGCGGAAAGTGCCTCGATCGTTCGTGCGGTGGAGCTATCCCGCTCATCTGAGGCCTGATCTGCGCGGTACGGGAGCTTGACTGGGCCGGAATCTTTCAGAGCCTCTGAGAAGAGGGGTACGGGCATATGGACGGTCTTCCTCCTGCCCGTAGGCAGCCCTATCTCGAGATGCGGGAATTCGCTAGCCTTGCTCGCCGTGTGCGAGGCCGCCCGAGGAGTACCCAGCTGGCCTTCTCTCTCTAGGGTCGCTAACAGGGCGGTGGTTACTGCCTTCAGTTCCCGACTTCGGGCCTCTACTTTTAACCGATCCTGATCGCCCTCCTTTCGCAATCGCTCAATTTCTGCCTTCATCTTTCTTATTTCCCCTGCTCCCACTGGGTCGGGATTCTCTGAGACTTGACGATCGTGAGCCTTGTTCTGAATAGGAGGAAGTGCGAACCTCGCACCGACCTCGGCCTTTATGCTACGGGCCGGGCCGGGGAACTGAATTCGCGCTTCCGGACTTTCTTTGCGGTCGGGGGAAAGAACGAACCTCGCACCGATCGCGGCCCCTGCGTGTGGGGCCCGGTCGGGGAACTGAATTCGTCCTTTCGATCCTTCCGTGCTTGTCTCTATCTTTCTTCTTTCCATGGCTTCCGGACTGTGGTTTTAGCGATCTCTTTAAAGGGTCCCCAGGGCCCTGCTTTCCGGCACAGCGACACTGACTTTTTGAACGAGTTCCCACAGACGGCGCCAATTGTTTCTGCCTAAACCCGGGGGTCTTGGTAGATACTTGATGAATCCGACTCGATCTCCTGCAATCCTGCTTACTAAGGGGAACACCGGGCGGGCCGGCCTTCACCTCTCCGATGCTTAAGTTAGTATAGTTGGAATATATATAACCTGGGCACGTATGTAAACAGGGAGGGAGACAAGTTACCTATTTATGGTGGTAGTCGAGGCCCGTATATAGGTGGTTGAGGGTGAGGGCTGGCCTTGCCCTTCGATGTGGGACTGGTTCCCTTCTGTTTGGATATTCTGGTGCCCTCTTTGGCAGGCAGGCGCCCCTGGTCCCAGGACCCTTGGAGGCAGGATAGACCGCTGGGCCCCGAGGCCTGGTGCTGGTGCTCCGATCCTGAGTCCTGGGCCGGGCTCTGGTGTACTTGCCGCGGGTCTGTGGGCTTGCTGTAGCCCCTCTGCGGCTACTGTCAACAGAATCAAATAAACTTGCTAGCCTTCTCTTGCTACACAAGTCAAAAGATTAAGGAATTAAGAAGGCTAAGAAACCCGCCGTTAAGGTAGTAAAGCACACCGTACTTGATTAATAACTCCAAGTGGAATAATAAAATAGCAATTATTGGGGATTAATAAACACTGATAAATTTGCTCACCTATGTTTACTGAGTTTTCAAAGAAGTTGGTAGATACTTTTAAGTTTAGTAAAACCGATACTACTAGTTGTTTTGAACCCAGTAAATTAAGCACATTGTATGAAAAGTGATTGGAATAGTCCATGTTGGTTGACTCGCGCATTATCAAAGAGGTGGCATGGGATAGAAATACGTCGGTAGCTAGTTCTACACTTCTACTGTCAATTTTTGTAACATGCTTGTGATGGTCTAGTCCAATTTGGCATTGCCATCTTCCGAGTGGGAAATGTTTACTCTGTATAATGGTAAATAAAAAAGGCAGTTAGGTTCTGAGAATACTTGCTGATGATTTTGGATAAATTTAAGTGAAGACTTGTAAAAGTTCAAAAATAAAAAATTAACTAAATTTTATATGACTAATTCGACATTTCAGCACTTCAGCTAGAAGTATTAATAAAGTCTATTACAAAGTAAAACACCAATAGTGGCACTGAAAGATTATAGATTGAAACCAGGTAAAAAATAAGAACAAACAATATTAAAAATAATATAGAAGTTAAATAAATCTAAAAATGTAGTCGGTGTTGTAGGAAAATCGGAATTGGTCTACTCATTTCATTGATAATCCCTTTATATAGGGTGAATATTATAACGGTAATAGTAAATACATTAATGACAATAATGACTACCTAATTACCTCTCGTCAGTTACATTGACGAAGGTACATAATGTGTTTTTCCTTTAACACTCCCCCTTATGCCGAGTCAGAGGTAAAATTGTGCATGTGGTGTTGCCTCATTAAAAACCTTGCCAAGTAACAAAAACCCAATGGGAGAAAATAAAACTTTGATCGAAGGAGAAAAAGAGCACAACGCACCTATTACATTTGAAAACAACATGTATGTGCTAGACTCCCCCTGATGTCTGCACCTCCCCCTGATTTTTACATTAATCATGGGATTCTCCCTGATTCTTTCATTTGATCAAGGGAGCTTTAGTAACATTAGCATAGTTATGTATTTTCACATGTTTTTCCAAATATGACTTTGAGCAATGATTTAGTAACTAAATCTTGTCAAATCGTCCTCAGATCCAACTTGATTTACTTTGATCTTGAGGATAAGGTTGTTCATGTACCAAACGCATAAGTTCATATTGAACATCAAGTTCACCCGTGATATGACCTTCATATAACAAAATAGTCATAATTTCGTCTAGAGTATGGGTGAACCATTAAGAGATTTGAAATTGATCTGTAATAACAGATTTTCTTATCTCACCTTTAATGCGTTTTTCTGTACGCATAGTTAGTTATTACGTGGATAATTTCTTTATCATGTCACATTCTATGTAGAGATTGAATAAGCCCAAATCTTTCATATCTTTAAGTATTTGAAAGAACCATTTGCGTTGCGTGGGCACAGAGCTACACATAGCTTTACAAATTTTCATCGAATGAGAGGTCGAGTCTTACATATTATGTTTAAGTACAATCATGCATCATTGCACTTGTATAGGAATTTCATTTCCCAACACTTCTTCGTCATCTTCCTTTAGATGAAAAACGGATCTATTGTTAGAGTAAAGACTTCGACTGATCATGAGAGTATATGTAGGCCTCACTTTATTCTTTAGAGTGCCTAAGCCGATTGATGTATGGTCACCATCATTACAGTCCTTGAGTTTCATTTCAAGACTGTGTATTCCTAAGATTTTTTCATTCTTAACTTAGGATTTACAATACATAGAGTATCTCTTAATTCATTGAGAGTCTGTGTATATCCATAATGAGCACGCAATGGCATAATTCACCAATCTCTTCCCAATCAAGTAGTCACTTTATGTATATCTCTTATGCAAACGTTTCAATTTCTTTTGCAAACGCACTTATGTGATCTAGTGCAACTTGATTTGGGTGGATGAAGTCCGTTTAGGATCCTCATGTATATCTCTTAATTTAGATTCCCATAGAGATATATGTATTGACCACTTTCATAAGCTGCATGTTCAGTTTTTCGTAAACTACCAAACTGACAAGGTAGTGGAGTGCAATGACATCCATTACGAGAAATTGTCTCCTCGTAGTCCATTACGAGAGAATATCTCCTCGTAGTCGATTCCAGTGCGTTTTTGAGAAACGTTGCGCCATAAGGTGAGTCTGCATACTCTTATTCTCATTACGCATTCTAACAAAGATATATTTGATAGGGTTTATATTTGCGGTGTCGGCGTCACCTGCCCAAATACCTATCTCTTTGTTTATATTGGATCGCTTCTTTCCATTAGGCCAGTTTACTAAGTTGACATTTTTCAACGAAGTATGGTTCGATAGTAGACTCATTATTCCACGTCCTCATGTACACTAGTGTAATGTGTTTGTAGAGATCTCTATACTTTAAGGATTGGTTCTAACATTTGAGGCGTCCCCCAATGATAACCACAATCCATAAATATTCTCATGAGACAGATTTGAGTATCACTGATCAATAGATCAGGTTGTGCCAAACTTGTTTTCTTCCTTTACACAAGTATGTATCGAACCTAAGGTGGCCTCCCCCTCTTCCTTGGAGAGCCACGGCCTGTGACACCATTTATGCCACTTATGGCGTCACCATGCCACCATCCATGGTGGCAGTACAATACCCAATTCCTCTTGCGTGGTACCATGTCCTTTTGATAAAACACAATCCTTACAGGTATATTGTGCAGCAGGTTTATGTGATCTCGTCACTTTAATGTATTAGATATCTACACACCTTACTTTGTGTGATTTTTGGGAATCGAGATGAGACACAGTGGGGAGTGGGGACAAACCACGACAATTCCTGTCGTTCCACTTGAATATGCTTGTTCTTATCTCCCCCTAACGACGGGAAGACTGTCTCATCCAAGTGACACACCGCAAATCTAGCGGTGAGGAGATCGCCTATCAAGGTTTCGACATAGCGGACTATAGCTGGAAGTTCATATCCAGCATAAATATTTATTCATCTCAAGTAACCCATCATTGTGAGCTGTGGCGGCGCAATTTTGGCACATAAAACATTTAATGGAGCTCAAGGATTGTAGATCCGTGTCAATCCAAAAGAGCTCAAGGATTACAAGTTCGTTTGAAATCCTTTAAAATCCTCACACATAGTCACTAGATATGGTGTAAATTTGTTCAATGATGAAGGTCATAGATGAAAAAGTAACGCTGCATGCAAAAATTGCATAACCCAAAACGGAAGTATTGGTGTGCTTTACCAATATTAAGACTATTACTGTAGTCGTTTTCCGTGAGACCAATTGAGTTTTTTTTTATATAGGAATATGATGTCCATTACAGATCCTATATAATAAGCTATAAAATCATTGCGCCTACGAAAATTAACCCGGCCTAGGTGCTTTGACTTTCTAGCATAAGCAGCATAAATTTTAATTGTGGATGGTGTCATAACACGTGACCAGCGTGTCGACACAACAACCAACACCATAAAATATCTAAGGTGTCCGTAAGTTGGTTGAATCAGTCCACTGAATCATCTTTGGATTCAATATAAGAACATAATGAGAACACATGTTTCCTTTACATATGATGGTGTCAATCATAATTTTACGAGTAGGCTTTGAATAATATACTTTTATTCATAAAATCACGATGGATGTCAGAAACATAATAGGGTATAAGTGCATATACTTGTGCATCAAATATATTATAATGCCACCTTAGGGGAGCGGTGAAATTTAGAGATTGAACACACGTCTTCAACCCTACATGGATTGTATCGAAATAATATTTGAGGATAAAATGTTCTTTGATCGTCCTCAGTTTCGTGTGTGAACCATATTCTTCTAGTGTTTGCTTCTATTCATCCAAAATATGGGTGTCCATAGTAATTTCTTTAATGTAGGGATCACCAGATCAAAGCCAATGTATATATCATTTTCTTTTGACTTTGGGTTCAATTAGCGGTTACATATAACCCACTAAGTTGACATATAAACTTCTCTAATACTCGTTTACATCTGCAATCATTAGAGGTAATGCAAAGGAGCTCATATGAAATTCTCATCTATGTCTTTATACATGAACATCGTGGCATAAATTTCTTTAAAATGTTGAACAAATTCAATATTCTCTTATTGCATAATTTGTCAATTTGACATATGCTAAATATATATATCGAAACCTAACTCAAGTTCCTGAGAGTAACTCTATGGGGATTGTAATAAAATGTATTGTAATCCCAGTTAGACATGTGCATTATGAATCCCAAAGGAACAGATATACCGATCCTTAACACTTTCATTATAGTACTACAGGTCTTCAGTACTATTGTGCTATTTTTGTGATATATTAGTACTATTGTCCTTCAGTACTATTATTCTAGGGATCACATGGTGCGTTTCTTTGCCCACAGTTCGTTGTGTCATGCCTATATTATGATATGTTGTTTTACTTTATGCAATACTTTGCAAAGTTAGATGCAGAAAATTGAATCATGTATATTATGAATAAAATTTGAATAATCTCAATTCCTTTAGAGAAAATTCAAAAATTAGCGTGCCAACGATTACATTTAGTCTTGTCCAATTTAGAGATAGAAACATTAAGACCAAAAGTCTAATTTAGGCATAATAGTCTTTATAAGGATATCTTGAAATTTAAAAGTAGACATTAGTCTATCTTGGATTGAGCCAGATCCTTTTTGCTCTTTTAATAGCTGCAATGATGAGATATGTCATTTGACATATTCTTCTCATATGATATGTCTTTAGTTGTAAATTCATTTTTAATGTTCTTGTTGGATATTGAAGATGCTTTTCCAAAATCCGCGTACTCGTATGATTCTTCATACTTATTTTAAGTCGTAGCTAATTCTTTGCTAGCTTATAATGTACGTATCAATACTTCATTGATTTACAACAGTAACAGTGCTTCATTGCACATGACGTTTCTCCTATGTCATCTTTTAAATGGTACATTGTTTACACTTACTTTTAGATGATTACAGGAATCTTTATGTCCATGGTAATTGCCCTTTGATTTAGGGTCGTTGCATTACTTTGCCCAATTTGTTCAAGAATTTTTTTTTGTTTTACTTTTTTTTATATATTTTTTTTTCTAAGACCTTACATCGTCATTACCCTTTGATTTAGGGTTGTTGCATTACTTTGCATAATTTTTTCCAGGAAATTTCTTTGCTATTTACATAAAGCAGTTTGCATAAATATACCATGCTCAAGTCTTGGTTGGCTCAGTAGGGGAATTTGGTACTCAAGTTCTTCAGAGTCCAACGTGTCAAAAAACAAACTGTGATGGTTAAACCATCTGTAAAATAGAGGAAGAAGATATGTATTAGTTTCGCAGTCTAAATAACATTCACGGCAACTAAAATAAACCAAGATACATTATGGCTCATCCGATACTTTGTGAAATTTCGTTATCATAATAAATTTTGGTTTCTCCATTTTCATTGCATGTGAAGCTAATGAAATTCCATAATCGTTGTTTTTTACACAATTAATAAGATATCCATCTTGAAAATTTTTCAAGAAATAAAAATTGGATTTCAAGACCGAAATTTATAATGGTCATATTTTTCTTGCTTCGTGAATATGCTTTATCACAATAGTTGGTTTGTCCATTTTATATTGTAGTGCTCATGAGATTGCATTATCATGGCAATGCTCAAACTAAATAACATGTTAAATAAAAACAATTATTTAACATAATAAAATAGACATATAATGATGCTCAAATTTCATAAGTATATGTCATGGCAATGCTCAAACTAAATAACATGTTAAATAAAAGTAATTATTTAACATAATAAAATAGACTTATAATGATGCTCAAATTTCATAAGTATATGTCATGATATAATAAGATAAGTTTGAGCATTATATCATTAACGATTTAATGAAAATGATGACTTTAATTAGATCTTACTTGTTAGTTTGCCAAATAAACTGCACATGAGACGATTGCTCGATCTCCGATTCCATATTGTCGTCGCATATTTATCGCCGCATCGTAATTGGTATGTCACATGAAAATAAACAATATTCATATGATTAGTCACTTTAATCATACATTTACCATATCAATTAAATAATTTAATATTTACCATTAAATTCATAAAACAGTAAATATAATCCACTGTACAGTAATTTTGAAAAATTACCTTTGAATTTACCGGTAAAAAGGTAAATATCCCTTTTTTCGTGGGTCGGGTCACGCAGGTCCGGGTCGGGTTAGGCCCAAAGGAGCCAGGTTAGGCCCAAAGACGCGCAAGGCTGACGTCCGGCTGACGTCGGGCGTGCACAACAGTAGTGCCGGGCTGACGTCGGGCGTGCACAACAGTAGTGCCGGGCTGACGTCGAGGCGGAGGGAACTTCCACGGAGGCTTGCAGGGGTCGATCGGGTATCGAGCGGATCAGCATCAACGATGGGCCGGGTTCGTCTGGAGCGGATCGCAACCGGGAGAAGGCTGGATAGGAGCCTGATAGGAGCAGGCTGGAGCGTCGGCGCGAAGGCGATGACGGCTGGATCGGGGACGAAGCATTGCCGCGGTGTCGGGGGTGGACTATGGCGGCAGCGGCGTCGTTGCTGGACAAGTGCGCTGCGCAAGATGACGGCGGAGCTGGGTTGCACAGAGTGGGGAGACGAGCCTCAAATCCTAGTCGTCGCCGGCACTGGGTGGTCAAGCAGAAGCGATTGGTCTGGGCAAGTTGACAGGGAGCTGACGCCAAATTGAGGTCCGATCTGGATGGGTAGATCGGAGACGGAGGAGAAGATGCCGGTCTGGGCTCGCCGGCTTTGGGGTGGCGTCGAGCTGCATCAGTTCATCTGAGAAGATGCACCATGGGTGCCCAGAGCAATTCTCAGTCTTTGCCGACAAATATGTCGTCGGCAAAAATGGATTCCTGAGTGTTTTCTTTCTTTTCCGACGTGTCGCCTTTCCTTCATTGCCGACAAAGAGGTTGCCGGCATAAGGTGTTTTCTGGGGGTTCTCTACTGCCGGCGGCATAATTTTTTTCAGGAACAAAACTTAGGGTTTTTTTCTCTCTCTGGCTAAAGCAAAGTGCTGATAACGTGTTGTAGGAAAATCGGAATTGGTCTACTCATTTCATTGATAATCCCCTTTATATAGGGTGAGTATTACAACGGTAATAGTAAATACATTAATGACAATAATGACTACCTAATTACCTCTCATCAGTTACATTGACGAAGGTACATAATGTGTTTTTCCTTTAACAGTCGGCTTGATTTAATGTGTTAGGCTCTATACTCCACTTTCATATGGGTTGATAAGTTTTGTGAAGTAAATTTTCCGCCCATCCTTATCCACACAGCCTTTTTGAAGTCGAACCGTTTTTTTCGGGGCAGAACGTACACGGCGGTGCGCCTTTTTGGTGCCCGACGACCCCTACATATTATAGCTCTGAAACTAGGAGATGGAGATGCTTCATTAGAACTCAAAGGAAGCTTCAGGCTGCAGGTCCATTCACGTTTAAAAAACTTTGCGTACCCTTCTTTTACCATCATGGTTGCCACCATGTCAACGCTATAAACACCCGCAACACTCTCCAAGTTAAACTGGAAGAGATCACTAGGCGAAAAGCTCATCGACTGCCGCCCTTGAAGAACCGTATGCAGGATGGTCGTGTTCTGGGGGCGTTGTCTGAAGGGTGGCCGGGAACTCTTAGCAAACTCCTCCTTGGCATACTTGGTAACCACTTCGATGTTCTTGTATTCATCGGTAAAATATTTTTTGGGGTTTCTGATGGCCACACTACCAGAAAAAAGGCTTTTCCCGACGAAATAAAAAAAAAACGGGCGACGACATAAAATTTTCGTCGCTAAAAAAAAAAATCGTCGGCTATATTCATATTTTAGTCGACGATTTGAATTTTCGTCGGCCTTTCTCTGAAACTTTAGCCGACGAAAACTTTTGAAAGTTTGGCCGACGAAATTTGCATTTTCGTCGGCTATAAGTCTATATATTTTCAGATCTAGACAGCAGCTGCTTATTTAAAAAAAAAAACGAAAAAAAACGGGAGAAAGAGTGAAAAATCTGTGGGTATTTTATACGATTAGTTGCCTCTCATCGATTTGAAACTATTATCTGTTGAAGGTCAGGCAAAAAAACGTCATTTAGACAGTCCAATTACCATTTCTAAGCGTTTAGAGGTTTGACTGACCCGGTTGACCGTTCCGATCGAGCCTTTAACGTTGTCAGATGTAGTTGAATTTTTTTCCATACATGTATTTAATCTAAACGGTGATATCTGACGGTTGGAATAAATTTTTTAAACTTTTAGATTCAAAATCAGAACATATGCACTAATGTTCCTTAACTTGTTTACTAAGTGTTTAAGTGAATGTATAGTTTCAAATACTTACTATACGTAGACTCTTCAAATGCAAAAATATTGTGAAATAAGATATGACCGAAATAATGAAATACGTTTACGGTTGAAAAATGACAAGATTCCGATAAAATCTGAGTGCCGAATGTTGCAGTTAACTGTTTTTTACTTTCGTTTTCCTATGGGTAGCCTGACGTTCGTTAAATCAATTTTGTAAAATTTTTATATGATTAGTTGCGTCTCATTGATTTGAAACTATTATCTGTTGAAGGTGAGGCCAGAAACTGATGTAGGAAGGATGACAGCAAACATTGAAGAGCAGATTGACCGTTGCAAGTCAAAACCCGGTTTATTGCAGATTTGGCGTCCGGCGTCCGAATGACGATTGTGATACCATTCCGGAAAGGGAACGACGCCAGGAATCAAACTCGTAGCTATGCTACGATGTGTGGGCCTTTTCGGGTTTTCTAGTTCGTTTAGGGCCTCAAAACGGCAGTTTAATATGTTTTCAAGATTTAAGTTTTCTAATTTGTTTTGGATTCGTTTTGTTTTAATTCCTTGGGATTTTAGGTTTCCTTGTTAGTTGCCCTAGGGTTTCTTTTCAGTATTTAAGCATCCTTTTGGGATCACATACAATTAATTAATCATATTTTATCAAAACCCTAAGAGTTTTCTTTTGATTCCTGGTGGATTCCAGACCTGTTCTTTAGAGTACGACATTGATTGTACTCTCCATTCATTGAGGGTTCGACGTTGATCAACCCGTCCATACTTCTACTGCATCAGAAACCGTCGTTTAACTAGACTAATTTCCGTTTTTAAGCATTTAGAGGTTTGACTTAGTGGTTTGACCCATAGTTTAGCCGACGAAAATTATATTTCGTCGGCTAAACTCTTGCGATCCGCGCCTTTTCATTGTCCGCCGTTGGATGGCTCAGATCCGACGGCTGTTGATCTTCCAAAGTATAGCCGACGAAATCTTTTAAATCGTCGGCTATTCTCTCTGCTTTAAATCTTTCAGCCCGCCTTTTTTCTCTCCACCTCCGGAAAAACTCCTCCTCCGCCGATCTGCGTCTCCAATCCGCCGCTCTCCTCCTCCTCCTCCTCAAATCGGCGCCGGCATCCTTCTCCTCCTCCGCTTTCCTCCGCCGATCTGCGTCTCCAATCCGCCGTTCTCCTCCTCCTCCTCCTCAAATCGGCGCCGGCGTCCTCCTCCTCCTTCTCCTCCTCCTCCGGCCTCCTTTTCCATGGAAGTTAGACATAACTATGGAAGATTGCGTATTCAGTTGAACCAAAGCATAATTTAATTTTTTTTCCCCAAAATTTAAGAATAGCCGACGAAATTGACCTTATTTCGTCGGCTATAACTGTTATAGCCGACGATTTTTACCAAATTTCGTCGGCTATAACTTTTATTACCTACGAAAATCACATTATTTCGTTGGCTATGCCTCTTAAAATATTAATATATTCTGACGAAATAACCGACGAAATAGACAAAATCGTCGGCTATATTTAAGAACAAATAGTAGTCGAAATTGATTTGCTTCGTCGGCTATAGTTGCCAAAATCGTCGGCCATACTCGAAAATATCCGACGAATTTCGTCGGATATTTTGCTAAGGTTTGACCGACGAAAATTTATTTTCGTCGGTGATAATTTTGGAATGGCCGACGATTTCGTTATTTTCGTCGGCCATTAGTTTTACCGACGGGCTTTTAACGACGACTTATAGCCGACGAAATTTTCATCGGTAGAAGGAATAGCCGACGAAAATTTTGAATAGCCGACGAAAATTTTTTCGTCGGCTATTCTGTCAAAACTGGTAGTGCCAGGTTGAGTGCAAGGTTGTAGTTGAGTGAGTCGTTGAGTTTGAATTGGGTCAGAGAGGCATTGGTGACTGTGACGGCAGAGCTGGGAGGACGGACGAAGGGGACCAAGACGAACATGATGAGAGATACGAGAACGCCTACACCCAAAAGGGCAAGGAGGATGGTCATGACGATCACTTTGTACTCAGGTTTCATGGTTGAAATAGGTTTCATCACCTTCATAGTTGAAATAGCTTTCATCACTTTCATGGTTGAAATACCTTTCATTACGCATAAGCATGCATGAACTGAACTATGCTAGTGTAAATCGTGATGGAATCTAAGACGCCTAAAAAAAGGCCAAGAAATATTGAAACGAAGGAAACCAAATTAAATCCTTGTTTGCATAATATGGAAAGTAGATATTAACAAGAATATGCATGAGGTTTAAACTTGATTTGGAAAAAATTTCCAAATGTGGCTGTTATATATATTAATTACACGTTTTTCTTCATTGTGAAGTATGAACGAGGTCGACAGCCAATTAGCGAAATAATGTAGCTGGAAAACGCAATTTCATGTCATGGCCTGGCATGGATATGCATGTTTCTGTATAGTTTTTTTTTTATATATATATTTTTTTTATCATTATATATAAAAAATTTATATAAGAAATGGAGTTTGGTGGAACAAGTTATATAGGACGTCAATCTCATTTTTATTCTTAGAATAGTTTTTATTTTCCCATTTTTATTCATACAACACTGCGTGTTGAATACTAGATAAACGATGCCACTCACGATGGTCTTCCTTTCGTTGTCTCGCTAAAAATCTTGCCACATAACAAAAACCGTGTAGGGCAAAGAAAAGGAAAAGAGTACCTACAACACACCCTTACATTTAGATATACAACATGTAAGCAGCTAAATTTCTCCAAATGTATTTGTGAAGATATGAAAGTGTTTATTGCCTAAAATATCGTACGATAGAGATTAGTGACTAACCCACACAATCCTTGAGAAATCGGTAACAAAGATACTTAACAAAAAAAAAATAAAAACATTGGTATGTTGGCCTAGAAAATACCAGTAGCAGTAGTGCAATGCGATAGCTAGTGAACAACATTGAGAAGTAGGACATAATAAGCACACACGTCTACAAGATCTTAATGCCAGCATATACATATTGAGGAGAATCTTTCTTCACCAACGTGCAGTGCAATCATTCTTGTGAACCGAAGTGTCAAAGTAGATAGAAGTCATAGAAGCAATTCCTCGCTATATAAGGACCTGGTAGTAACTCGATCTTAAGTTTCAAGCCAGCAATCGTTAGCAATCCTTCACCTCTTGTTGTGTGTGTACATTGTTTATACAATTGCAATGGCTCTTACTCGCTTCCTCTTCCCCACCTGTCTGGTTTTACTTTCGTTGCTACTCATCGACGTCTCTGCTGATTACGGCTATAGCCCAAAACCACCACAGGTTGAGCAACCGAAACCTCCACAGGTCCAAAAACCAGAACCTCCACAAGTAGAGAAACCGAAAGCACCACAGGTTGAGAAACCAAAAGTAGATCAATTTTATGAAGAGCTACTACCTGGCAACCTCTTCGGCATTCAAGGGATAGTTTTATGTAACTCAGGCCTTAAACCTTTCCCAATTCAAGGTAATGTATATATCTCTGACTTCATATTATTAGTGTATATATTATAGTCACGTACAGTTCAAAAATATTACTTGGAACTTCAAGCAACCGACACTCTGGTGCTTCAGATTTCACAATTTCCCTCACTTCCATACTTCGATCATCTTCATATTCCGTTGTTCACCTTGATTATCTATATCTTTAAAATTAGAGTCCAAGAATAGTTCCTTTTGTTTTGCTCAGTGTTTTGTTGGAAATGCATATACAGGAGCTGTGGCAAGGATTACATGCCTGGGCGAGGACGAAAATGGGTATGAGACTGCACCTTTCTCCATCTTAACTGGTGCAACTGATGCGAAGGGTTACTTCTTTGTAACATTGTCTCCTTCAAAGCTTCAAGGCATTTACAGCAAGAAGTGGAAGCTCACCGAGTGCAAGGCATTCCTTGACAATTCTCCATTGGAGAGCTGCAAAGTCCCCACTGATGTCAACAATGGTATTAGTGGTACTTCGCTTGCTTCTTATCGCACTCTCGATACCAAGAACATCAAGCTGTTTTCTGTTGGACCCTTCTACTACGCCCCAGAACCTAAACCAGCCCCTAGTGGCTATTAGTTATGTTCTGTATTTACTATCTACTTATTCAATTGAACGGGGGAGGGGAAGGCTAGGAAATTGAATCTTCATGGCTTTTAATTGGTTAATTTAACTATGCTTATTGGTGGTTATTTGTAATAAGCTCTGTTCTGTTAGAGCTTCGAGTTCCCTTGTTTTTCAGATTTTTTGCTAATAGATAATTTTTTCCTCTAACACGTCTCTTACAATTGTAGTAAACCCAAGTTTATTTGTCCTCTAACGAACACCGAAGCAATTTTGAAGTCTTCATAACAACATTTGGATCCAAGATTGTGCTCTATTTGTGTTCTTTTCCTTCCACATGACGTCCCTAAACGTAAAATGTTACAAATTTTGGTGATCCAAAAGTCTAAACGAGCATATATACTTCAGACCTAGCTAGCTTCATTTTTTTTAATGGACAATTCATATCAACAGCTTCCTTGTTCAAAAAGTAATTTGGGTACGTGGTAAAGTACAACCCTGTGATACACAAAGGAATGGTAGATATCAAGGCCATCAATATTCAAACAAATTAGCAGAACACATGAATTGATGAAGAAGGGCGTGAGACCTGCAAAGCAACTGAATTCCATTCCTCAATCTCAGTGCAACGGCCAGATTTCGCTTCAACCGCTTGGAACTGGCTTGTCATCATCCTACCAACAGAGGCTTCAGCCTTCTTGATCTGAACAAGGGTTTCAGTCAAAGCCAAGCTTTTCGCCGCCTTTGCCTTTGCCTTGAGACGGTAGCACTCTGCTCTGGACCCAATCACTTGCCCTAATATAGATGCTGCAATGGTAAACGCCATAGCTGACTTGGGGATCAACACAGACTTTCGAAGTAGGGCTAAGAATGGAACAGCTGCATGCACAGCAGCAAACCAAGAAGGAGAGAATTTCTCGGTGTGCTCTCTCCATATCCCTAAAGGAACATTGGCTGTCATTCCCAGTGCTCCAATCACAAGCACTTTTGCAGGCAGCGGTTGTGGGCGGAGGTTCTTTGCAAAAGCACTTTTCGCCAGAGCTGCTCGAGCTGCAACTATTGCTGGTGGGCACTTAACTTTCATGCCTGGAGGGAGCTGCAAAGCCTTTTCAACAAATGGAATGACTCCGCTAACGGCACGTTATGACTTTGCAATGGGACAGTTTCCACTTTGCAGCCACTCGTTACTCGACGCCTCGTGATTAGGGTTTCCTCTCTTTGAAGAAGAGCCATTGGACTTCTTTTGCATTTTCTTCCACTTCTCATGGAATGCATCAAAACTAAAGGGTCCTCCATGTCCAAAGGATGAGAGGCTGATAGTAGCTGCCTTTGCAGCTAATGGATTAAACATGCATGGGGCAGGTTGATCCTCAACTTTCTCAGAGAAGGGGTCTACTCCATCGCTCCCGCTCCCATGGAAGAGCATAAATGCCATGTCAATACTGAGACCATCTTCAAGAATTGGACCTTAACCTTTGCTGGCTGCACGTACCGGCATCGGGAAAGCCATAGATGAGATCGAGGAGAACGAAAAATTGGTGGGATCGTTAATGTTCCTCAAAAACGGACACCTAAGAATGTCTACCGGAGAAGGCATAATCAAGTCCTCATTCGCACCTTTGAAAAAGCACTCCATTTCTAATGTAGAGAAAATTAACCTCGAGAGAGAGAGGAGAGGAGGAGGACAACGGAGCAGAGAGGGACTTTGTTTTTTGGGAAAGACGGGGTTATATTCAATTTAGGGAATCCAAGTCTTTGTAGGAAACGGAGAAACTCGTTAACGTGAATATTAAGTTTCATTATCAAATGAATAAAAGTTTTTTTCGATAACTCAAAAGGAATAAAAGTTAAATCCTTACTCTCCGTGGAGATAAAATTTTACAAATTATCTTCTGGATCACAGAATGAACCCAATTCCTACTAGGAAAGCTAACAGATCCAAAACTCTATAGGTGACCTAAATCGCATAGGAGTGTATATAAAAACATAGCCTCTCTCTTCTACTAATCCTCAATAAACACACTTTTGATTTCTGAATCGAAACTCCTGACCTAAGTTCCCGAACTCTGCAACCATGGTTCTCGAGGCGACTATGATATGCATCGACAATTCGGAATGGATGCGAAACGGTGATTACTCTCCGACCCGACTCGAAGCTCAGACCGATGCTGTGAATCTCATCTGTGGTGTCAAAACTGGGGCCAACCCGGAAAACACAGTTGGGGTGTTGACAATGGCAGGCAAAGGGGTTCGTGTGCTGGCCACACCCACCTCTGATCTCGGCAAGATTTTGACATGCACGCACGGCCTCGAGATAGGCGGTGAGATAAACATAGCAGCTGCAATCCAGGTAGCGCAGTTGGCTCTTAAACATCGCCAAAACAAAAACCAAAAACAAAGGATTGTGGTTTTTGCTGGAAGTCCGGTCAAGAATGACAAGGAGGCGTTGGAAATAATTGGGAGGAATCTGAAAAAGAACAGTATTGCTTTTGACATTGTGGATTTTGGGGGAGAAGACGATGAAAAGTCGGAGAAGCTGAAGGCCCTTGTTTCGGCTGTTGCTAATGGCACTAGTCACCCAGTCCGTATCCCTCCTGGTCCCAAAGCCCTTGCTGATGAACTTCTAAGTTCACCTATATTAACCAGTGACGAACAAGGAGGAGCTGGCTTTGCAGATGCAGGTATTGGTGGTTCTTCTGGCCTTGACTTTGGAGTAGATCCCAATGTAGATCCCGAGCTTGCTCTTGCCCTTAGAATGTCAATGGAAGAGGAAAAGGCAAGACAAGAAGCTGCTGCTGCCAGAAGAGCTGAGGAAGAAGCTGCTACACAAGGGAAAAAAGAGGAACCGCCATCCAAATCGGAGGATGTGGCCATGACTGAAAGCGTTGATGTTGAAACGGCTGATGAGAATGCCTTTCTAATGCAGGCTCTTGCGATGTCAATGGGAGATGCTGAGATGTCTGAGGCAACTGGTGTGGATCAGGACTTGGCTCTGGCTCTTCAACTGTCCAGGCAGGAAAGCGCAGGAGGGGCATCATCATCCAAGGCAGCTGATGTGAGCAAGGTGTTGGAGGATCAGTCTTTTCTTTCCTCTATCCTGGAATCTCTTCCAGGAGTTGACCCCAATGATCCTGCTGTGAAAGAGTATCTTGCATCTCTAATTAATCCGTCTGACAAGAATGAACAAGATCCATCTAATGACCAGGACAAATGAAGTGCAACGGAATTGCTTCTTCAAAACCATAAATCTTTTTCTTAGATTGTAGTATTGCTTGCGATTTTTCTCTAACCTCTAGTTCTCAGAATATCCATTAGTTTCTTCTTTTCCTAATGAATCAGTAATTTTTTTGTGCTTGAATCATTGATATCTCTTCTATATATAAGAGAGTAATCACATTATATTGTAGATGAGAAAATCAATATCACTTCTCTAAAATTTTGGCGTTCTTAGAGTCTGCTCGCATCGTATAGAAGTCCAAATGTAGAAGTTTCGATCCGATATTCTGATTTTGCAAGAAAGGATGGGGAGGTCATGGTTTGCATGCAGAAAAGGTCAACTGGTTGGCCTGGAATATTTTATCACCCAATGATTTACCTACTTGAAGAGAATTTGATTTCTTAAATACTCAAACCCACCCTCAAGAAGATGCAGTGTATCAAAAACGACATGGAAACATCTTATTCATCTCTGCAGTTCCGAAGCCTTTCTTCAATTATATGATTCCAACAAGCTCTACATGCATGTCGTGCAACCAACTAAATATGTTTATAAGTTTCATGAATCCCTTATAAAAACGCTATGGGGATGCTCTTAATTCTATCATCCAGTACTCATACTTGGTTTCTCAGCATCACAACTTCAACAACTACTTTGACAATGGCTTTAAATCATTTCATCTCATATGCTAGCTTAATCTTGGCAGTCATGGTGGTTACGGCTTCTGCAAAACCCGAGTATGAGAAACCCAAACTAGAAAAGGAGAACTTACTATCGACCATTGTGGGCATTCAAGGCCTTGTTTATTGCAAATCAGGCCCTAAAGTCACTCCACTTGAAGGTATTTACTGGCTCTATTTCTGGGTATTCTGAACTGGTTATTATGTATAGTAGTGTTGGGTAATTTCTTTTGCAGCCTAATCCTCATAATTCAAATTTTCTACCAGGATCGGTGGCCAGGATAACATGTCAGGCTGTAGATGAATATGGGTTTGAAACTGCACCAATCACCATTTTGAGTGATGCAACTGATGCAAAGGGTTACTTCCTTGCAACAATATCTCCTTTTGAGATTCAAAACAAGAAGAAGAAGCTGACACAGTGCAAAGCTTTTCTTGAACTCTCTCCACTAGATTCTTGCAATGTTCTCACAGATGCAAACAATGGAATCAGTGGGGCTCTACTCACTTCATATCACCTCCTCCATGAGAAGAACATGAAGTTATTTACTGTAGGACCTTTCATTTTTACATCAGAATCTAAACCAGTCGATAATGGTTACTAGACACAGAATAATAATTGTAACATTCAGTTTCTAAAGGTAGCAGCCCTTGAACAAAATACTAAGATTGATTTGTTCTAGTTAAAAGCTGAAGGATGAAGATCCCTTCATATAGGAAAAGGCTGTAACACAGACAAGAATGTTCTCAATGTCAATGCTCATGCTCATGCTCATGTTAGTTTTCTTTCTTTAGTAATCAAAGTGACAATTTCAGTCACTACCAACTCAATTATCCAGTAATTTATCATGCGATGGAAGATTATTTTGAAACTAATTATATAAGCAGGTAAACATGTACAAATCTATCACTTTGCATTCAGTTTCAATATATAGTGCATACAATTCACTGTACTGAAAAGAGCTGAAGAAGGGAGACGTATCAACTTACCTCATCAAACTACCATTTCAGCTTCTCTAACATTTGAGGGAATCCCTACATCCAACCGCATAGTTGGCCTGAATTCGTCAGGCACAGCAGCGCCCGCCTGAACACACATTTCAACCACTGCAGGGGCTTGTCCATAGAAGCTCCTCAGCTCTCGTTGCAACGGAGGTCCATTCACATCCGGCACATGCCACACATATCTTGGTGGTATCAAGTCATTGAGCACCGCAGCCTGCCATCCATGCTGCCCATTTCGCTGTTGGTGCTTGAAGGCACCACAGTTCTGAGCTTTGTGCCCACTTGGACCTACATGAATCTCAGGGCAATACCCACAAACCCTCACCAAATACATCTTCATTAGCTTCTTGGCTCCCTTCCTCATCTGTTCCCATGCTTGTAGTGTTTCCTCAGCGAGCAACATCTTCTCCTCCTCATCACATGGCGCCACAATCTCCGAAACATCTATCTCAGCCAACACCGTTCCCCTGGGACCTTCAGGGTCCGGTAGCTCACTCTCATCAGCATCAACAAACTCGCTTTTCGCAATGCGGATGATTGCCTTTCTCCTCCTCTTAGTAGGATACTCCGGGATATCAACCCCGGCCTGAATGCAAAGCTCAACTACAGCTGGAATTCTAGGAATCGCGAATCTCTCCTCGTGAGGAATTCTCCTCCCGAGTCGATCAAACAAGTGGAAAGCCTCAACAGGCAAGAAAATATCATCCACAGTTGCATTCATTATCCAATCATGAACCCCCTTTCGGATACTAGCATCCGACCCTTTACATGACTTGAAAGGATGCCCAACCGGTCCAACATGAATCTCATTACAAAACCTGTAACCAAAACTAAACTTTTTACATTGATAAAGAGTTATTAACAAATTTCGAGCTTCGAAAAGAAACTGACCTGCAGGCGTGTACAGGCACCACCTTAAGAAGCTTGTTGAGATTGTTGATGAGTGTGATTCTGGCATTGTACACGTCATACGCAACTGGTATGAGGGACTTGACGAGCAGGCCGTTCTTGGGAGGTGGGACTGGCTTTTTGGGCTTGCCTTTATTCTGCTTAAGCCTCTCCCTAGCCGCACGCCTCAAATCTACTATGGGCACCGGGTAGGGCTTTTTCTCCCTTTTGGAATAGTACCGAGGGAGGTCCGAGTTTTGAGGAGGATTCTCACATCTCACCACGGAGAAGACTCTTCTGGGCTTCAATTGAAGCTCCAGTATATTCTTCTGCAAAAAACAATAGATTCAATTAGTGAGAATGCGAAATTTATGGAGGAATTGGTAAAAGTGAGGGGTACCTGGAATTGAAAACAAGGGAGGGGAGTCAAGAGGTGGGGATTGAGAAATTCTGATTTTGATGAAATCTCAAGTGTCCCAAGTTTGGAAGGGAAGTACATTTCTTCAACGCAGACCAGAGCGAAGCTATATTGCCATGCGAGAAGGTTGAAACCAAGGTAGAAGGAGAGCGAGTTATCTGACTAAACTAGCCTTATGAGAGGGGTGTGGAGAGTGAAGAAGATGATGGTAGTGGAAAAGAGAGGATAGAGTCGGTGTGTTGAGGTCCCAGGAACGTTTTGGGCGGAAAATTTGTAGAGAAAAAGGCCAAACTGGTGAAAAATGACCCAGAACTTTTATTATTTTCTTGAAATCGATGGGCACACCTAGAAGAGCACACATTTTGGATTTCCTTCTGTATGCCGTACGCGGGTGGGCGGGTAGCATGTGTACTAGGCGGACTCTAAGTGGAAGCTAGGCAGGACTTAGGCGGGCGTTAGGTGGTGATACACGGGAGTTAGACGGATGTTAGGCGGAGTTTAAAGGGTGTTAGGCGGGTTAGGGGGAAGCTAGGCAGACTCGGCGTTGGGTTGCATCCCTCTCTTCCCGTCTCTCTTCCTCACCTCGATGGCATGACCACTCAGTTTCTCTCCCCCTCCACTCTCTTCATGTACCATAGAAATCCATCATTTATACCATGCACTAAGATTTAGTCCGCAGTTTCATTATTTGCAGGCGAGAATGAACTTATTCTTATATTTTTATTTTTTATTTTGTATTTTTCTCAAATTGAGGAGAAATTAAGAGCACCTAGAAGAGTAGATGATCGAGGTTAATGTACTTCTTTTAATGGTGGAGTATAGAGCTATTACCATTGTTAGTGAACACTTGCGCGTTTGGAGATGCTCTTCTTTCTTGCCTTGAAAACGAGTACATTCAGGGTCACCGATTCCCATGTTATCTGCAATGTTCGCTCATCCAATCATCCAATCATAATTTTTTGCCTTAGAACTTGTTTAACAATCATCCATGTTTTGCCTCATCTTCTCATTTTATCTGCAAACGGGGATTTCAGCATAATGTGTAGAACGCATCACGAACACGAGTAAACAGAACATATACGACTTAACAGAAGTCAAAGGAATAAAAACAAGCTACTCTGCAGCCGGGGATATAAATGAGTAAAGACTAGACAATTGAAAAAGAATATGTATAAATTCGTACAATCTTGTGTGTAATTTGATCACTGTCCTCTTCTCCTCACTCGCAATTTCCTTTACAAAGTGTATATACTAAGCCTACGTATCCACTCCTTTCCTATATACAGTGCCTTGAACTCGGAGTTTACTCCTCATATGATGTCCGCTTACTCGGCTAAGTGTGTCCAAAAAATAGATGAAAACTGAAATTTTTATTATGCGTGCTGGAATTTCTGTTTTCTCAAGGCAAAACTTCATACCCATGCCTGCAACAGCTGGGCGGATTGAGCTATACTGGCTTTATGAATGGCTTAGCATTCAAGTAATCGGGGCTTATCCATTAAGCTGGGCCAGCTACAACCCATAGACCATCCCAGAACACCTAGAATTATATCAATGCTTGAGCAAGCGTTAGCCTGAGGAAAAGAAAATCCATGTCAGACAAAAATTTACAGAGTGAAAACACTAATGCGTGCAGAGGCAGATGTCAAAAACACTACCAAACTTTCCAGGCTTCCTTCAACATGAAATAACATGACCGCCATTCCCCTTTCCCCATCGATCTCAGCCTGGTTAGGATGATAAAAGAGTTATAGAATAACATTTGAATGCATCAGTATAGATAAGTATATCTACAGACTCCAACCACTCACCACACAAGAACAAATAGTAATGCCTGCAGCTGCCATTGCTGTTGTCACCTCAGCAATCATCCCTGAATATTATTGCTTTTTAAAAAGTTCAGTGATATGGAAGAAAATTTATATCTTCATTAGGCATTAAATGAAACCAATGACAAGGATATTGCACACATTCTTATTAGATAAACCAACACAGAGAGGAAAGTTAACCTTTTCGATCGATGGAAACCACGGAAAACCAAAGGATGGAGTGCCCTTCAACATTATGCCAAGCGGTAATCTTGCTGGCTTGCCAACTTTCTAAACTGGGCAAAGCTTCCTTGTACATAGGAATATTAGCTTGCAACAATCTGGCAACACCATTTCCTTGCGACAATAACTCCCCCTCAGCCTTCAAACTCACAATTCGAGCTTGTTTGTTATGTTTCCCGTTCACCTTTGGAACAGAAACCCCAGCATTTCCATTGATAATTTGGAAGGGATCTTTGGGACTTCGTTCCGGCAATGCCAAGCCTACGACATTCACCAGCATTTTCTCCCACAAAGGTCTCTGTCTTTTGGAGGTACTGGGGAATTTTTTCACTTCACTCTCTTCTTCCGAATCAGCAACGAAGTCATTTACTTTATCTGCTGTTATTTCATCAGCAGATATGGCAGCTTGCTCCCTTAAGAACTGCAGACAAAAAGACTATTTCTTAAAGCAAGGCAAAGTGTAACAGGAAAAATAAAAAAATAAAACCATAGTCAAACCAAAGCCTACTTTCATAATTTTGTGTCGGGCACTGCGTGTTTTTGCATGTTGCAGCCACTGCTTATGCCTCTGAAAAGCTGATTTTCCAGTCAGTGACTGGAAGAAAGAAAAACAAGCATAAGGTAATAGAATATTGATCATGCAAAAAAAAAAAAATTAATTCCTTGATAACTATAGAAATAGCAAGATTTCCTGCCTAATGCACTAGCCAGAACCTGAAAATTTCATTTCTGCCAAAGGATTAATACCTAGAGCTAATCTATACACACAATTTACAGAAGCATGAATTCCATTCAAAATTCAGAATGGCCAACAGTTCTTAAACTTGAGTAGGAAAAGACTAGCATGCCGATGGAAAAACAAATTCAAGATAGTATGGCTACAGAGACTAGAATTATGCAAATTTTTAATTTCAATAGATGCTAATACATAAATAAACGAAAATTGTATATGTTTCAGAAATGCAAAGATAGAATGAAGGTTGACAGGTACTTACATTGTAAGTGATTATCTCCACAACTTCCGCATTTGCAAGTACATGCATAGGAGAAACAAGATTACCATTGACCTGCATACAAAATAAATCACCACTGTTTTGATTCCTTATAATTAACAGTAAGTATATTTTCTTTTATACGAATGTAAACTTTGTCAAATGCGAGCAGAGTACCTTTGCAGCTACCATTTTGTTGCCAATTTCAGTGTGTATCATATAGGCGTAGTCAATAACAGTTGCTCCTTTTGGAAGATTTTTTATCTGTACATAATAAATCCCAATTTCGTAAAGCATTCTCATATTTGAAGAGTTATGCTACTCCAATCCAAATAAATTAAATAACCATATCGTTCAGGAAACAATCAAATTTATTTATTTACCTCTCCCCTTGGAGTAAACACAAACACACGACTGCCTAATAGATCTCTAGTGATAGTTTCTACAAATTCCCTGGAGCTCATGTTGCCAACAAACTCCTCTTGCCATTCTCTAATCGCGTTGAGCCAGCCAATCTGTTGGGAAAGAAAAAAATACAAAAGTTGCCCATGAGAATAATATCAAAGAATGGGATTAAAGGATTTACAAGAACTCCCCACAAGAACACAAACAATCAAATCATACAGCACCAATGAATATATGTGCATACTCTGAGAGCAATGTTTGCGTTGTTAAGGCAGACAGTCTTCCCTCTTGAACTTCTACCACTAGGGATAGTGCGTCCGACTAAACCAGTAACAAACCCTCTCCCACTATAATGGGAAGCAATACCTCTTTGGGCTATCAGGTCCATCTCTTCTGTTCTTATCTGCCCCCAAAAGAAAACCACCAATGTAAATGACAGCTTACCAAGTAACTTAATTTGCACAAAATAGAAGGAAAATTTTCAACTTATTATCAACTGTTTTGGTACTCTGAGTTTGGGTTGATTATAGTCTTCATATACCAAAGATAACCAAGAATAAAATATCTCATTATACCTGCACTTCAAGCCGCAACATGCTCTCATACAAGAAAGGAATTACAGTTGTCTGGAGACTCTGATAGCCATTTGGTTTGGGGGTGGCAATATAGTCTTTCATCTATCAGAAAAGATAACCAAATTATGTAAATTTCACCAGCAAACTTCTGATAATGATTCAAGTGTATCTTCTAAGAGTAATTGAAGACGTAAACTCACGGTTCGAGGAATAGGGGTCCAGAATCCATGAACCAACCCAAGAACATGGTAGCAAATCTGCAGAGAATTGATGATAAGAAATCTTGATGCGGTATTTAATAAGCAGGAAAGAGTTCATATCTCTTGGTAGGAACAAAGAAATACCTGCTGTGGGGTGCACAGAGGCCCTGCGCCAAGGCATGGCTTTGGTTTGATAACTATTCGAAGCTGGTAATAATGAATAGAAGCTATAAGTCAATGAAGAAATATAAATTATCATGAAGTGCCCACATATTTATTATCAAGGCAGTCAAAGACAAATAGCAGAACAAACCTGTGCAATTTGATTAACCTCATTGATTGAACCTTTAGATTTGAGAACAGATTTATAGATACTGCAAGTGAACATCAAGCATGGTCAGCCTGAAAAGTCCTTGAAGTAGTAACTGACAATCATAAAAATAAAGATAAAAACAAATACTAATAACAGTATTTACTAATATATGAAGCATATCTGAAGACTTTTCTAGATATTGGCTTGGCACACTAAGCACGACAGCAACATCTCACAACAAGGACTATAAGAGTGACATATCATATTCTGAACCATTTGAAAAACCCAGAAGAACTTTTTGAATAATGTCCTTTCATTTTCTATGCCAGATAACATCAGTCTTAAAAAACATATCACGCAGATTAAAGCATGAATATGCTTAGACACCAAAGCAGGACATAATACGAGTGAGAAGATGGTAGTAGATTTATAATCTCACCTGTATGGTTCCTTGCATACAGCACGAACTTCAGTTTTCACAGTCATAAGTTCCAAGAACTGGTCGTCCTCAATCTTCTTCACCAAAATTTTGTTGGCCTAGCACAAGAACTAAGGTTTGATGAGCAAACATCACTAATGACATAATCCTAGAAAGCTAAACTTGTGATTTTCTGTAACATGTGCTAATAGTATTCAATAGCCTTTTTAATCATCATGTTAACCTTGTTGAAAGAATGATCGCATTACCTCTACAAGTTCTTTCTCATGCTCTTTGTAGAGGTCTGCCACTTTTCTCCTGATCTTTGCATAATCTTCTGGATTTGTGTACATGAAGGAAAGGTTTTCAAGTTCCAACTGCAACACAGTACAATACGCTTAGAATATAAGCTTACAGATTCTCTTAGAAATTGGTACTTTCAAGTGAAATGGCAAAAACATGAAATAATTATTGGAAAACTTCTGGGCAACTAGGCGATCATAGGAAGAAAGAAAGAATCCTCAGATCACTTGATTCGAAGATCATGATCAGCTCATTATGGGGCATCTCATATTCCCATTCATCATAACCTTCAAAGTATACCTACTTTATGTAAAGAACGTAACTTGAAGTCACATATCTATGATATCTTAAACTCAGCCAATATAAAAGGCAGAGATATAAATTTTTTTTTTTTTACCTACACTATATCTTAAGGATGAAGCGTGAATTCATAGCTGTATGACATTCCAACATTCAATATTAAAATATAGTGATCAGAATTCAGTTATTTAAGTGAAAACCTACGATAATCTATATACAAGGGTGGCATAAGGTACAACTGTTTGTGAAGGACCTGGCTGGGATTTCTACCAGTGGAAAACTGAAAGATTGACAATTAAAAAGCATAAATGCAGAACATCACTTGAGAAAAAGAAAGAAAAAGAAATAACATTATACTGTACCTTGATTTGGTACATCCCAAGCAACTTTGCTAGAGGGGCAAAGACCTGCAATGTCTCCCTTGCAATGCTGGACTGGATCCCAGAAACATTAAAGTAAGATAACGCTATCAGCTAATGAGTAATAACTAATAACCACTGGATCTTAGACAAACAACAAATCACCTGCTTATGTGGAGGCATGTGTGAAAGAGTGCGCATGTTATGTAACCTGTCAGCTAACTTGACAATGATAACCCGGACCTGAAACATCCCTATTTAGTTTCCAAATGGCATTACTTAATAAAACACAGAACTCCAAATCTTATAACAAGTAAAAACTACCTCCTCTGTCATGGCTAGAAGCATCTGCCGTAGGTCATCTGCTTTTACATCTTGTACGGAATCGTGGTCACCCTTACATTTCAACTTTCCCAACTTTGACACCTAGACACAAAACAGAAGAACAATGAAATGCTGCTTCCACAAATTAATTGGCAGGTTTGTGAAACATAATAGGAGCTATGATCTCATATAAATTATATAAAATAATAATAATTTAAATAATAATTAAAAAAAATTTAAAAGTATTAACAAAACAACAATAGATAGAAAAAGGCACCTTGGTCTCTCCTTCTACTATATGGCGAACAGTAGCACCAAACTCCTCCTCTATCCTTTCAAATGTAACTACATTGGTATCTTCGACTGTATCATGTAGTAAACCAGAAGCAATGGACTCCCAATCCAATTCCTAGAACAAATAAAAGTCAAATTCGATTATTGACTGCAATAAAGATATATAAAGATTGATTATATCAAACTTTGTAGAACTCACTAGTTCCCCTAGAATACGTGCAACTTCAACGGGATGAATGATGAAGGGCTCTCCGCTGCGTCTCTTTTGACCATCATGGGCCTCAAAAGCCAGCTATACATTCAAAAACTACAGTTACATATAATTACCAATCGATATAAGGGCTTTGCAAGACTTACTCACTAAAATTCCAAGCTAGTAATATATCTGACCTTAAGAGCATTATGGACAAGTTCTAGTTCTTCAGGTGGGAGGTATGAGATAGTTGGCTTAAGATCCTGAAATAATCAGATTACAGAAGATGTATCAAAGTTTGCAGGACAGTTTCAAGTACTTTCCTTGATTCTTAGTTACATAATAACCAATGTATACCTCCCACAATCCTTCAGGAGAAACGTCATTAAAGGTATCTGAGGACAAGGAAGAAGAACAGCGCAGCTGCCACCTTTTGCCAGCAACATGAACTAATCCTGATTTACAAAGTTGTCCAAGAAGTACAAAGTCTGAAGCCTCAGTAGAATGGCAACCTCCTATATTCGAGGATTCACATCTCTGCACATAGCACAAGTGAACAAGTCCCATGGTCAATAATTATGCAAGTTAATTATATGAGCAACTGATCAATAATTCCTTAAATTTACAAGATCACAAGGTATAGTCTGGCACCAGATACTTGAATAGAAACCTAACAAGCACCTCTTCCCAAGAACAATTCACATGCACCTGCTCCTACAACTCTCCAATTTTACATATAGAAATGCAATTCGTGTTCCCCAAACTTCACAAAATCATAATAAGAGAAAATATCCGCTTCATGATAATAGTCTTGTTATGGTTTCTCTATAGGCATGCTGCACCTTAGACATGAATCACATGCTCTAGTTGAATGCAGCAAATGGCTCCATTTTCGACATACTATTGCCCCCACGGTTCATACGCAGAAAAGATTACAAAAGAAACGAAATACCTGAACTCAGAATCCTATCACTAGCATATAGTGAATCCAAATTGCAAAAGAACTTACATAATTCACCCGGTTTCTTCTCCCATTTCGTCCATACGACAGCCAAGAACACTGCGGAGGGTGAGCTGTACTAGCAAGGAACCCCGTCAAGGCTCTCGGAGCTTTCCACGCACACGAGAACATGCTACAGTCATACTTCCCACTCCCTTCCCCTTTTGACAGCTTACACACGTTCACGCATTCTAAAGAAACTACACAAATATCAACCATTCCAAAAAAAATCAAACTCCGAAACAAACAACCACACTCAAATGGCCTAATATTACATTTAATAGCCTAATCCTACATTTAATTGCCAAATGCTTCATTCAAAAAGCTCAGATAACACTAGAACACACACAATTCTCCTATCTCTCTCTAATTCTTCGCAAATCAAATGAAAGAAATAACTCAAATAAGCAGTACTGTGCTAAGTTCACTAGGGTTTCATCAGCAAGTCGAAAATCCACAATTAAAACAGTGTCCTACATTTTCTAAAGCAAAAGAAAAACGCACACACCTGACATAGAAGGAGCGGAAGCCATTTGTGAAGGAAGAGAGCAATCTCATTGAATCGAGCTGAGCATTAAACCACACACCACACGCGAAGAGCTAACTGTTTGCAACCAACCAAAACAAACCGGAAGCGCGGTTTCCGATAACGACGACGAAGATGGCGACGGCGATGGAGTAGAGGTGAGAATAATCGGAGAGGAAGAGAGAGAGTGTGGAAATTACGCGGTGTCCGTTAAACGTTAATGAGCGACGGACTGAAAAACTAAGGGGAAAAATTTGGCAGCAGATAATTTAGAGATAGAGAGAGAGAGGGATATCGAGCTTTGCCGAGGCCACACAAATGCCGTTTTGATAAAGATATTTCTTTTTTTTTTTTCTTTTTTTTTTTGGATTCGTTGAGGGACAATGTTATGGTGTGGAGGGAATAGATTTACGACTGTTGAGCCATCATGACCACATGATGACACGTCGGAGGAAAAAAGTCTGTTTTTTGTAAAGAGTATTCACTTTTTTTTTTTTTTGGTATTGAAGGTGAGGTCCTTTGACTTTCCATATGATAATTTACAATGGAATTTGTTTTGGATCATAATATCCCCTTTCACATCAGTTTAAGAGCACCACAAAATCCCATTACAGGTGTTACAGTATAAACGGTGACAATATCATTTGTATGTATAGAAGCTCTTGAATGTAAGTTCATTAAGCTCTTGAATGTAAGTTCACCACTTATCTTTAAAATTTACAAATTTAAACAACAAAAATAAATACGAATCATATTTTTAGAAGATTCGTATTTATTTTTGTTGTTTAAATTTGTAAATTTTAAAGATAAAGTTTAGGTTATGTACACAATTCGCATTTTAAATAAGTGTGTATATGTAACCACCACATGTAGTCGAGTTGGTAAGAACTTTTGTGTGAGAATCCCTCATACCCAGGTTCGAATCCCGCCTTTACTAATTGGAGTTTAAATCTTAGTTTATTTTTAATGACTAGAAGGGAGAAAGCGTTTTGACATAATCTCCGGCCCTGATTAGTTTATGGGTTTAGAAACTTTTTTAAGATGCCGTCGTTGATAGATTAAAAAAAGTGTGCATATGTAAAATTTTCCCTCTCTTCATATTTTAAAAGATGGACTGTAGTCCAATAATATGTTACAAGCTAGAGTCGCTTACCTAGGGAACGATCGGACGAACGCATTTAACCTAACTTAATGTATTTACAGTGTTTAGGCCCAAAGGGAGAATTAAGTGGCATAATGGATGCAGTTTAAGTGAATTAGCAGTGTAATATTAATTCGACCGGCAAGTTCATACACCTTGCTAGCTAGGCTGGAAGAAGGTATTGTCGTGGAAAAGAAGACTAGAAGAGGCCAGGGTCATTGAACAAGAACAAGGAATTGATCGAAAAGGCCGGGTCGCCATTTGCATTGGGAAGCAGAATATACTGCCACCTTGATAAGACATTTAGACATAATCTATCTGCGGAAAGTCTTTCTTGTTTGTTCTGATACGGTATATATATTTCATCTCGTTAGTTTTCTTCTTGAAATTTTTTCAAATGGTTAATTGATATTGGAGTAGAAAGAAAACAGAACGCTAACATAAGAACCAGGTAAAGACTTCAGTCGAGGACGGATAGATTAATAAGAAAGCTATGTGGGAGGATCAAATTTCACAAGGTTCTACTTTCGTTCTGGTCATCGATCCGGTTGAAACCAGGCACCCAGTTTTTGATTAAAAGCAAATGCTTATTTCAATTATCTATATACATATCTAGTACCGACTGTACGTATGCATGAAAGGCGCGCACGCAGCACTTCACACATTTTATAAAAAAAATAAAATTATAAAGACACTGAATTGTGATCGAGTAGTTCTTCGCAGCTTGATGCAATCTGCTGGCTTCGCCTCTTAGCTAGTCTTATGGAATGCTATCAAATGATGGAGATATTTGCATCACCATCAAATTCTCCCCTTTGAGATAAGATATAATCTGACACATATATAGATCGATCGAGAAACCAAAAATGAGCAAAATTTCTCCTTCAAAAATATTACAGACTACTTACTAATAATGTTGATGATGACTAGTTAATTACCTCGCTCATGCATGGTCTCATATCTGGACTAGACATTGTGCACTGAAAGGCGGTGCACATGACTTTAAACATTTCATGCATGTCTACATCTTCCCAATCTTCATCTAACAGTTCGTGGAACGCTCGTTTCATCACCTTCGGACGAGCCTACATTTACATATATACATATATATATATATATATATATATATGTTTGACTGACAGCGATCAGCTAACTACGAATCAAACATGTAAATGTAATTTAGTAAGTTAATGACTAACCCACTCGATCAAAGTTTTGTCGTCCTGTTGCGCAGACCTTCTGCAGAAGAGCCTCAACAGCAAGACTCCATAAGATAGGACGTCGGATTTCACAAGGGCGATTGCGTCGCGGTCCAAGTAATCCCGAAGTGAACATCTTCATTTATAATTAAAAGCATACGTAAATGTAATGCTCGATGAATTACATTTTAGTACAGGTGACTGAGGTAAGTATTAACACGTACAACAGATATATACATGAGTTCACGAAGCCATACTTTTGGTTTTGGTTGGTGATTGGCTTTGTTTGCTTAAGATGAAGCCATTTAGCTCGCCCAAAACCAGAGATCTATAACAAATATAGCAGACTGATCAATAACGTACAAAAACATCAACGTGCGTAATGAATTCAACGAAATACTGTAATTCTTGTCAACTAATTTCACCATCGGGCGTAAGTCATTTCTCAGAAAAATGTTGGTGATGAGCAAATTGCCATGGATTATGGGACCCTGAGGACATTCTTCATGCATATATCGAAGTCCTCGAGCAATATCTGTAGCTATCTTCAATTTTTCTTGAAATGTTAATTTTAAGTTCCCCACTGAACCTGCATATAGTTTTAGGAAATTGATAAACATCCCAATCCTTCACAAATTTAACATTGATGAACTTGACAGAGAAAATTAGTATTTTACCATAGAGATTTGTGTGTAGAGGCCCTCTTACTGTAAATGGAAATACCAGGACAGTAGTAATTTCGGCATCGTAAAAAGCAGTCAGCCCAAGTATATTTTTGTGGTGCATGGACAAGGCAACTTTCTTTTCTCTTTCAAGCATTGTACGCCACTCTCCAGTGTATCGCTTTACCGTCACCTTGGTACCATTAACAGGTTGCAACCCCTCGTACGCTAAGTAATCGCCATTCTCATAGGCCGGAATTCTAGTCCTGAACCCCTGTGTCAGCTTGTCCACCATTTCCCAGCTCAGTTTTATTGGTTGCCCTAGCATAAAATCAGCCTCGGAGAATTCTCTCCAGGAACAATTACTATGGCTTTGAAGAGAGGAAGGACCTTTTGAGAGTGCCTGTATTGAAGCCGTCTGATAAGTTTCTTCATCCTGATCAGACATCATTGTTTGGATATTCGATCGACCTCACTGATATGGGTGATTCTGTATTGGAAAAATTTATATCTGGAGCAAGAGGACTAGTTTTCATACCAAGTTAGATAAATAGGACTTCCCACATAGCTAAAATCCAGCTAATCCGGAGGACGTTGATAACTAATTAATATTCCTTGTTCACACCGATGGGTGCTAGAGTGGTTGATCTTACTTAATTAGCTTAGTCGATGAAGATAACATCTCTTACCTACGGGATTACGTACGATTAGCAATTTAGAATAATCCGGATATACAAGGGATATCTTGCTGGTACAAGCCAACCAGAGGATGCTAAAAAACCAAGAGCAATTAAAATGCTTCACTAATACTCTTTTTTCCCCCGGTTTTTCTCCTATTAGATCTCTGATCTTTTGTTCTTATTTATGGGATGTGTATTTTAAAACCAAGACATCACTAAGAGCAACTTTAGCTAAAATAGCTAAAATGTTATTTTGGCTAGCCAGTTTAAAAATATGTCTATATCATTTATCTTTATTTTAACTATTTTGAACTTACATATTAATTAAATTTTTAAAAAATTACTTTAAATGCAGTTATATATTACATAAAATCATCTAAAATGAATATATTAAATTATAGAGAGCCTTATCTCACTCTCTATATTTATGAACGAGATAGCTAAGAGTTAAAATGGCTAACCACTTAGGAGTAAGGTGGAGCTCATACTTTTGATAAAAAACTAAACAGACTATCTTAAATAACTAAAAAGTCAAAATAGGGAGTCTGTTAAAAATACTCTAAGGGTCTAAGACAAATGTGAATTTTGAATTTTTGTTCGTCATCACATGTTTAAGCTCCATAATATAACGTCCAAGATCAGTGTATATATATGCAGCTACAACTCGTCCTGTATACTATTAGTGAATGGTATTGCATTGTCAAGAAAATTCACTATTTTACTAATTAGTGCCGATCTCTATACATGATTTAACCATACGTAAATTATCCAAATGTGTAGTCATTAGTCAATATTCAATGATAATAGCCATACCTCGAATGCGATGACTTGAAGCACGTATGCATAGAATGTTATACACAGATACGAGAGAGCTAGCTAGAGAGCGATCGAGAGAGATCAAAATTTAATTAGTTAACACAATAGATGTGTACGTACTTTACGTATCTTTTTTTCTTTGTTTACATTAAGTAGATCGAAATCTTGTACAAAGGGGAGGACCAATCGAATTACTTATTTGCAAGCTGGTGCTGCCGGATTAATTGTGCCCGTAGTGGTAACCTTTGCGTTGTAACATTCCGATGCAATGCCTGTGTTTTTGGCGGTAGTGGCGCCTCCATAGGTAATGTCGATGTTATTAAGCTCAACTCCGTCACAAGGGTTTTTAGCGCTGCATGCTAGTGACACGGCAACGTTGTGCGACGATGTGCCCTTTATGTTTCTGAAGTGAATATCACGGAGCTTGTATATGGATTGCTTTCCGGAGTTAGGGTTCTTCTGTTAACAGACGAAACATCATCATCAGATCGAAACTAGAGAATAATGATTTTGAAGAAACTGGAATTGAATTGCTGAATCAATTACCGGATCTTTCTTGCTTCCATAGCTTTGATCGATGACGATTGGGGCTTTCACATGGTCCAAGATGAGGTTATCGAATATAATTCCGCTTGCTTCTCCTCCGTTTTCGTTGGCCCAAGTTTTGATTCTGGCGCCGTTGGTTGTGTTCAACAATTTGCAGTTGGTCACATTGACACCAACCACCGGTTGTTCGTTCTTGTACTTTCCAAGACTTCCAACACTGCGATGAAATTATCTTCCATATATATGAACACGTACTGTATATATACAAAGTAAATGTATGCATGCATGCATGAAGTATTAAGATTAATATTAAGATTAATTAGTTAGGCAGGTACGTACCTGATGCCATGGCCAGGGCCGCAGGTAACATTGTTGACGGTGATTTGACGGCTGCCTTGGCCGATGGAAACGCAGTCGTCCCCAGTTGCAATGATGCTGTTGATCACTTTGACGTTGTCGGAATCACTGATGTGGCACCCGTCGGTGTTAGGGCTATCGCCAGGAGCAGTGATGTGCACACGGTCGAGGGTAACGCTGCTGGAGTCGGTGACGTGGTAATGGAAGTACTTACTGTTCAAGGATGTAATCCCCTCGATAAGTGCATTCTTAACCTTTATGAATTTCAAGTTCTGCATCCACAACAAACCAGCATATCATCAAAACTCTAAATCTAACGCAAATTGGTTATGGATAGAGCTAGCTAGGGCAGCGAATCGTACGGATGGGGCATGGGGGCAGTCATCACTATTGCAGCCTTTTCCGTTCCATGTTTTCTCTCCTTGACCATTGACAACTCCGTCACCGGTGACAATCAAACCGTCGATATTTTCGAACTGGATCCATTCAGGAGAGGGATAATCGCTCAGATCGGTGGTGGCTTTAACTTCTCCCTGAATTTCCACCACGATTGGCTCCTTCGAGCTGGTGCAAGGGCCTTGGAACACCACAGGTCCACTCAAAAATGTTCCTTTTGGAATATGAACCTTTGTTGGACCCTTGTACTCTCCTCTACATGCGGCCACCCACGTCCTAATGAATGCCTGCATTTCATTACCACGAATTCATTGTCACGTACATAAAATGTGCAGAGGCTAACGAACATTTAGATTGATCATGCATATTTTGAAATGCAAGGCTACTATTGTCTTTAGAAAACTAACCATCCCAGTATCATTGTTGCCATCGGGATTCGGTCCGTCATCTTTCCCATCGCCGCCGACGGGGTCTTGCGGTTTTGTTGGATCTCCACCGCCGGGAAGCTCTTTCATTCTGCGTCCTTTGTCGCCGGATTCGAGCTTAGCACCGAAGGCTGTGACATCGAATACTTTTCGGTTCGTAGTATCAGTGAGGCTCCGACGGGCTGCACCAGCTTGTAAAAGATGTCCACGGGATTCAGCATCGGACGCGCAAGCGAGAAAAACTAATCCGACAAGTATAATAACATCTAATCTCCTAGGCAATGGCAATCCCATAGACATCTTCCTATGTACTAGATTTTTATTATTATTTTTTAATTTTTTTAGAATGGCTAGATAAGAATACATCTGATAGCCATTTTAAAAGAGCAGCTAAGCATTTGTACGCCCTCCCCCTCTGTATCTATTTTTAGAGGCGCCAACTAAAAGCTGACTATGTTTAGTACGTACGTGATGTTCTCAAATTAGACATGCATTTCTCTCAAAATGGTAAACAGTTGAATACCAAGCTATTTGTTTGTGGTTGTTTTCTATTTGATTGTTATGCCAAAACAAATAAAACAAAGGCCATTACATGGTGCTCTACACTGTTTATTAACCATACAATGTGAAATGTAACTGTTACAGTCTCCATAACCTATCATTTTCCTGCTCCACAAAATAGTCAATCATAATATTTCCAGCACAAATGCATGGAAAGAAAAAGCCACATACAAAATACACACACATATACCGTATCGCATATTAGATATTTGACAAACAACACTTCAAACATGCATATTGATATCAATTTGTTATCATGGTGGGAGAATGAGTGTAAAACCGCAACTATTTCTTTAATTAGTTAGTCTCGGTTGATATATATAATTTGTTATCATGGTGGGAGAATGAGTGTAAAACCGCAACTATTTCTTTAATTAGTTAATCTCGGTTGATATATATATATATATATATATATATATATATATATATATATATATATAATGGCGGATCCGTTATTTCTTAGTTTATTCCATAACACCTACATCTATACCACTAAATGTTTTGTTCTCATATATATAATTTCTATCCATAGGGAACCTTCGCTATGAAACGTGCGAAGTTCTTTTTTTTGGCACATTTTTTTGTCATATTTTCACATATATACCGTTCAAATGTTAGAACCTGTTGACAGTAGCCGCAGAGGGGCTACACCAGGCCCACAGACCCGCAGCAAGTGCACCAGGGCCCAGCCCGAGGCCCAGGACCGAACCACCAGCACCCGGCCTCGGGGTCCAGCAGTCTATCCGGGTGCCAGGGACCCTGGGACCGGGGGCGCCTGCCTGCCAAAGAGGTCACCAGAACTGCCATTTGAAGGGAACCAGTCCCACATCGAAGGGTGAGGCCAGCCCTCGCCCCCAGCCACCTATATAAGGGCCCCAACTACCCTCATTAATAGGTAACTTATCTCACTCACCGCTTACATACGTGCTCAAGTTATATATATATCCCAACTATACTAACTTAGGCATCGGAGAGGAGAAGGCCGGCCCGCCCAGTATTCCCCTTAGTAAGCAGGTTTGCAGGAGATCGAGTTGGATTCATCTGTATCTACCAGGCCCCCGGGTTTAGGCAGAAACAATTGGCGCCGTCTGTGGGAAACTTGAACAAGAAACCGTGTAAGCATCAACCATGGCCGAGAGTTCGGAAGCAAGGCAAGAGAGAGGTACCACCGAGGAGGGGCGTGTTGCATTAGTGCAAACGCTCACCTCCACCCCGGACGTCACGCGGGAGCCGCGGGGCGCCCAGGGCAACGACCAGGGAGGAGGAAGATGTGGTAGGCCGTCCGGCATGCCGGGACCAGGACACCACGACAGCTCGCGCGGGAAAGGCCCGGCAGAGGATGAAGACAGTCCAGTGTTCCGGGGCTTCTCCTTGACATTCTCAGATGAGCCGAGCGACCGATCTGAGAGCCCGCTCTGTGACAGTGACCGGGACACTACGTACAGTCCCGACCAGAGCGGTATGGCGGGAAAGATACGGGCAATGGCCGCAGAGGTCAATCGTCTAAGAGAGGAGGGCGACAGGGACAAAGCCAAGTCCAACGCCCGGTACGAGGAGATGGAATCAGTAAACGCTGCCCTGGTAGCCGCCTTAGAGAGAGGACAACAACGCAGCGACGCTATGGACAGGGCGCAAGCGGCACCCCCGCCAGTCCAACCTCAGCAGTACGAGGCAGGGCAGTCATCGGGTGGTCGGCCCCGTGATGCCGAGCGAGCAAGATCACCGGGCGGCGCAGGTCCGCCGAAGAGCGCGCCGACCTCCCGGCAGCTCCACGCTTCGTCTGTGGATGAAGTAGAGACCCCGACCGCACGGGCATTGCAGATGTTAGCCGACACTGTGTCAGACTTGAAGGCCCAAATGGAGGCCAACGAGAGAAGAGCCGCGCGGCCGGTGGAGGGCGCCCGGTTTAATGAGCGTCTGGGCCCTTTCTCGCACCGGGTCATAGAGTCGGGAAGGTCTGGCAACCAGAAGTCCCTCAAGCTCACCTATTCAGGGTCCGGCTGCCCGTACCAGCATCTGGACAGTTTCTGGTCCCAGACCTGCGCCAAGGGCTACTCCGATGCAGTATGCTGCAACATCTTCCAGGAGATTCTGTCTGGAGAGGCGCTCAGTTGGTTCTACGAGCTTCCGGCGAACTCGATCGAGGCATTCGAGCAGTTAGCCGACCGGTTCGTAGGCCGCTTCATCCTCCGGGTCGAGGGAGCCCGGACGTCGACCATTCTCTTCAACTGTATGCAAGCACCCGGGGAGGAGCTGAGGACCTTTGTGAACCGTTGGCAGACGGCAACGGTCGGGGTTCAGAACCTGGACAAGGGCATCGCCGAGATGGCGTTTAAGCAGGGGCTCCGGCCAGGGAAGTTTTCCTACGCCGTCCGGGTAGAACTCCCGCAGGGGTATGATGAGTTGATGGCAATGGCCATCCGGCATGCTCAGGCCGATCACGAGACGTATGGGCACCACATGCTGAAGAGGAAGCGGGATGAGCGGCAGGAAGACCATCCCCGGGAAGAGAACCCCCCGCCCAGCCGAGAGGACAAGCCCAGTCAGCGGACCGAGAGCCGCGCCGCTCGGCCGAGCCGGCCCAATAGAAACTGGCCACAAAGGCAGCAGAGGCCTTATCCTGACAAGCCCCTGAGCGAGCACAAGCCGGTGCCGTACCGCCAGGAACGTCCCTTGGCGATCATGCCAGCATCACCGGCCGGTCAAGAAGTCTTCACCGCTCTCACCACTTCCTACGAGGATATTTTACTTGAGAACGGGAGCGTCATCCCCCCACCGCCCAAGAGAAGGCACCCGAAGGGGAAACTTACAACGGCGCAGACGGGCAAGTACTGCTCCTATCATGATGAGGCTACTCATCGGACAAGCCAGTGCTATGCTCTCAAGACAGCGGTGCAGGGCTTGGTTAATGACGGCCAACTCCAGCGGTACGTGGGGGAAAGAAGAGCAGACCCCGACCGGGAGAATAACCAGGCCTGGTGAACCCGCCAAATCTCCGAGCGGTTAGTTTGGCATATCACCGGTTCTACCGTTGTAAAGAATATCACAAATATATGCAAGCTACTTTTGAGAAAATTCTACCGGCTCCGCCAGTTCAAGTATATTCATAATCAAGCAAGTACACAAGCAGTAACCGTTCCGGAAAGATTACAAGGAGGAGCAAGGAAAATCCTAAGGAGCCACGACTCCACCCTCAGCAGGCAATCCGCCGGCCTCTCCTGCGGTACCCTCGTCGTTGGCTTCGATTCCGGCGCCGACTCTGGCTTGGGGAGACTTGGAACCGTTGGTAAAAGAATCCAAGTCCGAGCGAATCACTTCTTCCGGCTGCCCCTCCACCGGCTGCTGAGGGATGTCCGACTGCTCATGGATATCTCCTTCAGCAGCAACCGGCATCAGGGAAGTGTCTAACCATCCCTTCCCCGCCCATTCCGTGTACGCATCCGAGATGCCCTCTTCCCTGGCCTTCTCCAGGAACTCCAGGAACTCGTCGCTCTCTCGGTATCGGAGGACGAACCGCTCATATTGCCCTGGGCCCTCTTCCCAGGCAGCAGCAGCGGCAGCGGCGCCCAGAGCGACGGCTCCCACCTAGAGCTCATCTACCTTGGCCTCCAGCTCGGCCCTCTCCTTCTCCAGGCTCCGGTTATGCTCCTCCAGCTTCTTGGCCCTCTCCTCCGATCTGGCCTTCTCCCGATCCGAGCGGGACTTCTCTACCTCCAGGCGCTGTCGGGCCTCCGATAAAGCAGCTATCTGCCTCTTCAGCTCCGGCAGTTCCTCGCTCGTGTCCGGTTGGTACAGACTGTACAGCAACTGCACAACAAACAGAAACGGTTAATCGGGCAGTAAGAGAAGCAACCTACATGCGGTGTAGTGGTACCAGTTGGTGCTTACCCGAAGGACGGATTCCTTGCATTTTGGGCGGTTCCCGCCCGCCAGGACACCAGCAACCCCGGGTCTGTCCAGACCAAGGCCGGCTAAGTCCGCCGCCACTTGCCGGACGATTGCACTGTCCGGGCTTCCCCTCGGTACCTCCGCAGGCGCAGGACTACTCTGCCAGACCCCTGTAGCCTTCTCCCCGGCAGAGGTAGGTTGTGCACCGCTGGTTACCCTGAACCGTTTGGCCAGGTTCTCCCGTGACGACCCGCCGGTGAGCGTCACCAACGCGAAGGAAGGAATGTCCCCGCCCCTCCGTTTCTCTCCCTGGCCTTCCGGAGAAGAAGATCGTGCGCCTACCCGGGCGACACGAGCCACGTGCGGCACAGACACCGGCCGGTTGGGGATCCTGCTCACTCCCCCGGGAATCCTCACTGGCCCCCCGGTAGTCTTGCCCTTTCCGGGCACCGCTTTGGGCACATCAGGATGGGTCTTCACCCGCCTCAGGATGTAGGCTCCGTCATCAACATCCATGGCCCTCGGTTCCGGATGAGTCGTGAGCCGGCCGGACTCCTCGTCCACCGACGTCCGCGAGACGGTCTCGCCTTTCTCCTTCAGCTTGTTAAGAAGGTCTTCCCCGTCCATTGAGAGAGTGGTTTCGGGCTTGATGACCGCCCGGGAAGATGCACCTGCAAGGAAAGCGAACAGTTAGTATTTTGCCAGAACTAGCACCAGTATCACCGCTAAGGCTCGCTACGCACCGGGATCCCGCCCGAGACAACAGTATTCCAGCACTTCTCGCCGGATGAAGTTGTAGGAACTCCGTTCCAGATCGTCCCAACATCCGAGTACGGTCGAGATCCTCTCTTGCTCCAGCTCAGATAGCTCGAACGACTGGTCGCCAATAGCCTGGAAGGCGCCAGGAACCCGGTACATTTTCCTACTCAACTGCCACTTCCCGCCCGCCATCACCACCTTCTTTCTCCAGTTGTTGTCTACCCATATAGGCATATTGGTGATAATCAGTTGACGATTCCGGGCGTTGAAGGACAGGCAACCCCGGGACCCTTGCTTCCTTGAGTACGACAACCTATACAAGGACCGGAATTCGTTTACCGTTGGCATACTCATTCCGGACAGCTCATATAGGCAGCCGAGGCTCAGTAGTCGCCTCCACTGAAGCCCAGGAAGCTGCGCTGGCGACACCTGCAATGCACTGAGCATGTATTGCTCGTAATCCGGCAGCGGGAGCGAGAATCCATGCCGGAACTGGTCCTGATGCGCGGCAACCCAACCTGCCTCAGGGTTGCAGGCTGACTCTCCAGAATTCAGGGGCCGCAGCAGAACCTCATCCAGGATACTCCACGTTTCCCGAAGCGCAGCTATCTCTTCAGGGGTCATGCGACCCTCCGGTTCATCACACACCACGGCACCCTTCCCTCGGCCAATGGTGTAGCTCACGGCCGGAGCACTGGCAAGGCGCACCCCGTGCGGTATTTCAGTCTCCGAGGATTCAGCCCCGGAAGACGAAGACAAAGACGGAGACGAAGCCCTGCTCCCGGAGCAGTCAGCGACTTCGGTCTCCGGGGATTCCGAACCAAGCCAGTCTTCCAGTCTCTCCGCATCGTCCACGATGGGACCCCTGGCAGCCGATACGGAAGCCCGGTCAGAACTTGAAGAAGACATCCTAACCTAGGGGAAGAAACAAAACTCTAGCGCCCGTCAGCAATAGGCTACAACAGCGCCTTCAACGGCCTCGCCTCAAGTTTGACGTAGAGCAATTCAGTCAGTAACAGAGATCCCTCCCCCCCCCCCCCCCCCCCCGCCGCAAAACAACAACACCGGGGCAAAGAAATCAACAAACTTACCGATTAATATGCTCAACCGAGGACGGTCCGCCCTGCGAAAGCAGCGAGCAATGGTAGGAAGAGAGTAGGGAGCGCTCGAGAAAACGGATCTCATGGGGTAAGGGGCTCAGAGCTTCTGCCGGATTTCTCTCTTTCTCTTAGTTTCTCTAAAGCAAGAAGCAAAAGTAGAAAGGAGAGCAGAAGAGGCCTATTTATAGAGGGGACCGGTGCCCTAGGCGCTTATAAATCCCGCCAAACACGCAATCAGGACAACTCAAAACGCATGTGAATCCAGGCCCTCCATCTCAAGACCGCTCTCTACTGGCACGTGTCCCAGCATTGGTAAACTGCCCATGCCATCATAACTGACGGGACTGATGAACTTCCTCCTTAAATGCATGTCAGCCACTTGTCTCGCACGCTGGCGACAGGGTAGTTAGGAGCGGGAACCAAGGCGTCAGGCCCCCCTCCACTTCCCTAGGCTTGAAGACCTCTCACTGGTTATGATTCTTCAACCGCTTCGAGAGCATCGTTCCGGGTATGAGCCATCCGCCCGGCACCATGGTAGTTCGCGGTTATGATCTTTCAACCGGCTGCATGGCTTCTTCGCTGCATGTCACTGGGGGACTCGTCTCGATATGGCAAGACGCCCGGTCGACGTCCACCCAGCTGCATCTCACCGGTTATGATCTTTCAACCGGCTTGAAGACCTCTCACCGGTTACGATTCTTCAACCGCTTCGAGAGCATCGTTCCGGGTATGAGCCATCCGCCCGGCACCATGGCAGTTCGCGGTTATGATCTTTCAACCGGCTGCATGGCTTCTTCGCTGCATGTCACTGGGGGACTTGTCTCGATATGGCAGGACGCCCGGTCGACGTCCACCCAGCTGCATCTCACCGGTTATGATCTTTCAACCGGCTTGAAGACCTCTCACCGGTTACGATTCTTCAACCGCTTCGAGAGCATCATTCCGGGTATGAGCCATCCGCCCGGCACCATGGCAGTTCGCGGTTATGATCTTTCAACCGGCTGCATGGCTTCTTCGCTGCATGTCACTGGGGGACTCGTCTCGATATGGCAGGATGCCCGGTCGACATCCACCCAGCTGCATCTCACCGGTTATGATCTTTCAACCGGCTTGAAGACCTCTCACCAATTATGATTCTTCAACCGCTTCGAGAGCATCGTTCCGGGTATGAGCCATCCGCCCGGCACCATGGCAGTTCGCGGTTATGATCTTTCAACCGGCTGCATGGCTTCTTCGCTGCATATCACTGGGGGACTCGTCTCGATATGGCAGAACGCCCGGTCGAGCCCACCCAGCTGCATCTCTCTTGGGGGACTCGTCTCGATATGGCAGGACGCCCGGTCGAGATCCATCCACCGGTTACGTAACATCCAACCGGCTCGAGAGCACTTTTCCGGGAACGCAATCCACCCGGCCCCATGGCATTTCACTGGAGGACTCGTCTCGATATGGCAGGACGCCCGGTCGAGTCCCGCCCGGTTCCATGACACGACCCCGGTCATGAGAACATTCGACCGGCATGGGCTTTATACACGCGGGTGAGTTTACATCTAACCCATGTACTCTTATCCAGCAGGATAAAAACCCTGCATCGCATTGAACCGCGATCAACGTGGGGCTGCACGGCGAGCCTTGTCACCTCAACGCCACCCCCCCCCCCCCTACCTCAACGCTTATTCAGCACAAGCTGAGAAGAACTAGCAAGTGTTCACCGGCGCTTCAAACAGCCCGCAACACCGGGGTAATCTCCCCGCAGCCTAGCAATATGGACTCGTCTCGATATGGCAGAACGCCCGGTCGAGGTCCCATACTCCTGGACTTGTCTCGATATGGCAGAACGCCCGGTCGAGGTCCAGTACTTAAGTTCACCTGGGACTCGTTCCGATATGCCAGAACGCCCGGTAGTGGCCCACTGAACTCCGCTCGTCCCGATATGGCAGAGTGCCCGGTCGAGAGTTCACGCACACATCTACTGCATGGCGGATTTCAACGCTCCATTATCATTCCATGCACACATCTATTGCATGGCGGATTTCAAAGCTCCATTATCATTCCATGCACACATCTATTGCATGGCATCATCTCATACACTCTCCGGGTTTCACCCCACACCATGCTCATAGCACCACAACTACTTATATTACAAACGTACTTATAAACTGTTGCTTGCCATCGGTAAACAGGTACTCACCCCGGTCAGCCCAATCTTCAACGCGGACTTGGGGGACTGGGCACCGTTGGGTTGGTAACCCTGCGGGTCTGCTGGACAAGAGCAAGACAGACTTAAGTCCCCATTCAAGATTGCACTTGACCGGAAACTTGGGGGACTTGTTGACAGTAGCTGCAGAGGGGCTACACCAGGCCCACAAACCCGCAACAAGTGCACCAGGGCCCGGCCTGAGGCCCAGGACCGAACCACCAGCACCCGGCCTCGGGGTCCAGCAGTCTATCCGGGTGCCAGGGACCCTGGGACCGGGGGCGCCTACCTGCCAAAGAGGTCACCAGAACTGCCCTTTGAAGGGAACCAGTCCCACATCGAAGGGTGAGGCCAGCCCTCGTCTCCAGCCACCTATATAAGGTCCCCAACTACCCTCATTAATAGGTAACTTATCTCACTCACCGCTTACATACGTGCTCAAGTTATATATATCCCAACTATACTAACTTAGGCATCGGAGAGGAGAAGGCCGGCCCGCCCGGTATTCCCCTTAGTAAGCAGGTTTGCAGGAGATCGAGTTGGATTCATCTGTATCTACCAGGCCCCCGGGTTTAGGCAGAAACAGAACCTAATGTATAGATCATCTCTGTAAAATTTCATTCAACTTGATAATCGTTTGACATTTCATTATGGTGATTTACACGAACAGTTTAGGTTGAACATATTCTGTTTGTTCATTTATTTAATATAGTTTCGATACCTTAACAGTCACCAAATTAGATGAAATTTTGTATGAATGATCTATACATTGTGTTCAAACATCTAAACGGTTAAGATGTTAAAATATGACAAAAAAATGTGTCAAAAAAAAGTTCGCACGTTAATTTCAAAACGAATATTCGCTGTAAATAGGAACTATATATATATAACACTCTAAAACAAACACACACCCGCGTACACACATATATATAGTGTGATATTCATGCATAAAATCATCCAAAACATATCAATGCAAGTGGGTTGCTTACTCTCAATCTCCCGGATCTGACTCGACCAATTATACCTATATTAACTCATTAATACGCACAATAACATGATTTGAAAATTTGACGATCAAAGTATATACAGTGATCGATGTCGACTTTGATATGGCACCATGTCAAACTATCGAAAGAACGCGCGTAGTGCTATAGCTCTTCTAGTTTCATGGTTAGCACATTGATCGATGTCGACTAATTAGTTCAAAGAAGAAGGACCAGTACATGCGATGCGAATTAAGATAAAACAGAATATGGAACCCGGTTCTTTGACAAAAGACCTCTCAACAACTACACTGGGACAAATAATATACAAAGGTAAGATCTTATCCAAGTAGTAAATTTCTTCTAGTCCTAGTGTTAGAATATTTCTGGGGAACCGAAAGGGCCAACTGTGATTCATAAAAATACGATAAAGAAAAGTGGATATTCTAGTTTGTTATGGCCTATAGGAGAAAACCAGAAACCGGTTGGGGTTTGATGGTTTACACTGCACACTATGAATGAACGCTACCATGGCAGTTGGAATTGGATAGACGTCACCCCGATTGGATTGAACAATGGGCTCCAAGGAAAAGTCATCATTCGAATGTCTAGATTGTCTTTGAATATACACGGAAATATAGTGTGCCATATTATCAGTACATTTCCACTTGAATTCGAATTTTATATCTAATTCACGGAAATATCATTATGAAAATATGATCGTGTTATATTATTATATCTTTCCGAATTTTATATCTAGTACTTCATTAAATACTTAATTGCATAACTCAGTATTAATTAACTTATATTATGCTAGTCATTTTTTAGTAAAATTTTAATTAAAATAGCTAAAAAATTATTTTAACTAATCACTTTTTTTTTGGAATGTAACTAATCACTTTTAAAATAACTATATATCAATGTTTTCTATTTTAACTGATTTTATATTTATTTTATTTTTTAAATAAATAAAAATAAATTATAAATATTTATAAATTACATAAAATTACTTAATAGAAATTTATCAAATATAAATATTTTAATTTTTAATTATCTCACTCTTAAATTTTTTAAAAAATAGTTAAAAATTAAGTTAGAGTTATAATAATCTAGTTCAGCTGTTGTTTTTCACAAAATCATAAATATAATGTCTAAAATAATAAAAAAATTAATAAATGGTCAGCTTTAGCTCGGCTATCTCATTAGAACGGCAGTAGTACTTTCTCAATGTGGTCATTGAATTTCTTTATTTTAATATCTACAAAAATGGAGCAATGCCCTTAAAAAATACCACCGTCGACAGCTTTGAAAATGGTCCTAAAGTAGGGGTCGTTCTCTAAGACTGCCAGGTGTCTTCAAATTAGCAGAGGAAGATATCCCCTTTGAATTCATTATTCACGTCTCTGAAAGATAAGGCAAAATCCAAATCCAAAACACGTCAGTCTCGTCCTCCACTATATAAACCCGTGCCTTCTTTTATGCTACCACGTCCGCCACTTCAGACAGTTTTCACATTTTCACGCAGAAGAAAACGAAGAAGACGAAGGAGAAGAAGAGCCAGCTTGTGATTCAACCATGGCGCCTAAGCTCACCCGAATACCGAGCATGCGAGAGCGCGTGGAGGACACTCTCTCCGCTCACCGCAACGAAATCGTTGCGCTCCTCTCCAGGTTAGCTCGCTCGCTCTACTCAATTTTTTTTTTGTTACAGTTGAAAAATCTGAGAGGCTACCTGAGTTGCGATGCGGTTAGGTTACTGAGTGTTTTTTTTTTGGTTTCTGAAGGTATGTGGCTCAAGGAAAAGGGATACTGCAACCGCATAACCTGATCGATGAGCTTGAGAAACTGATCACTGATGACGAAGCCAGGCTGGCGCTCACCGAAGGTCCTTTTGGTGAAGTTCTCAAGTCAGCACAGGTTTGTTCTAAAAATTCTAATTCAGATTAAGTTTTCGAGCTTTGAATCGGTATTACTGATGATCATTTTCAATTAATGTACTGATTATACGTCTACTTGAAGTTGGTGAAGAAGTTCATCATTCTGAAGTTATGAATTGATGATTGAATTCCATGTTCTGCTTATCTATTTGTTTATGATCAGTCTGGAATTGACCAGAGAATCGGTTTGCTTAGCTAAATTTGAACCGACTCTTCCTCTGTAGTAATCGAGGCTAAAATTTGAAAGATTATTTGTGTTTTCCTCTGGTTACGAATTCGTCATCCGATTGATCTTTTGGAATTCAGAAGAGGAACTATAATATTGCAGTTATCGAGTGGTCCAACTTTGTCTGCTGTTTGTTCAAACTGTAGAGAACTATAGATGAATTGCATGAAGATATTATCAGGTATACTTGTTCTATTTTTGGTAATTTTAGAATTTTGTTGGGGACTGCGAGTGTATGTCGTTTGTGTTCTATCCTTGTATGAATGCATCCTCAAGTCAGCTTTGCATGAATTAACAGAGATTCTGGTGCTATTTTGGTGTCAGGAAGCCATTATTCATCCTCCATTTGTGGCTTTAGCAGTTCGTCCGAGACCAGGTGTATGGGAATTTGTTCGTGTTAACGTAAATGAGCTCACTGTCGAACAATTGACTGTTTCTGAATACCTTGGCTTTAAAGAAGAGCTTGTAGATGGGAGGTAAGTGATTTTCCCTTTTGTGAACTATATCCATGTTCTTGTCACAACTTACAGCTTATCTAACTTTTTTTTTTTTTTTTTCCTGTTTGATATATTAGGTCTAATGACAGATATGTACTTGAGCTCGACTTTGAACCATTCAATGCTAATTTTCCTCGTCCCACCCGGTCATCATCCATTGGGAATGGCGTGCAATTCCTCAACCGCCACCTTTCTTCAATGTTGTTCCGTAACAAAGACTGTTTGGAGCCATTACTGGATTTCCTTAGAGCACACACATATAAGGGGCATGTAAGTTGTTTTTCACATGAGAATCAAAATTTGAGTCTCTTTACTAGGGACAAGTAGTTTACTTTTGCAGAATTTTACATGATATTTATTTTGAATATGACTTTTGGAAAGTAAAATTATCATATCTATTATTTACTCATTTTTCTTCAATTTGTATACCTTATACTACTTGTTATGAGTTTTGCATTAATAATAGATGTCTTATAACTTACCTTGGACCTAAAATGTCTGTAATATAAGACTGATAAAATTATTTTGTGTTTTTTGTGAGATGACTTCATTGATATTATTAAATTAATCAAAAAACATATTTGCAGGCGCTGATGTTGAATGATCGGATACAGAGCGTATCCAATCTTCAGTCAACTTTGGTTAAGGCTGAAGATAAACTTTCCAAACTTCCATCTGAGACACCTTATTCTGAGTTCGAATATGTGTAAGCTTATTTGCAAAGTGACAAAAACCACACAATCACACACGTTTCTCTAAGCAACTGCCACACCTAACTTGATAACTTATGTGTTTCTTCTTTTATTTAGATTACAAGGATTGGGTTTTGAGCGAGGTTGGGGAGACACTGCAGAACACGTGTTGGAGATGATGCATCTTCTCTTAGATATCCTACAGGCTCCTGATCCTTCTACCTTGGAGACATTTCTTGGGAGAGTACCTATGGTTTTTAATGTTGTCATTTTGTCTCCTCATGGATACTTTGGGCAAGCAAATGTCTTAGGCTTACCAGACACTGGTGGGCAGGTATTACTTCTCATTTTTCCTTTTAAATAAGTTAGCAGTATGATAAAAATGTGTATTCATATTGTATATCGGTTTATCCTTGGTCTTTTTGCTTCCTCTTTATACTCTTATTCAGGTTTGCTGTAATGTTCTATATATGACCATTAAGATCTCAGTCGTCAATGTAATTGTTAGAATAAGAACTACTTTTATGATTTTATATGCAGGTTGTCTATATACTGGATCAAGTGCGTGCCCTTGAGAATGAAATGAATAATAGAATTAAGAGGCAAGGATTAAACTTCACTCCAAGAATCCTTATTGTAAGTATCTTTTAACTTAATGCAAGAATGTAGGTGTTGGGTAATATCTGTAAAATTAATGGATGTTTTTTCTGCTCGTCCTAGGTAACCAGGCTAATACCTGATGCCAAAGGAACCACGTGCAACCAGCGGCTAGAAAGAGTCACTGGAACAGAGCACAGCCACATTTTGCGAGTTCCTTTTAGATCAGAGAATGGAATTCTTCGTAAATGGATATCAAGGTTTGATGTATGGCCTTATTTGGAGACCTTTGCTGAGGTAAAGATGTACACACTCTGGTTCTTCTACCATTACAGCTTGTGCTTTTGAATTTATGCTTCACCTCCAACAGTATATGTGGGATGGCTCTTTCATTTTGATACTAAATGATGTGGACTTGATTTTCAAAGGGTAGGAAGGGCATCTAATATTTATAATAAGATGCCGTACTTTTTCGTCATCATCTTTTAACTATCTAGTAAATCTGCCCAACTTATTGAACTTGTGAAGTAAGTCGAAGATTTTACTTGTGGATCTGCATAACTATTCATGTCATTTCACTGCAGCCACTGGCACTAGCCATATCTTTTCTATCAACACTTCCTTTATCATGATGATAGCACATGACTTTGTTTAATAGTTCTGTACTTAGCATCATGTAGAATGATATTATCTTCTATTTCCAATTTATTCATGCGTTTTCATTGCTTTGCATGTTACCAGGATGTTGCGGGTGAGATTACTGCCGAGTTACAGGGGTATCCAGATTTTATTATTGGAAATTACAGTGATGGAAATCTTGTTGCCTCTTTGTTGGCTTATAAAATGGGAGTTACGCAGGTTTGATATTTCTTATCAGCTGCGAAGTTCATCATATTATCCAACAAGAATGTTCTCTAACTATTTTAGTTTTGACATTTGCAGTGCACCATTGCGCATGCTTTGGAGAAAACAAAATATCCAGATTCAGATATCTACTGGAAAAAATTTGATGAGAAATATCACTTCTCATGTCAATTCACAGCTGACCTTATAGCCATGAACAATGCAGATTTTATAATCACCAGCACCTACCAAGAGATTGCGGGAACGTAAGTTTTTTCTGGTTGTCATCCGTTTTTTGGGTGGGGTGTGATGTAATGTTGATGTTCTCTTTTTTTCTTTGCTGAAACAGTACATTGCTTGCCTCATTGTTGGTTCTGTTCAGCCTTTTGTAGTTTGGTGTATTGGACACGCTAAGTGCACTAGTCTACGTGCATGTGTTTGTGTGTGTTTCTTTTTTTATATTTTTTTTTACGTATTTATTACAAGGAACATTACTATTCAGTCTCGCATATTAATTGGGTACCAAATCCACCAATAGTGCTTATGGAATTTGGAATGCATCTACTTCTCCAAATTAATCTTCTTTTTTCGTGTTGTACTGATGTTGATATTCATGGTTGCTTATCCATTCTTTCAGGAAGAATACTGTTGGACAATATGAGAGTCATAGTTCTTTCACTCTTCCCGGACTGTACCGTGTTGTTCATGGCATTAATGTTTTTGATCCAAAGTTCAATATTGTGTCTCCTGGAGCGGATATGACCATTTATTTCCCTTATTTTGAGAAGGAAAAGAGACTTACATCCCTCCATGGTTCCATTGAGAAGTTGCTGTATGATCCTGAGCAGAATGTTGAGCACATGTGAGTTCCTTCTTAAAGTTGTAAATGTGGGAATGCAAGTAATTTGTGGCAGTCACTTGAGTATATAATTTTTTTTTTCCATTGGTCCAGTGGTCTTCTGAAGGATACATCAAAGCCCATCTTATTTACTATGGCAAGGATGGACCATGTGAAAAACATAACTGGGTTGGTTGAGGCCTATGGTAAGAATGCAAAACTAAGGGAATTGGTAAACCTCGTCTTTGTGGCTGGTTATAATGATGTGAAGAAGTCAAATGATAGAGAAGAGATTGTAGAGATTGAAAAGATGCATCATCTCATTAAGGAGTACAACTTGAATGGTCAAATTCGATGGATATCTTCCCAAACTAATCGAGCACGTAATGGTGAGCTATATCGTTACGTTGCAGATACTGGAGGTGCTTTTGTTCAGGTATATGGCCCGTCAATTTTCCTTCATCTATAACCACGGGCAATCTAATTTACTTTGCTCAATTTGTAATTGCAGCCTGCACTTTATGAAGCTTTTGGGCTCACGGTTGTGGAGGCCATGACTTGTGGCCTTCCGACATTTGCCACAATCCATGGTGGTCCTGCTGAGATTATTGAGCATGGTATATCTGGATTTCATATCGATCCTTATCACTCTGAAAAGATGGCTGTAATTATGGCTGATTTCTTTCAACGTAGCAAGGAGGATCCTAGCTACTGGAAGAAAATATCAGATGGAGGCCTGAAAAGAATTTATGAACGGTTGGTAGCTTTTTTGTAGTTATGTATATATACTTTCTCAACTTTTTGTTACTTGCAGTTGAGCGAAACCTCTGTCACTCTGTAGGTACACATGGAAGATTTATTCTGAAAGGCTAATGACATTGGCCGGTGTTTACGGTTTCTGGAAGTATGTGTCAAAGCTTGAAAGGCTTGAGACCAGGCGATATCTCGAGATGTTCTACATTCTGAAGTTCCGTGAATTGGTGAGTAGGACAAGATGTAGTCATATTGGAGAGTTTAGGACATAAATTCTGTCAAATATGTTGCCGCTTTGTTCTCAAGCACTACAGTTATCTTTTTCATATCATAATGCATACATTGTTTCAGGTTAAAACTGTTCCTCGGGCAATAGATGATCCGCATTAAGACACTAAAGCTACAATTGCCCAACTGTTGGGCCTCCGGTAACTCGATGACTTCCACAAGGTAACAGTTGCACAAATGAAATAAAGTTACTCCTGTGTGTGATGTAAAACACCATCCAAGCTCTTCTGAAGCGCTTTTGATATTTCACATTCCAGTAAATTTGTGATGAAACTCTTCATACATGCCAAAGAAAAAACTGTTCGACAATATTCTCCAGAATAGGAAATCCTTCCATGGATCTTCCATGGATTCTAGGATTACTAGGCTGGTGGTCCAAGGGTGTTGTGATGTCTCTTGGTTCCTTCTAGTTCCCTTTACTTCTAAATTCGAACTGTATCCCCACCACACTAGGATTGAGATTGGAAACTATGAGAGGCCTAGAGCATGTGACTATCTCCCCCGGTCAGATATGACGGACGGAAGACCAAGCCTAGCCACATTTTTCTGGCGCCGAAACAAACCATTCTGACACTACTGACAAGCCTGCGTACAGACATATGCAGCTTTTTTGACTATATGATACATTACAGAGTTAAGAGCACAACCAAACAGCTATCACATGCCACATTGCCACCACAAAATCTTTCTTTTCTCTTGATATCTCCCTTCTATGTCTTTTTTTCGCGCTCTTTTCAACGGTCAAATACTCGTTAACCACCAACGGTAAATTATTTAATCCCACATTATCTTTTAGCACACAAACTTACTCTTCATAACAATGTTTTTCTTGTTAGTTCACAACTATAATTCCTAGTTATACGTTCTTGAAGTATTTTGTCTTGCCGAGGGTTAAGGCTAAATATTCCTAGTCTATGTCAGAAGTTGGAACATCTACAGTGTAATGGAACGACGCTTCGGTCTAGGAGGGTCCGTTTGGTGTGAAACACACTGGGACTGTTAAACAATCTGCTCTTGCCTTTGTGGATTTTACCATTTCCAGCCCTGAAGCTTCCCCTCTTTCCTAACTGGAAAATCTCTTCAGAATGTTTCATCTATTTCCTTCGTTCTCCGGGATCAAAACCAATTGAATGGCCGTCAAAAGGTGCCATCTGCTGCATGGTTAGCTTGAATGGACGGATCGGCCCCGAACCTCTCTTCTCAGTGCTCGGAAGTGTTGGCCTCTTAGGCCCTCCGGGTGTTCCAACTTGAGGGTGTTGTAGAATCACCTCTTCCCCTCTTGTTTTTGTTATGGTTCTTGTCAGTTGTCTTTGCTATCAGTTTGTATTGCTACTATTGCCGTCATTTTTCTCTTGCCCTTGTGGCTGATTGAAATTTATTCATTTTCGATCCAAAAAAATAGAAAAAGAAAAGCTTTCCTAGGGCAAAACATCCAACATTTCTTTTACTGTAATTTTTATCTCTGGAGACCTGAATCGAGCCAATTGTGAGTTAAACAGTGGAGGATAAATTAGACCAACGAGCATCCATTAGAATAGTTGGGGTAAGATCCCCCCAATGGCCATTCATTGAGCCCATAAAGTTTTACACAATAATAAACACCGTTACAGGCACGAAGCTTTCTCTCGCGCCAAGGATCTTAAGCCCTAAACTATTAATAATCATATTAACCCTAATACAATATTGAAGCGAGGCCATCATCTTCATCATCTAGACCTTGACCACTGTGCTTCGTAGTCCGGGCCTGGTTGGACCCTCTTGGTCTCGGCCCTATCACCACGTGCACTTTTGCATCCAAAAACTAAAAAGCAGCGCTTAATAATATTCAAACCAAAACACCTAAGAAACTTGGAGAATCATCATCTGGGTTTCTCTCTAGAGCTGGCCGAATGAGTGAGCAAGATAGGCTAGTGCTCCTACAAGGGGAGCGTTAATGTAAGTGGCCGGCTCCGACTGCTCATAATCGGACCGGTCATCGGGAAACCTGTCGTTCTGGTCCGGCCCACCAATCACAGCACCCACTAAAATGTTAGGATTTGGAGACTGGGACTTCATCACACCGAAGCCTGAGGAGCACTGGATCTTGGCCGGGTGAGAGGCAATGCAGGGTAGTGATGATCCCCTGTGGTGGATCCTCTTTGGGTACCTAGGGCCATACCCTACCATGAAAGACATCTTCATGGGGTTGTCCCCTAGTAGATAGTCCACCTGATAAATAGAATAAAAATGTCAAGAAGACTGAACAAATTAATTAAGAGAATAATGGTCTTAATTAGTTAATGAGTTATGTGACCTGTCTTTTGGCCATAGCTTTGAGTTTCTTTGGGGTGACAATGGTGCCACCACAGTTAACCACCTGACGGGAAGAGGTTAAGTACTTGGCATAGGTCAAGATCATGAAGGAAGTAGAGGTCACATATTGCATGTTGCTATCGTTCATTTTGAACAAAAGACCACCTGCAAACAAAAACCAAGACTGTTAACTAGCCGTTACAAGCAAAAGGACCACTGGAATATCACATCAAAGTAAGTTCTCTGGGGGACCTGGGGTGTATTGGGTTGATGAAGAGCCTGGTAGGATGGAGCAGATGAAATTATCAGAATGTCCTTTGTATTCATGGAGGGCTGGTAGCTTCTGGACTAGGAATGCCTGTAAAAATGTCACAATTTCATATCAGAGACTGGTAAAAATGAAGGAATGGGCATGAAAGAGTCAAATTTTTGAGAAATTTTAGACCTTGGAGAGAAGAATTCGTGCTCCAACATGCTTGTTATCCCATCCAAATGTGTTATCGAACTGCGCGGCACCGAGAATCTGGCCATTAGTTTGGATGTAGCCCAGGTAGGTTGGGTTCTTGGTAGCCTTGTGTAGCCAAGCAGCTCCCCATAACAATTCATCCTAGCATTATTGAAACAGAACAAAGATATTAGCTTTAGTCACTGTCTATAGACACAACTATGATCGAGTACTTGAAAAGTGAGCCTTGCCTGATAACCAGAGTAGTCACAGTAGAATGGGCATACATATTTCTTCAATCCATTGCTGTAAGCTCCCCTGTGCTTGTCAGCAAACTCAAACACCTAGAAGACCCAGAAGTAAAAACAGTGAGAAATCAAATGCCCTGTTTGTGTATTAAATTTACAATTTTGGTTTTGGTTCTTAATCCCTGCTTACCCTCATAGCCCTCCTGACCAAAAGCTTGGAATAAACGGGATCACTTCTCCTGAAGACCAATGAAGCAGCTGCAAGCGCAGCAGCAGTTTCTCCTGCTACTTCAGACCCAGGGGTATTTGCGTCAATCTTGTAAACACTCCTTGGGGTGTCCATGTCCTCTGGTCTCTCCCAACAAGCATGGTCACTGTTAGCATCTCCAACCTGCCAACCAAAACCCCCATAATCAACCTCAACATTCAAATATACTCATTTCCACGAACAATGCAGAGCAAAAGGCTCGAAATACAAACCTGGACATAGATGGTGCCTGGGTGGGCTGTTGCTTTGAGAAGGTAATCAGTGGCCCAACGAATGGCTTCTTTAGCATTCTGCAACTCACCCTTCATCAACCCACCAAACTCAATCACACTCCATGAAAGCATGGTGGTGGTGAAAGCCATGGGGAAACCAAACTTGACATTGTCCCCTGCATCATAGTACCCTCCAACCAAATCAACCTGCATTGCACAAATCACAAACAAAATAAGTAAAATCCCACTTCAAATTCCAAAACCCAAAAACTGAAAGAATTAAAATGTTGGGCTTTGCTTACATGCATGGCTGCGCCATCAGAGAGACCAGAGTCTCTCCTCCAGTTAAGCCTCTGGTTAGGAGGGAGTCTCCCAGACCTCTGCCCCTCAAAGAAGAGGATGGACTTGGTGAGGGCATCTCTGTAATTGTGACTGGCGACGCGGGGGTGGTGACGGTGGCGCTGGACTGGGTTGTGGTAGTGGCCAGTGGCATTACAAAGAAGCAGAGTGGAGAAAATGCAAGAAAATAGAAGGCCAAGTGTGAAAGAGATAGCAAAGGAAGCCATTTTGGCTGCCCCAAAGTAAATGGAAAACCCAACCAACCAACTAACAACTACCAAAGCTTTAAGCCAAGAGTGGTGAGGAGGAAGTCGGAGACCTATCACTGTATTTATATACCGTAAAGCTGCTACTGCTACAGCCTCTGAACCTCTTTAACATGCTTTCTCGTGTAAATAAGTATTAATTTAACCTCACATCCTCCAATCAAGGCTTGCCTTTTGTTATCTGATTTGAATTATGTTCACAATGAGACATTTGTCACACTGTTTTTGGTTTCTTGTGCATTGTCCCTTTTGATGCATAGTGTTGAATCTCTTTCTTTGTTTATAGTGAGTGAGAATGAAAATTTTGAGTTTACCCTAGCCCCTATTTGCAGAAGCCCCTCACATGGTTACTTGCATTCCTATTACATTTTTAGTTGTTACATCAGAAAAAACTATTCCGACATGTTTGCTCATTGCAATGACTAGTATCTTTGCTTCGTTTAGCTAAATGAAACCTCTCATTTCATTTTTCCCCATTAGACTTGTTGGTTAATGCTTTGTTACCGAGCTTCTGGAGGAGCTGTTGCCCATAATCTGAGACAGATATACGGAAAAACTGAGGTCAGTCACGGAAAGGTGATGAAACAAATAAAGATGGGTTCAAAACTTCAAATACATGAAGGGTAAATTTGCTGTCGGAGAAAAGTGGTGATTCAACACCATAAACGTGGCTTTGCTTCTAAAATCTTTTGAGTTCAGTGATCGAGTCACAAGACGGTCAACAAAGACCCATGAAAAACTAGGAGGTGCTCAGGAGTGGAGAGTACTTGAATCTCAGGCCAGAAAGGAATGGAGCACTTGGACCAAGAGGTATGGATAAGCCAATTTATTTCCCGGTTCTAATATGAATCCCCCCATTCACATAATACCGGAAAAACCCTATCACTTCAAATCATGCACACACAAAATTATGGTTCGTTCTGTACTAGTAGATCTAGTTCCATTTCCATCTTGTATTGGTATGCACCGAAGCACCGAATACTGCCTTAACCATTGGAGCTGAATTAGCATTTCTTGCAAGGAAAACCATGGCAAGTGGTGGACCGTCAAGTAGGGAACTTGTTAATCGAGTTCAAAAATTGTTGTCAAAGTAGTCAGACGTTATGTTAAAATGCATAATTAAAATATTACACATATTATGAAAGAGAAAATAAAAAAATAGTAATTAGGCAGAATTGGAGCGTATACTCACTTGTAGCCAAGTGAGGCAACTATTTCGGACAAGAAAATTCTCAGCATACCAAAACTCATAATCTTACATATAATGCGAGTTGAAATTATAGCTGTATACCTCACCTTCATAGCATTATTTAGTGGGAAACTTATAAATTTTTTGCTTTGGAATACAAGATAGGAGCAAAGAGGACCCAAAGCATGTTACTTAAGAAACTAGTCGTTGAGTTTATACAATAGAAAGGGTTAGGAATGAAAAGTACACCCCATAACAAGGATCGATGGGACTCATGGGAGGGACTGAGGGAGTTGTGCATTATTAAACCCCAATGGATAAAAGAGGGGAAGAAGTTGTGCATTATTAATGGAACAAGACGATGGATTATAATCATTTTCTGGGTTGAAGTTGTGCTAAGAAAGCGATGGCCCTTCAATGTTCGACACTAGACCATGTTTGTGAAAGTGGCCTATTCGGATCATCATGTGCTTCTCTGAGTACGTGGTGGCGTGGTGCCCAGCTCCCACATGCAAAGATAGCGAAGAAAGCTTTCATTCATGCTCTTCTTCAAGAGGCCTCTCTGTAAAAGAGGGGAACTAGTTTATAAAGCAGGACAATGCCACCCTGCATTTGCTTCTCTGCATTATTTTGCGAACAAATTTATTCCAATGGAGGGTTGTGTTTTAGAAGCTTATTCTAGTCTTACTGTACAGAACATTGTTCTGCATTAGATTAATAATGCAATTCATGTGCTATAGTCCCTATATGTGCATGTGTATAAACATAAGTTTAAGGCTTCATAACGTTCGTGGCTAAAGTAGAGCATGTGGTAACCCTTCTCATCATTGCAACCCCCTTCCAAGCTTTTTGGTGTCAAATTCTGATGTCCCCCGTATGCTCTTTCGCAGTTTCTTTCATTATTCCGGTTTGCATGATTGTTCATCAACACATTCGCATCCAATGTGCTACCAAAACTCTAAACAAATATGGAATGCATTTCAATCTTTACCTACGTACTGGATATAAATCGGACCCTAGCTTTTAGATAAAAATTCGATATGATAAATCAAAAACGTATGCATTTTCATTTAGAAAATATACTTGAAACTCTATTGGTATAAAAGCACAAACTAGCTCTAATAATATTGTAACTTATTGTTCTCATAAATTATTCAAGAATATGGTACTTCTTCATCATGTTTATACCGGAAATTAAGAGTATCGCCGCCGGCACTAAGTTAAACCAGCAAAGTACGGAATTCCGGTAGAATTGAGCCACTCAAGTCCTTGTATAAACTTCCCAACCGTGAACTGACCCGCCTCCGTGGAGCTATTAATGACCCGATAACCCGGCCACGTCACCCTGGCGCTCGTACCCGACCCGTTACCCCGGTTCAGATACTCCCCATAATACAACGTGCTCAATGCAAACGTGCCATTCCACTCCAACCACCCCGCGGGGTCCACCGTGTCGTCGATGTTCGACCTCATAAAAACCGTCCGGGAGTACTCCTTCCAGGGACGGCCGAGATAGGTCTTGAACGTTGACTTGAGCGGAATGAGGTCTGACGCGGCGGTGACCTTGCAGTTGAGGATGGAGATACCGGTGCTCTGGTTGGGGTCCTCGCGACCCTGGGCGGTGAAGATGTTCTTCTGGCCTTCGTTGGGCTTGCGGGCGTAGAGGTTGCAGTTCTGGAAGACGACGGCGGCGTTGCCGAAGATGAAGTCGACGGTGCCGTAGATGTCGCACTCGCGGTAGAACTGGCGGAGGGAGTGGACGTAGAGAGTGTCTTGGTAGCCGACGAAGCTGCATTGGTAGAAGGCGGAGAAGTCGGAGCCTGAGCGTAGGGCTACGGCTTGGTGCTTGCTTGGTCCGGCTGAGTTCTCGAACGTTATGCCTTTGGCGATGAACCCTCCTCCCACCACGGCTGCAATTTAGTTCACAAAAATAGAAGATGGACGATTAGTTGGGCTTCATCACCAAACCAATGGGCCACTAGTAACAAATATGAGCCCATTTATATAATGATATAATCACAATTTGACTGAATTTCCAAAACTCAACTTTAGAGTCCAGGGTTTAACGAAACTCCAATTCATATGTATACGTGGCATATTACCAAATTGAGTTATTGTGCAACTTGAATTCTAAATACATTTTTCCGAGTTTTATGATCGAGACAAAGACTAGGATCTTTATAACGAGCTCAGGCTGTTGCTTATACGAACAACGATGTGAGATTCAATTCTGTGACAACTGACTGACTGATGTGTGGGAGTTCATGCATGTGAGCCTTCGTTTAAAGAAGTGTTTTGTCAAAGACCAGAAGATTGGATTAGCTGCAAGTGCAGGCCAATGGGAGAAACATACAAACAAAACCAGAGATATGAGGATTAAAAACAAACAAAGATTCTGCATTATATATGTTCAGCTATATATTCTAAATTTAATCAAGAGTAGGTATGACTGTCTTGCGTTGAAATCTGGAAATGATTAATTGTTTCTGCTCTTAATAATAGTAGTTTAGCACTAAGAAATTTAAACCCGAGGAGAGTTAATTTCTTCAGGCACAAGAATTCCCGTGTCTTTTTCGCTATGGGGCACCTATGTTTTTCAGACCAAATCTTAGTTTGTCAGATGGACAGATTAAGCATGGTGATGCTGATGCTGTCTTTTTTCTTCTTCTTCTTCTTCTTTTTTGCCAGAGGAAGAAGATGATTTGTAAACAAATCATTACCACCGAAAATATGTAGTTAGAGGAGACGTAGTCAAGTGAAGAACATGTATGATTGAACCTAAAGAGGATTACCGATATTCCCCATCATTTTATCTACATGAGTGGACATGAACTCAAGTAACCAAGCCAGTTTTATGAGCTTTTCCACACCCCAAAAAAAATATAAATAAAATAAATAAACAAATTTTATGAGACCCACCTAGCATGTGAAAGTGCCAATGGGATTTCAATTTTGTTGAGCTAAAATTGTAATTCTACAAATCAATACATCAAGTTATTGCAACAATTTAAGATACTCTTCTATCTTTTCAATTTAAATATATTAAGATATTTTCTGATGTCTTAAAATGTCAATTATCCGATATCTTATATGCGTTTGTTCTCATCGATGAAATTAAACAGTAGAATTAGGGATTCATAGACAACATTTGACATAATCATATTATGTTGTATAATGTTATAAAAATTAACTAGAGGCTAGAATAGATTTGCGGGTGGAGATTTTGCTTGGAATTAGTAATTAAGTGTCACCGACACACAACTTCCTCCAAAATCTAAGGGTGATTAGTTAATTAATCCACAAAGGATCAATCGACATCAGCCCTGTGTGCCCTGATTCCGGCAAATTCTCGCTTTATGAATTATGGACCATCGAATCCACTTTTTGTTGCCAATTTCTTCTTAGTTAACGTTGTGGGGCAACAATTCGATATATTCGACATCTATGCTAGAACACCGCCAACTTAAACACACAATGTGATCTTATTATGATCGAGCTAGATCTCTAACAGCCAATCTATGAAGCTAATTAATCAAAGCACAAGTTGACTTGTTTATATTGAACGTATTCAACTTATGGTATCATTACGTATTGTCGGTATTTCTATATATACACACAATATAGATCGGAAACGGACCTACAATTATACTCGATGCATTATAAAAGAATCCAATATCACATGCACTGTGGGACAATCCTAACCCTCACGAGCTTACCAAACCTGAAAGGTTTGAAGGATTTTGGCCATTCATAATTTTCTACTTTCTTTTGTTTTTGGTGAGACCAGCCAAAGATAATGAAGCAAGTAATTGAATAAATGTATGTAGATACAGTTGAGAAGATATTAAACTCACCGACGGTGGCCGATCGGAAAGTAGTCCAGCCGTCGACGACATTCCTACTAGCTTTCACAACCGTCTTTCCAATCCCATCTCCCAGAAACATAATATTCGTCTTCTTGCTCACAACCTCTACATTCTCAAAGTACGCACCTGCTTTGATGTATATGACAAACCTACATGTATTACATCCAACAAAACTCCACCTCAGTCACAGTAATATATACTTGTTTACAGTATACGTATCATAATTTTGTAAATAAATTTGGCTAGGAGTTTACCTGGTGGCGCTTGAATTTGGAGCCGCTGTCACTGCGTCGGTGATGGTGGTGAAGTTTCCGCTACCGTCTTTCGCCACCACTAGATTATACTTGGTCGTATTCGCCGAACTAGTCTGCAACAGTTTCCGAGCTTTGGATCCGACCCATGTAGGGAACCCGTGTTTCATGGGTCCGTACTCGTCAGTGTCACGTTCAACCACTCCCGGAATCTTCTTCAGCATCACTAGGGCATTGCTAAAGTGCTTGCAGGTAGTATTCAATCTGCTCTCCAGTTCAGCCTTCACAGCTCTCGCCGTACCACTGCTGGAATCAAACCCTTCGAGGCACGTGTACTGGTTCGTCATTGCCGCGCTGAGCAGAGTCCTCAAGTGGTTGTAGTGCTTGGCCGCCGGCGACTTCTTGGAGCTGAGTTCAGACATGGTGACCTTGAGCTGGACAATGGTGCTGTCGAAGAGCTCGAGACAGTCGTCGAGAGCTTGCTGCTGACCGGCGGCGAGCCTGTTCTTGGTGTGCTTCTTGATGCCGGTGCAGTTGGAGTTGGAGGCCATGACCTCGTATATGGTGTTGTTGACGGTGGAGGATATAATTTCCGGGACCGATTTCGAGCTCAGGTTCGGGAATGAGGCCAGGGTCGAGACGCAGAGGTCTTTGTAGAGTGTGTTTTGGCATGCTGAGTGGGCTACTTGGTTGTGCTTCTGGACACGGATGGTAAATTCTCTTGTGGGTTTGGGGATACTTGTGAAGTGGTTTTGAGAGAAGAATATGATGAGGATAAAGGCTGAAGTTGGAAGCAAGGAGAGCAAGAGCTTTGTTCTCCTTCTCAGACTATACATGGTTGTTTGTGAGAGAGGGAAATGTGGGAGGATTAGAGATGTGGGTAGTGAGCTTATATAGGATGGTTGTTGATGAGTGTAAAAATGAGTAGTAAATAATTTAGTTTCTGGTTTACGTTTTAGTAATAAAATAAATATTAGATTTTGTTTTAGTTATGTACGTATATCCCTTGCCCAAGCTAGTAATGAATCTACTAAGTTAGATTTTGGCTAGCTAGACGAGATCTTTACCAAAACTATATTCAGTACTTTTGCTTTTGCTCCAAGTTCAAGTGAATGTTAGGTTTGATTCGACTTGAGTGTGATTAATTTCCGGTACGGTACGGTTGAGAAGGACTTAAAGAGAGGTCTCTGTTAGAACTGTGAAAAATAAAAATAGCAGGGTGCCCAAACTCTAAAGAGAGAGACTGGATGGTAGAGATATATAATTACTGGACCGGGTTGTATTAAAGGCTATTCCGATCCTTCATATCTTGATGATTGAGCCGGTTTTGGTTTGAAGATACAAGCCAATGTATATCTCGGCTCTGATGGCCTGTTGCATCGGTTATGTGTAGCATTCATGCTCTCTGTCTCTCTGCTCTGTTTTCCTTGAATGATTTAATATTTTAATTTGATAACGAACCATCAAAACATTACAATATATCTATTCTATGAGGTTTTGTATATCAGTTTGTTTTATTTGGACCAATACAAAAAACATACAGATGCTTCTGCCGACATAACATGATCACACAACAAGGATTGCACACAGCAAGAAGCATACCATATAGTTGAAGATTCTCAGCTAGCACATGAATGTCTCTTGCTCTATCTGTTCTATATATAACAAGTGTTTCGAGTCCAGCGGAAATCTCTAATTTATCATTCACCCTTTATTTTAAGCATGCATGCTCGCTCTGTGTTGATCATATATAGTTCATTCATTATGATTAGCTTCAGTGTACTCCAATTATTCAGACGTCGTTACTTGCATATATATACATGACAGCAGCAATAGAGTTCGATCTGTATATTGGAGCCAAGACCAAGGCGAGCCTCAACGCCCGCCCTTTAAAATTGCATGTGCACATTGATTGTGTCCTGACTTAATAGAATTGACCAGAACGTACCATGTGATCTCCATCAATAGGCCTTATGATCAAGACCTAATTCAAACATGCATGCAGTAGCAGATATGAATAGTATCAGTATGGATGTTATTCATGTATAATAAAGAGGAAGATGGAATAACCAATTAACTGAAAGACGAATTTCAAACTTGAAGTAGCTGATGCATGTAATATAATATTTCGGAGCAAATGAAGAAGAATACGTGAAATTAACTATCGGGAGTAAGAAGGCCACACTGTTTTAGTTATAGAACATATAACAAAATACTGAATTCAAACAACTTTAATTTATTGCAAGTTTACAACTTTAATGGAACAAATAAAAGAAATAGTTGGAAGATGAGATCAAGAAATAAAGAGGTACGGTCAAGAACAGGAAGCGGATTACATGCACCAATGTGCACTTGAACTAATAGTGTGCAAGTTATTTACGTTGTTATTTTTTGGATTAATTTCAGTTTACTGCCAAAAACACTGGGTCATGTTTCAGTTTCGTCCTTATTCTTTTAATTTAATCACGTGTGCCCTCCTATTTCTAATTTTCTATCAACCCGAGACAAAAATTCAATTTCACTTCAAACATGACGTCATCATCCGACGTGGACGAGACATGCTGGAGCCAAAAATAAAAGGTATGCCATTTGAAAAGGGTTGGAAACTGAAAAGTGGGCCAGCATGTCTCGTCCACGTCAGATAATGACGTCATGTTCGAAGTGAAATTGAATTTTTGTCTCGGGTTGATAGAAAATTAGAAGTAGGAGGGCACACGTGATTAAATTAAAAGAATAAGGACGAAACTGAAATCTGACCCAAAGTTTTGAGTAGTAAACTGAAATTAACCCTTATTTTTTTAACTCCATTAGTGTCCCTCAATTACCGTCTCAATGTTTGGGTATTATGTAAGCTGTTTTTAATGACATTTTCTCTTGTGATTTCTAAAACCCAACTCCTACGTATTGTGAACAAGCTTAAGCTAACTCCTAAAACCCATGCTTGCCAACTTCTATTATGCGTACTATATCAAACTTCTATAAGTTAAACACACATTTAACTCTTGCAAGTCAGGTATACATCAGATATACATTTAACTCTTACAAATCAGGTATACGTTTACCCAATTCCTAAAAGCCAAGTTTACCAACTCCTACATGTCAATGTGTACTTTATAAGTCAGTTTTTATAATTAGCATTAATGTATAATGGTCAAACAAACCTCTCAGTCATGTAATATATAGAAAGTTAGAAACCATTATATATACAAACTAATTTCTTATCAAAGAATTTACCTAAGTGATAGAAGATTTTTCAACCCAAAACAAGGATATGCGAAAATCACAATTAGGAAAACGAGCAAGATCGACATGATTCTGGCAAAGTATAAAATATTTTCATCATAGAATCAAACTATGTTTCATGTATAATTATAAGTTTAAATCATATTGTCATTTAGATTGAAGTTGCAAATGTAAACAATAGTAGTGACTCTAGCTTGTACTCATGACCGACAACGTAATTGTCTCTAGCTTGTTAATTTGTAATGCTATATTGTAAAGGGCATATTCATTTTTTTAGTCCTATTGGAATCAAGATCGAAGACCAAAAGATGGACATACAAAAAATGAGTTGCAGACGTTCCTTAATTGAGGACTAGCTAGCTTTAAGCTAAGGCGCTATATATACGTACTCACGGGGAGTCACAGCACTCGACAAACCTCGATGCAAAATGGTAACCGTTCAAGTCACTGCTGCTTGTGTTTGTACTATATATATATATATATATGTAGACTACAAAAAACTCCTGCACATAATTAAGCTATATGTATTCCTTCAAATTAGTTTAAACTAGTGACAAGTTAAGGAAAAACATGCATCAAAATTATGAAACTAAAATGAATTTCATAGACGAACATTGCCTAACGTAGAGAGAAAAAGTAGGAAGGGCTCCTTAGTTTCAAGGTTTTTGGCTATCTATGTTTAGGATTGAGCACTGCCGTCCAGAAACTACGTGCTGATCTGCATGAAGTGATGAAACTAATTAATCTTGTTGAACTAACTCAACTAAACTTACTCAAACAACTAATCCAAATTTCCTAGCTAATTAATCACATCACCCTTCTATCAATGTATATATGTACAAAAAAAATAGCTTGTAAACACTATAATAGCAAAGCCGATATGGATTCAGAACCATTCTTTCTGTTCAAACCATTAACTTTCATTCTTCATCTTATAATTCCCATCCTTTTTGCATCCGGATCTTTAGCTACAGAGGCATTTTGGGCAACTGATCAAATCTCGAAAGAATCATTTGCGAATACACCCCAAACCCTTCATATTGCAAGTCCATTCTTCCCAACCAAACCACCAATGTGTATGACTATGGCCGTGTGTATGACTATGGCCGTTATGCGGTCCGGAAATCATTATCACAATCCCATAAATTGCTTAACTTGGTGAACAAGTATATCCAAAACAACTCGACTCTCTCCAAAACCGTAATCTTTGCCCTTGAAGATTGCAAGCTTCTTGCAGAACTCAACGTAGATTTCCTTGTAAGCTCCTTGGAAACCCTGAACGACACTAACCAAACACTTCCCAGCTCGAAAGCAGAGGACGTCCATACCTGGCTCAGTGCCGTCCTCACAAACCAGCAAACATGCTTGGATGGCGTACAAGCAACTTCTTCTTCATCATCTAGGAGGAGCAAGACGAATGAAATATTGCTCTCCGAAAACACAAACCTGTATAGTGTTTCTCTAGCTCTGTTCACCAAGGGATGGGTGTTTCAAAAGGAGGAAGATGAGGAGGACGAAGCGATAATATGGAGGAAACAGCTGCTTCAAAATATTGGTATTGTGCCGGTGAGGGAGATTGTCACTGTGAGTCAGGACGGAAGAGGGGATTTCACCACAATAAACGACGCTGTTGCTGCAGCTCCGATCAACACCAAAGGTTTAAATGGTTACTTCTTGATTTATATCAAGGCAGGAGTTTATGAAGAGTATGTGAGGATTGCACATAACAAAAACTATCTGATGATGATTGGTGAGGGAATCAACCAGACTATTATAACAGGCAGTCGGAGTGTTGCAGACGGCTGGACAACTTTCAATTCAGCAACATTTGGTAAGTAATTAACTCTAATCCATAATTCAATCATGGTAAAGTACGCATCTTTTGTTTTAACTTTCAGTGTTGGTTGTGTATGCTGTAATTTAATTTACTTTGTTTCTCTAAGTGAAAATCATATGCAAGAGCCAATAAAATTAATGTCATGTATAATTAACTTCTGGTTATTCAATATTGCAGCCGTATCTGCATCATGGTTTGTAGCAGTGAACATAACCTTCCGCAACACTGCCGGAGCAATCAAACACCAAGCCGTCGCCGTTCGAAATAGTGGGGATCTATCCGCATTCTACAAATGCAGCTTCGAGGGGTACCAAGACACCTTATACACACATTCTCAAAGACAATTCTACAGAAATTGCAACGTCTACGGAACAGTGGACTTCATATTTGGAAACGCAGCAGCTATTTTACAAAAATGTAACATATACCCCCGGCTCCCGATGCACGGCCAGTTCAACACCATCACTGCTCAGGGTCGAGCAGACCCGAATCAAAACACAGGCACTATATTCCACAAGTGTACCATCAGAACGTCCGATGAGTTAGCTTCCGACAAGGGGAGAACCAGGACTTACCTAGGGAGGCCATGGAGGGACTATTCGAGAACGGTGCACCTGAAATCCTTCATGGATCGTTGCATAGATAGGAAAGGTTGGAGGAAATGGAGTGGAGATTTTGCTCTAAGCACATTGTATTATGCCGAGTATAAATGTCGGGGCCCCGGGTCGAAAACCGGTAGAAGAGTTACATGGCCAGGTTACGTACCATATATTGAAAAACATGAAGGAAGCTAAAAATTTTACAGTGACCAAGTTCTTGCTTGGGAAGAAGTGGCTTCCCCAAACTGGAGTCCCATTTACCAGTGGGTTATGATTTAGCACATATATTAGGGGAATCCAGAAGAAAAATAATAATCTTGATTGGATATATGTATATCTTTGTGATCTTTGAATCTCTAGCTTATAATCTACTTAGGGTTTCATGCGAAAGTTGAACTAAGTAATTGATTATTAAGTAGATTGTCTTCTGATTAATAAAATGAACACTAAAAGTCTAAAAAAATTTGGTTCAGTGGACATCGAGTTTATTTCTTACGTAAATTGTTGACCGTAATTGTATATGTACCACTAGCTAGAGTCGCATGTACGTTAGTAACAAAACTCAATTCTCGGATTTCATGACTTCGATGGCGAATTGGGAACCGAATAGCTAGAACACAGGCACTGCACATGTGACTAGTACGTATGACAAACGTCACGCAAGTTGCTAGTAGTGCAACTTGTGACACTTCCATCGATAAGCTTTATTTGAGACTTTCATCAGAAATTCATAATGTATCGAGATCTTACAATTTGAGCCTAAAGACATGCATAACGTATTAGTCACTTCTATTATCCCCGTCCCACTTGTATTTAGGCATAAAATTGTTTAAAAACAAATAATCAGATAAAGAATCCTTGACCATAAAGAGAAATAAATGATCAGAAAAGTTCGAAGCTATATAATTAATTAGAGGATGATTAAGGAAACTTAATTAAAAATAAAGCCGGTGGTCTAAACCTAATGATCGAGTGGATATATAAGCATCAATTCGTTGGGCAATCGAACGAACAGAGCTGACAACTGAATCAAAACACGTCTTTGTGCATATTAGTTGTATTTGTGTACGTACATTCCACATGCATTAAGCATTTCTCTCACGACTACAAATTTTACAAACTCGATTCGTCGACAAAGAAGAAGTAATGAAAGACGGTACGTAGTTTCTGTTGTTTAGGAGTACATTGTCAATAAAACCAGCTCGCTTCCTTACATAGCCTACCTGTCGTCTACGACTACGATTCAATCCAAAAAAACCAAAACCCTAACGTCTAGATCGAATACACGCGTTCATTTGAATTCAAACTTCGACACCAGATTGACTTAGTCACTTAGACATGCAAATTAATCAATCTTAATTATCTGATCGATTGTCTTCTAACGACTAGCTAGCTAGATATCTCTATAATCCAATTCTAGATTTGTTTAGGGCATATAAAATACCTTCTCGTCTTTTTTTTCTTTGCATTCAGAATAAATTCTTGTCCTAATTGGCTAGTCTCTGGATTATAGTTAGGTATAAGATCAGTAGTACTAACTATATAGTTTAATATGATCAATATTAGACTTCAGAATACAAAAATCAGTATTAGATTGTAGTTTGAGGAAGCTTCATTCCATTTCCAGGGCTAGTCTAATCATGCATGTTTCCGGATTAAACGCAAGGCTTAACTGGGCAATGTTGGAAGCTCTGGATCGAGTAGTAGTGATTGACTTGGTCGATGGTTTACATAAACCCAACTTGTAGAGGGAGTAGGGTAGGGAAATGAAGCTAGATCTGGACAGGTAGACATTGCTATTGACCGGTCTCTGCGTCCACCGTCGTCTTCGATATGAGCTAGCTAAGCTTCACTTGGTTACATAATTCTGTGTCGGAGAACTACTATAGCTAGAATGACGAATCCACGCGATTTAAGTATTTTGTGTTCTTACTCTTAGTCAAACGCAGAACGCAGAATTACGTTTTAGATGCATGTGTGTATCTATCTATCTTCTTTTTGGGTTCTAAAAGCTTGGATCGACGGACTAAATTATCATGCATGTTATGTTTCCCAACTCATCTAGGATATTGTTTAAATTCCAATTATAGATAGATGTTTGCTTATATGATTGACATTGTAATGTCTACCAAGATGGCTTAGACAAAAACATACGTAGAATGTGGAGTTTAATTACAGGTTTGCTATAGTGTGTTGGATACAAACATGTATATATATATGCATGATTCTAATCATGCCTTGGTCCAAACTCATAAAAACGTACCAAAGAAAACTATATCTGATAAGAATTATCCACCGTCACCATTCCAATCGAAAGCGATTGAACTTCATTCACATAAGTTCATCTTTTCTTTTCTTCTAGAAATATTAATTTCTTATGCAATAATGTTCTGGGTTAGTTGATAATAATTCATCCTCTTTTCAAAAACTAAGTTGAAACAACATCGTCACCCACTATAAGAATAATATCAAATTAGATACTGTACACAGAAATGAGACAAAATTTTGAAGAACTTTCTTTACAATTACAAGGCCGATCGATTATACAAATTAGAGCCAGGAGATTAGGATATCTTACCTGCAATTGCATATCTCATTAATCCGGTTGGCTCCTACCCTACAGTTGACGAACACTTCCACTTATCCTCCCAATCACCGATTTCCAATAAATATAGATATTCTACGTTCTTGTTGCTCTGAATTTGAAACTTGAAATAAGAATATTAGACAAGCAGAGAAATGCCTAACATCCAAGTCCAAGATCGACGCGTATTGTATAGTCTCCAAATTGAAGTTGACCTCACAAAGTCACATACACTGACAAAAACCCACAAGAATTTTAATTGAATTCTCTAACACCAACTACCTTATTTTTAATCTCGATTCCTCTCCCTCCCGACCCTATATAAAGGACTCAAACCCTCATGTAGCTAATCCACTACTACATAATATTACATCACATTTCATAGGTCTAGCTACTCCAAACCCTCATGGCTTCTTCTAAATCCCTAGTTACAGCTTCATTTCTCATCCTTCTTTCTCTCTTTGCCACCCTATCTCTTGCTGCTGACACCACCACTCCAACTACTCCTGTATCTACAGGGACAATATGCAAGAGTACCCCGGACCCTTCTTACTGTAAATCAGTGCTTTCCAACCAAACATCCTCGACTGTTTATGATTACGGACGATTTTCCATCCGGAAATCCCTGTCACAAGCCCGGAAGTTTCTAAGCTTAATCGAGAAGTACCTTAGACAACGGTCCTCTTTGTCTGTCCCCGCCGTCCGAGCCCTCGAGGACTGCCAGCTCCTCGCTGGGTTCAACATGGACTTCTTGCAAAGCTCATTTCAAACCGTCAACAAAACCAGCAGTCTTCTTTCTACTCTCAAAGCCGACGATGTCCAGACCTTCATGAGTGCTATTATAACAAACCAACAGACGTGCTTAGACGGCATACAATCCGTGGCTTCGTCTTGGGGACTGAAAAACGGGCTCGCTGTCCCACTTCGCAACGACACCAAGCTCTACAGTGTCTCCCTCGCGCTCTTAACCAAGGGTTGGGTGCCCAAGAACAAGAAAGGGAGTGGTGGGCGGACCGGGAGGAAGAGCCGGTTCAAAAACGGACGGTTGCCGATGAGAATGTCGAAAAAAGCCCGTGCCGTTTACGAGGCGGCTAGCCGGAGGAAGTTGGACGAGGATGATGGTGTGTTGGTGAGTGACGTGGTGACGGTGAGTCAGGATGGTAGTGGCGACTATTCTACTATTACCGACGCCATTGCTGCGGCACCTAATAACTCTGCCGCGGCCAATGGCTACTTCATGATCTATGTGACGGCCGGTGTTTACGAAGAGTATGTGTCTATTGCAAAGAACAAGAGGTATTTGATGATGGTTGGAGATGGGATCAACCAGACGATTCTCACCGGTAATCGGAGCGTTGTTGATGGATGGACAACTTTCAACTCTGCAACATTTGGTAAGTCCTTAAAATGTCAAGTTACTAAATTAAGTTGTATAGTAACTTATCATTTTGGTGAACAAATTTAAAATAAGTCTAGTTGTTTTTTCTTTCTTTTGAAAGGAAACCAAGTTGTTTTATTCTAAAGAGCACAAGTAAGTCAAAAGGTATATAAAATATATTAGTTATACCTAATGCATGTCTAACAGTCTCTTGTGTGTGTGTATGCAGCTGTAGTTGCACCCGGATTTGTAGCCGTGAACATGACATTCCGCAACACTGCCGGAGCCATCAAGCACCAAGCAGTCGCAGTCCGAAACGGAGCAGATCTATCCACATTCTACAGTTGCAGCTTCGAGGCGTACCAAGACACCTTATACACACATTCCCTAAGGCAATTCTACCGAGAATGTGATATATACGGAACAGTGGATTTCATCTTCGGAAATGCAGCAGTTGTTTTACAAAACTGCAACATATACCCTCGGCTTCCCATGAGCGGCCAGTTCAATGCCATCACCGCTCAGGGACGAACCGACCCGAATCAGAACACCGGCACTTCGATCCACAATTGCACTATCCGAGCCTCCGATGACTTGGGAACTACCCAGACTTATCTTGGCAGGCCTTGGAAGGAATATTCTAGAACTGTTTACATGCAGTCTAATATTGATAGTGTGGTTAACTCAGCTGGGTGGAGAGCTTGGGATGGAGAGTTTGCTCTTAGCACGTTGTATTATGCTGAATACAATAATACAGGAGCTGGATCGAACACCACAAATAGGGTTACATGGGCTGGATACCATGTGATTACCAACTCCAGTGATGCCTCTAACTTTACTGTGTCCAATTTCTTGCTCGGAGATGACTGGTTGCCTCAAACAGGAGTCCCTTACACCGGTGGCTTACTTTGAGAGTTAAGCTCTTGAACTTAGCTAGCAAATTAATTTGTTCCTTCGTTTTTCATTTTCTAGTTTGCCATTGTTTTTAGTGAAGTAATAAGTATCTAAAACCCGATTAAGCTTTCAACGAGTACAAGCTTAATTGCTGGCTATACAATATTGTTATTCAATCCCGAAGTGTCAATACCATTAAACTATTTATAGATTCTGAATCAAGAACTGTGTAGCAACTTCTATTATTACTCTTCGTAATTTTATAATCTTGACTGATGACCAGGCTGAATTAATTAAAGGCTTATGATTTGAATTAAACTTTAGGCGGATATCTCTGTCTTCTGTATCTCTTTCTGAGAGAAATATATAAAGAAAAATTGGCCAACACTTCTAGAGTTCTAGCACGTACGTCGAAGCTGCTACCTATATATAGCATCTTGATTGCAATGCAAGATTAAATATCAAAATAATATATTAATTAACATCATATGTATAAACCGGAATTCATAGTTCCCTTTGTTTGTGTTTTTTTTCGTGGGTGAAAACCGTGAAATGCCTTTTGGGTTTCATTCAATCATTCATTTGTATATATCATGCATGCATGTTCATCTTTGCAAAGCTTCAAAGGTTGGAGTTTGAACACGTATTGTCAATATTCAACAGCAAGCCGTCTTAAACTTGAATTTAACTAGTCTTTGTAACCTAACAATGTTTGGTGTAGATGACTACTAGATCGCTAACTGTGCCTACACTTTGGTTTAGACGCATAACGCATTGGATATCATTTTAGTAGCTAGCTAGAGACATCTGTTTTGCCGAATATATGTAATTCGATCAGGTCTAAATAATGATCATTGCTGGGTGTACGTGAAATCGAAAATGTGAACTTGCATTGTTTCGTTTCTACATAATGCAGTAAAATGGACTGTGCATTAAGATTGCTCTTAGTTCATTTCTTTAAGTCTTCTGACAGAATAGGAATCTAATAAGGTTAGGGGCAATTGCATTACTTATTTAAAAACGAATCAGATAGATGAACACGAACATATCCAGTACAAGTAATCATACTACTATACGCATTCTCTTACGTGCATGAAATTTAATCACCTCGGAATATATTCCTGCATCGATCTTAATTGAATACACTTCGCTTAGCCTTTGTTTAAACACAATCAAGAACATGTAATCACGATAATCACTTTAGTACGTTATACACTTGATCGCATCAGCTAGATGATGTAACTTTGTGATGACATCGACCGTTTGTTCAAGTTCAGCATGGTAGTACTATTACTTCTTTCTTGTTCTTCTTCTCTAATTTTCCGAGAAATGAATATGAAGTTTTATTCACATGAAATACAATTACATAACATATATAGATACGAGAGTTTATAATAACAATCCAAAACGTAATATAAAACTCAAGAAACAATAACGTAATCAATTAATACTAACTAATTGTGTTGCGAGTAACTTTGACACGGGCACATACTTATAACTAGAAATTGGAAAAATGTGGAAACAAGTTTTCACTTCAACTCAAACCTAATCTAAAGGAGGTGTCCTCAACAACTTGCTTGGATACATTTTTCTGTAAACATGGACAAACAATTCATGTTTAAAGTTGTTATTTGGAACTTGAAACATCATGTGTACACATAAATTGATATCCCCTTGATATTAATCAGGTATAAAGCACTAAAGCTACATGCAATTAGGATAAGAAATTATGAATACTTGATAATTGATTGTTTGGTGATTAAGGATTACTTTGGAGAGCTAAGGCCTTGATGATGGACAAGACATTATCGCACAGCTCTAAAAACACTTTGTTCTTGTCAGCAATCAACTGGGACTGACCGCCGAGGGCGCCTTCACAGTAATTCGAATCGGCAATGGCAACCTTCACCCAGGTCACGATTTCGTTGTACTTCTTATCCGACAGCGCGGCTACCGAGTCGTCGAGCTGCTCATTCGCGTCGGAGTAACTTTCTATACAATCTGATACCCCCTGCTGAACCTCCGGTTCTAGACCACTGGCATTTTTTATCATCAACGTCCTCAGGTGGGAGTCGACGTCAGCGGCATTCGCCGCGGCCAGCCTGAGGGCAATGAAGGCCAGGCCGGTGAGGTCTGCTCCATTGCTGTTAGGGTCTTTCTTCAGGGTGTTGATGCACATATCCTTGTTAGCTGCTTGATGGCATGCTTCTTCTAGAACGTTTCCGCCGGCATGTTCGCCTTTGGCGGATTGGCCTTGTTTCCCTAGGGAAACATGTTGGAGCAGGCACAGGGTTGAGAGGAAGAAGAATGATGTGATTGGCTTCATTGTTGTTTTGTTTTTGATTAATGGTGACTTGGTCGATGCAATTGTTGAGTTGATGGAGCAGTGTTTAATATACGAGAGAAACATAAGAACGAGAGTTGGGCGAGAGGTGGTGAATTTTCATCAATGGAGAACCTCTCGATGTTGCGATTTCTAAGGAACGACCAAACGTGTACGTTTTGTGCGTTCCTCCATGCAAATTATAGTATAAAAGTTTCTTATATTTACATGACAACTTAATTATTGTAATATATTATGAAGGTAAAATAGCTACGTACGTACTCGTCTATAAAATCAGGAGTTATAGACCGAAACTATGTAGTTCATTTTTGTTGTCAAGATGAGATCAAGTTTTACGCTTGAGGTTGGAAGAAATATTTATTTGTCTAAGTATAAGTTTACTTGTCTCAATAACACAATTAAGTTCGTTTTAATATATATATATATATATATATATATATATATATATATAAGGAAATACAAAAAAGAAATAAACAAAATCAATTTTTTTTAAGTAAAAGATGATAATGATTCAAAAATCAAAGTAATTAAAGATCCATATAAGAGCCAATACACTTGGCAACGTGCATGGCTAACGACAAGACACTACCAGATCGGAGTGAATAGCCGACGAAAAAAATTTCGTCGACTATGCTAAATTTTCGTCGGTTATGCCTTCTGCCGACGAAATTTTCGTCGGCTATACTTCGTCGGAAAAACGCCGTTGGTAATATCAATGACCGACGAAAATAACGAAATCGTCGGCTATAGTAGAGTATGGCCGACGAATTTACCGACGAAAATTTATTTTATCGGCCAAACGTGGGCGAAATATCCGACGAATTTCGTCGGGTATTTTCGAGTATGGCCGACGATATCGTAAACTATAACCGACGAAAGTCGTCGGCTACTTGTTCTGAAATATAGCCGACGATTTCATTTATTTCGTCGGTTATTTCGTCGAAATATATTAATATTTTAATAGACATTAATTAGTTATAGCCGACGAAATGATGTCATTTTCGTCGGCTATAAAACTGATAGCCGACGAAATTTGGTAAAAATCGTCGGCTATAGTGCTTATAGCAGACGAAATAATGCCAAAATCGTCGGCTATTCTTACATTTGGGGAAAAAAATTAAATTATTTTCTAAATCACCGTTCCAAGCAACCTGCAAATCACAAAGACAGTCCATACATTTGCACCAACAAGAAACACGTCTAAATGACTTATTATTTAATTCGTTCCAATATACATAAAATATAACCCTAATCATCACCTAAACCACTAAAGTCCACCAGGTCATCCTGCCTAAACCCGGGGGTCTAGTAGATACTTGATGAATCCAACTCTATCTCCTGCAATCCTGCTCACTAAGGGGAATACCGGGCGGGCCGGCCTTCACCTCTCCGATGCCTAAGTTAGTATAGTTGGAATATAACTAAGGCACGTATGTAAGCAGGGAGAGAGACAAGTTACCTCATAAAGAAGGTAGTTGGGGCCCATATATAGGTGGTTGGGGGTAAGGACTGGCCTTACTCTTCGATGTGGGACTGGTTCCCTTCTGTTTATACTTTCTGGTGCCCCCTTATGCAGGCTGGCGCCCCCGGCCACAGGGTCCCTGGAGGCAGGATAGAGTGCCAGGCCCCGAGGCCGGGTGCTGGTGATCCGGTCCCGACCCTTGGGCCGGGCCCTGGTGCGCTTGCTGCGGGTCTGTGGGCCTGCTGTAGCCTCTCTTTGGCTACTGTCAACACCCAGCATCCTGCTCTCCATCATCGTCGTCATCCTGCTGACCGAACTCGGGTGGTTGAGGCATCGGAGGTTCAACTAACGGCTGAAACGGGGGCGGGGGTTCAAGGCCTTGTTGTTGTGCCGCGAACATATCATACCACCAGTTTTGTTGGCCGGCGTAGTTGTGTCGCCGAATTCTCTCGCATTCAGCATGCCAACTGGACAGATCTAAATAATACTGCTGTGTTATGCGGTGTTGCTCCTGTGATCTGCGTTGTTCCTCCTGTGATCTCTGGAACTCAGCCGCCAACCTTGCATTTTCTTCTGCCAATCTCCGCACTTCTCCCCTCACCTGTTGGCTCTCTCCGCCACCCTTCTTTTGACCTCCCTTAGTGGTCTTCAAGAGCCCTAGTTCAGAACTTCCCAAACCCCAGCAGTAGTAGTTGTTTGAGCGGTTTTGGAAGGCTGCGTCGAACATCCTCGCTGCCGTTTGGACATTGGATCGGTCGACCTGGCACAGGGCTTCTTCCAGATCTGCCTCTGAAATGTTCGGTTGTGTCTCCCGAACTACTTGCTGGACACCTCTTCTTCGGCCCGGTTCACCCTCTCCTAATTGGACGGGAAAAAAAAAATTAATATTCTAACAAATATATAATTAAGTAAAATTAATAATTAAAATTTTAAAATCGTAATGAACGACTTACGAGCTGTTCTGTCGCTTGTGGATAAGCAATCTTGAACGTCTCCACGTACGGGTTGCTATCAGGATGATCTCTAAGCGCCTCCTCCTGATATTGTGCAAACGGCCTAGAACCACCATGATGGGGGTTGTGTTACGGCGGCGGTTCGCAGAGTTTATCCGAGACCGTTGCTTCAAACAAATAATAAAATATAAGAAAAATGCATCAAAAAATATTAGTGTAATAATTATAAAATAATTAAACTAATAATTAAAATTTTAACAAAATAAACATTTGTAGTGAAGTTTAGTATTTACCTGCATAACTGGGTTGTTGAAGTCTACTGTCTTCAACCAACGCCACTCGTACTCCCTGAACATGAACTCTCTAGAAGTACCCATACGACCACGGTTGTCGTATTAGTTATAGTGGGAACGGAGCTCGTTCTTCCACTCTTTGAACCTACGAAAAAAACAAAAGTGCATTAGAAATATTATTAATATCATAAAATATTTCAAATTATAAGATTAGGAATTCCCAACGTACCTCAAGTTCTGCACGGAGTCCGCCCGATCCTGCCTGTGTTCGGCAATCTCGAAGTATGTCTGAAAGATAATATTTTATTAGTTTTACAATTATAACAATACCGAAAATTATTAAATATTATGATAAATAAATTAAATTTTTTAAATTACTCACCGACGAGGCGTTGTTCACCTCCCTCTTGATCTCTTCGGGCACATCAGCCCACCGTGTCCACAACATAGGGACTCTGTCCCTAATCAGTGCCCCCACGCAACCCGAGTAGTCGCTGCGTTTTTTTCCCTGAACCTCCTGATTAGGAGGTTCGTTGATCTGGATCCTTCCCCTGCCCTCAACAGTTCTCTTGAGCGTGTCAAAACATATGACACCTCTCGTATTCCTCGTTGAACTGCTAGCGGCTATCCCTATCACATAAACGACGATTGGTTAATAAAATTAAATATTAGTGCGTTAATTTTAATAAAACATTTAATTAATAAAATCGAATGTTACCTGAACTCGATGACCCGTCTGTCGACTTTCCTTTTCTCCTCGCCGAAATCAGGAGGTCAGGGTTCTCAAATGGCTGATGTTGGTATGTCTCCGCAACACTCACGTACTGAGGCATATCAGGCCATATGGGCACACCACGATAGTCGACCTCCGGTATCGCAGGAATGTTGTACGGGAGGTAGAGCTGATTTGGGAGAGTAGGACCCTCAGTCGAGTCAGCAGCAGACGTCGTCGGACTCGTCATCGGCTCCCGATGAACCTCAGGCATACGAACCTGAGGAACGTCTGCAGCTATCTCGTCCTGAAATAGCTGTTGACTGAAACTCGGAGCATCTGGCCCGACAGGCGGAAGTGAACTGCTCGACGGCCGCCTCGCCTGGAGAAGGGCCTGGTGCCGAGAACTCACACTCCTCCGCGGCTGGGATGAATCTACACTCCTCCGCGGCTGGCTGGTGGTCCTCTTAGGCTGGCTATGGGTCTTATCGGAGTCTGCCGAACCGGCGGAATTTGCAGAACCCCTAGATCTGGAACGACGGCCCCCGAACAACTGTCTGAATGCATCGGCCATCTGCAACTTGAGGCATTAATACATTAATTAATATTAAATTATATTACATTTTATAACAAATTCTAATTAATATAATAACCAATAATACTAACATATTTCAAAACATACTAACAAATTTATATATAACAATTTAACTAATTTTAAATAATACTAACCATTATCCTAAATATAACTATTTTTATACAAATATAACTATATTTCAATATTATCATATACATATATAATTAGACTACCAATTTATATATATAATTAATTTAACAATTTATATAATTAAAATTAAATATATAACAATTTATATACCTAAATTATAACAAATATATAACAATTAAATTTACGGCAAATGACAAAAAAAAACCATTTACACTCACTAATGATAATTACATCACTCATTTTTTTGAAATGTTAAAAAAGTCAGCTCTATTTATATCAAATGATAAAATTGTCTAATTATTTTATATCAAATGATAAAATGGTCAGAATTTAGTTTTTTGTATGACTTTTTTACCCCTGGTTATAACAGCTCCACTCTTTTCTCTAACAACCCGATCTCACGCTATTTTCCTTTCTTGGCTCCCACGCTATATTCTTTCTTTCCTATTTGAATTCTGAATTTGCGTTCGTCCCGATCTCAATTATCTCCGCTGCCTCTTCCTGCTCTTGCTCCATCACTACCAGTGCTCAATTATCTCCACCGTCGACAAATCCTCCTCATCTGCGCGTCCTCGCCTACGATCGCCGATCTGGATTTTGATTTCATTTGTTGCCGCACTCGTCGTTTTTTATTTCATTTGTCGATTTTGATTTCATCAACTTTGATTTCATCTGCGCTGTCCTCCCCGACGATTGCCGAAATCGATTTCATTTGTCGCCTTTTCCTCTAGCTATTTCCCCTGACGTTCTCCGGTTCTTCGTCGCCTTCATCGACTAGGTCAGTTTCCTCATTTTTCTTATCTCTCTCTCTTTCTCTCTCTCTCTCTCTCTCTCTCTCTCGTGTCTTGCATGCCTAATTAAACCGCTGCAAACTTCGATGAAGATTCGCAGCACTACTGAATAGAATTGGTATATACATTATATGATCTTTTTCAGTGATATAGAATTCGTATAAATATAACAAAATAGATCTACGTTTTCAGTATGATGTTTATAGTCAGCAACAGGTACATCAGTAGTTACAGAATTACTTTTTATAGGTACTTTACTAGTTACATAATTCTTTCTTATTTGCTTATAGTTACACCATTAGTTACATAAGCAGTTACATTTTATAGGTACATTACTAGTTACATTACTAGTTACATGAAATTAGGTGTTTATAGTTACTTTTTATAGGTACATTACTAGTTACATTACATCAGTAGTTATAGAATTACTTTTTATAGGTACATTACTAGTTACATAATTCTTTCCTATTTGCTTGTAGTTACACCATTAGTTACATAAGCAGTTACATTTTATAGGTACATTACTAGTTACATGACATTAGGTGTTTATAGTTATTTTTTAAAGGTACATTACTAGTTACATTATATCAGCATTTTTTTTCATTTCCAGTTACTTTTCCTTAAGAAGTTTTTTTCTACATATATTCATTGTGCAGCGGAACGTTGCCATTGCGGTGCAGCGGCACGCTGCAAAGTTTTAAAAAAATATATGAAATATATAAACTCTAGAAATCTTATAATGTTCATGTGGTGAATGGATTTGTCAAGGATAGTTACTGCTAGTTACATTTATAGTTACATTGCTATTTACTCTATACCCAATATAGTTACATGTACTGTTACAACAATAGTTACATTGCTAGTTACATTTATAGTTACTTTGTACCTAGGATAGTTATGTGCACAGTTAGCACTCCAGTTACACTGCTAGTTACATTGTAGGTATCTACTTAATATAATTTCATTGTGCAGCGGCACGCTGCCCTTGCGGTGCAGCGGCACGCTGCAAAATTGAAAGGAAATATATGAAATATATAAACTCTAGAAATCTTGTAATGTTCATTTGGTGAATGTATTTCTCAAGGATAGTTACTGCTAGTTACATTTATAGTTACATTTACAAAAGCAATTACAAAAGCAATATACCATGCACAATTACTTTTTATAGGTACACTACTATTTATATTATTATTCCTGGTTGCTTGTAGTTACAGAAGCAGTTACATTTTATAGATACATTACTAGTTACACTTTATAGTTATATTTTTATGTTTTGTTTTTGCAGGCGCAATGGACTTTAACTACACAGCAAAGCTTGTATGTTGTGGTAAAGGAGCAGCAGTTTCATTCTCGGATAATTGCTCGTTTTTAGATTTTTGCAAGCGTGTAAGAGATCGCTATCCAGATTTGAATAGAATAGTCTTCAAGCTTCGATTTACCATCCATCCTGATGTTACAGTATATCAATTGGAAAATGACATTGATATGAAAATACTTTGTAGACTTATGTCACGTTACAACTCAGACCTTGTTGATGTTGATGTTTTATATGAGGATTCCAGTGTTTCTGGTTTAGAGAGTGTGGTTAGTAACAATTATATTGATGAGAGCAGTGTTTTGCTTGAGGAAAATCAGTATTTGGGTTGCTATACGCGGGAGGAGCCGAAGGTATATCGCACTCATGGCTGGGAGTCTTTTATTCATTCAGTGTGTCAGATTTTTGAGGGTGGGGTGGAAGATTTTAGATTGAAGCTGCGTATGTATGCTGTGGAGGTTGGATTTGATATTCAGTTTCTGCGGAATAATAAAGAAACTGTTGCAGCTTGTTGTTCCAAGAAAGTTTCTGACGGTTGTGGCTGGTTTGTGAAGGCATCCTTGTGCAGGTACATTAAGTTCAGTTACTAAAGTTATAGTTACAATCATAGTTACATTAAGGTTAGCTTTAGTTTTGCTCTGTTACTTTTTGTAGCTACAATACTTGTTAAACTTATAGTGACAATATCGGTCGCATGAAGTTTAGCTTGAGTTTTGATATGTTTACTTTGCATGGTTGCACACGTTGTTACACTTATAGTTACATTTTGAACTGCATGATTTTCAGCTTTAGGTCTTATGTGTTACTTTTATTGTTATACATATAGTCACATTTTGTGGTGAAATCAATTTATTGGATTCGATTTTATTGTTACATACATAGTTACATTGGTAGTTACATGAACACTTTGTTTTATATTTGTGCAGGTTCAACGGTTTTTTTCAGATTATGAAATTGGTGAATGAGCATAGCTGTTGTAGTGTTATTCGCCTTCAGAGTAGTAGGATGATGGGTTCCAAGATTATAAAGTATGTGATGCTTGACAAGCTTCGAGAGAATCCAAACAAGACGGCTGCAGATGTATGTCGAGACTTAAAAACTGATTTTGGAATAGATGTTCCTTATCGTACAGCATGGTATGGTAAAGAGCGTGCAAGGGAAGCTGTGATTGGTGATGAAGGAGATTCGTATTCTGAGTTAGTGTGGTTTTGTGAGCGAACGGTTGAATCCAACCCTGGTTCTAGAATCGAACTGAATATTTGCTCTGAAACTAAAAGTTTTCAACGGATGTTTGTTTGTTATTCTTCTTGGATGAGTGGTTTTCTATCATGCCGACCCCTTTTGTTCATAGACGCCACATTCATCACCAATAAGTATCAAGGTCAGCTTATTGCTGCAACAGCAAAGGATGGTAATCAAGGTACTTGTGTGACTTTCTTCACTTCCTTCTTTGTTCAATTTCTTGTGTGACTTTGTTCAGCTTTCAGCTACATTATTTATTTCCATTTACCACTTCAGTTACTTTAATAGTTACAGTTTTCTGCTGAAAGTTACATTATTTTATTTCCAGTTACTTGTATAGTTACAAATTGCTTTTAGCAGTTATCCTGACAGTTACACTAGTAGTTACAGAATCAGTTACATGCACAGTTACTTTTGATAGCTACGACAATGCACATTATCAATTGCATGACATGACCAGTTACTTGTGTAGTTACATAGTCACTTACATGACCAGTTAGTTGGGGTTACAAAAATCAGTTACATGGGTTGTTACATGACCAGTTATTTGTGTAGTTACAAAGTCAGTTACATGACCAGTTAGTAACTTGTTTCACTTTGTTCACTTTCTGCTACACTAATAGTTACACTAATAGTTACGGTGTAACTATTGGTGTAACAAGTGTTGCATCTAACAAAACTGACATCATTTTTCTTTTCTTTCCAGGTATGTATCCAGTAGCTTATGCTATTGTGAATTCTGAATCTGAAATCAATTGGACATTTTTCCTCCAATGCTTATCTGAAGAGTTGGCTAGGTATTCTACAAGGCGGGTCACTTTTGTTTCCGATCGTAATAGTGGCCTTCTTAGTGCATATCCAAAAGTGTTTCCTAATAACCCTTTAGGATTTTGTTTTAGGCACCTTCTTAAGAATCTGACTCAATTGTATCATAAGGATTGCTACCTAAAGCAGCGGATCCCGCAGTTGTTTATGTCTTGTGCTTATTCTCGCACACCGGATATGTATGAGAGCAATATGGCATTGTTGAGGGCAGAAGGTGGCAAACCAGTTGAAGATTTTTTGAAGGATCTTCCGAAGGAGAGCTGGTGTGTGGCTTTTTTCAATGGGGACAGGTTTGGTGAAATGACATCGAATCTGGCAGAGTGTTTTAACAATTGGGTGTTGCCTTTGAAATGTCTTCCTATTGTTGAGATGAATGAAGGTATTCGTGTGAAGAACATGGAGATGATTTCTTCTCGAAAAGAAGAAGTAAAAGAATGGTTTTCTTTTTTGTGTCCGAAGATGGAAAAGAAGCTTAAGGAAAACTTGGCCGAAGGAAGACATTGGAAAGTTAGTAGATCAGATACTAATCTCTATGAAGTTCATTGTCAGAAATATAGAGTTATAGTGAATTTGGCAACCTCATATTGTTCGTGTGGTGAATGGAGCTGTCATGGTTTTCCTTGTTCGCATGGTCTTGTTGTTATGCAAAATGCTGGTGCCTCAGTTTATTCATATGTCACTCCGTTTTACCAGGTGTTTTTTTCATCCTTGTTCATCTTGTTAGTTTATTCCCCTTTTTTTGTATAGTTACACTAGTAGTTACATATTCAGTCACATGAAAAGTACTGTATAGGTACATTACTAGTTACATGAAATTAGGTGTTTATAGTCAGCAACAGGTACATTACTAGTTACACAGTTACTTTTCATATGTACATTACTAGTTACATTTATTATTCATGTTTGCTTGTAGTTGCAGCAGTAGTTACATAAACAGTTACATTTTATAGGTACATTACTAGTTAAGTGAAATTTGAAGTTTATAGCCATCAACATGTATGTTACTAGTTACACAGTTGCTTTTTCTAGGTACATTACTAGTTACATTATTATTCTTGTTTTCTTGTAGTTAATTTTGAGCTAATCATTCTCTTCTTTTTTGCTTCAAGGTGGAGAAATACCGTCAAACCTATTCTTATACAATCAATCCTGTTTCTTCTATTGCCAAGCCGTTGGAGCTTCCAAAGTCTAGTATTTTTGTACAACCACCATTCACAAGGAGACCACCCGGAAGACCAAAAAAACAAAGGTTCAGAAGTAAGGATGAAGTACTGAGAAAACAGATAAAGTGCGGCAAGTGTGGAAAATATGGCAGGCACAACAGAACGAGTTGTAAAGATCCGATATAGCGACAGTTACGCTGACAGTTACATTTGTAGTTACGCTGATTGTTACATTATAGCTATTTGGTTTCTGACTTGGATTATATTTGACATTAGGAAGTGAAATAATCTTTGACTTGTTCTTTCATTCGTTACTTTATCTCAATAATTACATCAGCATTTTTTTTCATTTCCAGTTACATTTCTTTAAGAAATTTTCTTCTACATTTATTCATTGTGTAGCGGAACGCTGCCACTGCGGTGCAGCGGCACGCTGCAAAGTTTAAAGGAAATATATGAAATATATTAACTGTAGAAATCTTGTAATGTTCATGTGGTGAATGGATTTCTCAAGGATAGTTACTGCTAGTTACATTTATAGTTACTTAATATAATTTCGTTGTGCAGCGGCACGCTGCAAACTTTAAAGGAAAAATATGACATACATTTCATGTTTGCATGTAGTTACACCAGTAGTTACACCATGTACGTTACTAGTTACACTGTTACTTTTCATAGGTACATTACTAGTTACATTTATTATTCATGTTTGCTTGTAGTTACAGAAGCAATTTACATATATTCATGTTTGTTTGTAGTTACACCAGTAGTTACAGATACAGTTACATGCACAGTTACTTTTGTTAGCTACATTACTAGTTACATGAAACATCTCTTTTTGTCACTTTAATCAGTTATAAGATGAAACGAAAATGCACATAATCAGTTGCATAACCATTTAGTCTAGTTACATAACCAGTTACTTGAATTCTTACAAGTCAACAATTTTAAATAACTATGAGTATATATAACATAGTTCCCTAAAAGCTTATGAAAATCATTGAACAGTCTACTTAAACGACACTTTTCTTCTCCTATCTTGTATCGATATCCAACTTTTGTGATGATTCAGCAACTTCTTGATCACTTCAGCTCGAAACTTTGTAATATCTGGTTTGTCTTCAAAATCTCTCTCATCGGCAAGCCTGTTCATGTAGTACATTACAAATGCGCCGCAATCTAATCTGTTTGCCAAAGAAAAAATCTTGTCAGTTACATATGTAGCTACAAAACAAAACCTGTTACTGTAAAAGTTAAATTACACAGTTACATACATAGTTACACAGTTACCCTGTCAGTTATATTATTAATTTCTAGTTACATCTTCAGTTACATTTTTTTTGTATGAGTTCTGTGCATAGACCTCAACTTATAAGTTGAAAAAAAACCTTTACTTACGAGTCGGGTTGTTGTTGAGGTGGGCTTTCTCCTTTTATTGTTTTGAACTTATGGATACTGATGTTGCTCTCTTCAATATTTGGATGTATCTGATCGTATTCACATCTTTTGCAGTGAGCTTCTTTTTCTTCAATATCAATTCTTCATGGGTGCTTGAATTGTGATACTTCATCCTAGAACCCTCGTTAAGCATTTCCTCTGCTTGATCTTTTACTGCCATAATCCAAATTTCAATCATTTTTGCCTGCAATTTAAGTGTCATAAAACAACCATGAGAAAACTAAAGAAAATACTTTCTCGTTGCATGCAGTACATATTAGACTTGGTCAAAATCTGCTTACCATTTTTTTTGCATCTTTCCAAGTGTTGTCACGATTTATTCTTCTTGGCTGCAATGAGTCGAGGTGGAAAAATTGGGGCGGATCCGTTTGAAACATTAATAATGTGTGGTGAAATTGATTCTGATGTGTCATCGGGAAAAACAACATTGTTGATTCTCCTAAATGTTCAAACAGCTTCTCGCACATGTAATAGTGAAGGTTCCTCGTATGTAGATTCTCCACCGAATGCTAATTCAAGCAAAACAGTTACACAAAAGTATAGTCAGCAACATGTACATTACTAGTTACAAAAACACTTACTTTTTATAGGTACATTACTAGTTACATTATTTATTATTTATTACTTGTAGTTACACCAGTAGTTACAACAGCAGTTACATTTTTTAGGTACATTACTAGTTACATGTAGTTAGGTTTTTAAAGTCAGTAACAGGTACAACACTAATTACACAGTTTGTTTTATATTGGTACATTTCTAGTTACAATATTATTCTTTTTTGCTTGTAATTACATTTTTCAGTTACATTACTAGTTACACCAGTAGTTACAACAGCAGTTACATGTAGTTAGGTGTTTCCAGAGCCTTACCCATGACAAGCTTGGCATACACCTTGGTGTAGGGTGACCTGAAGAATCATGTACATAATATTCGTCGTTCAAAACACCTCCATAGCCGTCTATCACGTTCATTCCAATTGCTCCATTCTCTATCAACAACTCTTTCAGATCATGTTTTGAAATTTCCAACCCAGGCATCGTCCCTTTCCAAATGAATTCCCTACAGAGACGAATTATAGTAAATATTAGAAAGGACAGTTTCGCTGCGAGTAAGAAAAAAAAGTTTAAACCGAGACTTCAAGTTTTTACCCATCTGGAATAGTGTTCCATAATCTTGTCCATTTCCTCTTTGTGCTATCATCCATGAGATTAAAAACTGTATAGCTCGTCCAGTCCTCAATTTCTATGTGTCTAGGCTTAGGGATTTCAACCTCACTGTCGCTGATAACTTCTATTATATCTCCTTTTTCATTGATTTCATACTTCTTTTCATTAATATCCTTGCCTCATTTTCCCTCTTGTCTGTCTATTTGCTGTTTCATCTTCTTTTGGAGTTCTTCTCTGTTCTTTGCTTTCTTCTCTCTGTCTTTCTTCACCTCTCCCCACCAATATATTTTTTTTGTATCCCTTGTCTTCACCCTTTTTCTGCTCTTAATCCGTG